>BSBN01001031.1:2400000-3000000 GCA_027924645.1 Cunninghamia lanceolata | reverse complement strand
TAGTGTAAGTGATAAGCACACAAATTAATTTAGATAATAAAATATAGATATTAAGAATAGTAAAATATTAAAAATTAATTAAGAAAATTTAATGTGAAAGAAAAAGGTTTTTAGCTCACGCTTGAAGGAGAATAATTTTGATATTGCACTAAATAAACATCTTGGCATTGAGAATAGATCCTCTTTGTTTGAAAAATATCTTGGGACTACCACATATTTGTCTTCTACATAGGACAAATCCAAACCTATAGATTGTGCTTTGCATCCACCAACCTACCCTACAACTTGTAGATATGACCATGTTGGCTATACAATTCTACTCTTTGATTCACTCAATTTATTGATGTCTACTTTATTATGAGGGATAGCAGTATTTAAGAATACCTTTAGAGGGTTATTTGATCACTAGGGTACATGTTCTTCTAAGTCAACCTCCAAAAAATAGTGGCTTTACAGTCTTGTGAATGATCAAGAACAATAGTCTTTAAACATGCAAATGCCTATAAGATGATTATGCAATTTTTGATTCATTTTAATGCACTAATGGAAGTGTTCCTAGTATGCTCCTTCCTTAATATGAATGATTTTTCCTTGATGTTCGATGATCCTAAATGAATGCAATTGAATGTCTTTAAATACAAGGACATAGCAATAAATTACACAAACATGTGTTTTGTCAGCTCTAAGTGGAAAGAGGATGGGCAATAGTAGACCAAAATTAGAATTAAATTTTAGAAAATCAATTATTAGATCCATGAGTGTGGCATTGATCACATGCTTGTGCAATTGCCCCAGAACTGAAGGCTACTAAAATCAAGTTGTATAATTATGCATGGGGATTGGTGCAACAGTGAGCATAGTAAATGAGTGATGCGTGGAAATATGCATAGATACAAATAAGATGTGGATTTAAGGGGTGTGAGAATGTGTGTAAATGGGTGAGTACAACTTGAGGGAATGACCCCAACTTTGCCTAAGAGTGTGCCATTTTTGATATGTAATTGAATTAAGCTATTATCTCAAAATAACCACAAAACTAAATGGGAATTGGCATGGGTATACAATTCACCATTATATTTTTACCCCACTTTGAGGTGCATGTGAATCCTAGAATGATCATGTATCTCAAAGTATGTAGCACCCACAAACATGCATGTAAAAAATAAGAGACATTGTATTTCTGTAATCCATGATAGAATGAGCAAGATCGATTCTAAATTATGCTATGTAAAGAGTTTTTAACATCAACATTTTGGATCACACTCCATTATCCATGCTACCCAACAATTTATTTTCATCCTAATGATGGATCATGGAGTGTGATATGAAATGTTGATGTTAATTTTTTACATAGCATAATTTAGAAGCAATCTTACTCTTTCATGCATGTAAATTAAATATTCAAATAAAAAGGATATTTAGGTCCATTTAAAGTAATGGAACCTATTGAGTGTCATCATGTAAGTCCATCCTTCGGCATGCATGCTCCATGGGAACATACAAAATAGAGGGAAATGTACAATGAGTGGCTTATATCATGCAAGTAAAAATGAAGACAACTACAAGTTGAATTTTACTGTCATCAATTATGATAGAGATGAGAGAGTGGGGTTAGATAAATTCTATTTGTATGGAAAATCTAATGGTCTGTCTAGCTTGGCAATTATGGGATGACATGGTGTATTGGGCACTAACATTTCATGTGGTAATGATTTGCTTGGTCACAATAATGAGTCTCTATGTAGACACCTATAATTGTCAACAATCTCAACATAGGAGTGTTAATCATAGAATATGCCCTCCATTCAATTGGTTGCATCCATTGGATGAAAGAAATTAGAGAGGGAAAAATAATAAATGAAATGTAAAAGTAGGATAGTCATGTAAACTAATGAGTCCTATAAATAAATGTAATGTGTAACAAACAAGTGAAGCATCTTGAAAGATAGGTGTGGTAAGTGCCACATCCCATTTGTAATACCTGGTTAAATATTTGATTAATATCAAATGATTAGGAAAAATGATTGAGTATGATAATTATCTATTAAAATTTTTAATTGAAATGATTTCTAGTAATAATTAATCATTTACGAATTTATATTAAATGTCAATGATGACTAACTATTGTTTCTGTGAGTGCAACAGGAACAATTGACACTCTCTTAGGTTAGATAGAGAGTATCATCAAGGATAAGGATTTAGCCGTTTGAAGGTGATATGTCATGATGGAGTTTGTTCACACACTCACCTAGGTGCATTTAGCTTAGGTTGCATTTTATTTCTCAAGTTAATATTTAGTTAATTCCATTATTCTACGAGTTAGAAAATAAATAAGAATGTTTTTTTTTTATTATTTAGTAAAAGATCTTTTAGATTTTGAAGAGATGGGAAAGAGGGGTTCTAAAATATAAATGGTGTATAGAACGAGCTACAAAGGTATTCTAATTGAAGCTACTGGATTTGATGAACAGGCAGTGCTAATTATGTTTTGAGATTATTTATCAAGTGGGAATTTATGCATCTCTCTAAAAATCGTGTTTCCATCACAAGGGCACTATGAACTCACAGTCACACTCTCATAGAGGAAAGACATAATTGTCTCCAGAGTTTGTTAGTGCTTTAACTATCTTATCAGAAACTTTGCAATTACACTTTCATATTTTACTAATCATTCAAGGTAATATTAGAGGATAGATCAAAGATTAGTTGTCACCATTAGTGTAGTGAAATTGCCATGTACCTCTATAATTTTGTTCACAAACTACAACGTTTTGCAAGCGTGATCGAGTTTTCTCTTATTTTTTTTACCGACGCCAAGTATAGTATATATATTTATGTCATTGCTCTTTCCTACTATGCAAATCTTTCACGCATAATAGCCTAAAAGTTGTAACGTGGGAAATGTTAGATTAATCCTATTATGATCATTGGGTAAATATCCTTCACGTGGAGGTCATCCCATGTTTAGAATAGCTTGAATGACATTATGGAGCGACCCCTTCCTAATTTCTACATCATTAGAAAATAAAATACAATGAAAATTGTTAATCTTGGTGGTATTAGGCTTTGCACCCCCAGTCGTATTTGTAGAAATTTTATAAAGTCTTGTTAATAAATCCCTTTTGTGGATAGTCACAATCATTGCATTCCAGGTGATGACACCTCTTCAAGGCTTTCTATCAAACAAGTCCACATGCTTTGTCGGTGCTTCCTCATTCTGCATACATGTTTAGCAAAGGATTTTTGAACTAGAGGATGGGGACAAAAATCCACCTTCCATTAGGCTTGAATGGATTTCTATAGGTCCTATTCTGAAAAGCTTCAACTTTTCACATAAATAGGGAGGATGCTAGCAAATGTTGTGGAATATAGCTTTACAACTGCCAAGTTGCATTTGATTAAAAGTTTTTAAGGATTTTTCAACAAAGCAATTTAGAGGATCCTGAAATCATGGCATTCCATGGAACAATATTTATTTTAGGCATTTTGTGAATCAGTTAACATGTCTTGTCTATGCTGCCACATTTTACATGCATGGCTACTAGGGCACTTACAACTACTATTGGAATTTATATTGTGGAAGGGAAAAGTTCACAAATGGATAATAAACAAAGATAAGCATAAAATGCACAATTACCTTCACTGACAGAGCGAAAGAGAATTGCACCCAAGACTCCCTTTAGATTTGCTCAATTTACTATCATAACTATGACATAAACAATGATAATGGATGAATGATTTAGCAGCATAAGTTTGATTGCAAGAATGTGGATGATTTTGGCTTGGAGAAGGCTTTATTTATAGCTTTTCTGAAATCATGAACAACGGTTGAGGATGAACAAAAAGATCAATGGTCAACAATGGTTGAGAGGATTTGGAGGAATGAGAGAGTGACAAGTGTCCTTGTCCTCTCATGAATCATGGAGATTGACAAGATTGATTGGCCAGTTGACTGGCTTGATTGATTTGTCATCTAAATAGATTGATCAGTCAAGTCATTTGATTGATCTGTCAGTAGAATAGAATAGATAGTCATCTGAATTGATTGGAGAAATTGATAGAATTATGAGAGAGAATTACGGTGATGAGAGGAAATTATGGATGAGTAGATAAATAGGAAATAAAATAAAATAATTATTTAATATCGTGTACAAGTGGATAATATAATAAAATATTAAATTTTATTTATTTTGGAGGAAATACAATATTAGATTTAATTAAATAAATAGATTAATTTATTTAATTAAAGTGTGGAGAGAATATTAGTTTAATTAAATAATTAGGAAATTATTTAATTAATTAGAAGAATATGATGATTTAAAATAAGGCAAGGAGGTGACGGAGGGAAGATGATGAGTAAGGGGAGCTATGGGGGTTTGGAAGCCCGTGGCTTGTAACAGGTCGCGGCTTCTTCTTCTTCTTTTCTAATCAGTTGCGCTTGCATGTGTGTGGGACGACATACGGAGGTGCAGATTTCTGGTGGGGGTGCTTGCATGCTTACGGGGGGGTTTGATTCTTTTTCTTTTGTGTTTTTTTTTTCTATGGAGTTGCTTTAGTGTTTATTTTCGCTGCTCCCAGTGATCTGGTTATCAGGACGGGGGTTTTTCTTTCTTTCTCATGGAGCTACATGCATCGGCGAACAAGTCCGATCTAGGTTCTTCTCTTCCTGCAGGAAGTCAAAGCTTTGCAAATTTGGGTAACCCTAGCAAGGGTTTGATGAGGAATGGTGGTGTACGGCTACACAAAAGAAATGGGTGTTTGGAGAGATCATAGGAACTATCGAAGCTTGTGATACAGCCAGACTCTGTGGTGGAAGACGTGGAATACTACAACAAGCATGTGTTGATTTGCAAGTTCATGGGGATGCGGGCTTTGCTCCCCTTTCTTGATTTGTGGGTTCTCAAGACTTGGAACCCTGAAGGGGACTTTGATATTATGTTGGCAGCCAACAATTTCTTCATGGTGGACTTTTCCTGTATTGCTAATAGAAATCGAGCTTTTGAAGGCGGGTCGTACTTCTATAAGTAGGTGGGCCTATTCATTAAACCTTAGCATGTGGGTTTCAACTCCGTGGAGGAGCTCCCTTCTCGAATTCCAGTTTGGGTATGCCTCCCTCACTTGCCCCTAGAATGCTGGCAAAGTGATATATTACAGATGATTGCTCTCTTGCTTGGTAAGCCTATTGGGCCCTCTCAACAAACCTTGAATAAAAGGGTTCTTTATTTTGCTCGAGTGTGTGTCTAAATTGACTTGAATAACCCATTGTCAGATTCAGTGGAAATAAGTATTGGGGCAACCTCTTGGACCCATCAATTGGATTATGAGGCATTACCTTTTTGTTGTCGGTTATGTCATGAATATGGCCACCTGCAATGAAAGTGCCCCAAAGCTGCTTTGACTGTTGGTATGGCTAATGCTTCTCATCAGTCTACCTCGAAGGTGGACAAAGGTAAGGCCCCCATGCAGGGGGTGGAGGCGGATAAGGATGATTTTGTGCCTATTAAGCCTTGTAACAGGAATAGAGGACAAAAGAGGACTCTTAAAGACAGGAAGAGGAAACCCTAAACAGGTTTGAAGCGTTAGAGGACTTGGTTCAAGAGGAAGGTGTTCCCTTCAAAATGCAAGTTGTTCATAGTACAATTGTTGAGAAGTGCCTGGTGGATCAGCCAAATACTTTTTCTAGCCAGGCCCCAGCAGGGGGTCAATTAGCTCAGATGGACACATATCTCCCTTCCTTAGGACTTGAGCTTGGGGGAATTGGCTTGACAACAGACACTATTATGGTTCCTGATCCCCCTGGTTCTAGGATCAACATTGAGAAGGTTGTTGGGGACTCTAGTAAAGGCAAGTGTCCTATTTTGGGCCTCCAACAAAAACCCCCCAAAAAGGGGACTCCTGAGAAGCCTCTTAAAGCAGGTAGGAAGAAGGATCAGGAAAAGGTAAATCTAATTGGAGAGATGTTGGTAGAGTCTGGCTCAGTGAGGACTATTGACTCTCAATTTTCCTAGCCCCAATGATGATTGTGATATCTTGGACTATTAGGGATATGAATAACATCCCTAGACAAAAGGCTATTTGTGATTTGATTTGTGTTCACTATCCTAATTTGGTTTCCTCCAGGAGACTAAGTTGTCTGTTGAAAGTATGTTGAATTTGGCTCCTAAGATATGGGGTAGAGGTTGTTGTCAATGTGTGGGGGCGTAGGGAAGCTCAGGGGGACTTGCTTGCTTATGGGATCCGCGCAAATTTTTCCTCCCTAGTGGCTTTTTGGTAGGTGTTTTATATCTCTTGTTGCTTCTATTCTGGAGTCTGGTGATAGAATTCTTCTTTCTAATATTTATTCTCCTACGGATCTCCCTAGTAAGGCTCATTTGTGGTCTCATATTAGATACTTGCATTCTTTGGAGCCCTTTCTCCCTTGGATTCTTGCAGGTGATTTTAATGTTATCTCATCTCTAGAAGAGAAAAGGGGTGGGGTTACCCGTCTGGATCCTTCCTCAGATCTCTTGAGGGACAATGTGGCTTGTATGAATTTGGTGGATATCAAACCCGTGAATGGGTTATTTACCTGGAACAATAGGACGACTAGTGATGATGCTATTTCTGAAAGGTTAGATAGGTTTCTGGTGTCCAATTTTTGGGTTGGTGTCAAATGGATGACTAGCTTTGAGATTTTGGATTGGCAGGGCTCGGATCACTGGCTGATCAAATTCTCCGCTTGTCTGTCTAGATTCTCTAAAAAATAGTCCTTTAAATTTTAGCTTATGTGGCTTCGTGATGAGTCTCTTCATGATTTGATCCCAGGATGGTGGAGGGTTGGGAAGCCTATTTTTGTTACTGTTATGTACTCCTTTGTTAAAAGACTCCAGTATGTCAAATATATGCTGAAACGATGGAACCGACACCATTTCAGTAATATTTTCCAGGATAAAAGGGTTGCACAAGAGCACTTGGACACCATTACTCGACAGATCCAAGCTCAGGGGCTATCTAAGGAGCTAAATATGTTGGAAGCTGCAGCTATGAAGGAGGTGGAGGAATGGTAGCTTCGTGAGGAAATTTTCTAGAAGCAAAAATCCCGCATTGATTGGCTTAAGGAAGGGGACATGTATACTTCTTTCTTTCACAATTCAGTTAAGGATAGAAGACAAGGAAATATCATTTCATCTCTCAAGTCCCCGGATGGTGACCCTCTTCTTTCCTCTGGTGAGATTTCGAAAGAGTCCATTCGTTCTTCTCTGCTCTCTTCTTTGATGATTCCCCTTCTGCCAGTGAGGAAGAGGCTAAAATTTTGGCTTGCATTCCTCCCTTGGTGACTGGTGAAATGAACGAGTCCCTTCTCAAGCTGATCTCCCTACTAGAGTTGGAGAATATTGTGTTTCAAATGAGGAAAGGTAAAGCTCCTGTTCCTAATGGGTTCCTAATTGAGTTCTTTCAGGAGTTTTGGGAGGTTAAAAAGCTTGATCTTCTTGAGGTTGTTTGGGAATCTCAAAAGAATAAGCAAATACTAAGAGCCTTGAATGTCACCTTCTTGGCTCTCATCCCTAAGTGGGAGCGGGCTAATTCTTGGGATCTCTTCAGGCCTATTTCCCTTTGTAATGTGGTGTACAAAATAATCACCAAGCTGATTGTTGAATGCCTGAAGCCATGGTTAGATAGATTGGTTTCTGAGGAACAAGGTGCATTTGTGGCTAGTAGGTAGATTCTGGATGATGTGGTTATTGCAGCTGAGACTGTTCACTCTATGGCTTCCTCCAAGGAGAAGGCTATGTTCATTATGCTGGATATGGCCAAAGCTTATGACCATGTCAAATGGGATTTTCTAACCAAGATTTTGAGAGCTTTTGGGTTTGATAGTGCCTGGATTGAATGGGTTATGAGCTATGTCACGTCTACCTCCTTTTCTGTGCTCATTAATGGAGAGCCTTCTGAACTCTTTGGGGCTTCCCAGGGACTTCGACAAGGGGATCCTTTATCCCCATATTTATTTATTTTGATGGCTGAAGGGCTTGAGAGACTTTTGAAATCTCGTGTGGAGCTTGGTCTTGTTCAAGGTTGGCGATGGGACAATAACATTCACCCCCAATCCCATCTTTAGTTTGTGGATGATACGACATTAATGGGTCTTGCTATAGTGGATGAAGCAGTCAATCTAAGGAAGGCCCTGAACTGTTATTTCATTGTCTCTGGGCAAAGCATCAATGAAGGTAAGTCTTTTATTTATTTTTTTAATACTCCTAACCTTATTCAGTAAAGAATTGCGGGTATACTTAAGTTTCAGATTGGCTCGCTTCCTTTTGTCTACCTTGGCATTCCTCTAGCTATTCGCACGTTACCTCATGTGTTTTGGCAGGATGTTATTGAGAAGTTTCAAAAAAAGGTAAGTCATTGGACTTGTATGTGGCTTTCTACTGCAAGAAGAGTGACTCTATTGAAGTATGTGGTTCAGGCTCTCCCATTGTACAGGTGTTTTGTGTTATCTACCCCTGCCATCTTTGTGAAAGACTTTGAGAGTCTTTGTCAGTAGTTTCTGTGGTCTGGTAATCTACTTTCAAGGAAGTGGAGCTTGGTCAAGTGGGATTTGTGTGTTGTCCAAAGCAGGAGGGTGGTCTTGGGTTGCATCGGGTTGATTTGAATGGGCAAGCTTTGGTAGCTAAACTCTAGTGGAGATGGTGTACTCAACAACAACAAACTTGGGCTAAGATCCTCACTTCAAAATACCTTGGGGATGTGGATTGCATGAATGTAACCAGATATAGCCTAATGGGTAAGGGTTCTATGGTTTGGAATACCCTCAAGAGGGGATCCAAGTTGATTAAACAAGGATTGTTTTGGATTTGCAATAGGGGTTCAGAGGCTCTCTTTTGGTTTGTTTCATGGGATGGGCATCCTCCTATTATGTCTACACACCCTCACTTGTAGGACCTAAGTAGGCATTTTTTGGAAGTTGGTTAGACTTATGTGATGGATTTTAAATCCCCTCAGGTTCTGGGTTGGGCTACAGTGTACAGGTGGAAGGACCTACATGAGTCGCCACCTGGGGGATCAATGGAGGACCGTCAGGAGCTAGCTGGCATCTTGGCTGGTAGGGTTTGTAACTCTCTATTGGAGAGGGATGTTATGGCCTGGGGAGGTGACCAGAAAGGCAAGTTCACTGTTGCCTCTGGTTATCAGGTTCTGGATGAGAATATGTTTGGGTGCACGGGGGTCCCCTAGTGGAAGCAGATATGGAATAAATTCTCTTGGCCCAAGTGTAATTTATTTTCTTGGTTGGTGATTTATAATAGATGCCTGACCTGGGAGAATCTTTGGAAGCAGGGATTTCAGGGACCCTCTATGTGTGTAATGTGCTCTAATAGCGATGAGAACATTTATCATCTCTTCTTCCAATGCTCTTTTGTTAGGGTGATCTGGCATTTCTGGTGGGAAGTCTAGAGGCAAGCGTGTAGGCATGACTCATCTTTAAAGGACTTCTAGAGAAGGTTGGGTAGTTATCTAGCCAAGACTTCCTTCCTCCACACTTCCTGGACAATTGGTCCCAGCTTCAACATTTGGCATATTTGGCTAGAGCGTGATCGCAAGATTTTCCTAGATAAGAAACTTCAGGTGCAGCAAGTTTGGATGAGGATCTTGGGAGGTCTTCAGGAGACTTTGGCAGCTAGGTTTGATCTCTCAACCCCTATTGACCTTGGAGATATGGGAATTTTTTAGAGTCTAGGGCTTTTTATTTGTGCCAAGGGGGGACTGGGCCTGGTTTGGGTCGAGGTGCTAGAGGGAAGGTTCAGAGAGATGGTCATTAGAGACCTCCACCTTTGGAGGTTATGAAGATCAACACTGATGGGTCCTCTAGAGGCAATCTGGGTCACGCTGGTGTCAGAGGCATTGGTAGGGACTAGTCAGGATTGGTTATGTTCTTCTTCTCAAAGTATCGTGGCCAACACTCTAACAATTTCATGGAGGCATTGGCTATTCTCTTGGCTTTGAAAAGGACTTGTGCCCTTGGATGGAGAAGGATAATTTGTGAGTCAGATTCTCAAATTGTGGTAGATTTGCTGAATAAGTAGCAGTTGGAGGATGTAAATTGGCAGCTCACTGGGGTGGTTAGACAAATTATTTCTCTGGGTAAGATCCTGGATTCTACCACCTTTTGCCATATCCCTAGGGAGTGGAATAAGGTGGCTGATGGTTTGGCTAAATGGGCTTCTGAATGGATGGGAAATTGGAAAGTGGATGATTAGAGTTATCTCCCTGAGGGCCTTGATAGGGAGCTTGAGGACTTGGTTATGGAAGATATGAGATGTGTTTTAGGTGTTGCTTGATGTCTCTATTGCTGGCTTGTGACCCCTAACGGGGGGATTGTAATTTCTAGCTTTGTACTACTTTCTTGAATCAATAAAGTTCTTACCCTCTTTATTAAAAAAAAAATTAGAAGGATATGATAAAATGATTAAGAAAATAGATGAATTAGCTTAATTAAATAATTGTATATTATTTAATTAATAGGGAAGAATAGGGATAGATGAATTTAATTAAAGAGATGAAAGAGTTTAATTAAATAATTAAGAATTATCTAATTAATGTGAAAGATGAGAAATTGAGTGATTAAGTTGATAAGTGATACAAATACGATTTAGTGATATGAATATGCATTGGTGAATTTTAGGTGTCTACATTTTGCCGCTCTTTGAGACGATGCTTTATAACGTCGTTTCAAAGAAAAATAAAAAATATACTAATGACATGCCTCGGTGAAGCGGAGGAGTGATATGCCCTGGTTAGGTGGCAAAATAGAGAGGTGATGCCCCCTCGAGAGATTATTCAAAAAATAAAAAAATCGAGTAAAATCTCAAAAAAGGACAGAAAAAGGTTAGTAAGGGTGATCTGGCAGTGAAAAGTAGGCTAATGAAGAAAAATAGAAAAAAGGGATGGAAAAATGAAGAAAGACAGGAAGCAATAGGGAATAGGGATGAAAATTAAGGCTAGGGGCCTATAAAAATGGGTTTGGGGGTCCACAATCCTCATTTGCACTCACCTTGCTTAGAGATCTAGAGCAAAGCAAAGCAAAGCAACAGTGAGAAGATGGCGGGCATTCCAGTGCATAGGCATCAGGACAAGTGCATGTGGACTCACCAGTGGCTAACCAGATTAGGTACAATGGTATGTATTCAATTCCTGGGTCTTCGAGGTAGATGTAGGTGCATTAAGTGCTAGGGAAAGTAGGTCAAACATTAGCACAGTTTTAGCAGCTTGGCACATATGTCGCAGGATTTCCACTTTTGTTAGATAATATGGCACTTTTGATTTAGTTTGGCTCATGTGTCACCTGAAAGTGTGCAAGTGTTTTAGTGATGCACAATTGTAGCATAAGTGTGCGCAATTGTCTGAATTTTGGCACAAATGTTGCTTGAAAGTGCGCAATTATAAAGTGGCACATAATTGTAGGCTGAAATGGCACAATTGTTATAGATAGGCACAATTGTTGGGTAAAATGGTGCTTTTGCAATAATGGCGCACAATTGTAGGATAAGGTGGTGCAAATGCATTAGATAGGTGCAATTTCAAGCTATATTGGCACAAATGCAGAAATGCCACGCAATTGTAGGATAGAGTTGCACTTTTGTTGGAATTTAGCAATTGATGACCTATGTGGCATGGATACAGATTGTACTAGACCCAATTATGTTGCAAGAGTGCCAGCCACCGACGATGGCATTGAGACCAGACTTGACAATGATGGAGCGAGAGTTTCTAGGAGCCATTGGTTTGTGGTACAACACCTACGTGTCAAAGATTGAGGCTCATCGAGTGATGATGACAACTTTAGTGGAGCGGTGGCATAATGAGCGATCTGCTTTTATCTTACCGACAGGTGAGATGATGATTACTCTAGAGGACGTATGGAAGATACTGTGTATTCCTATTCATGGGGAGCGGGTGATTTATGATATGACAAGGGGCGAGGAGGCCATGGAGCAAGTGTTTATGATAGAGGACTTAGGACTTGAGGATGGTGATTTCAACTTGAGGAGAGGGATGCAGCTGTATGAAACTGTAATGTACCCTTTTTGAGATATTCTTGTTTCCTTTACTTGTATACAATTTGATCTCTAAAAAGGGACATTAGAAATATTAAATATTAATAAATTAGATAATAATCAATTCATAACATACTTCAACATACTTATTGGACCCTAAATCAGATCATTAAAATTAGGGACTAAGTAGTATTCATAATATACTTGGTGATTACTATATCTAAGCCCCAATCCTTAATCTAACCTAATCATCAACCCTACGGGATGGGAAATAATCATGTTAGGGCGCTAGAAAACTATTCCCTTCACAGGTATGCCCAAGGATTTCATGGACATCTGCCAATACTCTTCCTTTCATATTCAGAAATATACTCTTCCTTTCTTATTCCCCTTACTTCCTTCTCCTCACCTTCCTTTTATCCATTCCTCAAGAGATATGTCTTTATTGAATGAATGTGTCTTTTTGATAAAGACAACTCTTCAATATCATACCTCTTCTAAATTAATTAAAGAAATGACCGTTGCCTCTTATTTGCTAATCACTCCACATATATCTTTTTATACTTTCATTTCTTTCCTTATGCAACTCGCATCCTCTTCTTATTTCAAGTATAATTCTTTGTCATTTTATTGGTCGTTGCACCTTTAATAAACATTGTCTTTAAATGGAATAAACTTAATACAAGTCACTGCCCTTGATTATAATGCATATATGGATCGTTGTTTTTGAACCGCACCTTCTATGTAAATCACTGCTTTATCATAAATCGTTGACTTTGTAAATATATTTATATTAGCTTAATATATTTATGATTATAATATTTATATTTGTTAATTATAAATATAATAATATATCTTGTTAATATATTATATTTTAATTATATTAAAATATTTATATAATAATATTATTTAATATTATTTATTAATAATATTATATATGTTTATTAAATATTGATATATACACAATTTCTATTAGAAGTGCTCTCTATTACAAGAAAGCAATTTCATCATTTTACCATGATGTTTAAATCTTTAATTTAAACAATGCCTTAACGTCAGGATATTACAGACACAGTACCATTGGTAGTTGTAGGATTGATTGGACGGGTACTTGTACCAAATAGGAGGTCTCAGGGATTCTCAGCTCGATGGGGGTGGGTTTTGGAGAGGATGTTGATAGATGCAGTGGTCTATGCATGGGGGCTATGTGTACTAGCTCAGTTATATCATCGGATGCACCAGGTGGTGTATAGGGCGGGAGTGAGTCTAGGCTATAGTTTGACATTGCTACATATCTGGGTGTGGGAGCACATCACTATTACATGACCAGTAGCAGATAGGAGTAGAGGGCCAGGCTTGCCATATGTATATATGTATGAGAGCATATTGCAACAACGTAAATTAGGAGACATAGTTTATTGGAGGCAGATGTTAGATGAGCTGGGTTCAGTGGTTTGGAGGTCATGGCAGTTATGTGAGCCATGGGATGGAGATGATGAGCACTTGGATTATATCAGGCAACCTAGATACATCATGGGGCGTACACCTCACATTATTGAGCGGTATATGCCAAACAAAGTGTTACGACAATTTTGTTAGGAATTTACAGGTAGATCAAACCAATTCCATACAACCCAAAGGAGATAATGATGCATGAAATCTTACAGATTTACCATAATGCAAAGATCACTAGACAATAAACAAGATAACACAAGATATACCCTAGGAAAACCCTCATTGAGGAATAAAACCCAGCCTCCAAAAGCATCCATACTCAATGTATTATTCAACAATAAGAAATTACAATACACTCAGAGTCTCCATGAACACCTCTAAAACATCAAGCTTCTCTAATGCATCCTCCATGTATCTAAGCATGAATCCACACATCCCATGCCATGCTTTACAATATGAACTCACAAGAGAAAACTCAATACAATGATAGCCTCTCACACAACCTGTAAAATAAGAGCCAACCCTAACCACTAACCTTGTGCTTGCTTTTATAGACTCAAGCTCACACAAATACAACTTGTGGTCTTGCATAAAAACAATGTGACTTAAAACCATGAGCACAAAAACATCGACCCTAAAATTAATTATTTTGCACAAATAATAAATATTTGTCTTATGTCTCCCAATGTTAAATACAACTTTTACAAGTGTTACCTAATAAATATTTAATGTGGCTAAACACATCAATTAAGATGCACCACAAAAGAATATTTATTTTACATTATTAAGTTAATTAATGTTATGCAAGGTGAGCAAAACCTTTTTCCCAACATTCTCCCACTTGTTGTATACATTGCATAAGGGTTAATCAATGAAATACATCATCATAGGCAAACATGAAACCACATGAATCTCCAACATGCTCTCATGCTCCATCAAGATACCTGTAATAAAATCAAAGTAACCACCATCTTGAGCAAGAACTCCTCTCATCCTCCAACGTGCCACCTATGGAAGAAAAAGAACATACCAAGGTGAAGATGCACCAATCCAAAGAACACTAGCATCAAATCCAAGTGATAAAAAAAACTCCAAGTAGTTATTAAAGGTAAAAAACCCACATGACTGGAAATAGAACCACATCATATGTTAATACATCCAACCATCCATACCTCACAGGTATCAACAACATCAGTAAACTAATGCCAACAACATATCAAACCCATATACCGCAATCATAAGCTCCATGTCTAAAACCTATCAATGAAGAACACATACATCCAGGAACTCCCACTGCATGGGTAATGTCAAATCTAAAAATAGATCCAAGGCATACCAAGTCTACCAAGCAACACTCAAACTAATGTGTGGCTAATCAACAAGCCAATGTAGTATCAAGAACACTCACAATGATCCACACATGCAAGATAAAACACTGCATACTATCTCACAACATGTCACCATAACTCTCCCAAGTCCAACCATATCAACATGATCCTCCAGGAAGTAGCCATAAGACAAAGGGAGAAAACCTGTAAATCATAATATCCTACCAACACCTCAAAGTTTAAAGTTGTGTCAAGTATGATCTCCTCTGTAACCCCAAATGAAAATCCTCAACAACACCCAACCATTCAATCTCGTAGATCAAATGAACATATGTAACATGTAATCAACATGGATGTAAGCCTCTCTAATCAAGGTAGATCAAACTCATAAACATTCCATAACCAGGAATAAGCCCAACCACATCTCCTAAACTCCTCATAATGGAAATCATAAATCAAACCATATGAACAAAGAGATAACCATGTCAATGTCCCTCAAATGAACCCTCCAAAACCAATAACCATAGCTCAAGATCCATAACCATGAGAAGATAAAACATAAAGAAAAATGCATCTAAAAGGATGGCCAATACCTTATAGATGATAAACCACTGAGTAGACCAAGAGTGGGAGATGAGAATGTCCCTCCAGGATACACCAAGTCACATATACTCTCTCCAAGAACAATCTCCTCTAGGTCCATAATGAACTCACATCCATATCGAGGTGTAGGCTCCTTAGTCTATCTGTTGAAACCTCCAATGAGTAATCATCTCAACGAGTGTCTATAATCCAAAGAGAACTCCAGCCTCACTTAATTCTCCAAGTATCCAAGGGTATCTCCATGATCAATCCATGCTAAAATCCAAATGCAACATCACACTATCATGAAGCTCCCAAGCACATGATTAATGTACTCAATACCAAGAGATCCAACAAGATCACTATCAATGCTCCTACTGCACATCTGCATAACCAAGAAGCCCATCATGATATCATGATCTAACCATATCCTCCAAGGAGATCACATGCACTGACGCACACATCCTATCTCAAAAGAACCTGTATCATGTCAAAACTCCAATGCGCGATCAAGAGTCCATCAAGACACAATATCAACATCTCTAAACAAAGGATCAACATGTCAAACTGACAAGTCATAAAATGACACCACAACCAAAGACTCCAAGAGTCCACCATTATAAACAAGGATGTCAAAATCTCCAACAACATGAAGATAACCATCTACTAATAATAGAACTTAGGATGTCAAAGAACTCTCACTGAAATAAGAATCATAATCCAAGAGCCTCTCCAAGACACCCACAACCACTGAAGAAGATCATCGATAACAAATGATGAATCCATATCACTGCCAAAGCTCCCACTGAATCATGACACCAAGCTATACATGGAAACAAAGTAACCATCTCCTAAATGAAGATCATCCATGGCCCCAACACAATCAAGGAATCCTGCTGTAACATCACTCCCAAAAGGTAAAGTAAAAGCATGAACTCCAAACTAATAAGATAAAACCATCACTGTCAAAAGCTCACATAAAATCATGTATCTAATCTATCCATGGCATCATGATAAACATGCTATAAGTCCCAATAATTGACTATCCAAGCACTCTAATCATCCATCCTCTCATCTCAATGTAACATACCAATGTACACATGACCACAGATGAGGCCAACTAACAAAGTTTGCATAAACACTGAATCAATCTCATGGAGAAAGACAGTCCACATACGAGTCATCCCACTATAGCCAAGGGGTAGAAAATCCACAAAACTACATATATCAAAGATCCAAAACACATGTAACATGCAAACTCATCATCATGTTAGTATCATGCAAACTGAGATATCAAAGAAGACCAAATTGTAGACTCCAAGACTCAAACACCAAATCAACGCTAGATTCAATTTTCCAAACAAGTCCACAACACAAGTAACCATAGTCAATGAACTACCAAGAATCCAGGAGATAAGAACAATCCCCTAAAACTACACCACAACACCACCAGTAATCATGAATCAAACATCATAGCCCATACCTGTCAATCACATACATGCTCAAGTGTACCTACATATCCATGACACCATAATCATCATCAACAATGTACCTGTACTCAACTCCCACTGAAACGAGACTCCAAGTCTCACACGTATATCAATCATGTTCTCATACCAGAAGACAACCTGTGTACCTATCTCCATCAAAGCTCAAACTCTGAAAACACCTATAAACCTATAATTGGAAGCACCAAATATGAAAACCTTCTATACCATGCTAATGGTCACATAGCAACATGCACTCCCACAAGTTTGTGCCCAAAAATCCATCTGAATGCTCTCAAAATTGCACCCTGAATATCTGGCTTCCACAAGTGACAAAAAAAAAGTACCAAACTCTCCCTGCACACCAAACTAAAAATCTACATTATCCAATCTGTATTACATAACAATAGATCTCCAACGCCTATCCGAAATAAAAAATCTGATTCTGTATGCAAAAGTTATGAGCATAAAACTGTCTCGGAGCAATGCCTGGATTTGGGCACCAAATTATGACACAAACAAAAAAATCTGATGACCAAACCTACATTATTGTGTAGTGCTCAGAGAGACATTTTTTACGCCTATAAGAAGTCAAAAATTTGACACCGTGGGCGAAAGTTATGCCCCCCGAAAGAAAACTGCCCTCTGAGGGCTAAAATGGGCCCTAAGGGACCCGTACGTATGATGATGTCATCGCTGACATCATCTATTGACTGGGCAAGGTGACAGTGTTGTGGGTTCCACTACTGCTGATGTGGCGCTAGGGCTGGTGTATGCTGGATCTCAAAAGGTATTAAATGTGTTTTAAAGTCTTCTTGAAACCAGACCCAAAGGCATTTAAAAACAATTTGAAAGTTTAAAAAAAAACTTGTTTAACCCCATGGGGGCGCTGGGCTGCCAACCACTAGCAGTAGGATTGTCGGACCGGCGGTCCAGAGCCGAGCCTTAGAGCCTGCCGGACACGCCGGTCAATGGCTAATAGGCCCTGCCTGTTTGGCCATGCCGCATCGCACCAGGCATAGGCCATGGTACAGGGGGTCTACGGACCCCCTACCATATAATTTTGTTTTGTTTTGTTTTTTTAGACTTGCTTTTTGAACATGCAATTTTTTATATATTTTTTAACATGCAAAATATATATATATTTTTTATTTCAACTATAGGTTGGCATGCAAAATTTAATTTTAATTTTTGCAAACTATAGAAAGGAATTTTATGCAGGAAAATAATTAAAATTTTTTTCTTGTATCTGCAGATCTGTATGACGGTAAAGTCAACTTGGGCAAGGGTAAAAAAATTTTCTTTTTCCTCCAGTGACCTAAATAGGTCAAATTTTATATCAATCTTCATCTCTCAGGCCTTCTGAATCGAACAGTGAGGTCCATTTTTGCACAGGAGGTCATTTGTGAAAAATCCCTCCTCAAAACCCTCACAAAGCACATTCAAGAAACCCTTTTTCCAACTTGGATTTATAAACCCATATTTGCAAACAATCACCACAAATCTGCAACCCCAAAGCCCTCAGATCTGCAAACAAAAACCTGCACAAAACCTTCATATCTTGTATTTGTCCAAAATCTTTCTTGCATTGTCATGGATTTAGCTTTGCACCAGATCTACACAAACAAGGGTTATAACAAAACATGAATCTGTGAAACCCCACAAACTCAAACCATGTTCTGATAATATGGCTACTAATCTCATAGATCTGCATAATAGTGTTAACACACAGAAGATCTATTGCAACCCACAATTCCTTCCAAATATTCTCAAGATTGAGGAAAACATCCAGAACCATTATTGTATAGATACATCACATGCAAGCACATACAAGTAGCATGCAAGTACGTGCGAGCCATGAAAAGCCTTAAAGCTCTGATACCACTTATTAGGAATTTACAGGTAGATCAAACCAATTCCATATAACCCAAAGGAGATAATGATTCATACAATCTTACAGATTTACCATAATTCAAATATTAATAGACAATCAACAAGATAACACAAGATATACCCTGGGAAAACCCTCATTGAGGGAAAAAACCCAGCTTCCAAAAGCATCGATACTCAATGTATTATTCAGCAATAAGAAATAACAATACACTCATAGAGTCTCCATGAACACCTCTGAAACATCAAGCTCGTCTAATGCATCCTCCATGTATCCAAGCATGAATCCACACATCCCATGCCATGCATTACAATATGCACTCACAAGAGAAAACTCAATACAATGACAACTTCTCAAACAACATGTAAAATAAGAGCCAACCCTAACCACTAACCTTGTGCTTGCTTTTATAGACTCTATCTCACACAAATACAACTTGTGGTATTGGATAAAAACAATGTGACTCAAAACCATGAGCACAAAAGCATTGACCCCAAAATTAATTATTTTGCACAAATAATAAATATTTGCCTTATGTCTCCCAATGTTAAATACAACTTTTACAAGTGTTACCAAATAAATATTTAATGTGGCTAAACACATCAATTAAGATGCACCACAAAAGAATATTTATTTTACATTATTAAATTAATACAACTTTTACAAGTGTTACCAAATAAATATTTAATGTGGCTACACACATCAATTAAGATGCACCACAAAAGAATATTTATTTTACATTATTAAATTAATTAATGTTATGCAAGGTGAACAACGCCTTTTCCCAACATATTTTGTGTACGACAGCCTGCACCAATCCATGAGGCAGTGTTTGCTAGGTCAGCGCAGAAGACTGATGACTAGGGTCCACTAGTGGATCTAGATGCAGCAATTGTAGAGCTTGAGGGGCTAGTACTGATCCCCTGGGTTAGAGTGACAAACATTGAGGATGTTGGGACTACATCAGATTATGACACATGGTGGGCAATCAATAGGCTGGTATGACTGACCATTCTAGGATTGGTAGGTGGCGGGAGGAGCCGTGGAGAGGTTGGAGAGGTAGGAGGACAGCAAGGAGACAGTAATGAGGAGAGGAGGGTCAATGATGGAGGATGGTGGATATTAGGGAGCCCTCAGGAGTACAGGTAGGTGGAGGAGGTGGAGGAGATGGATTGGTGGATGTGGTGGTGGGTCAGGTACTAGTGGGGGAGGTAGATATACCAGTAGCACAGGTTCCTCAGGTGCAAGTACTAGTACAACCACAAGTTTAGCCATAGGTAGTGGTACAGGATGTAGGGGAGGAGCAGGAAGAGCATGATGAGGAGAAGATGGATGTAGACATAAGGGACATCAGAGTAGATGGGGAGGAGGAGGTACAGATGTGACTGGCTACATTATTATCTGAGTGAGATGTCATGATCATTAAGAGAGATTAGGTGTAGAGTGAGATATAGAGGCTACAAAGTTTATTTTATGGTGAGGCATCTTGGCAACATGTAGCAGAGTTGGTGGCAGTGAGGCTCTGACAGGAGCAGGATATTGTGAGAGAGATGACACAGGTGCAAGCACCAATACATGTACCTATAGATGGGGAGACCATCAGATCGACAATAGAGAGAGATATAGTGGTGGCTCTAAGGTAGAGGACATAGTCATAGATGGAGAACTATAGGCAGGAGCGGGATTCCACTCGGACATTATTATGTGGAGGGAAGCCGATGGCACAACTTGCAGCAGAGTTAACACGTTTGCAGAGAGAGGTGGCACAGTTGACTCAAGAGGCCAAGTATTATAGAGGGTTATATGAGAGTGTGACTCATGCAGATCAACGGACTTCAATTTTTCATGCCCAAAGCCCGTCAGGGGCTTCAGCGTCAGAGAGATTAGGGGGCTCAGTGATGGGGCCACCACCTCCACCAGCACCAGGGGCACCAATAGCACGGACACAGCCTTCACCTTCAGGGGCACAACCTTCTCCCTCCGGAGAGGGGAGCTCAGCTTAGACATTGTCTTATTATGATTACATGCATATATGATGATGTATATGGGCTTATATATATTTTTTGTATTTTGATGGCTCATGGAGCCCTTGTATAGACATGTATCATGACACATATTTTGATGTATATATGAGATGAGATGGACTATTGGCAACTTATGCGATGTTTATGATTTTTATGTTTATGATGTGGATGATTATATGATGTACTATATGGATTTTATGGATATATGATGTTATTGATGGTATTTATTATGGTTATGGATTATGATGATGTGTATTGAGGCTATATATGATGCATGTATGATGTATTTGTGGTGTGATGGATAAATACGATGTTAATGATTGTATGATGCAATGGATTTGTATGATATGATGAATATAATGGATTAATGAGATGATGGTATGGTTAATGGATTTATGATGTTATGAGGATATTTGTTAGTTATGATGATGATGGGATTTGATCATGATTTCATAGATAGCTAATGTTTGTTTGAGAAGGATAAAAGAATGGATTGGATGGAGTAGATGTAGGATAAATTAGAATGATGGATATGTAATGGATGGAGACAACTGTTTTGATTATGCTAAACAATGTAAAGAGAAATCCTTATTTTAATATAGAGAAATGGATATTATGCACCAAGGTATAAGGAGCCGGAGAGACTTTGTATCCTTTGCATGGACTTGACTCTGCAAACAAAAGGGTGTCCTTATGCATGCCTAGTGTAATATAATCTATTGGAGATATGTTTGGAATAAGAACTCAGAGCATGATAAAGTCCTAGTACATAAAAGGTATTAATTAACCCCATATGCAAAGGACAACTGGTATGCAAAAAGCTATTCCAACACACACACAGGGGAAAAATATTAGCTAGAATTAATAAGAACATCCAACAAACATGGTACACAAAAATCAGTGACTATGCCTCATTCTATACTTAGTCGTAACACACCAAGATATAGAAAGATCTAGGTGGCTTTGAATAAACAATAGAATGACACAAAGATAAATCAAAAGAAAAGACCAACTAACAAAACAAACCATGCAGCCATCATAATCTCTTGCCAAGAGTGTGGGTGATATGGCATTGTGCTAGATATAGGAAAGATTATCATGTTGTTTGGCATAATATTGATGATATCTCTAGATTTTTAGGCAATAAGTACTTAGGTGTCATGATGTCTCAAAAGGTAATCTTTGTAATGATTTTTGTTAGAGCTCATTATTTTGATGTGTGGTTTACTTTGCTTGAGTATCAAGTCTAATGGATGCACATTTATTGTATAAGACTTATTGCTTGGATTTTGGATGTTGTAATTTTTTTGTATTTTTGGGAATATTTGATGTTTTGTGTTTTAGTATGTTTTTGATTTTTTTTGGTGTTTTGGTGTTTTTGATGTTTTTGTGTTTTGGTATGTTTATTATGAAAAGGGTAAATCTCAATGGTAGTGAACCCTCTTTAGAACGACTAGTTATATACCAAGAATGCCCCTAGTTTGGTACAAGATAATTTATTGTGGAATGGATATAATATACATATGATTGCGGATGGGATAGGATAGGTAATAACAATATCTAACAATTATCAAGCCATGATAGTAGGATAGGTGGATGGATAGGAAATATATTATAGGATGATGGTGTTTATTAGGAATGGAATGGATAAGAACCTCATAGATGGTGGACAATAGTCTCTAAACATGGCGCTTGTTTGCCAGGTTTTCACCATGGTACTTGCCTAAGGCACCACCGAAGTGGCTTTCACCATTGAACGAATTATTTCTCTTTACTTTTTTCATTTGTTCATTTTTTTAAATTTTTTTTGGCTAGCTAGGATCTTCGAGGGTCAAGAATAGAACCTATTGAGGTTAATGATATTGATTGGTTCATCAAGAGGCTAGCCCTCTGGTATTGCAAGTTGATAGGCACCTGATCCATAGGTAGCTGTGATTACAAAAGGTCCTTACCAATTGGCCTCAAACTTACCTTTCTTCTCATGTTCCTATATATTTTGCTAATTCTCTTTAAGGACAAGATCACCAATTTAAAAATGGTGAATCTTGATCTTCTTGTTGTAACTTCACCGAAGGAAATTCTAATATGCTTGAAGGTGATTTAGGGCCTGAAGACATTTCTCATCAAGGATTTCTAATTCTTGTACCTGTGTAAGCGATACTCCTCCTCATCAATGAGATGTTGCAAGGAAATCTGCAAGGAAGAGAGCTTGGACTCAATTGGCAATATGGCTTCAAAACCAAATACAAGAGAATATGGAGTGGCTCAAGTAGGTGTGCAGATACTGGTTTGATACTCCTATAAGGTTTAGGATAGTTTTATTAGGTGCCTCATCTTGGCCGTTACCTTATGGGTAATAGGGGGTAGAAAAGCGGTGTTGGATATGGAATTTATTACAAAGAGACCAAACTTCTTGATTTTTAAAAGGTCTACCATTATCAGTGATAATGGTGAGGGATATTCCATACCGACAAATGATATAATGCAAGATGAACTTGGCTATTTGGGTATTGGTAATATAAGTGAGTAGAATTACTTCTACCCACTTGGTGAAGTATTCAGTAGCGGTTGTTATGAATTTATGGCCATTGGAGGATGGAGGGGTTATGTTTCTAATGAGATTGAATCCCCACTACGAGAAGGGCCAAGGAGTTGTTATCAGTTGCAATTCTTAATACAACACATGAATGAGATCACCATGTTGTTGGCACTACAAACATTTCTTAGCAAGCTGATGTGCATCTTGTTCTATACTAGTCCAATAGCATCCTATTTGTATTAGGTTTTTCCCAAGGGTAGGACCACTAGAATGTGAGCCACAGATTCCCTCATGTACTTCATGTAAGGTAGTTTTGGCTTCTTATGAGTTGAGGCACCTAAGAAGAGTACCCTCTAGACTCCTTTGATATAATGTATCACCCAAGATGGTAAAGCAGGATGAACGATGAATGAAGGTTTTACATTGGTTGGATGATAGGTTAGGTGGAAAGGATTGGTCATGAAGGTAGGTATAGATGTCTTAATACCAAGGGGAGGCAGGACCAACCAATTTGCATATGATTTTAGAATCTAGGACGTCATATGCAAGGACAAAATGTTGTTCCATAAGAAACTCACACCATTGGTTATTGCTTAGCATGTCAATGAGAGAACCAATGGTTGCCATTGCATCTGCAACTTTGTTACTTAGTCAAGGCACTTGTTCAAACTTAATCTCAGAGAAGTATTTCTTGAATTTATCAACCATTTTCTTATAAGGGATTAGCTTGTCATCCTTAGTTTGATATTCATCATTAGCTTGTTTGATGACCAATTGTAAATCTCTATATAGATGCAATGTGTCCATTTTCCAATAGAAAACCATTCTTAATCTCGTGATCAGAGCTTCATACTCAGCTATATTATTTGTGCATGGAAACGTGATCATGTTTGACTTAGGGATGCAATCACCTTGAGGTGTGATGAAGAGTATTCTTGATCCAGAACCGTGAGAAGTGAATGATCCATCAAAGTATAATTTCCATTGTGTTGATGGGGTAACTAAACATATGGATTCATTAGGGAACTTTGTAACAAGTGGATAATCTGTTTGAACTAGAGTATCAGCAAGTTGATCTGCTATAACCTGTCCCTTAATAGCCTTACGGTCCACTTAATCTATATCAAATTCACTGAGGATCATGAACCACTTTGCCATTTGTCTAGTGAGTGTAGCTTTTGACAACAAATACTTAAGTGGGTCTACCTTGGAAATGAGTTTGACCTGATGATTGAGCATATAATGCCTGAGTTTTTCATAATTGAAGACAACTACGAGACATACTTTCTCCATAGAAGTGTAATTGAGGTCATATCCTACCAAGGTTTTGTTGATATAATAGATAGCTTGTTCTTTGCCTAGTTCATTGTGTTTTGCTAGGAGAGCCCCTAATGCTACTGATGTTGTTGAAATATACAAAGTAGGGGCTTCCTTGAGATTGGAGGCATAAGAACTGGAGAGGAAGCAAGATATTCTTTTAATTTATCAAAAGTTGCTCGACATGAAGCATCCCATTTGAATGTGGCATTTTTCTAAAGGAGATGCGTGAAGGGATGACATTGTCGGCCAACTAAGTAATAAAATGCCTAATTTCCTAGAGTTTCCCTTATAGACTATAGAGTTGCTTCAGAGTCTCAGGAGGAAAAATTTCAACTATTGCTTTCACTTTTGTTGGATCAACATCAATACCTCTTCTTGACGCGATATATCCCAATAGTTTTCCTGAAGTGACGTCGAACACACAATTTTTTGGATTTATACGCACTTGGTATTTCTTGAGTCTATCAAATATTTGAGCTAGGACCTGGAGGTATTCTTCTCTTGTAGATTTTCCCAAGAGGTCATCTACATAGTCTTCCATGACTTTTTGGAGCAAGTCATAAAAAATAACTGTCATTGCACGTTGGTAGGTTGCTCCTGCATTCTTGAGGCTAAATGGCATGACTACCCAACAGTAGGTACCCCATGGACAAATGAAGGTTGTTTTGTGCTGATCTTTTGATGCAATACGAATCT
Source organism: Cunninghamia lanceolata (assembly GCA_027924645.1). NCBI lineage: Eukaryota > Viridiplantae > Streptophyta > Pinopsida > Cupressales > Cupressaceae > Cunninghamia > Cunninghamia lanceolata. The sequence continues at coordinate 2,974,643 of BSBN01001031.1, read as the reverse complement.
GATTATAGATAGAAAATTCATCCATGAGTGAGAGCATCTCACATCCTGCAGTGAGATCTATGATGATGTCAATGTTTGGCAAATGAAAATAAACTTGTGGACATGCTTTGTTTAGACCTCTAAATTTGGTGTAGACACGAATGCCCCCAGTTACCTTGGAGACTAGAACTAAATTGGATACCCATTTAGGGTAGTCAATAGGTCAAATGAATCCCACTGTTAACAATCTTTGAAGTTTTGCTTTTAATAATAGTGCAATTTGGGGATGCATCTTTCGAAGTTTCTGCTTTACAGGCTTTGCATTGGGATAAATAGTTAGGTGATGTACTACAAGAGATAGATCCAAGCTGGGCATGCCAGCATATGACCATGCGAAGTTGTGAGCTTGTTTCTGAAAGAATTTGGTGAAGTCCTTATTTTCTTCTGATGAGAGGGAAGCAGCTAAAAATGTTATTTTTAGGGCGTCAACTATATTGAGATTAAGCTCTTTAGATTCTTCAAATAACACTAGAGATATATCATGATGGTAATCATCTCTAGGAAGGTCAAATCCCCCATCCTCCAATGCCTCAGAGAGGTTTTCACCATCAGATGCATCCTTTATTTTTACTTTTTTATGATTCGATAGGGCCACAAAGTGGTTTTCACTAAGGGATCTTCTTTTTATTATGTTACTTTTGTGACTAGGGGATTTGGTATGTTCACCGAAATACACTCTATGTTGAGTTCTATAATGAATCCAACTCTATGATCCCCCAAAGGGATGTGTTCCCATAGTCCCATAAGTTCTGCAATTGCTTCATCATTTTGAATGGTGTCCAAGATGGGGGGACCTTGTTGTTCACAATCGACAAGTTCAGGATAAATGAGCAGTAGGTTATTGGATGTACATGGGATGGTGGAGGTAAATGATATGGAGGATATGGTGAAAATGGAGGAGTCTTAGAAAATTTGGGCAGATTTTTCAAAAGAGTCTTTGTGGGAATTTTAATTGGTGGTCTCTGCCTCCACAACAGGAAAAGCTTTGGCTACCTCACTGAGAATAAATTTGAGATCTGAGGATTCACACTCAGGTGAGGATGTACACTTCATTGATCTATATCCAGGTCCTTGAGATCTATGTCTTTTTTTCATAGTTATAGGTTGTATGGTACCTTGTTCATGTAACCCAAGTCCACCTTGTTCTTTGTAGTCCATATTTTTGACAATGTGACATCTTTTAGTGTATTTCTATACAGGTAATGAGACTTGTTCAACTTCATATTTGTATAACCATTGGATACATCTTCCTCAATTGATTATTTATCTAAGAATCCCCAATGCTCAAACATTGTTGGCTTGTATTTGATTACCACAATTGATACTAAGCTTGAAGATTGAGGTTTTCCATGTGATTTTGGAGAGGAAGTTTGCCTATGCAGAAGGACTCTTGTAGGTTATACTCCCCACACCCTTTGTCATTGATTTGGACATTGATCTCAAGAATTGGAGTTTTGGAGGTAGATGGTAATGAAAGTGGAGTTGGATCTATGTAGGATGATGATGAGGATGCGGTATCATTGTTCAGACAAATGTTGAAGTTCTTTCCTTCCAACATCCTACAATATTGAAAAGGGTAGGGGTCAACGAAAATGGTTACTTCAGTGCCATTATGGGGAAACTTTATGCATTGATGGTATGTTGATGGGACATCCTGCATGGAATGTATCCATGGGCGTCCTAGGAGAATTTCATAGGGGAGATCAAGGTCCAAAACTTGACATGTAGTTTCCATTATAGGACCAACTTGAATAGGAAGTTTGACAATTCCTGCAAATTCATGTTCAGTGTCATCATAGCCTTTGATGGTAATAATTTTTTCGGAGTCGATAACACCGTCAAAATAACCCAACTATCTTATTAATTTTCAAGTACAAAGATTTAGACCTGATCTACTATCTATTAGGACTCTTTTTATTTTGTGCTTATGGATGAATACTTCTAGGTGAAGGGCATCGTTATGGGCAAAGCTATCTAAAGGGAGGTCCTTTTCAATAAATACAAGATGGTGTGGTGAGGATAAATGTCCTACCATGACCTGAAATTGATCAATATTGATATTGGTTGGGGCATGGGACTCTTGAAGTGCTTTATCAAGGATTTGTTTATGCATGGGGGAAGTATGGAGTAGCTCAAGGATGAAGATTTATGCAAGAGTTTTATTCAAATTGTCTAGGATGTTATATTTAGATGATGGTTGAGAATTGGATGGTCCTTGAAGTGTTACTCGACCTCGATAGGTGGTTATAACACAATCCAATTTTTTTGGTACAACAGTAATGGTTGCAACTCTTGGATGGGATTCTTCAATATGACCTATGACAAAGTCATAGGAAGTAGAGGCATTAACCTTATTTGTATGTTAGACCCATTATTATTATTGGTGGACTTACCTTGCCATGGTTTGGAAAGGAATCTTGATATATACCCAAGTCGACATTGGATGTCTTTTGAGGGGGTTCATCTACCACAATCTTGCCTTGGTCTATAAGGTCTTGGATGTAGTTTTTGAGTCTCATACAATTTGATGTCTTATGAACTTTTACCCTATGTTATTCACAATATTCATTCTCATCAAACCAAGCGGGTTTAACTTGATTGTCCTCATATTGTCTTATAGCAAATAATTTTATAAGGTTGGACTGCACCAATTTGCGTAAGGCAGATTCATAAGATTCATTTGAGGGTGTGAATCTTCTTCGAGATCGAGATGTACCTTGAGTGATGGGAGTGTTGTTATTTGTGGGTTGTGATGATGATGGTGTAGAAGTTTGTAAGTTTTGAATATGTTTGATGTTAGTTACTCCATCATTAACAATATTTTTATTTTTTGCCCAAAAACAAGGTTTGTCATTAGTTTGGTTGTTATTGTCCTTGTTTTCTTTGTAAATCTTAACTAAACCTTTAGCTATAAGGGCTTTTTCAATGGTGATTCCTTTGTCTTTGATTTCCTCAAACGTGTATGTACGCATTGGATTTGTAAATGAAAACCCATCTCCTGATTTAAGTTATGAATGAATATGTTTAACAAGTTATTTTTCAGGAATGGGATGAGAAAATTTGCTAGCAAGATTCCTCCATCATTGAAGGAAGGCAGAAAAAGATTCTCTATTTCTTTGCTTTGTGTTTCAGCGGTCAATCATTGACACCTCGTGTTCTATGTTGTATGAAAAGTACACAATAAAGTTGTCAACAAGTTTTTGGAATGTCTTGATGCCATGTGGCAAATGAGAGAACCATTCTATAGCTTGACCTCCTAAACTATGGGGAAAGAGTTGCATGAGATATGTATCATTGTAGGTGACTTCCATACAAGCTATATAAAATTATTTTAGACGGTCTCTAGGATCACCCTTTCCTTTCTACTTATCAAATTTAGGCATTTTAAAGTTATGTGGAAAGGGGATCATGATCAAGGATTTGTCGAATGGATAAGAACATATTTCTTCAAATGAATATTTCTTTTCAGGATGTCCTAGTTCCATATCTTGTACCTTCTTCCTCAATTCCTAAAAATTATTGGATGAGATTGGGGAGGGGAGGTGTTGGATTGGTGTTTGTGGATTGTTGATTGATGAGTTGGTGGATGAGGGCATTTTGAGATGATACGGGGTTAGTGTTCAAAGGTTGTTGGCCTATGAGTTGTTGAAGGATGTTATTTTGTTGTTTTGAGGAAATGGGTTGAGAGGAGATGGGGTTAGTATTCAAAGGTGGTTGACCTATAAGTTGTTGAAGGATGGTATTTTGTTGTTGTGAGGAAATGGGTTGAGATGAGATGGGGTTAGTGTTGTGAAAAAGGTAAGAATTGATGAGTGGATTAGAAATTCGAGGATTAAGGGGGGACAGTGGTTGTGACTTGGGGGATTGAAGTTGACATTTGTGGTTGGGTATGGTCATGAGAGACATAAGCTAATGTGGCAGGTTGTGATGTTGGTGGAAGATTTTGGGCATAGGGTGTAGATGGATCTTGAGGCTTTAGATGTGACATGTCATAATTTGGGGGAAGTCAAGCTCCACTATTGGCTAACATGAGGAAGTATTTATCTGGATTGGCTATAAGTACCCAATGTAACATATATCCATGGCTTCCATAGCTTGTGTAAAACCTTGGACTCATGGAAAAAGGTCTTGATGTGTTTGGTAAGTTTGTCTCAAGATGGGTTCATTTGGAGAAGAGGTTTGGGAATCCTCTTTATAATAACCACTTGGGATATAGATATGAGGTGGAATTCCTATTTCTTTCCCTTTTTCCATTTGAGGGATGGGTTTCAATGTAGTATTAGTGTTGGGGTTGGACTCCATAAGTCTCTTTGCTTGTAACCTTGTGAGTGGCATGCAAAGAAAAGACTTAGGTAATTGGTATGGGATGAGATGATTGGAAAAGATAATGATTTGGTTAGACTTGGAAATGTTCAACTTTGGACCTTGGTATTGTGGAGATGATTAGGATATGTTTGATTTGGGGATGATTTTGGATAAAGAACCCAAGATGGTTGCAAGTACAAATCTAGATCTTTTGATTTATGACAAGGGATAATACCTTTTACTACTTAGGGTAGACAAATGCCGAAGAAATAAAGAGGTAGGGATGCTCCTTTTCCTACTTGAGGTAGACAAGATCTCAAGAAGCAAAATAAGGAGTGGCATAAGGACTTCACCAACTCAAGAGTAGTCAAGACTCCTAAGATAATTAATCCAAATGGATAACTCAACACTTGAGGTAGATAAATTATAAAGCAAGATGGAAAGCTAGGGATGAAAATATAAAAACATCTAGATTAAACAAGCGTAATTTTTAGACTCAAAGATGGGTTAGATTTAGATTGATAAGATTAAGTGGGTGATAAGATCAAGGTCTCAAATTTTAGATACCAATCCAAGTCTAAGAGGGATGTTGAAAAGATGATGAAATGGATGAATGGGTGAATGAGGTTTGGGGAAAGATATAATAGGAAAAATTAGGGGTATGGATGATATGATTGATTTGAGGACGAGGAAGAAGATAACAAAATCTAGGTCTATTCTTTAAGTTCCACTAAAATTTTGCAAGTTGTTCAAAGGATGATTTGGATGACAGTGTAACAAAAGCATCAAGTCACAAGAAAAAAGCACATGTTTAAGGCTTCAAAGCACACAAAAATATGACACAAGCACCAAAAGGATAATCACAGGTGCATAGATAACTAAAAAAAGCGCAGAAAGATAGCTTGTTGAATGTTTAGTGTTCAGAATGGAAACGCAGGTTTATTAATCAAATGCATAGTTTCACTAAATAGAAGCATAGCTTCATTGAAGAGAAGTGCATGTACAAGACACAAAAGTGTAACTTCACTAAACCAAAGCATAGGTATAGAACACAGAAGCACTAAAAGATAGTTTTTCCAGTCTGCAAAATTCCCAGGATAGAAGCACAAGTATATCAGGTAGTAGCACGCTGATAACGACATGGTTCGGTGGTCAAGTCGCTTGGTTGTGGTGGTGGACACCAAGGTTCAAACCCCCATAGGGCCAACGAGCTCACAGGTATATGTGCCTTCGTTGGGCTACCGTACTCGCAAGCTAAGTGTGCATTCGCTAGGCTAGCGTGCTCGTCGGCTCTGTACCTTCACTGGGCCAACGAGCTCACGGGTTTGACCTAAAAGGGTGATAATGCCCATTAGGGATGGAGACCCCCCAGATGTGGTCTCAGGAGATAAAGACAATGGGAAGAGATCCCTCATAAGGGTCTCTCTGGGCCCGGACCAGGCTAAAAACCTTGGTTAACTAAAGCAAAAAAAAATATCAGGTAGTAGTGCAATTTTGTTTGATAGAAGCATAGGTATAAGACTTATACAGGTATCTAACAGAAGTGCTAAAGAAGCAGTCAAAGGCACACGGATAACTGACAGAAGTGCAAAGATATTTGACAAATGTGTTAAAGGACAATTTTCTAGATTTTTAGATTCTTAGAATAGATTGATCGGATAGTAGCACAATTTTGTTTGACAGAAACGTAGACTTATCAAACACATGCGCCAAATGACAGTCAAGGGTGCAGTGTTATCTGACAAAAGCACAACAAGTTTTTATAGAAGCGCAAACATGGTGGACAGAAGCGCTAAACTATAGTTTTCTAGATAGCTCGAGAGATTTCTTAGCAAGAAATTATAACAATCAAGAAAACATGATGGATGACACAACTTTCAAGGTGAAAAGGCTAACAAATAGCTTATATTGGTTTAGCACATAGAAAGCACTCAAAGCACATTAGCACAATCCTAAAAATTATTCAAGGTATGATTCTTAGTGAGGGCCCACCAATTATACCTATCAATATTCCTGGCTAAGTAGGAATATATTTTGGAGCGGATAGCTAGGGATAAAGGTATTGCACTTGTTATGGAGTAAAATGTGTACACTAGCATTTTACACCTAGTTTAGCACTTGGGTGGACCTAAAATGTTTACCCTTGTTAATTAGGACCTATTTTAACATCTTTTTCAACATTAAATGATTAAATCTCAATCCCGATGAATAAACCTAACAAAATAAAGTTAGGACTGGTCTAAGCCCACTTAAATGGACACTCTCCAGAGTTTATGGGGCTAACGGACTAGGGCACCTAGTGCCATGGTCCAGGAAGTTAGCCCCGATCCTATTTTTGTGGTGTCGACTTAGAACACCCCCTTAATTCTTACATTTTGGCCTCATTTGATTTTATTCATTGTTGGTGAGTGGGAATGCATTTAAAAGAAAGTTAGTTTATTCATTTGAAAATCTCTAAGTTCTCTAAGCAATCTAGGCACACTTGCACTCTCTCTTCTCTCTCATGCTTTGTATTCTTCTCTAAAGATCTCTATGGTGGATTATTGTTGTGCCCCTAACTTCTTGTAGGTCTTGTGAAGATCTGTCTACTTATTTGGGATACACCAACTTCTTCAGTCAAGTTGTGACGCTACATTAAGCAAGATAGGGTTTCCATGCTAATGGTGACTCCTTTCCTTTATGCTTTGTGATAGCATTCCATTCTACTTCAGATTTGCCTCTGCCCTCCTAGGGCACACACTCTTCTCTCATATTTGCTATTGTGGAGGTAGAAACACCATTCACGGAGCTTGAATAATGAAATCTCCTAAATAGCACCAACCCTCTTTCCTTCTTTTGTGTGTGCAAGTTAAAGAAATAGGTTTCAGGAGGCAAGATCCGGGAAGAAAGAAGGTTTTGTAGGTACAGGTGCAACGAATCTCTAAATTTTTGTAAAACCCTAAATTGGGTCTAGGGTGCCTAGGGCCTTGGTCTTTCTGGCCCCTGAACTTGGATCTAGGTTATTCTCTATTCAATGGTCTCCATTGTGCTTTCAGATTTTTTGTATATGTTTTCGGTAGTCTGTTATGCTTCGATCTTGCTTAATTAGGGTTTCATGGTTTGCCCTAGTTTGATTAGTTGGATTTGGTTGATTCTCCTCTATAAAATAAAGGGACAAATACCCTATAGTTTGTCTCTCCTTCAAGGGTGGAATCCAATCTCATCTTGTGTTCTAATGTTGGATGGAAGATGGTTTGACCTAGTTTAATCTCTTGAGCTAGATCTCTCTTTTCTATCTAACATTTTGGTGAACCCATCGTTTCTTGCACCTTGGAATCTTTCTTGCTTCAGTTATGAGTCATTTTATGCCTTATATGTGATTATATTTCATTCATTCATCATTTGGTATACTTTCATAGCTTAATTTTTACATTGTTTCAAAATTAAGGTTTACAAAAACCTTACATTGTTAGAAAACCTAGCTAGTCTTGAACCTAGGGTTTGGAGATTAGTGAGTTGTTTCAGATCTTTGTGGCTTGATTAAATTGATTTCATTTTTTGTGGAATATAATAATTTTGTTTAAAGAAAATACATTCTTCCATATTTTCATTGAAAACTGAAAAATCAAGCATTTTAGGCTTAGAAAAAGCATATTTATTGCATTGTTTTCATTGCATAGGTTTTAGATCATCATAGCAATATTTAAATTTCTGATTTTTGCATCAGATCTGATTGGTATTACATAAATTAATCATTTCATAAGTGCTATATTTTTCATTTGAACCTCTTCATTGTTAGGGTTTTTCAAAAAGTTGTTGCAAAACCTTGTTAATTTTGAAACCTAGGAGTTGTAATTGGATATCTTGTTTCAGATTTTTCTGATGACATTTGCATTTAAAATATGATTTTAATTTTCTCTAATATGTCATTTAATCATTTCCTAGTGGTATATTTGGAATTTTCACTTATTCATTATTAGGGTTTTCAAAAAATTTGCATTTTTGGAAAAGCTAGCTAGTCTTGCACCTAGGATTTATTGAGTACAATCTTATTTCAAATCTTGGTGATGTTGATTAGTTGTTAAAATATTATTTTGAATTACTCTAGCACATCATAATTAGCATTTGTTTTTAAATTACATTCTTGCATCAAAAATTTTTGGTTTAGGAAACAAGCATCTATGATCTAGGCTTTGATGATAAACCCTAGGTAGTCTTGCATTTAGTGGTTGTATTTGGAATCTTATTTTCAAATCTTTGTCATAATGAAGGATTGATAAATCTTATTTTAAGTTATTTTAACTCATAATACTTGTCATATTTATTGAATTTAGAAAGTAAGAATTTTCATGCATTCTACTCTTTAAAAGTTGAAAGCAATAGCATAAACAAAATTCTCTAGTTGCATAACTCATTAGGCACTTGTGCATCTTCATCAAAGAAAATTTCTCTAAATATTTGTTGAATTTAAGTGGATAAATAATTTAGACACTCCTTTTTCACATACTACACATCTTACATTTGCAAGACTTAGTTGTTGTGGTTACCAAGAAATCACATTTTTGGAAAACCCCTCTTCTCTTGCACTTGTAGGTCTTGGATTGCAATTTTAATTTGATATTGGTTGTACTTGATTAATGAATTGTACATTTTTGTTCCATATCATATTGGCATATAGTATACAAGTCATTTCATTATGGCCTCTTCTTGTTCTTCCTCTTTGGAATCTTTGCATGCATATATCATAGTTTTTGAAAATTTCTCTAAATTCATTAATATGCATCCATATGTTTTAGATCATATAGCTTTCACATATGATATTGATATTTCTATATGTTCCATTTATGATATCCATTTTTATATATCTAATTTTGATAGCTTCATGACTCTCATGGGTGTGTATCCTTTGATATTAGAGGACTTTACTAATTTCATCTCCATGAATTGTCATGAGAAAGATGATGGTGATAGTTTTTTTTTCTACTTCTACTACAAGCCATGATAGTGCCATGTCTATTCCCATGGATCTCCTCTCTAATACATATGATTGTGACTTATCTTTGCCTATGACACCCTATGATTTGGATCCCTCTCCCAAAATTGTTCCTACTTGTAAGGATATTTTGGCGCGTGAGGATGAAATCATTGATACATTTCTTAACATCACTCTACCCTCTCTTCATTCCAATTATCTCCCTTCAAAGGATGGAATATTATTGGATGAATAGCCTTATCCTACAAAAGATCCTCCATGGGTAGATACTAGGCATTCATCTCATCATCTTAAATCTTGTATTTCTCAAAAAGATAACAATGTCAATTCCATCATCATTAATAGACTTATTCCACCCAGTAAGGAGATTGTGAATAAATGAATTAATGTTCAAAATATTCCTAAAATCATTGTGCATGAGGTACCTAAGCTGCCTCCTTTCTCTAAACCTATGATTATGGTTTGAGGTGTTTCCAAACTTTCTCGACCTCTGGGTTACATTCTCAACTATGCAAAGCAAATTACTCAAAGGAATCAAGGTGTTCAAAATGTCTCGCAGCAATCTCATTATAATGTGGTTTCTCACACACATGACACTCGTAATAACAACCAAAGTAAGCAAGCACCAAGTGTGCCCACTTCTCTTCCACATTCTCAACCTATTCTTCCTCAAGCACCTCATCTTCGTCAACATATCGGTAGGGAATACGATCTTGTCAAGTAGCTCCGTGCTACTCCAACTAAGATCTCTCTATGGGATTTAATACAAACATTACCTACATACCACATAATGCTCCAAGAGGCTCTACAAAAGGTAGTCGTTCCACCTTATGTTAGATCGAATGATGTAGCATCTCTTTTTAGTTGTGTGCATGCGAAAACATCAAATATCATGTTTCAACATGAATTACCTCCCATAGAAGTTCAAAACTAATATGAACCTCTTATGATATTTGTCATCATTAATAAAATGAGGGTGAGATGCACTATGATTGACAATGGATCAGGTCTTAACGTTTGTGGCATAGACTTGTTACATAAAATCAATGTCGATACATGTTTCATCAAACCAGATAAAATCCTCATTTGTGGCTTCGATAATGTTGGTAAACAATCACTAGGTACAATCACCTTAGTTGTTAAGGTTGAACCTGTGACATTACCTACCCTTATCCATGTCATGCCTAATTCTCTTTCATACAATCTTCTTCTTGGTAGACTGTAGATCCATGCCATGGGGGTAGTCCCGTCTACCCTTCATCATTCAATAAAGTTCATTTTTTAAAACAAGGTACATATAATTGATGATGATCTGATTTTGGAAAGTTTATTGCAAATGGAAGCGAGAAACTCCTTGAAGATCCTTGCATGTTTGGAAGAAGGATTGGAACCACCAAATTGAGTTGGAACCACTTAGTTTGAAACTCCTTGCATGTTTGGGAGAAGGGTTGGAATCACCAACTTGAGTTTGGCTAGAGTACCTTTGGGTATGGTTACAACACCTTCTTAATCTACAAGGCTTCATGTAAATCCTCTCGCAGGAGGTAGATTGTGTATTCCCTTGAGTGGAAACACTTTTCTTGATGTAGACTATGTGTATGATGTGTTTGTACCCCTCTTGTTCTTCTTCTTTCTAACTAACCCCTTAGCATTCTTCTTATTACATCTTGGGGAATGAGTCATGATGATTGAGATAACATTTAGATTGAGGTCCCTTTTGTCATGCTAACTTAGGGTCTTCTGTTATGTGTTTCTTGTGATTGTTGTATGATGCATGTATTCTCCTCCTATATTCTTATTCTTTATGTATTCTTCATTCCTCATGTGTGCTTCATGTGTATTCTCTATGTATTCCTTATGTATTACTCTCGAGTGCTTTGCATGTATTCCATGCGTGTTTCATGCGTATTCTATGTATACTTTGTGTACGGCGTGTATACATTGTGATTGCTCAAGTGTATGCCTTGTATATGCCTTGTCTTGTCTCATGTTTTCTAAGTGCTTCATGTATGAGTGAATTATGTCATGTGTCTTATGTGTATCTAATTCTTCATAGACTCCTAGTATCCTAAACTTGGGGGCTTGATCACCCCTTAATTTTGTTGACATTCTATGGCTTCTATGTTTGTTGTGTTTGAAATTTGTCTTCTCCGTACTTTAGTGTGAGTTTGAACATAAGCTCGTACCCACACTAAAGTGGGGGCTAGATGTTATGGAGTAAAATGTGTACACTAGCATTTTACACCTAGTTTAACACCTGGGTGGACCTAAAATGTTTACTCTTGTTAATTAGGACCTATTTTAACACCTTTTTGAACATTAAATGATTAAATCTCAATCCTAATTAATAAACCCGTAGTCTAAGGCCAGTTAAATGGACACTCTTCAGAGTTTGTGGGGCTAAAGGACTAGGGTGCCTAACGCCCCGATCCTAGAAGTTAGCCCCGGTCCTATTTTGTGGTATCGTCTTAGAACACCTCCTTAATTCTTGCATGTCGGCCCCATTTGATTTTATTCATTGTTGGTGAGAGGGAATGCATATAAAAGCAAGTTAGTTTATTCATTTGAACATCTCTAAGTTCTCTAAGAAATCTAGGCACACTTGCACTCTCTCTTCTTCTCTCATGCTCTCTATTCTTCTCTAAATCTCTCTATGGTGGATTATTGTTGTGGCACTAACTTATTGCAAGTCTTGTGAAGATCTCTCTACTTATTTGGGCTACACCAACTTATTGATTCAAGTTGTGACACTGCATTAAGCAAGCTAGGGTTTCCATGCTCATAGTGACTCCTTTCCTTTATGCTTTGTGATAGTGTTCCATTCTACTTTAGATTTGCCTCTGCCCTCCTAGGGCACGCACTCTTCTCTCATCTTTGATATTATGGAGTTGGAAACACCATTCACAGAGATTGACTTAGGCAATATCCTAAATAGCACCAACCCTCTTTCCTTCTTTTGTGTGTGCAGGTTGAAGAAACAAGTTTTGAGAGGTAAGATCTAGGAAGAAAGAAGGTTTTGTAGGTATAGGTGCAGCGACACTTTAAATCTACGTAAAACCCTAAATTGGGTCTAGGGTGCCTAGTACCCTGGTATTTCTAGCCCCTAAACTTGGATCTAGGTTATTCTCTATTCACTAGTCTTCATTGTGCTTTCAGATTGTTTGTATCTATTTCTGATAGTTTGTTATGCTCCGGTCTTGTTTAATTAGGGTTTCATGTTTTGCCCTATTTTGATTGGTTGGATTTGGTTGATTCTCCTCTATACAACAAAGGGACAAAGATAGGGTGTAGTTTGGCTCTCCTGCAAGGGTAGAAGCCAAGCTCAGCTCATGTTCTAATGTTGGATGGAATAGGGTTTGACCTGGTTTAATCTCTTGAGATAGAACTCTCTTTTCTATCTAACAACACCTAATACCCCTTTTCCTTGAAGGTTTTGATACCTTACCCAAAAAAAAATTATATCTCCTCTCTATGAGGCACTGAGTGAGTAATTTCAAGCTTGATCCTAAACTTTGCACCACACTAAGAAATCAACCGAAAGTCTTAAACTAGGATGTACAAGCATCTAGGGGCATCCTCGATATACACTAGGTACTGTGAGGCACAAGTCTATGAATAGAGGGCTCGTCTTTAAAGGGTGAGATTAGGAGGGCCTCTCCTTCTCTCTTCAACACACAAGTGTTGGTGGACCGAGGGTCTTGGGTCTTCTCGAAGCACGATGATGTCTCACTCCTTGAGGTATAACTTTTGCTCTCACCCCTTTATATACCCCACTAGAACACATGGTTGAGGTTGTCCCTAGGGGTGATGAAATCCCCTAGTAGGCTTCCTAGAGGTAAAGATTGATACTAATTAATTTTAATCACCAGGTTCATACTAGGCGCAAGGGGAGAGCATACGCAAATTAGTCTAACCTTGGGATTGAATTAAAATACAAAAATAAACTTGTAGCTTTTGATCTCCAAGGTCATACGAGGTGTGAGGAGAGAGAATAAACTAACAAGTTTCCACAAGCACGGAAAACAAATTCATTAACCAACTAAACTAATTTAGCACCTAATTAATGGAAAAAATATGGCCTTTGACAATCAAACCTGCAGGATAATGAATTAGTATTTTTTTTAGACTTTTCTTGGACAATCGAAAGTCAAGTTGCACAAACGTGTTAGATCACAAGACAACACAAAAGTTAGATGAAAAAGATGATTTTTTGATATTTTTGATATATTTTACGAATTCAAAAACAAAAGCACTAGATTATAGTCAGAAATCAAAAGTGCAGTTCTACTTAATGAAAGTGTAAACAAAGATACATAAGCGATAAATTAAAGACAAAAGTGCACAGAGAACTAACAATAATGCTGATATAATCAACAGATGTGAACATTTACGAAACATAAGTGTCATTTAAGAAAACAGAAGCACAACAAAATTAGGTAGAAGTGAGCTTATACCTGATAAAAGTGTCGAATGACAGAGAAGCTAGAAATAGTCATCTGTAGAAGAGATCCAAAAATCTACAGAAAGATGATTAAATTTCTGCCAAAAATAACTGACTAAACAGGTTAGGAGACAAAATTAGAATCCAAAAATAGATGAACATACCAATACTAAACATAGAATGAATAAAACTCAACCTGCAAACCAAAATTAGTCATAAAATGAAACACAAAAACCAGTCTACAATAGCATCGAGGTATGGGATGAAAGCACCATTTTGTAGTGCAAATGCACCAAAGTAGAAAACAAAAGTGTTGATTGATGATGTAGAAGCACTAGGAGATTGATCAGAAGTGTCAAATGATAGTCAAATGCATTTTTCTAGAATCTATCTTATGTAAAACACCAAAATTTCACACAAAAATGTTAGTTATAGGGACGTGGGTCCCACCGGGCGTGACAGAATGTGGAATGGAAAAGTTCACAAATGGACAATAAACAAAGATAAGCATAAATGTACAATTACCTTCACCCAAATGCAAATTACCTTCATTGATAGAGCAAAAGAGAATTACACCCAAGACTCCCTTTGGATTTGATCACTTTGAAGCTATGTGGATTGCTCAATTTACTAGCATAACCATGACATAAACAATGATAATGGATGAATTATTTAGCAACATAAGTTTGATTGCAAGAATGTGGATGACTTTAGCTTGGAGAAGGTGATACCAAATGAATTAGTCGATTTTAAGTATAAAGATGCCATTTCCACCTTCTATTGACATGGAACATGATGAAGATCAAAGAATTACTCCATTTGGTAGAGCCAATTGGTTGTATCCTTGCCATCAAACTTTTGCATATCCATCTTTGGTGTCAAATGCCTAGGTATAGGATTATTTGGGGTATGATCCATCTTAGGATTTGAGTCAAACCTAAAAGCATCATGTCCTTTAGAATAATCTTCTTCCCAAATATTATGATGTGAATCCATTGCCTTAGAGTTCATATAACTCTCAAGAGAATCAACTCTTTTCATTATTGCTTGGATCTTGTCACTCTTCACAAACTCTTTCATTTGCTCCACCAATTCTAAATTCATTTCATCCTTCATGTTATTGTTTGCTTCCTTTATTTGTTGACAAGGGTCGTTGTACCTTGGCATTTAATCATATTTTATGTGTCAAATCCAAGGTTGTGTCCATGGTAATCTACAATAGAAACTTGATAATCAACAGTACTTAGTTAATCTAATGAATTGAACTTTCCTAATTAATCAAACTCATGCTTCTAATTACTTGCTTTGAAGGAAAACCTGATCTAAGAACTGAAATGGTACTTTGCTGAAATGATCTATCTGATTTCAAAAGGCTGAACATTCATTAATACAGAAATAAGATTGCATTAACAGGAATTGATCTATTCTACAAAAATAGGAAAGACTACATTTAAGAAAGATGAAATAACATACTAAAGCAAGAAATAATACTAGCCTCCTGTCTATTGGTGGGAGTGGGCCCTTGCTCCACACCTTCAGAACTGAAGGCTAAACAAAGATTTTAGAATAGAAGAACCACTTTCCTTAATCCAGTCTATCCAAAGTAGAGTGTATTCAAAAAATGTATGTTTCTACTAAATATGAAAAACCAGCTAAAAATCTATATCCTATTATGTTGTCTTCATCAATATATATCAGTTTATTGTTGATATCATATTTCTGGAGTTAACCATCTTTTCTCTCAGTTCAACTTGAGACACAAAAGATATTTTATTCTAGAACTTAAACATGTAACTACCTATATAAAAGTATTATCATGTAGAACATAAAAAGACTTAAGTGACACTGAAGGTGTCCTTAAATCTAGAGTTTGACTTTTAGAAAAATAGGTCATGGAGGCCCTGATAAAATGGAATTTAACTTCTCAAAAATAACAAACTATCAGAAGTCTTCTAACTCATGTAAAATCAAATAGCAAGTGTATTGTGTTCCTTCAAAGCACTGGAGTCATCTTCTTAGACACCTTGGCCTTAATGTGCAGAATTCAGTAGCTTTCAAAAGCTCCAGAGATTTTGGCAGTGAAGCAGCTCTGGAGACTACTATAAGGCTTTCTAGGACATAGCTTCAGAGGTCTTCATGATCACTAACCTTTCATGTCATGCTGCTTCAACTCTGGAGAACCTCCAACCATGCTGGAAAATGTTGGAGTGATGTGTAGTGTCTTTCCTGCTCAACTCCAGAGATAATTAGGACCATCTCCAGAGTCTCCCAAAACCATCTTTCTCCTAAGAGATAGATACTTGTGAAACAAAAAGAGATATTTTTGCATAATTCTATCAGTTTAACTTTAAGCATGATTCCTTTCATCATAAGAGTAACTTCAGCATTTCATGTTTTATTAACATAATTAAACAAGACTTCACAGCTTCTATAGTGCAATTAACAGGACAGGTAGTGCATGAAAATGGAAAAAAGGGAGTAAAAAGGTATGTTTGGATGAGTGCTACCTGCCACTCATCATCCCCCTAAGCTCAAGGGTTTATAGGTCCTCCTGCACTGCTCACAACTTGGATTTATTGAGCTTGTACATCCTATTTGAGAGATTCTAATCATGTTCATAGGTTGACCAAGTTGTGATGTGTGTATTGCCATTCCCTCTAAATTGGTCAATCTACTTTAGCCATTCTTGGAACATGGTATCCTCCAACTGTTCAACCTACATGGGCAGGGACTCAATGATTAAGGGTAGACTAAAGCGTCCCCCTATCCATTCATGTTGATGTTTGTCTATCATTTTGACTATAGCCCTTTCCTTCTTCATGAACCATTTAAGGTTGGCTAGGGATACTATGTCCCTCATTTTATGATCTTGGGTGAGGGTATTCCACCTCTTCTTACAAATTGCCATAATTTGATCAGCTAAAGTGTGCATGAGCAACCCAAATTCTATAACACACTCTTGTAGGTGTTGTTGGTATAGGTACCGAATTTTTGTTTTTGAGGAATAGATTGTTACTTTGAAATGGATTTCAAAGGCCATTAGGTTTGGGCAGTCTCTTCTGAGGAGTAGGCTTGTTCCTCTTTCCTTTTCTATATAGGCCTCCATTCTCTCATTTCATATTTGATGATTCTTCATCAATGACATGAATGCTCTCAGCTGGCACTCTCTTACAAAAAGATTGATGAAGAATGTGTGATCTTCAATAAAGAAATAGTGCAAATATAGTTCACAAAGGAAATTCTTTTCTTCATCCTTGCTCTGCATATATACTATGAGGAAATCATTCCCATCTTGTATGTTTTTAGCTAGGTCAGAGAGAACCAATGAAAGCTTCCTCTAAAGGACCCGTTATTGTAAAAACATTGCATAATTGCCACTAGGGGGTCTACATGCCAGTATCTCTGATGAGAGAGTGGCCACTATCATGACTTTTTCTTCTAGGGTCTTTACTTTGTCAGCCATCACAGTGACTGACCTCTATAATTACATCATGACAGTTGTACCTTCCATTTCTTTACACCTTCTTTCCCAATTAAACAATGCCCTAGGGACATCCAACTGGAATATCCCCAAAGAGATGTCTATTTGTGTGCTTTGATCATTGGTAAGAACTAGGACAGCCAATTCTTGGATAAACTCTACTTGATCATCAATTTTATTGTTGGCATTTGTCAATTCCCATGCTTGATTGTACAATTTCTCAAATAGGGCTAAGATCAAAATGATGTTGTTATCTCTGGCATTGCTAACATCAGAGGTGTGGATATCCTTCTAGGTTATCTCTGCATTCTTTTTCTTAACCTCGGCCTCTTTTTCCTCAATGACCTTTCCTTTTTCCTCCACTTGCTTCTTCAAGTCACTAATTTCTTGGTCTTTAGCTAACTCCTTTTCTTGCATGACCTTTTTAAGGTCTGTAATAATTAGTTGTTTACCCCATAGAATTCTTTTCATATTATCAATTGCCTCCATCAGCTGCTACTTTCTTGAGATCTCAATATCTTCCTAGTCAAAGGGATGGGACTAGCTACCTATTTCTAACCCCTCTTTCATGTTTGTATCTAGTACTCTAATATCCTCTCATCCTTCAACATCACCCTACTCTTCTTGTTCCTCTGCCCCTTCCATCTGTGCGGCCTCCCCCTATTCTTTTGTTTCTTTGTTTGTAGCAAACCCTGGGACATGTGATGTCCGAGCCTACTATTGAGGATGGGTCATAGAGGTTCTAAAATTAACAAGTACCTCAATCAGGAGTGCAGTGTCCCTCTCTGCCTGAGTTGGTTGTCTCTTCCATTGGCTTCTCCAAAGCACTTGCTTTGCTTGTGTCTCCAGCACTGGTATTGCTTCTCTGAATCTGAAGAGATGGTCTGAGGTTCACTGGGTGTAACCTCTGGTGCTTTGGTAGTTTGAGGAACAGGGATCTTCAGAGTGCTCTCCTCAATCACCCTACCCCTTTTGTTCCTTCTCAACAAGACAGGAGTGTATGTACTAGTTAAGTCCTTCTTTTTGTGTTTGTGGGGTTTAAGATTTTCTGTAGGCTCCTCTGTTTCTTCTTCCTCGCTTACTTTCTTCTTATGTTTCTAAGGTTTGGGAGTCTTTGCAGGCTCTGCTACTACTTTTTCTTCTTCACTTACAACACCTCTCATTTTTCTTGTTGGGGTAGACTCCTCAGCCAAAGTTAATTTTCTTTTTGCTTTGTGGGATATTTTGTGGGACTATTCCTCAGGTGTGGCTTTTGCATGCCCAGGTGCAACAGATGATTCCCCCATAATTTCCTTCCCCTTTTTCTTCCTCTTAGTAGATGTGGAAGAGGTGGATGGAGCTGGTCTCTCTTCTTCTATCCCCTAAGTGGAAGGAGGTGATTCTATTGTTGTTTTCTTGCCCTTTTTCTTAGGCCTATGGGTATCATCAAGAAATGCTTTCTATAAGGCCTCCCCTCCTCTCTTGGAGATAAAGTGATGTTTAACAATTAAATATATGAGACCATGGTGCTTTAGAAGACCCTTCCCCTGCTAGTACATTTCTGCTAATGTTGTGATTGAAGAATATAGGAAGTTGGGCAAATTGATTTTGTACTCAAGGTGTGTATGTCCATGCCTCAAGAAAATTGGCATTTTCATAATGGGCCCTAACACTAGTGAGAATTGCCCATCACATGTGAAATACTTCATCAACCATATGGCCAAGGATTGCCATGGCTAAGGAAGGGTGGTTCTAACTATTCCCTTCACTTCTCCCTTATTAATGTGTGTTTGAATTTTAGGATCATTATCTATGGAGAAAATTTCTATGAAATCAGAGTATAGGGTTTTCAAATGATAGAACCTCTCATCTTCTTCTAGAAGGCTGGATATTTTGTTAATGATGGTGGCAGAAACATAAATAGTTACCCCTCGTACTTGTGTCTGGTTATTTCATAGATTGGAGAGGAATTCTTTGATAATGTCTTCTTGGTATCCCTCAAATTTCTCCAAGAATTCGAGCCATCAAGCAGCCCTTAAGACATCAACAAATGCCTGGTATTGAAGCAGTTCTTATGGTGTCTCTGGCTCTGATTTATTTTTAACCCACATGTTGAACTTTGATAATGATTTACCCCTTTTATTCTCTTCTCCTTCCTTTGCAAACCCTCAGTTTTGACTACTCTTCTCTGAACTATTTTCACATAATGACCTTACCTCCAAAGCTCTCTCTATTTTCTAGACTCTAGAGTTGGAATTTTTTTTCTTTTTTTACTCTTACTGATGACTACTGAACTGGTTGAGAGGGGTTATGGTTTGTAATTTTTAGAATGATGGTTTTTAACAGGTATGCAGGGGGTTTATGTCACTCTGGAGATGATGTGTCATATGGCCAATTAGGGCGACATGTGTTGGATTTAATTGGGAATAATGGAAGCATATGAGCCTCCAAGTAAATTGCATAAATTATAAACTAAAAAGACTTGTCATAATTAGCTAACTTAAGAGAAATACCTAGATTATCATTTGTAATGATTGGACGGCATGCTTGGGTTTTTATGTTGCTGCCTTTACGAGATATGATGTGATCCTCCCTTCATGTGTAGCCTTGAAGGTTACTTGTTATCATGTCCACAAAATGTGTAATGCTAGGCTCCTTGCTGAGTTGATGGTCGATAGGACTGCTCCATCATCAGCAGATGGCCTCAGCAAATAATGTGAAGATAGGGCTAGCTGGCGGCTGGGTGCAATGAGTGCTCGTGACTTGGCCTCCTTTTTGAAAGTGAGGTGTGTGAAGTCATGATGACTTCATCATCTTTTTTATGCCATGTCTTACATTTGGAGAGGTAAGTTCTAGAGGTCAAAAATCCTCTCTATCTACTAAAGCGTCGGAGGTGCTCCTAGTTGGCTCCAGAGATGCTCCTAGTTGGCTCCGAGAGTGCTTCTGATTAATTCCTGCATGAAAAAGAGAACCTCCATTTGCTGGTTTTCAATTCCTTAGGTGAGGAAGACTGCCATTTGACCAGTTTTTAGACTTCCTTGTTTATTTTTTTCTTTATTTTTTTTAGAAGGGCCGCCATATTACTGGTTTTCAACCCTTCTTTTATTTTACTTTTTTATTTTTTATAGAATATTTTTAATTTGTGCCAGAGAGTGTAACCTCTATCACATAGCATGGGTCCTTGATAAACTCTTCATTTGTGGTTGGTCGCTGGCAGAGGTGAATTCTATGACCATTCGCTAAGAATGTTTTTTCCCCTCCATCAATGGGTGTCAGTTGGACTATTCCATTGTCATAAACTTCTATGATTTGGTAAGGTCCCATCCAATGGGTTTGCAATTTTCCCTTTTAACTCCTTGAACTTAGAATCACATAAGAGAACCCAGTCTCCTTGCTGAAATGTCCTCTTTTTGATGTGTTGGTCATGCCATTGCTTTCTATGATGGTGAATGAGTTATGTCTGTTGTATGGCCTCTGTCTTGATTTCATCTAATTCATTGAGTTGAAGAATCTGATCTTGTTGTGCTATAAATAATGGCGGTCCAATATACAGTGATGTCATGAGTGTTCAAGTAATTCAAACTCTATTGACAGTATTGGTTTCTTCCCATAGACAAGTTCATAAGATGAGAACTTTGTTGTTGACTTCCATGTGGTGTTGTGAGCCCATATTGCTTCATGTAATATGTTGGCCCAATCTTTCCTATTCATTTCAAATGTCCTTGTCAAGATATTTTCCAGCTCTTTGTTTGTTACCTCCACCTGCCCATTTGCTTAGGGATAATAGGGTGAAGACTTCTTGTGGTTGACCTGGTACAAATCTGTGAAAGCTTTTATCACTTGAGAGGTAACTTGTGGTCCTCTATCCAAAACTATTGCTCTTAGGGCTCCAAATCTTAAGAAGATTTTGTTATATAGGAAATTAGCAACTTTTTATTCTCTTGCAAATTGTAATGCTTAAACTTCTGCCCATTTGGTCACATAATCAGTGCATACTAAGATGTATTCCTTCTCTGAAGATGTTGGAGAGATAGGCCCCACAAAATCTCCACAAAATCTAGGCCCCATTGCTAAAATAGTTCTAAAATCACTTGGGGTGAAGTGTCATTTCCTGTGTGAAAGTTGGTTGACCCATCCTCTGGCATTAATCACAGTGCTTCACATACCTCTTCACATCTCTGTGGAGAGATGGACAATAATAACCAGCTCCAAGGATCTTGTGGATTGTCCTTTGTGAGGAGTAATGTCCACCTGTGGGTTCATCATGACATGCCCTTAACACATCAAAAAATTTATCATCACTAAAACACCTGCACAACACAAAGTCATGGCCACATTTGAACAACAAACCATTCAACCATTTATAAGACAAACTTTCCTTTACTAATCTCTTTTTTTTAGAAGTGAAATGAGAAGGAAACAAGCTTGTAGCCAAGAAATTTTCTATATTAGCAAACCAAGGTGTATTGGAAGAAACAACAAATAGATGTTCATCTGGGACCTATCTTCCACTAGCTGGTCCTCTCCACCTGTATGCAATCTTGACAAAAAAATCAACAACCAAATTGAATTTTCCTAGGTTATCTATGATAGTGATATCAAATTCTTGCAATAGTAACAATCATCTGATGATTCTTGCACCTACTATAGGTTTGTTCATTAAATATTTAATGGTTGCATAATCAGTGTGTACAAAGATTTTATATCCTATGATGTAGTGTCTGAATTTGTTGATGGCATAGATGACTGCCAGGAATTCTTTCTCAGTTGTTGTGTAGTTTTTCTCAACAGGGGTAAGGTTTTTACTTATGTAGTAAATTGCATGCATGTCTTCCCCTTCTTCTTTTTGTCATAAGAGTGCCCCTATTGATTCATTTGATGCATCTATTTGGATGTGGAATGGTAGATTCCAATTAGGTCCCCTCAAAATAGGTGTAACTGTAAGTTTTTCCTTAATGGTCTCAAATGATGTTTGGCAATCTTTTGTCCAATGAAATTCAGTGTCCTTGGTCTGCAGGGGAAACATTGGGGCAGCTATCTTGCTAAAATTTTCTATGAACCTCCTAGAGTGTCCTACATGACCTTAGAAACTCCTAACATTAGTTTGTTTTTAAGGTGGAGGCAATTGTTTAATCACCTCTACCTTGTTTTGATCTACCTTGATTCCTTCTGTTGATATATGATGCCCAAATACAATTCCTTGTTCCACCATCATAAAACAATTCTCATGGCTTAAGGACAATTGATTCTTCTTACAACATTGAAACACTTTTTCCAGATTCTTGAGGGCTTCTTCAAAGGTGTTCCCATAAACAGTAAAGTCATCCATGTAGACCTCCATACACTCATTAGCTAGTTCAGCAAAAATGGCTAAGACAACCCTCTGAAAGGTAGCTGGAGCATTACATAGGCCAAATGGAAAGACTCTGTATGCAAAGGTTCCCCATGAGCATGTGAAGGTAGTCTTGTCCTAGTCTTTTGGTGCCACTTGGATCTGATTGTATCCACTAAACCCATCCAGGAATGAAAAGTACTTTTTCCCTGCTAGGCTATCTAATACTTAGTCAATAAATGGCAAGGGAAAATAACCCTTTTTTGTGGCCTTGTTTAGCTCCCTATAATCAATACATACTCTCCATTTCCCATTCTTTTTGGGCACTATAACCAAGGGTGAAACCCACTGGCTATCTGAGATAGGATAAATGAACCCAGCTTGTAGAAGTTTTTCTATCTCAATTTTTACAATATCCTTGAGTGAAGGATTTAATCTTCTTTGGGGTTGTCTAATAGGATTAACATCCTCTATATATATATGATGGGTGCAAATTTCAGGGAGTATGCCTTTCATGTCTTTATATTCCCAAGCAAAAGCTTCTGAATGGGAGATAAGAATATCAAGAAGTGCTCCTTTT
The DNA here is from genome assembly GCA_027924645.1 of Cunninghamia lanceolata. Taxonomy (NCBI): domain Eukaryota; kingdom Viridiplantae; phylum Streptophyta; class Pinopsida; order Cupressales; family Cupressaceae; genus Cunninghamia; species Cunninghamia lanceolata. The sequence continues at coordinate 2,951,514 of BSBN01001031.1, read as the reverse complement.
TGCTATGATGTCAATTGAGTATTGATGTTCAGTGTTTTCCTAGGTAAGACCATAATTTGCTTTGTAATCTGTTCTATGGATGCACCTACTCTATATTATGGGCTCATGGTATTAAGAGGGCAAGAATGTGGGAGTAGTAAATGAAAAGTAGCTAGATCTTTGTAAAAGGTTTCTCCACAAGGAATGATATTAGCAAGGGTACAATGGGCAACAATGAAAAGTTCTTTCCTTATGTCTTGAGCTAAGTCCATTGTGTCTTTTTCAATGAGGATGTGAGTTATATCTTTAGGGGTATCATAGTTTATTTCTTCATCCAATTCCCCTAAGTGTTCTATGATGGTAACCATAGATAAGGAAGCACTATTTCCCATGTTGTTAGGCTCATCTACCCACACTTTTCCTGAATAATGTATGGATGCCTTAGCCAGAGGATACAAGGATATTTTTCTCATGTCCAAGCCATTGGATATGACCATATCCCTGGTTCTACAATCAATGGATGCTGCTGGAGTAGCCAACCATGGCCTACCTAAAATTAGAGGATAAGCATTCCTTCAGTTTCTTGGCTCTAAGATTAGAAAATCAACTGGAAATTCCCATGATTCCACAATAACTAGGACATCAGTCAACACCCCTTTTGGAATAGCTACTGATTGATCAGCTAATTGTAAAATTGTGGAAGTGGCCTAAATACTTGTAAGAGCCAATTTATCTAAGGTGTGAACTGTCATGAAATTTATTGTTGCTTCTAAGTCGACTAAAACATTGGATATCTCTACTCTCGAGATGTGGACTATAATGGCAAGGTTCCTAGGTTTCCCATACTTTGGGAGGAGCATTTCCCCCACTAGCAGATCTACCATTTTCCCTACCACCTCAATGGTGGTAGGAAAGTTTTTCTTCCTGCCCTGAGTCTAACACAATTTTGTTTGATAAACTAATTTAGTTCAGGAACATCTCTAATTGCCTGGAGGAGTGGAATTTCAATGTTTAGTTGTCTGATTTCTTGAAGCAGTTTTAATTCAACGGTGGGTTGGATTTGTTTTTGTAGAACTATTTTTTGGGGAACATGTTGTTTGAGCCGTTCTGGGTATGGTGCCTACTTTTTGTCTCTGGAGCAGCTCTAGAGTGTGTTTTGGAAGCAACTTCGAAGGTGATCTCTGAAGCTATTCTTTTAGGAGGAACTCCATAGTTACCTGAGGGTTGTTCTTGTGGCACTTTTTCAACTGTAATCTCCTCCTGGGGTTGATGGGATGGATTTTCAGGTTCCATTTCATATGTAATTTCAACAATAAGTGGGGGAGATGGTCTTGGAAGAGCTTTCCCAAAATGTAGCTAGAGGTTATTCAAATGAATAGCATTTACACCAGCCATATTTTCCTACTCAGTAATAAATACAGCTGCTCCATGTTTATTGTGTGGGTTTGCTATAGGTTGAGTTGGTAGCGGTGGTTGACTAACTTGCTCATTTTGAGACTGTCCCTATGTGTTTGTTGGTCTAGTTAGAAGTGTTTGTTGTTGGTTTGGGAAGCATCTGGGTTGTCCTTGGAATTACTGGTTATAGTTCTGTTGAGGACCCCACTGAGGCTACATATTTTGTGGTCCAAATTGTGATGGAAATTTTTGTGGCCATTGTTGATTGATCCAAGGTTGGTTTGGCCATTGTTGGTTTTTCCATTACTAGCTTGACTAGTCTTGTGGTACCCATGGAGGAATGTTTTGAGCTCCATGCCATGTTGAATTCCATTGGTTATTTCTCCAATTTGAAGGGCCCCTATAAGAAACCTGAGTTGGGTATTGGTTGTAAGGGAAATGGCCAACTTGTTTCTGTCCTACATAGTTCAACTCCTCTTCTATCTGAACATTCTTTTCAGTCAGCCTTTTCAAGGTTGGGAGTTGATCACAGTGTCTAGTAGGGTGCTCTTTATCATAGATCTAGTAGATCTCATATTTATCCAATGGGTATTCTCTCAAAAGGTGTTTATTTCTACACCTAGGGCAATAACTTGACATGGGTTCACTTGTTCTATTTTTTGCCTGAATCCCATCTAAGGTGGCATTCAGTTGAACTAAAATGTCTATTTTTAGGTTTGCAAACTCTTCCATCAACTTCCCTATATCATCTTTCCCTTTGAGATACCTTGGTTCTATTACTCCATCTTGTGTCCTAGAATAGTTTCTACAAATTTCCTCAATTGCATGCATGTCCATCTTGTTGATATTCCCCCTTCCCATTAGATCTAGTGCTTTCTTTGATTCCTTATCTAACCCTCTTATGAACAAGGTTTTAGCCAAATTATGTGCTATAGGGTTGACATACCTCCTAAGGGCAAAATTGAATCTATCCAAGTAGTCTTGTAAGCTCTCCTCCTCTTTTTGCTTAGTTCTAAATAACTCTTCTTTTATGTCACTAATTCTACAATATCCTAGTATTTGTCCAGGAACTCTATTTCCATTTGCTCCCATGAGTGTATAGAATATGGGGCCAAGCCCATGAACCATCTCATGGCAGAATCCTTCAGTGTAGATGGGAAAATCTTGAGCTTTTGGTTATCAGATCCATAGTCATATGTTTGACATAAGACTTTGAACTCAAAGAGGAACTGATCTGGATCCTCAGAAGAAATTCCCCTGAATGTGGGAAGATTTGAGGGGGAAATGTTTTTCATAGGTGCACTTTCCCCAGGGTTGAGAACTATGGAATGTGAAAAATTTCTTACATTCTCTTGCAGAGGGTCTGCTTGATCATGGTTGTCCCCCATGGTTACTGGATCTCTTTGTGATGTTTCTTCTTCCTAAAATTAAGATTGAGTTTCGTGTAAAGTGGATCCTCTTAGCAAATCTATTTGGTGTCTTTCCTATAATTCTTAGATGTATTCTGAGAGTGTAAGGTGTTAAGGGCTTGTGAGAATATCTGATTGTTGTGTGATTTCCAAGGTAGGTGTTAGATGTTCTTCTTTTTCAACAAGATTTTGTCCTACCCCACTGCTTTCACCTATAGGCTATGGTCGGGGTGTCTGTTTGATATATCTACCTTTTGGGTCTCTAGGTCTAACCACACAGAATTGATCTAATCCTTAACTAGGACTATTAACTAAAGTTGCTATTAACACAAACCTCCCCAGCAACGGTGCCAAAAATGACAAGGGTCATTGTACCTTGGCATTTAATCATATTTTATGTGTCAAATCCAAGGTTGTGTCCATGGAAGTCTACAATAGAAACTTGATAATCAACAATCCTTAGTTAATCTACTGAATTGAACTTTCCTAATTAATCAAACTCATGCTTCTGATTACTTGCTTTGAAGGAAAACTTGATCTAAGAACTAAAACAATACTTTGCTGAAATGATATATATGATTTCAAAAAGTTGAACATTCATTAAAATAGAAACAAGATTGCATTAACAGGAATTGATGTATTATATGGAAATAGGAAAGACTACATTTAAGAAAGCTGAAATAACATGATAAAGCAAGAAATAATACTAGCCTCCTATCTATTGGTGGGAGTGGGCCTTTGCTTCAGACCTTCAGAACTGAAGGCTAAACAAAGATTTCAGAACAGAAATATAATAGAACTGCTTTCCTTAATCCAGTCTGTCCAAAGTAGAGTATATTCAAAAAGTGTATGTTTCTACTAAATCTGAATTACATAAAAACTAGCTAAAAATCTATATCTTATTCTACTCTCTCCATCAATATATATCAATTTGTTTTTGATATCATATCTCTGGAGTTAGCCATCTTTTCTCTCAGTTCAACTTGAGATACAAAAGAGATTTTATTCTAGAACTTAAACATGCAACTACCTATATAAAAGTATAATCATGCAGAACTTAAAAATACTTAAGTGACACTGAAGGTGTCCTTAAATCTAGAGTTTGACTTTTAACAAAACAGGTCGTGGAGGCCCTGGTAAAAAGGAATTTAACTTCTCAAAAATAACAAACTATTAGAAGTCTTCTAACTCATGCAAAATCAAATAGCAAGTGTATTGTGTACCCTCGAAACACTGGAGTCATCTTCTCAGACACCTTGGCCTTGATGTACAGAACTCCATAGCTTTTTAGAATCTCCAGAGGTCTTCATGATCACCAACCTTTCATGTACTGCTACTTCAACTTCGAAGAACCTCCAACCATGCTAGAAAATGTTGGAGTGTTGTGTAGTGTCTCTCCTACTCAACTCTGAAGATAATTAGGACCATCTCTGGAGTCTCCCAAAACTGTCTTTTGCCTAAGAGATAGATATTTGTGAAACAAAAAGAGATATTTCTACATCTGTCAGTTTCACTTCAAACATGGGTCCTTTCATCATAACATTAATTTCAACATTTCATCTTTTATTAACATAATTAAACAATACTTCACAACTTCTATAGTGCAATTAACAGGATAGGTAGTGAATGAAAATGGGATGAGGGAGTAAAAAGGTATGTTTGGATGAGTGTTACCTGCCACTCATCATTTATTCCCTTATAGATTCATTTCTATGGGACCAATCTCCACATTTGCCACATCATCACTGCTTAGAAATTTTCTAGGTGTGAAAATTCTTTTTGCCTCTTATTGCAGGCCCCACCATGATGACACCAATATTTTTTAACAATAACTCACTAAAAAAAGCAATCTCTTCTATTTTTTTTTTACTGTAACTTACTTGGGCCTAGATCTGACCTCTCAAAAAAATCTCTAAGAAATTCATTGATTTGCAACCTTGGGAGTGAATTTATTTGAAACCCTAATTTCATAATAAATCCTCAAAATCTTCTCTAAATGACTTCAAATCTCGGCTACAGTAGCTTCAAAATGGACTTGAAAAACCCTTTAAAATTTATGATTTTTTTACCAATTTGAGAGAGATACAAGCTTCAATATTTGATCTATTAAGCAAAGCCAATTGCCTTATTTTTTGCCCTTCAAATGGAAAGATCGTGCTTTGATACCACTTGTAATGAAATAACTTTCACAAGAGAAGAATATAATAGGAAATATGTTGTAAATACTTGAAAATTCTTGGGAATAATAAGCCACTTTGAGGGGGAAAACCTCCAAATATCTCCAATAAGAACACAATTCGCAATATGATGATTAACACTCACTACCTCTTGTATATACCTTACTTATGCCTTAGATATCACCTAGGATAACTTAGATACCTAATTATATCACCTAGGATAAATTAAATATCTAAATAAGACTATAATAATGATCATATAACTTAATTAAGAGTTAAGGTAGCCACAAGATGACTACTCATAACCCTATACACACTATAACATTAAGGGTGTAGAAAAAGTTGAGGTGGAGGTTCTTTCTGATGGAGATTGGTTGTCATTGATGTCAAAAAGGTGTTGTGTTGTCATGACAATATATGCAGAGATTTGATCTTCATGTTGATTATGTCTCAATAGGATGCCTCTTCATAGGTTTGGCCTTTATGGTGTTTTGGAGTTGATTATGTCACATGTTTGAAGTTCATGGATTTTTGGTGTTGATAGTATGTTCATGTTTAGTTTCATGCTCAGGATGATCAAGATGCAATTCTTCATAATGTGTTACCAAAAGAACTCACAATTGGTCTTCATATGGTTGAGGAGAAATCAGATGTGGTTCAAATGATGTTGATGTTGATTATGTCTTCAATCAGGATCATTATGTTATGGATGTCATCATCATAAATAGTTCACATGTTTCTACAACAAGACACATCTCAAGGAAAATCAACACAAGACTTGTAATGATCTTTGAGGTATGGCATCTTTACATATTCTATGGTTGTATTAGTTTGTGGTACTTGTTGACCTATTTTTCCTCTAGCAGGAGTCAAAATAATTCAAGCAGGATCAGTTAGTATGCATATCCCCATGAAAGCCATATTTGTGATCCTGAGGTCTTAACCCAAATTTCAAAATCCGAAGCTTGCCTAAAGAGGCTTACCATGTGAAAGAGCTTGAAAAGATAGGCAGGTTTGCTTAAAACATCACCCTGAAATTCGCTAAGAGGAGGAAGTTATGTGGGGTTATCATCTGGTCAAGCCCTGATGTTCTAATATCGGGTCATATTTCTAAGATCGGGTGATATTTTGAACATCAAGTGATATTCTGAATATCACCCGATCTTCTGAATATCATCCTTCCTTCAAAATATCACCCTGATGTGACGATGACGTCACTATCATCACCCTATCTTCCAACTATCCCCCCATCCGATATCATGACAATGACATCATGGTAACTGCAGTGATAAACCAAGTCATATGCCGCTGATGTCATCCAGATCCATTACGGGGGAAGATCATCTTTCTTGCAAAGGTCATCATATTTATGCCAACCCGATCTTTCGCATCAGGATGATATTTTAACATCGGGTGATCTTAGTTGAAGATCATCCTGATGTTGGTGCTACTAAGTTTTCTAAGTATGACCCAATCTTTTGAGGGGTCATCACATTTGAATATCAGGTGATCTTTGAAGATCATCCTGATGTTATTTTTCACTTCATGATCATCTGGATCATCCTGATGCTGCTAACGTCATTTCTATGTCAGGGCGATGTCTGCTTATTTCACAGTTTCATGCTTTTTTGCAGGGGGTGATATTTCCAAATATCAGTCATATTCCAAAGATCACCCCGATCTTACGATGAGGCTATAGTGCAACCTGATATTTTGCAGGGATGATATTTTCGAATATCATCCTGCCCCGAATATCATGATGATGTTGTCAAGGCCCGAAAGGGGTCATATTTTCCTTAACACCAGTTAGCATTTGAAGATCATCCTGATGTTTGACATGATGGTGACGTCATCAGGATGTTTGCGAACATGATCATCTGGATCATCGGCGAGACATATGAGGTTGGCAAAGTAGGAGGAGCTTCCTCCGATGCATCAGTTTATGCCGATGAGGTTGAATATTATCATCAGGTTTCTTCAGGATCAGGGTAATATTCCTAAATATCAGGTACCTTACAAATATCACTCTTGCTTCTGAATATCACCCTACTCTAACATGCTGATGACGTCACCTGGATATGAAGAGGTGATGAGGTCCGGATATGCTTTCCCGCAGGGTGATATGAATTATCAGGATGAGCTCGTCAGGAGGATATTTCCATCAGAAGGATATTTCGCGGTTCTTGAAGATGATGATGAGGCTCAGGGCTAATTTCATATCGGGGTGACTTTTCATATCAACCAGACATGCCGATGGCTCGCCGATGTTGGAGGTCTGGCTGACGAGTGATGATGCTGAGGCCTGCTGACGTCAGGGTGATATTTAGAGCAACAGGGTATCATGCTGAAGGAGAATGATGTTAAGGCTTATGATGATGCCGTCGGGAGCAAAAGCACCGACATTATGTATGCTCACGACTTAGCTTATAAAGTGATGAAGACATCGCCTCCAGGTGCATGTGGGATAATTTTGTCCTGCAGAAATTTGAAAATATCATGATGATGACATTTTGGCGGGAATTCTTCAGAAGATTTTTTGGAGTTGGATCTGCATGTCGGTTGGGTGGACCTTTTCAGCGGTGACTTTTTGAGTTGGTGAAGATATCTTTTTTGAATTCATTGCAGCACAGGAGGAGGTAGCTCACATTAATGATCAGAAATATCTTGCCACTGCCTGGTTTCAGATATTTTCTCTGCCACCTGGGTGTGGAAGATCGAGGAGTAAGTTGCTCGCATTAATGGTTCTAAATATCTCCTCACCTGCCCCTGTTCTAGATTTTTTGGTGCCATTACTCCTGATAGGTGGACGTCCCTTCAGGAAGACATTTTTGACTGCAACTCACTGAGTGGATTGGATAACTGACCTAGGTTAGTTTTGAAGATGCTATATAAGCTGAGGCTTATGATGTAAGAAGGGTTGGAAAATTTTTGGAGCATCCTGTTCTCCCTGTTTCCAAACAGAACTTTTCACATGCTGTAACCTTGCCTTTCATTAGATATATGCAAGCTATCATGCCTTTTGCTGATTTTTCTATCTCTGTGTGAATCTGCATAGGGTTGTCTATGAATATCTTTTGTTCCTTTCAATCATCTTGCTTCTTACCTCTGTTAGAATCATCTATTCTGTGTATATTTGCTTGTTGTATCTGGTTGTGCTGTGCATGCTTCAGTTTTGCAAGGGTTCTTTAAATCTGTCTGGTGCATCACCCTTTCATGTTTTTCAGTATTGATGCTTTATCTTTCATTTCAACACATTCCTTCCCCTTTTCACCCCAAAAATTCAGTAGTTTAGGTGATATCCAGACAAGGAAGCCGGCCTTCTCCGGAGGTTTGATCTCATTTAGCAAAGTCCCACACTTAGAGATCGATCCCATTATGTCATTAGAATGCTTGGAGTCCCATTCAAGCAGGGTGCAATTTCATGTGACAACAGTACTCCCATGGTTCACTTGGCACATCAATTAACACATGCTTGGCACAGGTTCTCATGATGTTCTCATGATCTTCTAAATGCTCTATGACAGTTGATATGCTCTTGGTTTGATAGTTGATATGCTATTGGTATGTGATAGTTGATATGCACTTGACTCTGCCAGTTCATATTTGATGTGCTCATAATATGTCATACTTGGTATATGGCATATGATATCATGTTTTGATACTTGTAACAGTTGGTAGCTGATATGGTGTTATGATTAGTATGGTTGATCTCAGATGGGTTGTTGTGGCACTTGACTTTGCCATGATGTTTGAGGCAATTTTCTACACTTTACAGATGTGTATTTTATTCTATAGGTGCTTGTTGATTATGATATCATTGGTTTCATTTTTGGCATTACAATGATGGTTGTCAATGATAGTATCATTGTGATATTCTTAGTTTGCAATAACAGTGAGCTCATTTGGTGTTATGATATCATTTGCATTATGAGACAATTTGGTCTCAAGGTCTTTAAGTGCTTAGGATCCTAAATGCAAGTCTTTATTTTAAACGTCATAAGCCTTATGTAACTTTATTTCTATTTTAATGTTGACATGTTGAGCAAGTTAAAAGCCACTTAAGTGGCAACTTAGAGGGTCTTGGTTCATGGGGTAACCGGCCCCTTTGTCTTGTGCCACCGGTTGAAGTGGTCTTCATTATATGTACGGGGCACCAAAAAGCCATCAAAGGCTTTGTTTAAAAGTTTCAAAGGGCGCGAAGGATGCGATCAATGGCCATAATTTAAAATTAAGATCCTGACCTCCATGTATCTTCTTTGACGTGCATTGAAATGTCATAGCTTTGAAAATGTAGATAAGGTGCTTTATAAAGGCTAATTTTAGCAGTTTTAAAAAGGCAGTCAGTGAAGACTTGAAAAGCAAATTTGTTGGGGATTTCTTTCTATTTTTTAATATCTTTTTTGTCGCAGAAGAGATAAAGGAGGAAGTCTTTTTTTTTTGTTTCTTTCTAATTTTTTTATCTTCATGAGGAAAGTGACACTGAAGTTTCTAATCAGAAATATGAAAAGTTGATATATGAGATGAAGTATATTGAAGATTTTTTTTCTTCATGGATGCAAAGAAGATATATTTTTTTTTATATGCAGGATTCAATAAAGGATAATGAATTCTTGAAGAGATTAATGATATATTTTATTCTTGAAGATAGAAGAATATCAAGGGTTACTGTAGAGGAGATTGAATATTTGTTTTGAAAGAAAATTTTGAAGAGTTATATCAAGGGAATCTTTGAAGACTTTATTTGTAGATTATGTTTTACAGATTGAAGAATTTTTTTAAGGAAGAATTTCAGTTTGAAATGATGAAGATGAATATGCAGAGGAGAGGAATATCAAGGGTCTTTTTGTTTATAATTTTATTGCAGGTGCTATGTGAAAGAATGGTATTGCGGGAATATGAAAAGACATTCAATCTTTATATAATGGTATTGCAGGTACATTGATGAAGGTGTGTGTGTATGTGGATTAATATGCAGTGATGAAGACATTATGCAAAAAACTTATAGATTGAACCATTTCAAATATGGAGACAATATGCAATTGACTATGCATCAGGTGAATTGATTGTGCAGAGATCATGAGACTGATATACAGATTGGATTGAGTATGATAGCAAAGAGATATGCAAACTCAGAGAAGACAGGGTATGTAATGGTGCAAATCAGATTGACTTGCAATCATTTATTGCACACTTGGCTTTATGTTTTGATAATGATGATTGTATTTGTCAGTGAGGCAGATTTATGCCAGTGAGGCATGGTTAATTGTTAGTGAGACAACCATTGTTGTAATCAGTGAGATTCAAATAAGCCAGTGAGGCAAATTTTCAGAGTGGTTTTTATTCCCCTTGAGGCTTTTCCACTCATCAAAACCTATGTCATGTGTTCTCTTTGTGGTTGATTATGTTGTAACTATTTGATCATCTTTATTTAAGTCCTTCATATCATGATGACTATGTTTTCAATGAATTCCTTTGCACAACATTTTTGAGTCAAGTTTTGAAAAGTTAAAAATTATACAACACTGATTCACCCCCCCACCCCTCTCAATGTTGTCCTAGACTCCAACAAGTGGTATCAGAGCATAGGTTCGCTATAGAAGTCTAATCAGCTTGGGTAGGTCCCGAGTGTGGAGTACCATGGGTAAGTGCAAAAGAAATAGAGAAAAGAAAAATGTCACCTCTCTTATTGATCAAAAGGCACCATCTTTATCAAATTCAAATGTTGATATAGAATTTGTTGATAGAAATGTCTCACAAGTTGAGACAGGTATTAAATTAGGGAAAGTTGAGTCAGGAGTTCCTTTCTTTGATGTTTCAAATTTCTTTGTTTGGTGCATTAGAATGTAAGTTTATCTATCCTCTTTAGGGTATGGTGTATGGATATCTATTGAGAATGGATATTTTATTTCCTCTCAATCACCTAATACTGCAAATAACAAAGAGGATTATGAATGTAATCATATAGCAAAGAAGGTCATTTTGTCTAGTTTATCTAATGAAATCTCTTGTAAAGTTATGCATTGTGAAACAGCTTAGGATGTATGGAAAGAATTGATAAGAATCTATCAAGGTGATGTACTTGAAGAAGAGGACATCTTGTTATCTAAGAAGAGTGACAATGATGGAAGACTTTCACATGAACGATATGAGACTCAATTAGATTTAGAAGAAGAAGATCACATTATGAGTGATGATGAACAAGAATTTAAAATTGATATTGAAGGAGAACTCATATGTGCCTTAAGTGAGATCAAGAAATATAAAAAAGAGAACTAGAGATTAGAGTTGGAGCTTCAAAAAGAAAAGGATTCTAAGGACAAAATTGTTTCAAACCTTGAAGATGCTAGAAATCTGATTATTGATTTGAGAAATCAAGTAGGTGAATCAAATAAATTGATTATCAGCCTGAAGACAAAGGTTGAGGAAGCTAAGAGAATAGTTGATGTAACAAAGTATGAGTTGGAAGCTAAAATAGTTGAATGCCAAAAGCTTGAAGGAGAAATAGTTTCTTTAAGAAAAGATATTGAGGATATTAGGAAGCAGTTGGAAAAGAATCTAAAATTTGAAGAGAGCACAAGCAAGTTACATGAGATGTTGAGTAAACAAAAACAACATAGGGACACTACAGGACTTGGCTATGAAAAGGGATAGTCTTCTAAAGTTAGAGAGACTCCAAGAAGAAAAATTGATCTAACTACTCCTGAAGGTAAAATGAACAATCAAAAGAGAAATTCAAGAAGGGTTGCTCCAACAAGACAAGCTTATATGTACAGGTATAATTATTCATTTAATGGTTATTGTTATATCTTAATCACTTTGGACACAAAGCAGTTAATTGCAGAAGAAATCAATTTGCTTTAATAAGGAATGCTAATATTGTGTGTTTCAAGTGCAATTCCCCTGGTCACAAAACATATAGTTGCAGAATATATGAAAGAATTGCATCACTTGGTTTGAAAGATTTGAAAAATAAAAAGGTTGAAAAGGTTTGGAAGAAGAAACCTAAACAGAAGAAAGAACCTGTGAAAGTTTGGAGGCAGAAACAAGGTCAAGAGAAGATAAATCCTAAACTTGTGCATCTTGCACAAGTCACATCATCAGTTGTATAACATATAGAATGAAGTGAGGGGGAGTTGATTAATGTCTTATCTCTTCCCCCCATGGATGCTGCTGCAATCAAGGAGCAAGTGAAGAAGGAATTGATTGTGTTCATTGTTTCTAGAATTCATTCAGTGCATTTCAAATGAATGTCTCTATATGGTTGTGGTGATATCTTTCATAGTGAGATGATAGATTCACTTTGATGTCAAAAGTTTTCTTCATGGTGTTCATCTCTCTTCCATTTAAGAGACCTAATATCATTTCAAGGGAAGTAGTTCTCCAAGATATCTCTTTGGTTGTTTAGTGATCAATAGTTATGATATGATAGTTAACATGTTGATAATCCAATAGAGAACATGCAATCATTTGATTTTTAAAAATTTACTAATTGAATTTGTGATCTTAGTTGAACTGAAGTGTATTGATTGATTTGAGATTCATTCTTGTGTAATATGATATGGTGCAGTCATAACTTCAATTTGCAGGCAGTGGACAATGACAAGGTGTAATTAGAATCAGAATATTGAAGTATAGTTTTCTCTCAGTATTGGACGTCTCTTGGTGCAGTATAGACTTGATGGGCTGATTTGAGTGATACAATAGTTCTTGTTGATTGGGGTATGTTTCTGATAGTGATTCTATATATATCATATTTGACATTGTGTTGCAAAAAGTGTCATGTGCAGGAACAGGAAGATAGTCTTCATTCCTTACAAGATGGTCTTCATTCTTTATCATGCCAAGAAGTGTGTGCAGGAGTAGATTGGTTGCAGATTATTGTAGGTTGATTATCCATCTTGTAGTTTCTATCATGGAAGTCTTGGCAAGGTCATCTCTTGTGTGGTCATCATGTCATCATAAGTTGTGAATAATATGATGAGTAGTCTTCATGTTTGTGTTTATGGCTGTTGAAGTGGTTATGATATTTTTGCATGAAGTTCAAGTTCATATATGTCAGCTTTCATCTTGTCAAAAGAAGTGATTAGAGGATCTAAATGATGTCAGTTTTTCATCTTCATCTTCATACTGGTGTTGTAACAAGAAGTGGCATTGTGCTAAGAGAATGGTACAGTCTATGGGCAATGGTTTGGTGCTTTGTTTAATGTACCTCACATGATATTTCTCTTAGGTTTTTGTGCTTGAGGATGTATGTCTTCAGATGTGTGCTTCGTGGTGACTTGTTGCTATCAAGTTGAAGAGTTGTTTTCTGGTATTGTCAACATGGTTTGTCATATGCTTGCTTCAGGATTGTTATTTTTGTCATCATAGGTTCAAAGGGAAGATAACAGGTGAACAGGAGTTTATGTCTTCAAAATCTTCATAATGCAATAAGCTTTAACATCTTTCAATGGAGTTAAATGATAGGAGGATCATCTTATCCTTTGTCATCTGATGTCAAAAAGGGGGAGAGAGAGAAACTATATCATATAGTTTTTCCATCAATGACAAAGGGGGAGATTGATGGAGATTGGTTGTCATTGATGTCAAAAAGGTGTTGTGTTGTCATTACAAGATATGCAGAGATTTGATCTTCATGTTGACTGTGTCTCAATAGGATGTCTCTTCATAGGTTTGGCCTTTATGGTGTTTTGGAGTTGATTATGTCACATGTTTGAAGTTCATGGAGTTTTGGTGTTGATAGTATGTTCATGTTTAGCTTCATGCTCAGGATGATCAAGATGCAATTCTTCATAATGTGTTACCAAGAGAACTCACAATTGGTCTTCATATGGTTGAGGAGAATTCAAATGTGGTTTAGATGATGCTGATGTTGATTGTGTCTTAAATTAGGATCATTATGTTATGGATGTCATCATCATAAATAGTTCACATGTTTCTACAACAAGACACATCTCAAGGTAAATCAGCACAAGACTTGTAATGATCTTTGAGGTATGGCATCTTTACATATTCTATGGTTGTATTGGTTTGTGGCACTCTCATGGTTCACTTGGCACATCAATTAACACATGCTTGGCACAGGTTTTCATGATCTTCTAAATGCTCTATGATAGTTGATATGCTCTTGGTATGTGATAGTTGATATGCTATCGGTATGTGATAGTTGATATGCACTTGACTCTACCAGTTCATATTTGATGTACTCATAATATGTCATACTTGGTATATGGCATATGATATCATGTTTTGATACTTGTAACAGTTGGTAGCTGATATGGTGTTATGATTAGTATGGTTGATCTCAGATGGGTTGTTGTGGCACTTGACTCTGCCATGATGTTTGAGGCAATTTTCTACACTTTACAGATGTGTATTTTATTCTACAGGTGGTTGTTGATTATGATATCATTGGTTTCATTTTTGGCATTACAGTGATGGTTGACAGTGATAGTATCATTGTGATATTCTTAGTTTGCAATAATAGTGAGCTCATTTGGTGTTATGATATCATTTGCATTATGAGACAATTTGGTCTCAAGGTCTTTAAGTGCTTAGGATCTTAAATGCAAGTCTTTATTTTAAACGTCATAAGCCTTATGTAACTTTATTTCTATTTTAACATTGACCTGTCGAGCAAGTTAAAAGCCACTTAAGTGGAAACTTAGAGGGTCTTGGTTCATGGGGTAACCGGCCCTTTTGTCTTGTGCCACCGGTTGAAGTGGTCTTCATTATATGTGTGGAGCACCAAAAATCCATCAAAGGCTTTGTTTAAAAGTTTCAAAGGACGTGAAGAATGCGATCAATGGCCATAATTTAAAATTAAGATCCCGACCTCCATGTATCTTCTTTGACGTGCATTGAAACATCATAGCTTTGAAAATGCAGATAAGATGCTTTATAAAGACTAATTTTAGCAGTTTTAAAAAGGTAGTCAGTGAAGACTTGAAAAGCAAATTTGTTGGGGATTTCTTTCTATTTTTTAATATCTTTTCGTGGCAGAAGAGATAAAGGAGGAAGTCTTTTTTTTATTTTCTTTCTAATTTTTTTATCTTCATGAGGAAAGTAAGACCGAAGTTTCTAATAAGAAAATATGAAAAGTTGATATATGAGATGAAGTATATTGAAGATTTTTTTCTTCACGGATGCAGAGAAGATTTTTTTTTTTTATATGTAGGATTGAATGAAGGAGAATGAATTCTTGAAGGAATTAATGATATATTTTACTCTTGAAGATAGAAGAATATCGAGGGTTTTTGTAGAGGAGATTGAATATTTATTTTGAAAGAATTTTTTGAAGAGTTATATCAAGGGAATCTTTGAAGACTTTATTTGCAGATTATGTTTTGCAGATTGAAGAATTTTTTTTAAGGAAGAATTTTAGTTTGTAATGAAGAAGATGAATATGCAGAGGAGAGGAATATCAAGGGTCTTTTTGTTTATAATTTTATTGCAGGTGCTCTGTGAAAGATTGGTATTGCAGGAATATGAAAAGACATTCAATCTTTATATAATGGTATTGCAGGTACATTGATGAAGGTGTGTGTGTGGATTAATAAGTAGTGATGAAGACATTATGCAAATAACTTACATATTGAACCATGTCAAAGATGGACACAATATGCAATTGACTGTGCATCAAGTGAATTGATTGTGCAGAGATCAAGAGACTAATATACAGATTGGATTAAGTATGATAGCAAAGAGATATGCAAACTCAGAGAAGACAAGGTATTAATGATCAGATTGACTTGCAATCATTTATTGCACACTTGGCTTTATGTTTTTATAATGGTGATTGTATTTGTCAGTGAGACAGATTTATGCCAGTGAGGCATGGTTAATTGTCAGTGAGACAACCATTGTTGTAATCAGTGAGTTTCAAATAAGCCAGTGAGGCAAATTTTTAGAGTGGTTTTTATTCCCCTTGAGGGTTTTCCACTCATCAAAACCTGTGTCACGTGTTCTCTTTGTGGTTGATTATGTTGTAACTATTTGATCATCTTTATTTAAGTCTTTCATATCATGATGACTATGTTTTCAGTGAATTCCTTTGCACAACATTTTTGAGTCAAGTTTTGAAAAGTTAAAAATTATACAACACTGATTCACCCCCCCTCTCAATGTTGTCCTGGACTCCAACACTTTCTTCTTAAATCTCCCTAAACTCTTAGTACTCGCCTCCTCATCTATTCCATCCTGAACCTCTGGTTCAACATCAAGTGTAATTATCTCAATTTTTGGTTGTAACTACATTATAGAGTTCACACTTCCATCCAATTGCTCAACTATAGGAAAAATCTTGATTTCTCTAGGATTACATTTTGACTATACAAATTTTACTAGTCACAAGATCCCAAAGCTTATACCCTTTCACATTGAGACTATAGTTGATGAGGATACATTTAACAATGTCATAATCCAACTTTGACCACTTCTCCTTAGGAAAGTCAACATATGCCTCACAATAAAAAATTTGAAGATGCTAAAGTGAAGGATTCTTGCTTGTTCAAACCTCCATAGGAGCTCTATTAATAAGCACTGATGCAAGAGACCTATTAATTAGGTAACACATGGTGCTAACCATCTCTACCTAGATATTTTGTTCTAATAAATCCCTCCAAGCATACTCCTAGCCCTCTCCATTAATTCCCTATTGTAACAAAATTACTTGCATAAGAGAATAATATAACAGGAAATAAACTACCAATACTTGATAATTATAAGCCACTTTCAGGGGGCAATCCTCCAAAAGACTCCAATAAAAATAGAATACACAATATGATGATAACCAACAAAACACTACCTCCTACATATGCCATACTTATGCCATGGATGCCACCCAAGCTAACCTAACTACCTATATAACACTATATAAATTATCCTAAAACTTAATTAAGGGATTATGCTAGCCACAAGTCAGCCACACATATCCCAATATAAGAAATGGGATAAGGGCATAGCACCTATTCATCATTTTTGTAAAATTATTTTACTAAGGGGTATATGGAGTTGTCTTATGTCTTGCAAAACCATTCTCTTTACATAATCTATCAAACCCTGCTAAACAAAATTCTCCATCATTATTGGTTCTCAACACCTTGATCTTTCTCCTTATCTAGTTTCCTACAAGTACTTTAAACTCCCTGAACTAACTAAAGACCTCAGGTTTGTGCTTGAGAAATTAGACCCAAGTCCTCTCAAATAAATCATCAATAAAAGAAACATAATACAAGTATTTTGATAATGAATGAGCATCTATTGGACTAAATACATCACTATGAAGAAGATCCAAAATACCATTAGACTTATGAGAGCTCGAGTAAAATTGAACATGATTTTATTTACCATAAATAGAATTCTCACATAAATCAAAGTTAAGAAAATAGTCAACAAGCCCCACTACAAGATTTTTATTTTTCAAGGTCCTTAGACCTTTCTCACCAATGTGGCCCATGCACTAGTGCCACACACATGTTCTTCTTAGTGTGTAGCTTTATCTATGAGGTACACAAACTATATGATCACCAAAAGTAATCACAATATGTCTTTTTGTTGTAGGTTATGATGCTAGAGGTTAGAATCTGTAGATCTCTTCACCACAAGTATAAAAAAATTATTGCATTGAATGTTTGTGCTAGCATCAAGTTGGAAGAGAGTACGAATCCAAACTCCCTTCATGAGAACCATTGGTCCTTGAATCATCTTACAACCATCCTTATTCAATACCACTTGCACCCTTGCATCATTCATATTACTAACAGACAACAAGTTCCATGCCAAACCTAAGATGTACAAGACTGTTGAGATTCCCTTGATTCTGCCATTTGACAACTTGATCTTGACTCTTCCATAGCCAATAATACTACTTGGTAAGAGTTGTCATCAAGATATATTTTCTCACCATCCAAACTCTTGTAGTCTGAAAACCACTATTGATGGGGTGTCATGTGGAAGGATGCTCCAGAGTTGATCATCCATGAATCCTCACATGCATGCATAGCCAAAGCTACAACAATGCATCATCGACATCCTCCTAAGAATATTTGGAATCAAAATCATAATTAGATTCACCCTTGTCCTTTTTCTTCTTCTCCTTGTAGTCTTTTTTGATGTGGTTGGTTTTGCCACAGTTCTAACTTACTTTGGACCTCCGAGAGGAGTTAGATTTGCCTCTAGATTTGGAATTTTGATCCTTCTTGTTCTTACCTTTGTCTTTTTCCTTCAACCTTCCATGAACAATCAATGCATCTTTGGTAGCTTCTATAGTCTTTCATCTTAGATCTTCTAAAAAAAGAGTACCCAGCACTTATTCAAGCATTAGCTTAGTGATAGAGCTACTAATAGCCATGTCTAAATTGTCTAAAGATTTTGATAAGGAACATAACAAAGTAATACTCTAGTCTTCATCATCCATCTAAACACCAATGGATTTCAATTGATTTACCATAATGTTGAAGGCATTTAGGTGCACCATCACCCATCGACAAGGAATAGAGTTTCTTTCATAGGAAAAACTTGTTCACAAGAGATTTAGTATAATACAAGTTCCCCAAGTTCTTCCACTAGTCTTCCTTGGTGGCTTCTCCCAAAACATTTAGGAGCACTGAATCTACCAAACAAAGTTTGTTAAGACTCCTTACATTTCTATCCAACACTGTCCAGTCAATTGTTGACATAGCTATAGGTTTATTTTCAAACACCTAACCCATAGATCTCAATCTATGAGTAAATCCTCCACATTAAGTTTTCATGGCTCAAAATTAGTGTCATAAATCTTTTTTTAAATCATAATGTGCTTGCCACCACCTAGGAAACAAAGTTGACTGGGATTTGATACCAAATAAAAGGAATCATGATAGCAAAAGTGCTTGCAACACTAATCAAAGAGGGGATAAATGCATAGAATATATGATCAAACAATTTATGAAAGAAATATTAAACAAAAAAAATTTACAAACTGACATAGTCTTTATCTTGGGAATACCCTTTAGAGAAAAAACCTACCCTTCAAATCTTAAACCAAATATATTATTAAAAACACCAATACAAATATAGGCTTAAGCCTTCATAGGATAATGAGAAACACAAGTCTAGGATGATTCTAGTAGCATAACAATACTTACAAAATAACCCACACATCCTCCATTTGAAGTATCTAATATATATGAGAAGCAAACTAGGAAACCATGAAATGATAATTAGGAAACAATGAACTAAAACCACCAAGAGGTATGGCACCCAAATCCCAAGTCAAAATCAAATGCCACATTCTAAGATGGGTTTCCAAGAAATTTTTAGCATATTCTCTTACATTTGTCATAACCTGACATAAGGTGTCGTAACCATCTCCCTAGCTTAGCTGCTCCATTTTGGCTCCATTATCTCCATTCAAAAATGCCTTAATATAAATTGGTCAACAAGACAAGTCAATAATGCAACCTCCCTCTTACATGCTCTTACACACGTCATAAATTTTCATACACCTCTTACACACATCATATATTTTCTTACACCTCTTATACACTCTTACCATTGTAACGTCGTAAAATATGTACACTAGCATTTTACAACTAGTTTAGCTCCTAGGTTGGACCTATTTTGTTTCCTTTGTTAATTGAGACCTATTTTAACACCTTTTTGAGCTCTAAATGATGAATATCCTGATCTTGACAATTAAACCTGTCATAATCAACTTAGGGTTGGATTAAGCCCCCATTAAAGGATACTTTGCAAA
This sequence comes from Cunninghamia lanceolata, assembly GCA_027924645.1. NCBI lineage: Eukaryota > Viridiplantae > Streptophyta > Pinopsida > Cupressales > Cupressaceae > Cunninghamia > Cunninghamia lanceolata. The sequence continues at coordinate 2,931,817 of BSBN01001031.1, read as the reverse complement.
GCTTGTGGACCAAAGCCCCAGGGTGCCCAAGCGCCATGGTCCCACTTAGGACCTTTGGTCCCACTTTGTGGTGTTGTCTTAAGACACTCTTATAGTTTGTATTTGTCAGCCTAAAGTTGTTTTAATTGCCGAAGGTGAGTGGGAATGCATATTTAAGTGTGTGTTGTAGTTCATTTTACACCTAATGGAATGAATGCGAATTTGCTCTCGTGTAATTTTCTATGCTCAAGGAATCTTCATGTTTGGATTGTCTTCTACTTGTGAATGTTATTGAAGTTGTTTGTAGGCTTTGAAGGAAGTTTGAAGCCCTCTTCATCATGCTGCTTTGTTGGTGCTTAGCCTTCATCAACTAAGGTTGGACATCTTGTGGTTATTATCATCATTATCTATCATATTGTTGCAGATTTGGCCTCTGCCCTATTAGGGCATGCACTCTTGGATCTTATCATTCATTGTTGTGGAGGTGGGAACACCAACACATGGTTTGACTGAGGTAAACCCTTAAAACATCACAACCTTTATCCTCTCTTTGTGTGTGCAGGTAAGAAGAGCAGGTTTTGGAGGTTGACTTCTAGAGAGAAGATAATGTAGACGAATACAAATCTGATGAGTTTGAAGTTTTGCCTAACCCTAGAAAGGGCCCAGGGCACCCAAGAACCCCTTTCCAAGACATTTCTACTAAAGTTTATAAGTTTTGAATTACTTCCTTACCTCTGATGTACTTGTTGATCTCTGTAGTTTGTTTCCTGTAGCATGTATTAGTAGTTTGTTATTCATCATTCAGGGTTTGATCATAGTCCTATCTTGCTTGTTTGGATTTGGTTGAACTTGGTTGGTCCTTCTATATACAACAAAAGGGTAGAACCCCTGTAGTTTGGCTCTCCTCCTTGGGTAGATGTCGTGCTCGATTTGTGCCCCAATGTTTTGTAGAAGAGGGATGGACTAGTTTAACTCTTTAGGCTTGTGATCTCTTTTCTACATCACATTTTGGTGAACCCGTCATTTCTTGAACCTTTTTCTTTCAAATCTAAGTTCTTCATCACCCTAGATCTAATTGGGAGCATGTTCTTTAGTTCATTTGCATTCATACATAGTTAAATTTGGCATAATTTCAACCTAGGGTTTGTTAAAGTTTTTTATTGATAGAGTATCTAGCTAGTCATGATCCTAAGGTTTTAAATTTGAAAGTTGTTTAGATCTTGTTGCATTGGTTAGAGCATTTGCATTTATCATACCTTTTGTTAGTTGTTGTCTAAAACATTTTGCATTCTTGCTTTTGAAAATTGAAAAAAGAATTGCATCCTAGATTTTAAAGTTGCATAGTTGTCATTTTGTTGCATTAGAAGTGTGTTTGAATTTGTCATTAGCATAATTGTATTTGAATTTTGATTAAGGTTATACTATTTCTTCATTTAAAAGAAAATTCAAATATTTATTTTGTTACATCATCAATTTCTTTTATTTGGGCATTTTATGTGTTATTAAAGCTTGTAGCCACTTTATGAGCTTTGTGACATGGTTCCCTGATTCTAATACCCTTATGTGGAGAAGCATTCAAATTATGGTTTCTAATATCAATGCATCTAAACTTGAAATTCTTAATTAAGTCACACAACCTCCTACTACACTTATCCTCGAAGCATCAATTACTAAAGAATCCATCGATATTGATGACCTTATCACTCATGTTCTTGAGGCCCAAATTCAAAGGTTAGACATGGAGTTGGCTAACTTTCAGCAATTTGTGAGTGTGAAACATATAGCCGAGGAGCATGTCCCTATCGTTGAGAATCTTAGATGGTTGTTTCTTAACGGACAAGAGGGAGTAGAAGTCTTGTGTGGCCTAGCTCACATAGTGCATAACAACATTATGTCGGCAGCTAGTTGTGCTGAAATTATGAAGAATGTGACTTCTCCTAATCAAATAGGGACTCAAGTGTTGGTTCGCATACCTTCACTCCCTATGCCTACTTACTCATCTACTATTCTTACCACTAGTACACAGCTGAGTAATACTGCTACCACATGTGTTGGGTTATCTATAAAGCCCCTCAAAACATCACAAAAGTAGATACAGTAAAATGAAGTAGATAATCCACTTAAATACAACATTCCAAAAGATAAAAAGGGGTATAATTAATCTGCTTAATTACAACTTCACAATAACGAAAGTAAAATGATGTAATTAATCTTCTTAATTACAAGTAAAAAGACAAGTCTCATAAATAAGATTGAATAAAGTTAATAAATATTCTTAAAAGAGAAACCTCATAAATAAGAATCCATAAGGATCATTAAATCTTGCAAAAGATAATCTCATCAATATAATCAAATAAGTCATTAAATATTACAATTCGTGTGCTTATTCCAGGTAAAAGCACTATAAAATAATATACAAAGTCCATGGACATTCATGCCATAATACATCCAATCTTCAAGATACAGTAATCATGTACAATAAGAATAAATAAATCAATACACTCATCAGTCGCATGAACCAAGTGGTCCACCACTTGTGAGCTAAGAGACGGGAACATGGCCCACGTGCTTTTCCACCCAACCATGAAGCAATTACACTTCCCCGGATCCCTTCATGAAATGAAGGAAACCCAACCCTACATGAAATGTCTAGCTACCTAGAAACAATTGGCAAGAGGGAACACTCGATGCAACCCTGATGTCTGAATGTGCAAATTCTAAGTAATGAAAACTAGATTGTCTCACAACAGGATGTGGCAGAGATATATATAAATAAGTTTGCTAGACAAAATAAACATCTTTTTCAATGTTAGCTCGTTTAGATCTAAACCTTTAAACATAGTAACCTGGTTCAATTCCCGAAAAGAGGAAAAGCCATCTCTGATAATCTACATTCGACATCCTAGCCCAAAAAGTAACCCAATAACATTCCTAGATAAAAATCTACCTTCTTTCCAAAAGAAGTAAATAAGCAAGTAAATAAATAAATCAATGAATAAAGATCCAAAATTACCTATGACCATCTCTAAATCCCTTTCCCATGCATCAATAAAGAAAGCACACTTTTAGATCAAGGAGTAATGAAGAACATCATAAAGCAATATAGATTTTGTAATCTGATTATATTCTCAATTTGTATTTACATGGTTTAAATAGATTGTACAAACTAATGATTTTACTTCATATCTAAATATTGTTTCATAATCCAAGCAATAAAATCAAATGATGAGGTTTGACTACTCCACTCTCATACAATGAGGTTTCATGCATACTTATATCAAATTTTATCTCTATCTTTCCTCAAGATCAAGTAAATAGAATAAAACAAATCAATGTTCTCCAATAAATCATTTCAAATCCCTTTTCCAAAACTCTAATCAAGGAAACACACTTTCCAAGCAATAATCCATCTTTTGTTCATACAATTGCATCCATAAGTTTGTCAAATTTATATAATTTCTAATCCATATTTTAGTCATATTTCACCATATAATGGTCATTCTAAGTTATTAACCCACATCTTACTGTCATATCTGTGACAGGAGCTATCTCAGTCCAGTCAATAAGTTTTTAAAAAACATTCAGTAACCTTCATGTCACTTCTGCGACAGGAACTGTGGCAGAATTGAAATAAATAATGAATAGAGTTTAATCAGATTTGAGTCATTCTAAGATAATGTTTACGAATATGTTTTGAATAGAAAATCAGTAACGGAATATGTCTATAGGAGACTGATAATTTCATCTATGGTTAAGAGATTAAGTTCATATTGTTTATTCAATAAAATACGTCGCCAGCAAGAGGTCATGCTCAGCGGCAAATAAAACACTGGCGACCAACTTATATCAGGTCAATCCACACATAACACAAGATCAAGGTATATTCGGCTCAGATTTGAAGAGAAAGTCATTCTTACCCAACAACTAGGCAGCCAAAGAAGGAAAACAGAGGATTTAATAGCAATAAGGAGCCAAACTCATGCCTGGAATTTGGCAGCCTGGAAGAAGCAGGTCGATGCTTGAGGAAAGAAATCAATCTAAGTTCAAACGCCAAGGTCTTCACCTTAAGGTTGTGGTAGAGGTAAATCCAAGAGAGAGAGAGATTATATACCAAAAGAATAGCATGCAGATCGGGTCTATCATTTAGCGGCCAGGAGGAGTTTATAGCCAGTTTGTTTTAGCATGCTGATTGGAAGTCAAACGCAGGCCAGAAAGAATACACACACTTAGGTCGATTTCTTACTATGTTTAAGCATCCAAACCAACATCCAATATTGCATAAATATAAGGAAAATACCCGTATATATTTGCCTGAGAGGAGGTCGATCTTGCCACCCCAGTTGCAGCTTCCTTCTTTCTCCTGTCGTTGTCCAACCAAAACCACGTCCTCTTTCTCTACTGCTACAAAACAACCGTCCTTCTCTGTTGCATTCATGGGTTTTTTTCCTATTGCAAATCTCCTTTTTATTAAAGATATCTCCCTAATTTTGGCAATCCCTTTTAGGTTTAAAGACTTAAGATTTTGATAACTGGTCCATACTCCAGTTTGCATGAGATTTTTACCATTTAAAACTTTTAAAATTTCTATTTAAAATAAAATAACAGCTTATTTTAGTTAGCTTACTATCGCATGAATGATAGTAAGTTAATTTTAATTCTTTTATTCATTTCCTAATATAATAATGCTATTTCTAATATAATTTAACTATTTTTAAATAGACACAATTACTTCAAATCAATCAAGAATAATTAAATAAAAATATCTATACATCTATTATAATTTAATATAATTGTTTAAATCTTATTTACATATTATCTTCCAAACATCTATACTCATATAGGAAAACATTATTTATTTATCATTAATTAATATAAGGGCACAACCAATAAAATAGACCATTTAAAATATAAGTTGAAAAGAATTTAATTTTTATAATCAAATCACGCATTCAAAAAGATTTTCTTAACAATTAAAAGCACAATGATTTTCTAAATATCAAACCATCGATCACAATTATTATCCACACAATGATGCATAAGAAAACTATTCAAAATGCATTATGAGACTACGTGAGTGTGTGAGTGCATCAGGGTTAACCATCCCAAACAGTTCTTACCAAGTGGCTAGAACATCTCTACCTCAACCATGTTCTCATCTTTGACGTGTACCTACATTCATTTGCACTCAACTCGACATCAATAGGTTAGTTACCAAAAACATAGCCGAAGCAAAACATCATAATCATATTGATAATATTTAATATTTAAATCAACTTTCTAATTTACACAAATATAACATCATGATAATTACCTTCACACGTGTAAATTACTCGAAGTAAAATAATCTTGGTAATTGTTTGCTAATCTAGAATAATAATATAGTCCATAAAAATGAGACGTGACATTTTTCCCCACTAGGAAGAGACATCATCCCGATGTCTTATTACACATCAAAAATAATGAATCAATCTACCATCAACAAAGCATCAAAGTATCTTAAAACAAGAACAATAACTCAAAGTATCATTAAGGTACCATCAATTCTAATAAAGCATACTAATGTCCTTTTACATCCTCCCAGGTGGCACCATCCACCAAACTATTGGTCCTACTTGTTAGAACATAATGTTATTAGGGGTCATACCCTTATAACATTTATATAATGTTCTAATATAAGGTTATAAAACCTTATGTTATAAAGCTTATACCATTTAATAATTAATAATCTAATAACTATTAGATCATTAATTATTTACAAATGGTTGCTTTGAATCGGTGTGACTAATACCCTTTAGGTATAATGCCACCCCTTCTCCTTTATTTAAGGTGGTTCTCTCTCATTTGAGAGTGTGTGTGAATTTGGAGTTTTATAGTGAATTATATCACTATGCACATGAGGTATTATTGGCCATGTGGAAGTATGTATAGAAGTATAACCCCAGGTTTAGTCCATTCTTTAATAGACTATATTTTGTAAGTGTTTTAATAAAATGATGCTTTATGGGGGTTTTTTACCTGAAAGGGTTTTCCCCATGTATATCTTGTGTAATGTGTTATATCTATGCTTGTATAATTCTCGTTTATATTTATTTTATATCTTGTTCATAATGATTAGTATCCTAAGATCCTAATTTCTAACATGGTATCAGAGTAGGTTAGGCTATACTAATCATTTTTACAGGTTATACTAGAAGACATGTAGACTTGATGGAAGAACTCTTTATGTTCAATCAACATATGTGCAAGACATCTAGTGTGCATTTCCTATTGTTTTAAAATCAATTCATAAAAAATTAAGTTAGGAAATTTGAATCATTTTCTTTATAGGTAATATCTAAGGGAATTTCCATACTAATCTTTTTCTAAGATATTCATATAGCACAGGATTGTGATTGCCAAGTATTTGATTGGTAAGTAATGTAATTTTTGAGGTATTATATTTCATCATCTAATTCAAATTATTCCATTATAACAAGATTACATTATCACAAAACCTTTTAGTGTATATTCTATAGTAAGTTGTGCTTCTTTTAATAAATCGTGACCTTTGTCGCCCATCTTATTCATATTCATTTCCCATTAATCATATAGTATTCCATGAAGAATGATTTAGGATACAAATATTTTTCAAAAGTTTTCATTACACATAAACTCAAACATTAAACCTTTGAAGGTAATGGAACAAGTGGTCATATTTTTAGCCACATCAATGATTAATATTTCTCATCAAGGTACATTCTACTGTAAAATTCTTGTGGCAACCACTTTTTGTTAAATTCAAAAACCTTCACAACCACATCACCACCATCATTCAATTTTAAGTAAAATCACAACCATGTAAGTTCATTATGTTGCAAGTATGAGGTTAACCAGTGTTGTCATTGATGTCAACATACTCATATTGCATTGGTAAGAAGGTTTGGATGAGCTATGTGTTGAGGATATTAAGAAAAGTAGTCTCAATCAGGAACAGTGAAGAACAGTGATAAGAAGAAGGCAAATGTACTCAATAGGTTGAGAATCAGAGGATGCGGATTAAAGGGTTTGTAGATATGAGTCTTGAGATGATTTAGTTAAGATTTCAGAGGTCTGCATGAAGATATGAAAAAGTTGTGATCGGTCAAGTAGAACCGGTTCCGGGAGCTGTTCCGGAGTGACAGAGTGTTACAAAAAGGTCTGGTGAGATCCGGAGGAGCATTGTCAGACTCTGCGGATTGGAAGGAGTGTTTGGGATGTCCTTGTGATGTGTCATCTTAGTTTGTACAAAGTTTGGAGGTCCAGAAGCACCTTCTTCAGTATGACAGTGGCGACAGACTATCTTCTTGAAGTTCCAGATGAAGAGGAGAAGAGATTCCAGTGAGTAGAGGAAGTGCGGATGTACCTGGTTAATCAAGCAAACTTGTGAAGGTTCTTGGATCATGTTGAGGTTATGTTGTCGGTCCGCATTGGTGGTAGAGCCCGGAATTGAAGATATTCTTCCGGATGAAGTTCTTGCTCAGACTAGCTGACCAGATGAGTTGTTCATCTTGCGAATGTTCTTGTGGTGGCCGACCGAATGTATTAATCATCTTGCGGATGTCCTTATGGTTGATTACCGACTTAGATGATTGTTCCTAAGTCAATGTCTTGTATAAATAAAGGTTTGTGAGTTCATTTCAAAGTGTGTTGAGCAGTGGATGAGAGTGGTATAGTGAAAGAGCGGAGGGTAGAGCAGAAGTATCTCAGGCTTAAATGGAACTGATCCAGACATGGTAAAGATGTCAATCTCCAGTTCAAGTTTGTGATTCTTATCACTTTGTAGACAGTGTGTCTCTTGTAGGTAGTGTGCCTCTTTGTGAGCAGTGTGCTCGGGCAGTGAGCCCTAATTGGCATGTGCCATTCATTTTTCTTATTCTTCTAACAAAGAATAATCCTTGGGTTAATCACCCCGTGGTTTTTCCCTTAACTGGGTTTTCCACGTCAAAATCTTGGTGTCCAATGTGTTTATGATTATCTGCTCTTGTGTTTATGCATTATGCTTTCATGAATGATTAACTGATATGCTATTAACTAACAAAGAAGAATCAAGTGTTCAAAATAGAAGCAAGTTTTTGCACAACTGATTCACCCCCCCTCTCAGTTGTGAGCCCTAGATCTAACAATTGGTATCAGAGCCAAGTTCCTCTGAAAGGAGCTTAACCGCTTGAGGAGATCCAGGATGTCGTCATACAAGAAGGATAGTTCGAAGTTCGATGGAACCAACTTCACTCTCTGGAAAGGTCGCATGAAATGTCACTTGGAGTGTATGGGAAAAGCATACTTGGCCATGGTCTCAAAACCATATGTACCTCCACAGGGTGGTCCGACAACTCTGAATGAAATCACAGATGCTGAAAATAATTTGTGGACCAAGGAAGCTCTTCTAAGCGCATTGAATGACTCAGATCTCTCAAATGTTATTGACCTACCAACTGCATATGAGATCTGGACTAAACTGGAACTTCTGTATGAAGGAGATGAGTTTGTCAAGAGTGCAAGGTTGCAAAGTCTGAAAGGGAAATTTGAAATATTGAAGATGAGAGATGATGAAAATATCACTACCTTTATGCCAAGAGTGAATGAGCTAGTGTGTGGAATCAAGAATGCTGGTGGAGTTCTGGATGAAAATGAAATTGTTTGCAAAATTCTCAGATCCCTTCCTGCTGCCTACAAAATCAAGGTTGCTGCCATTGATGAATTCAGAGCCCATACAACTGTCACAAGAGAGCAACTGGCTGGCAAACTGGCTGCATTTGAAATGACTGAGTTTGGAGATGATCCCCCCAAGACTGAATCTGCATTCAAAGCCACTGCCTATGTGAAAGGCAAACAAAGATTTGATCCGGGAGAGAACTCTTCAAGGAAGCTGTCATGGTATGATCAAGCAAGGAAAGACATGGAAGAGGAAGAAGCAGAAACAGCTCAACTTGAAGCCCTCATTGCAAAGAGACTGCCAAGAGGGTCCGGTAAGTATGAAGGAAAACTACCTTTTAAGTGCTTCAACTACAATAAGATTGGTCATTTTGCTTCAAGATGTCTGGAAAGATCTGCAAGGTCTAATACTAATAGACAAAGGTTTCAAAAGAACTGCTATTATGTTCATGAAGAAGATGACAATGAAGGAGTAACAGATGATGAATCAGAAATAGGAAGCAAATCTGGAAATGAATGGGTGTTTATTGCCATCAAGGAAGAAGAGTCAATACCCTCTGAATCTATCAATCATAAGGTTGTAGAAAGAGCTTTGGCTGCCCAAGTTGAAGAAAAGGATGATTGGGTTATTGACAGTGGATGCTCTCACCATATGACTAGTAACAAGAACAAGTTCTTAGATTTGGAAAGGTATGAAGGAGGAATGGTAAAGTTTGGTGACAATTCTGCTGGCAAAATCAGAGGTAGGGGAACTATTTCTTTTGATGGAAAGAGCAAAACAGGTAATGTACTATATGTTGAAGGATTGAAGCATAATCTTCTTAGTGTTGGTCAGTTAGTGGACAAAGGCTATGATCTCCGGTTCAAGAATGGAAAATGCAAAATCTTTACAAGCTCTGGAACTGAAATTGCATCTGGTACTCAAACAAAAGGTAATATCTTCCATCTAGTTGGTTCTAATAAAAGTTGTCTATTTGTTCAAGTTGATCAGAGTTGGTTATGGCATAGAAGGATGTGCCATGTGAATTTTGATAACACCATCAAGATAAGCAATACTCAGGTTGTAAGAGATCTTCCTAAATTGGTGAAACCTACAAATAGTTTATGCAAAGAATGTCAGCTAGGTAAACAGAGTAGAGTCTCTTTCAAAAGCAAGGATCAGTCCACTACCGGATTGTTGGAATTAGTACATACTGATCTCTGTGGTCTGACAAGAATCAAGAGTATGCAAGGTGATAGATATTTCATGTTTCTAATTGATGACCATTCCTGGATGATGTGGGTTACCTTCCTAAAAGAGAAATCAGAAGCCCTTGAGAAGTTCAAAATCTTCAAAGCTATGGTAGAGAATCAAACCGGATTGAAACTGAAGTGTCTAAGGTCTGATAGAGGTGGTGAATTCACATCCGATGAATTCATAGACTTTGGTGAGAAGCATGGCATAAAGAGACAGTTGTCTGCTCCTAGGACTCCACAGCAGAATGGAGTAGTTGAGAGAAAGAACCGGACCATCCAGGAAGCTTCCAAGATAATGATGATGGAAGCAAATGTTCCTCAGATATTTTGGAGAGAAGCTGTCAACACTGCAGTCTACACTCTTAACCGAGTTCAAATCAGAAACAATACCGGTAAGACTCCTTATGAACTTTGGTTTGGTATAACTCCTACTGTGAGATATTTCAGAGTATTTGGTAGCAAGTGTTACATCAAAAGAGATAAAGATCTAGGAAAGTTTGATGCTAGAAGTGATGAAGGAATTTTCTTGGGTTACTCCACTCAAAGCAAAACATACCGGTGTTACAATAAGAGACTGAAAAAGATGATTGAAAGTACAAATGTGAAGGTTGATGAAGGAATTGAGAAGCCCTCAAGGTTTTATGAATATGATGAAGATGATTAGGATGGTGCTCTGATTCAAGGAACTCAATCCCTTCCTGAAAGTCAGATTCAGACTGATCCGGTAAATCAGGAAGAAGAGGTTTGTCTGAATAAACCTGATCAAGAAACAATAGAGCAAGAGACTCCCAAAGTTCCAAGGTATGTAACTTTAAATCACTCTGAAGATCAGAGTATATGTGACAAAAGCAAAGGGGTACAAACAAGAAAGAATATTGCTCAAAATTCAGATGAATGTTGTTTGATTTCAAAGATTGAACCTAAGACAATAAATGAAGCATGCAATGATGAAAATTGGACAAAAGCAATGGAAGAAGAGTTGATGCAAATTGAGAAAAATCACACTTGGGATCTTGTTCCCAGACCTAGAAACAAGAATGTGATTGTAACTAAATGGGTCTTCCGGAACAAACTAAATGAGGTTGGTGAAGTTATCAGAAACAAAGCCAAATTGGTCTGCAAAGGCTACTCTCAAATAGAAGGAATTGATTTTGAAGAAACCTTTGCTCCGGTAGCAAGAATTGAAGCAGTCAGATTATTTCTTGCATATGCTGCCTTCAAAGACTTCAAGGTATATCAGATGGATGTCAAGTCTGCCTTCCTAAATGGTGATTTGGAAGAAGAAGTATACATTGAACAACCAGATGGATTTCAATTGTCTGATAATGATGATATGGTCTGCAAGTTGAAGAAAGCATTGTATGGATTGAAGCAAGCCCCAAGAGCATGGTATGAAAGGTTGGATAAGCATCTTGTGCAGATTGGATTCAACAAAGGTACTGCTAACAGTAACTTATATTTCAAAATTGATCATGAAAATATTTTGATTGTTGAAGTGTTTGTGGATGATATCATTTTTGGAGGAAGAGATAGTATGTGCAAAACTTTTGCAAATCAGATGAAAAGTGAGTTTGAAATGTCTATGCTTGGTGAAATAAATTTCTTCTTGGGTCTACAAATTACTCAAACAAAGAAAGGGATCTTCATTTCTCAGACCAAATATGTGAAAGAATTTTGAGGAAATTCGGTATGGAAGATTCAAAGCCAATGAACACTCCTATGGCAACCGGATGTAAGTTGAGCAAAGATGATGAATCTCCAAAGGTAGATCAGGCAAAGTATAGATCAATGATTGGTGGATTGTTGTATCTCACTCAGACTAGACCAGATATAATGCAGGTTGTTGGTCTTGTGGCAAGATTCTAGGCTGATCCTAGAGAATCTCATGTTATGGCAATCAAAAGAATTTTTAGGTACTTGAAAGGAACAGTTGAGTGTGGTCTATGGTACCCTAGAGATCCGGATTTCTCTCTTCATGCATATACAGATGCAGATTGGGTAGGAGATGTGGATGACCGGAAGAGCACCAGTGGTGGAGCATTCTTTTTGGGAAAGAGATTGGTTTCTTGGCTAAGCAAGAAACAAGAGGCAATATCTCTATCTACAACTGAAGCAGAATATATTACAGCAGCAAGTAGTTGCACTCAAATTTTATGGATGAAGCAGATGTTAAGAGACATGAAAGTAGAATATGAGGAGCCTATCACAATTTTCTGTGATAATTCAAGTGCAATAAACATTTCTAAGAATCCGGTGTTGCATTCTAAGACCAAGCACATATCTATCAAGTTTCACTTTCTGAGAGAACAAGTGAACAAGGATGAAGTCAGATTGGAGTATGTACCCTCCAAGGATCAGATTGCAGATATTTTTACTAAACCTCTCCCCAAGGACTCTTTTGAGTATCTTCGGGAGAAGTTAGGGATCATGGCCCCTCTGGTGATGAACTAGGATGCACTGATGTGCATCAATCCGGTGGATATCATAGTCATATCTTGTGATCTAGATTGATGATGGGGAGCTGCTACTAAGGGGGAGCAGCTGGTATGATTCTGATATGTTACAAGTGCAAGTATGAGCCCTTTTCCATTGATGTCAAAGGGGGAGAGAAGACATGTGAAAAACAAGTGGTTGATGATCAAAGGGGGAGCAGTAAAGGAAGAGAAGACATGTGAAGAGTTGTTGCTGATAGGGGGAGCTATGACAGAAAAGAGAAGTTCTTGTCTTGATGGTTTTTCACATCATATGTTGCCATCAATGACAAAGGGGGAGATTGTTACAAGTATGAGGTTAACCAGTGTTGTCATTGATGTCAACATACTCATATTGCATTGGTAAGAAGGTTTGGATGCGCTGTGTGTTGAGGATATTAAGAAAAGTAGTCTCAATCAGGAACAGTGAAGAACAGTGATAAGAAGAAGGCAAATGTACTCAATAGGTTGAGAATCAGAGGATGCAGATTAAAGGGTTTGTAGATATGAGTCTTGAGATGATCCAGTTAAGATTTCAGAGGTCTGCATGAAGATATGAAAAAGTTGTGATCGGTCAAGTAGAACCGGTTCTGGGAGCTGTTCCGGAGTGACAAAGTGTTACAAAAAGGTCCGATGAGATCCGGAGGAGCATTGTCAGACTCTGCGGATTGGAAGGAGTGTTTGGGATGTCCTTGTGATGTGTCATCTTAGTTTGTACAAAGTTTGGAGGTCCGGAAGCACCTTCTTCAGTATGACAGTGGCGACAGACTGTCTTCTTGAAGTTCTGGATGAAGAGGAGAAGAGATTCCAGTGAGTAGAGGAAGTGCGGATGTACCTGGTTAATCAGGTAAGCTTGTGAAGGTTCTTGGATCATGTTGATGTTATGTTGTCGGTCCGCATTGGTGGTAGAGCCCAGAATTGAAGATATTCTTCTGGATGAAGTTCTTGCTCTGACTAGCCGACCGGATGAGTTGTTCATCTTGCGAATGTTCTTGTGGTGGCCGACCGAATGTATTAATCATCTTGCGGATGTCCTTATGGTTGATTGCCGACTTAGATGATTGTTCCTAAGTCGATGTCTTGTATAAATAAAGGTTTGTGAGTTCATTTCAAAGTGTGTTGAGCAGCGGATGAGAGTGGTATAGTGAAAGAGCGGAGGGCAGAGCAGAAGTATCTCGGGCTTAAATGGAACTGATCCAGACATGGTAAAGATGTCAATCTCCAATTCAAGTTTGTGATTCTTATCACTTTGTAGACAGTGTGTCTCTTGTAGGCAGTGTGCCTCTTTGTGAGCAGTGTGCTCGGGCAGTGAGCCCTAATTGGCATGTGCCATTCATTTTTCTTATTCTTCTAACAGAGAATAATCCTTGGGTTAATCACCCCATGGTTTTTCCCTTAACCGGGTTTTCCACGTCAAAATCTTGGTGTCCAATGTGTTGATGATTATCTGCTCTTGTGTTTATGCATTATGCTTTCATGAATGATTAACTGATATGCTATTAACTAACAAAGAAGAATCAAGTGTTCAAAATAGAAGCAAGTTTTCGCACAACTGATTCACCCCCCCCCCCCCCTCAGTTGTGAGCCCTAGATCTAACACATTCCTATCTCAACAATATCTTATAGTACATTGACATCAAGTTAAATTTGAAACATTGTTACTAAGATGATAAAAAAAAATGAAATTGACATTCAAATTTACATTTTATTCTATTGAATTTCCTTTATTAAATATGAAAGGGAAAGTTGCAACCATTGTCAACCAAATATAATATATCTTGTTTTTTAAAAGTCACTCTTATTACTTGTGACTCATAATACACCCTAATCTCCTTTGAAATTGTATATGCATCTATTTTCATGGTCTTTTCAGACATTCAATATTCCTTAAGACTTTAATTTGTGTTTTGTATCAATATATAAAAAATTGACTTTAATTCGCTCCTTTAGCACCTTCTCCTATATAAGTCAAAACCAATGTTAAAGCTAGCAATTGGAATATGTATAGTGAGATAAAAGGAACAAATTATACAATAGACTTCTATGAAACTACTTTTTTTTGGAGTCCTTAAATGAAAGTCGTGTATTTCTTTATAAGTTTTTACTATGTGAACATAGGAGAATCACATCTTCTAAAGGTGAAACACCTCTACATATAAGTCGCATCGTTTTAGGAGCAGTTTTTTGGTGATGGTTGCTATCCCTTGTGAAGGAGTCGCATCCCTTTATAAAGGAAATCAAATCACAATTTAAAAAAAAATGGTTGCCTTCTTTGAAGTTTTCATATACTTATCTTTTAAGTAAATCTTTTTAAGGAACTTTTTTTTAAAAGAGTAAAACGAATCATTTTTAAGATCCTAATTTTTTTAAAGAGTAAATAGTAATATATTTTTTAAGAGACTAATATCCTAATAGGAATTTAAGAATAATAAAAATATGAGTAATATTTTTTTTAATTTTCCTTTTTTCATGGTTTATTTGGCCAATAGGCCATTCTATATGTGCACACATCTTATAACTGCCAAAAAATTGGTAGTCCTTCTCATTTGGTAGTCCATCTGAGAAAAATATTTATTTTATTTTATTTATGCATGTTTAGAGAAGCATTGACACTTGGAATATTATTCTTGACAACTATTTATGACGAGTAGAATAATAAAAAGTCTGTATAATATTCTATTTTCCCATTTATTTCTTACATGTGAAAACTAATCTCTCCTCTCCACTAAAGCATGTTATGCTATTGTCGTAACGTAATCCAATTATAACGATTCATTCTCTCACTACCTAAAGAAAATAACGTAACGTGCTATTATTTAAACAAGTGGGGTTGTACGTTATGACAGGTATAGAAGGATAGAGGCAGGGTTTAAACCATTACAAGAACATTTACGAGTGGGGTTGCATGTTATGACAGGTATAGAAGGATAAAGGCAGGTTTTAAACCATTGCAAGGACATTTACTAGAGTAAACAATCACTTGGTTTTGATCCAAGGACCTCCTGGTACAGGTATGGGCAATGCTTTTCCACCTTCTGTAATTTCTTAAATTGCTATGATTGTAGGATTTGCACAGAATGGATTTGTTGAAAAGGATTTAGAAGCTTTGAAGAGAATGTAAAACCATACTTGCCTGAGCCAGGACCTGCAACAACGCATGGACATCCATTTAAACGTTAAGGATACAAGGGTTTTTGTTAGATCTTATAGTTGGAAATGCTCTGGTAGATTCATATTTAAATGTGGAAGCATAGACAGAGCGCGCTAACTATTTGATAGGCATACCTTAAAGAAATGCGGTCACATGGACTAAAATGATTGTAGGGTATGCATAAATGGATTCATTGATAATGCTTTAGAAACTTTCAAGCAAATGTATACTCCTTACCTGTGCGCCAATTTGGGGAATCCCAAACAAGAAGTTGTAGTCTACCAGTCAAACAACATGAACTATTTGATAAAGTGCCCCAAAGAAATGTAATTTCATGGTATGCAATGATCACAAGGAAGACACAAAATGGATTTGTTGAAAATGCTTTAGAAACTTTCAAACAAATGCAAGCAGTAGAACAAATTGCAAACATCCTCATGACTCAAGTTAAAATGGGGGCTGTTGAATGGAAAATATGGAAGCATAGACAAGATATGGGGAATATTTCATAGAATGCTTTAAGGAAATGAATTCTATTGGAGCTCCATGATAACAGAGACGTGTTGCACAATTTTTACCATCATTCTCCTTACTTTTGTCAAATTGATAGTATGGGCACCCATCGAAGCAAAACGAAAGGGGGCAGGGTTTTGTCAGATATATAGTTAGAAATGATCTAGTAGATAGCATATATGAAATGAAGGAGAGATAGCAAGAGATGGTTAACATATCCCAAGTTTGTGTAAATTTAAGAAATTTTATGGGCTAAGGTTTTTGGTGTATGTTAGGTTAGAATAGGATACAATGGACACCATCGTGGGCATGATGCCATAAGAGTCACTCATGCAGTTAAAAAATTTACAGCATATCTTGCAATCAGTGTATTCCATGAGATTATACCTAGATGATGTCTTTTGTTTTAAATTTGATGTGCCTTTTGTATATTTCCACATTTTGCATACATGTCTATCAGGGCATTTGCAACAACGTCTGACAAACACCAGCTTTCAATTATTTTTTGGTGTATCTCCTTACCCTGTTCGAAAGCTCCCATTTGGGCACACGCTGGGAGGATGCTGGTAAATGTTGTCAAGTTTGGCTTTACACCTTCCAATTGCATATGCTTGAAAACTTCCAAGGCTTTTTCAATGAACGTATTTTTTTTTAAAGAGTGACAAAGCACCCAGACATGTAATAAAAAATATAACAAAAGGGCGTATACAGAGAGAAGACCAAATAGTCTGTAAAGAACATCCAAATCAAAAGCAGATGAAAACAATATCTACCAACCAAAACGCAAAAATAAAAAGAGATGAGCTCGCAGGCTCATACCAAAACCTAGAGACAAACAGAAGGCATCAAAAAGCGAAATGCCAAAGCTAACTTGTGCATGTCCTGTAAACATAGCATTCCATGTGACTACATTTCATTGGGGCATTTCTTTGAAAAGGCTTAAAGTCTCCTTAAGATTACCATTTTTTGCATATATTGTGACCATATCATTCCACGAGACCACATTTCGTCAAGGCATTTTGTCAAACAATTTGTACGTTGTCTGAGTTTTTCCACATTTTGAGTACATGTTTAAAAGAGCATTTAGAACCACCTCTGACAAAAATCCACTTTTCTGAGTACCATACTCAAAATATCTCATTTTGGCACATGCAAGGGGCACGATGGCAAAGGTTGCTAAGTTTGCCTTTACACCAGCCAACTATATTTGATTAAAAATTTTGAAGGCTTCATCAACAAACCCATTTTCTACGTACCCTGCAATCATTGCATTCCATTCCATGAGACAACATTTTGTTCAGTTATATTGTTGAATAGTTCATGTGCTTCTTTATGCTCTCACATTTTGTGTACATGTCTATCAAGGCAGTTACAACTACAACATCGGATAACAATCCTATTTTAATTATCTCTTAATGGACTTCCATGCCCTGTCCCAAAGCTCCCACTTCGGCACACGCTAGGAGGATGTAGGCAAAGGTTGTTTTATTTGTCTTTACATCTCCCAATTGCATTTGCTTAAAAATATCCAACGCTTTTTTAGAAAACCTAAATTGTGCATAGCCTTTAATCATCGCATTCCATGAAACCGCATCTTCATTAGGAATTTTATCAAATAGTTTGCATGCCTTATGCATTATTCCACATTTTGCATAGATGTCTATCAGGGTATTCATGACAATAACATGTGACTTCAAAATCCACATCTCATTATCTTTCCATGGACCTATATTTGAAGTTTGTAAAATGTTTTTTAATTTTTTTTGTAGTGTAAAAAAAAATTACCGATGTTCTGTCTGAGGACTTCATTTCAATGGTGGTCTTAGAAATATTACTTTCAATCTATCAAGGCTTTGTGGGTGTCTTCAACTAGCCATATCAATTACAATTTGCATCAAGTTTCTATAACTGGTTCTTTAATATAAAATTTGGATATTAGTGCATCCTTGTTTATAGAAGAATAGTCTACACCATTTGCAAAATAGGCACTCCCATTGTTACTTGAATATTGATAGCAGTCATTAAGCCCTTTTCATCTTGGCACAATAGGGGTACCCACAACTAGCTATGCAAAATCATCTTTTAATGAATTATAATTGTACACTCTTTGACATTTTATAAAATTACTGATATTTGTCACAAGAAATTGATTTTGTTAATCAATTGTGCATATCCCTACCAGACTCATATAGATAAATCAATTAGGGGTATGGATAATAAATACTGAAATTCTTTAAGGTAATCGAATCTGAGTTCTTCATTACTCTATATACCAGATGGTAGTGATTTTTTTTTATGATTGATAATTTTGTGGCGCATATAGGTTTTGTTTGTCTAATTTCATGGCATACCTTAGTTGCAGGAATGTTGATTTATCCAGTTTCATAAAAACTAAATATGAAGCCAAATGTACTCAATGCTTAAGAAATCCCATTGCCACATAGATTTGATCATATTGTGTAGGGAAGTCATTGCCACTCAAATCTTGTGCATCAAATTTTATGAAGAGAATTTCTTTAACTTCATTGTAGGCATTCACAAAATTGAAATTTAGTTTTGTTTTGGGGTCCTAGATTCCTAATTTGCTTGTTTTTCTTTGCAACCCCTTTGCATGACTTTTTGGGTCTATAATTGATAACTTGCACACTTTGATTTTTCTATATATGTCTTTCCCTTTTCAGTGTTCACCTGTCATGTCACATCTTGTGTTATTCCTACTAATGTCATATCTACATTTCATGTGTTATCTATTCTCCACTTCAGCATCTAACCATTGTTTGACATTGTCAACTACCAACTGATTGATATACCTAACTTTGTTTAGAATAGAAACAACATGGTTTTGGTCTCAAATATGTTTGAGATATATAGACTCTTATTGCAAAGTATTAGAAAACATTCATGTTAAGTTATGTGAAATATGCAAGCTTTTGGATTTTCTAACAAGTATTTCAGAAGCACTGGTTTTGCAAATATAGATAAGACATAGAAAGAAACAAAATTCTAGTCAGAGCATGGGATTGTGAGATAGAAGTTGCAATAGGAAATGCATTGATCACATAATTAAACATGAATAAGGGCTCTAAGCCTCAAAATTACATTCCAAGTACATATGAGTTACATCATCCAATGCATTGATTATAGAGTTACAAATATATTTGAGTACAATAAGAAACATTTTCCTTTAAATATTGGAAAGTAGAGTCTAGATTTCTAAGTATTCCCATCACACATTTGAATACTAAGAAGAATAGTAGGAACCACAATAGAGTTTGTGATGATTTGATCTTTTTATTTAAAGTTGATTTCCTTCTTTTTGGTTAGAGTGTAGCTAGCCCCACAAAAAGAGTTTTTTTTTAGGTAAAATGCTTGTGTATGCTGGAAACATTAAGAATATTCTCACATTGAGTTTCTAGAGGAAATTGTACTAGAAATATTTCTTGAAGTATCTAGTACATTTCTAGGAAATTTCCTTTTTTGAAATGTTCCTTAGTAGAAAATGAAAGGGAGGTGGAGTTTTTCAATATCACATCATCTATACATACAAAATTTAGTTTTCAAGCCTGCAAAATGTTATAAAATTACACAAAATATTTTAAAATCTAACTAATAACAAGCTAAGTATGAACATAAAGAGTCCAAAATATTATCAAGACAAATATTCTCCTACATAATAGATACAATAACTATTTTTATACACACACAAATACAATCCACACAAAATAAGCTTTTAAACATACACAAACATACTCCACATAAAGTGATAGTTTAAGTACATTCATACACAATGAAAAAAGAATGTCAAAGTACTTTCAAACACATACACACAATTCCTCCCAAGTTAGTTCAAACACACACACACACACACACACACACACACACACACACACACACACACACACTCACACACACGCATGCATGCACATTGAATACATGTCAAAATTCATTCACACACATAATGAATACCAAAGTTAAATTTCAAAGCCATGCACTCACAATGAAATCCAAAGTTCATTCAAACACACAAAGTGAACATTATTGAAGTTTGAAAGTATTTTTATACATATACTTCGCTCAAAGTAAATGTCAAAGTATTTTTTAGGGTTAAGTTTCAAACACACGCCCACACACACACACACACTTTAGACAAAGTGAATACCAAAATTAACTTTTCACACACGCGCGAGCATGCACATAGAGTGAATGCCAACATTCATTCACAAACATAGTGAATGCCAAAGTTAACTTTCAAAACCATAACCACGCACTGAAAGCCAAAGTTAGATCAAACACACAAAGTGCACATCATTGAAGTTTGAAAGCATTTTTTTACATATACTTCATACAAAGTGAACATCAAAGTATTTTTGTTAGGCTTAGATGGACTTCAAAGAAAGAGAATGCTAAAATTTACTTTTCACACACACACACACATCCCTTTTAGACAAAGTGTGTCAAAATTAACTTTTCACACACACACACACACATGTGCATGCACCTAGAGTGAATGCTAATATTTATTCATACACACAGTGAATGCCAAAATTAACTTTCAAAGACACACAAACACACAATGAATGTCAAAGTTAGTTCAAACACACACACACACATGCACTTCAAATAAAGTGAATGTCAAAATTAACTTTTCAAACACACACATCCATTTAGACAAAGTGTGCCAAAATTAACTTTTCATACACACACAAAGACATGCATGTACATAGAGTGAATGCCAACATTCATTCACACATTCATTAAGATTATTGTTAGGGTTAGGGTTAGGATTAGAATCAATATTAGGGTTAGGTTTAGGGTTAAAACTATAAATAGGGTTAGGGTTAGATTTATAGTGAGGATTAGGATTAGAATTATAGTTAGCGCTAGGGTTAGAATAATTAGGATTAGGGTTAGAATTAGGCTTAGGGTTATGGTTACAATTAAGGTTAGGTAACATTAGGGTTAGAATAAAGATATCTCAAATTCTATAGGATACAAGAATGGTATAATAAATCTACATTGTAGAGTTCATGTAAAATAATTTGCAACAATCATCAAACACATATTTCTAAGGCATACTATTACAAAGAATAGTTACACTATGCATATCAAAATGACCAAAACATACAAACAACCGTTAAAGTGTGCATATCAAAATATCAATATATATTATTTGGTGATAGGCCTATAAATATTTGTGCCTATCGGCCATTTGATAGCACCTTTGGTGCTTTTACTAGTTTTAGTGAATTTTACATATTTTTTTAAACTAGTGGATCATGGATTTCCTACTATTAATGCGAGGTATCTCCATTTACAAAATGCAATAGTTAGAAAAATAATATTTTATTTTATCTAACTAAAATTATTAAAAATTTGAAATGACCATTTATAAGATGTATTTTAGAAAAACAAGGCACAAATACATTGAATAATCCAAAATAGGTTCTACCCATTTCGACAAATAGGTGGGTCTTACGAAGAGTGCAGTGTAGGCACATGTTTGATAGGTGGGGACAATGGCAAGAATTGAATGCATAAAATCAATTCATAATGACTATCTTCTATCCACATACATAGTGTTAATTAGTCTAACCCATTTCATCTTTTCAAAGATTAAGACCTATGGGAAATCCTTCTCGACAAGAAATTTCAAGCGTTGGCTCTATGTACCTTATTGTATTTCATACCATTGAATGGTAAAACATCCAAAATGAACATATATTATGAAGGCTTGACATCATAAATTACACATGAAATCATTTAATACAAATACATGTTTGGGTTGTCATTGGGTTAATCCCACATTCATAAAAATTGTGAGACATGGGTGATTTATAAATCATTAAATGTTCCAAAAGATTTGACAAATAGGAAAACATGCTAGAAGATGAAATCCCAAAGTAGTGAATCACATTCATTGTTCCTCTACCCCTCCTTTCTAAATCATATTGAAGAAAGTGTAGTACACAAAACATTTGTACCATAAGACTGAAGAGTTCCATAACTAATATATATATATATATATAGCAAGTTTTTCTAATGGAGCTTCAATTCTAAGTATAAGGTCAATAGAAAAATCAAACTTCCTTTTAAAATGAAGATCCTCATAATTCCTCTTGGTAGTCATGATTTGCCACAATTTAAATTCAATTATTTTCAAATTCTTTGATCATTTGAGAGTATGTTTTGCCTTACTTATTTTGATCCTTTTTAGATACATATAATAAGGGTGAATCCTATGTCTAGAGATATATTGATCTAATATATGTTACATAGATCAACAAATGTTATAAGATGAGGTTACTCCTGGAAGTTTTCACATATAATAGTAGTTTCAATGGAACCATATGAGACATTATAAGATTGACATATAAGACACTATTGAGAAGAAAGAACCTTGAGAATCAAGTTGTTAGATTAAACTGATTTAGAAGAAGAAATAAGTAGTATAGATTAGAATACAATTCAATGAAGTAAAAAAAAAACAATCATAAGATTTATATCGATTCTCAAAAGACTCATAGGAGATTTTTTTTAGATTTTTTGGAGTACTAAAAACATTGAATTTTGTTGCATTTCTCTCAAATTCATTAAATTCTTTTAAAATATTCAACGTAATAGAGCTAGTTGCATGTAAACATTCTTCATTGTCCATCCTATTTAAGATACATGATGTATCTTGTGTTTATGTTTTAAGGAGGTGCATCTCTAATCCATCTCATTTATTTAATAATAGATTTGAATATAGCTCATTGAAATATCTCAAATCTCAAAGTAATGATCAAATTATCTTAACAACATTTAATTGAAAAATATTAAGAATAGGGTAGGATTATTTGTTTGGGAGAACTCAAATGAAGTGTGGCCTTTATATCCAAATCCTATAAATTATTTATACTCCTGTACAAGTGACTCTAATTTTGTGCTATTATATTCATGTATAATTGAACTTTGTCTATATTAACTAGTTGTTAAGTTGAACATTTTCTACATTAGCATTCTTATTGAGGTGTATTTGACTTTTAGAACATTATTTTAATGAAATACATAGGTGTATTTTTTCACAATCATCGAAGGAGGTCAGTATTTTCTCTTAAAAAAACATAAAATTTGTTAGGTTTAAAAGCACCTACTTGTAATGGGTGGTTGTAGACCTAGTAAAATGTTGGGGGAGCAAGCCTAGAAAGGATAGCCAACCTGTTGCTTTAAATTTTTTATGGATCATTACTATATGTTTAGTAAGATGAGTAAATGTTTACTGCAAAAAAATGGTAGACCATACATGCTTATGCTTATGAAAATTCCATTATGATTTCCTTGATAAGATCATTATATAATTTTTAAGTATTGTCTAGCATATTATGTGTTTACTTGCTTATTAATTTAATCATGGGCCTTCATTATTTCTACACCAAAAATAAAATTTATTGATTATTGTATACTAACTTAGTTTATAACCTTATTGATAGGACATATACCTCAATCTATGTCTTTAAAATATGGTGTAGCTACTATCACATGGATGGACTAATATTTAAATAGCTATCTTCTATAGCTCTTTAATCAAAAAAATGACTACAAAGTCACTACAAAATAATCAATGTGCTTAGGAGATTATTAGCAATGTTTTTCATCTGGGTGCTATTAGAGGTCCCACTTTATTATATGATAAATATATTTACTCCTACTCAAGACAACCATTTCTAGAAATCAAGCACGTTTGAAGTTCATGGGCACTACTTTCAAAGGAAAGTCGTTTCATCCTAATATTATTCTTTAGTTCTGTAAGATTGATTATCAAAAGGCAGATATACTATGTCAAGAAGATCTGGGCTAGGCTCCCAGTAATCATAAAAATTATACATGCAATATAGCTCATCAAACCTCTGTGCAATACCAAATTCTCCAAATTCAAATCAATGCTTGGCCATCGAGGGGGGGTGTGCATGACATTGGCACCTCTAGATGTAAGACCTAAGGCATAAAATAAGACCTTAGGCATTTTAACACCTCAAGATTTGAGGGGGAGTGTGAATAATTTTAACACCTCTAGATGTAAGACCAAAGGCATAAAATAAGACCTTAGGCATTTTAATGCCTCAAGATGTAAGGAGTTGTCACTGAGGGGGAAAGAATATATCTAACAATGGCAGCTCTATGTAAGACCTAAAAGGCAATAAGTAAGACCTCTAGGCATTATATATGGTTAACTCCTTGCATTATATGTAATCCCTATGGGCATATTGAAAATTCTTCTCTCTGTAAATCTTCCACTTGTAAAAGCATTGTATTAATATGTAAGACCTACGGGCATTATGTAATGAACTTGGGGGGTTGGTTTGAGGAGTTTTGGGCTCCAACAGAAATCTTATAAGAACTTGCATCATTTCTTAAAACACAAGATTATAAATTGAGACAAGATGACTTTCATGTAGTTCGGAATACATGCTCTTCATTTTGGCATATATTTGTGTCCCTGTTTATCATTGTCAAAGAAGACCTGCGTTACTGGGGTACTTCATTTTTTTCTTTTATAGAAATTGACATGTGATGCCCCCTATTAACATTAAGGGGGAGTGTTAGAACATAATGTTATTAGGGGTCATACTCTTATAACATTTATATAATGTTCTAATATAAAGTTATAAAGCCTTATGTTATAAACCTTATAACATTTAATAATTAATAATCTAATAACTATTCGATTATTAATTATTTACAAATGGTTGCTTTGAATGGGTGTGACTAATACCCTTTAGGTATTATGCCACCCCTTCTCCTTTATTTAAGGAGGTTCTCTCTCATTTGAGAGTGTGTGTGAATTTGGAGTTTTATAGTGAATTATATCACTATGCACATGAGGTATTATTGGCCATTTGCAAGTATGTAGAGAAGTATATCCCCATGTTTAGACTATTCTTTAATAGACTATATTTTGTAAGTGTTTTAATAAAATGATGCTTTATGGGGTTTTTTACCTGAAAGGGTTTTCCCCATGTATATCTTGTGTAATGTGTTATATCTATGCTTGTATAATTCTCATTTATATTTATTTTATATCTTGTTCATAATGATTAGTATCCTAAGATCCTAATTTCTAACACTACTCAACGTTATACAAAACAATATCTCAATTTCACATTTAACATGGCATCCATCAAATAATTCCAAGTATAATCAATCAATAAATTCACATGGCACAACTGCCAATTCAATGTATAATCCATCACATGGAACAACTACCACTCAATTACATTTATTCTAGCATAAGAGTAACAATCACATCTTTAATGTACACCAAACGAGGCATAAGTCAATTCATCATAGACACGAATCAATCATCACAATGCACATGCAATCGCATGGTAACATAATATAATATCAAAAGATCAGTCTCAAACAAACATTGGTTGAGATCTCCAACAAGAAGACAAAACTCTAAAGGTACACCAACTAGGTCATATCCAATGATTGTGCAAACAACTCCTCTGAAACTATACTTGTCATATCATTCCTACCAATGGAATTAATTTCCTCTTTCATTACTTGTAACCAAAATTTATCTTCAATATGGTCTAAAATTCAAAATTCTCAAAAAACTCTTCCTTGTCTTTCTCGTGCTTTTGCACAATGCTAAAACAATTCAACTTCTTCAATTTCTTTACTATTCTCTCCACTTGGCTATTCACTATATTCAGTTGTTTCGTTTCTATTGTTTAATTCTTTTTCCTTTTTCTTTTGCCAATCAAATACATTTATCCAACCACAACTCATTTTTAAAATTGTCCTAGATTCATTTTTCAACTATCTATTCCAACATGTCTTTTCACTATGATTTATTTTCAAACCACAAATTTTTGCAACGATGTAAATTCCAACATTTTTCTCTTCTATGACCTTCTCTATCACAATGTGAACAATGTAAAATCTCCTTTTCTTGAAATAGCTTCTTAGTACTTGCAAAAACATTTGTCTTTTCTTTTCCTTCTCCTCAATACCTAAGACTTCATACTTTGTCCCCATAATTGATTCAATGGGCTCTTTAATTCCTTGCCCATGCTTACCTCAAACCTTCACCTATATATATTCAATTTTCTTCAAGATTTTCAAACCAACATTATCATCCAAAAAACTAGCTATAATAGTAGATTCATCATCATTTTCCTCCTTACATTCTTTAGCAATAAGCAACTTCAGCAACTACCAAGTGATTGATCAAAAGAACACAAATCATCTATGTCACATGAGACTTCACAAACTGACGGTTTGATTTCCAACATTCATTTTCTTTTTGGCATGCTACAATCAATTGTTTTAACTCATCATTTTGATCTTTCTATTTGAATTTCCTTCTTCTAGCTTCTTCAACTTTCCTTGCAATTATTCATTCCTTAAACAACTTCAACTCTTCTTTCACCAATTCTTTTTCCAAAAGGTCATTTCACAAAACTTTTCATACTTTTCCTTTCCTAACTCCTTTGTTCTTTCAATATATTCTATGTTACTCCTTTTAACATTCATCAATTCTTTATTCCAATTATTCTATCAAAATTTCCTTCAAACATAATTTCAACTTACTTCAAGTGATCTAAAGTGACACCCAAAATCCAATTCAGAACTTCCTCAACACTTCAACAATGTTAAATACATCTAACAACACTTAATGAACTCAATCTACACTCGCTACGAAACAACACATTCTCCACATCCTACTCCCTTACATAACCTATCAGAGGCTCGTCATGGACATGATAGAAAACATAACATGATACATGACTAACAATTTAAAAACATTCAAGCATAGCCACCACTAATAAATAAATAAATAAATTCTGAAGAAAAGAAAATTTCAATTCCAACAATAAGTCTTAAAAATGCGCGCAATTTCAATAGTAAATCAAACATGACCATCAAGGTTGCAAGGTAAGTAAATATCAAATTTTGATGGCTATACTTTTTCATAAATAAGAATAAATTTTTTTAATGTTGGTCTTTACAACATTTAGAGAAATTATCAAGTCAAAAAGATAAATATCAAATTCAAAAAAAAATCACATTACATGAACTATGTGACTAATTCTAGCCACTAGAGAGGGAGTACAATGATACACTATGCCTGGTACCAAAATTGGGGTGAGTTAAGAGAACACACTCAATCGCACAAGCCTCTAAGATTCTAAAACACCTCTATATCATAAGATCATTTCCACACAACATCGATCAAGATACCTAGCAACAAGATTGCATTTTGATCTAGGAAATCACAATCAAATTGAAGAATGCCTGACCCAACCTGGTGCGTCCTTGTTAACCTACATGCATCCCCAACTTGAATGCATCATCTCATTAAAAGGATATGGTAGGGAATTAAATACATAAAATTGATTAACGATGGGTAGGTTTTGAAAAGGAAAACTACCTCCCTGTTTTCCCCATATTCAGCACCCATCTTGGCAGGCAACTTCCCAAAACAATAGAAAGAAAAAATAGCCATTCTCCTTTCAAACAAAAATTTACGGAAAAATAAAACATTCATACAGTCATATACTTGCAAACATTTAACAACCAAGATGTCACAATGCACAATTCTTCCTACAATCAACGGTTATCATTTATTTCCTTAAACTTCAATGAGGCAATGTAATACTATCTTTCTTATAACCACATAATGAATTCATATTCATGATCATGCTCTCAATAAAATAATGCAATATGCATTTCAAGCAAGCATTCACTAGAATGCAAAATAAAATAAGTCAAACATATGATCCAACATCCTCTTTCACATACTAATGCATCACCCTAAAAGAAGAAAAGAACCTAGTTCATTCATACTCAAGAACAAGCATCAGGGTCTATCTAACCCCATAAAAAGAAGAAGGCAAATGCTATTCACAGTAGGCCAAAACTCAAGGACCCACACATGCTCGATCAAACTGAGCAACACACACCCCCAAAGATCCCAATGCTGGAACCGCGCTCTGATACCAAATGTAAAGCCCATCAAACCATCACAAAAGTAAATACAGTAAAATGAAGTAAATAGTCCACTTAAATACAACATTCCAAAAGATAAAAAGGGGTGTAATTAATCCACCTAATTACAACTTCACAATAATGAAAGTAAAATGAGGTAATTAATCCGCTTAATTACAAGTAAAAAGATAAGCCTCATAAATAAGATTCAATAAAGTCAATAAATCTTCTCAAAAGAGAAACCTCGTAAATAAGAATCCATAAGGATCATTAAATCTTTCAAAAGTTAATCTCATCAATATAATCAAATAAGTCATTAAATCTTACAATTCGCGAGCTTATTCCAGGTAAAAGCACTATAAAATAATATACAAAGTACATGGGCATTCATGCCATAATACATCCAATCTTCAAGATACAATAATCTTGTACAACAAGAATAAATAAATCAATACACTCATCAGTCACATGAACAAAGTCATCCACCACCTGTGAGCCGAGAGACGGGAACATGGCCCAGATGCTTTTCCACCCAACCATGAAGCAATTACACTTCCCCAGATCCCTTCATGAAATGAAGGAAACCCGACCCTGCACGAAATGTCTAACTACCTAGAAACAACTGGTAGGAGGGAACACTTGATGCAACTGTGATGTTTGAATGTGCAAATTTTAAGTAATGAAAAGCATATTGTCTCACAACAGGATATAGCAGAGATATATATAAATAAGTTTTCTAGACAAAATAAACATCTTTTTCAATGTCAGCTCGTTTAGATCTAAACCTTTAAACATAGTAACCTGGTTCAATTCCTGAAAAGAGGAAAATCCATCTTTGATAATCCACGTTCAACATCCTAGCCCAGAAAGTAACCCAATAACATTCCTAGATAAAAATCTATCTTCTTTCCCCAAGAAGTAAATAAGCAAGTAAATAAATAAAATCAATGAATAAAGATCCAAAATCACCTATGACCATCTCTAAATCCCTTTCCCATGCATCAATAAAGAAAGCACACTTTTCGATCAAGCAGTAATGAAGAACATCATAAAGCAATATAGATTTTGTAATCTGATTATATTCTCAATTTGTATTTACATGGTTAAAATGGATTGTAGAAACTAATGATTTTACTTCATATCCAAATATTGTTTCATAATCCAAGCAATAAAATCGAATGATGAGGTTTGACTACTCCTCTCTCATACAATGAGGTTTTATACATACTTATATCAAATATTAGCTCTATCTTTCCTCAAGATCAAGTAAATAGAATAAAACAAATCAATGTTCTCCAATAAATCATTTCAAATCCCTTTTCCAAAACTCTAATCAAGGAAACACACTTTCCAAGCAATAATCCATCTTTTGTTCATACAATTGCATCCTTAAGTTTGTCAAATTTATATAATTTCTAATCCATATTTCACCATATAATAGTCATTCTAAGTTATTAACCCATCTTACTGTCATATTTGTGATAGGAGCTATCTCAGTCCAGTCAATAAATTTTTATATAACATTCAATAACCTTCCTGTCACTTCTGCGACAGGAACTATGGCAGAATTGAAATAAATAATGAACAGAGTTTAATCAGATTTAAGTCATTCTAAGATAATGTTTACGAATATGTTTTGAACAACAAATCAATAACGGAATATGTCTACTGGAGACTGATAATTTCATCTATGGTTAAGAGATTAAGTTCGTATTGTTTATTCAATAAAATATTTCAATTCTTTAACAAGATCTAGTTCTAAACAGCAAAGATAACAACTACATGACCTATGTCTGATAGAGAATATTTAAATAGTATCTGAGGATTCAGTTTTTTCATAGGTTAAGAATCAAGATCAAGAAGAAGGTGATTTACCAGTCATAAAATTCGAAATAAAAAGATCGCCAGGAAGAAGTTAGAACGACCAACAATAGGTCATGATCAGTGGCAAATAAAACACTAGCGACCAACTTATATCAAGTCGATCCACACATAACACAAGATCAAGGTATATTCGGCTCAGGTTTGAAGAGAAATCCATTCTTACCCAACAAATAGGTGGCCAAAGAAGGAAAATAGAGGATTTAACAGCAATAAGGAGCCAAACTCATGCCTAGAATTCAACGGCCTAGAAGAAGCAAGTCGACACCTAAGGAAAGAAATTGATCTGAGTTCAAACGCCAAGGTCTTCACCTTAAGGCTGTGGTAGAGGTAAATCCAAGAGAGAGAGAGAGAGAGTATATAACAAAAGAAAAGCATGTTGATCAGGTCTGTCATTTAGCGGCTAGGAGGAGTTTACAGCTAGTTTGTTTTAGCAGGCCAATTGGTAGTCAAACGCAGGCCAGAAAGAATACACAGACTCAGGCCAATTTCTTACTATGTTTAAGCATCCAGACCAACATCCAATATTGCATAAATATAAGGAAAATACCTGTATATATCTTCCTGAGAGGAGGTCGATCTTGCCACCCCAGTCGCAGCTTCCTTCTTTCTCTTGTCGATGTCCAACTAGAACCACGTCCTCTTTCTCTGCTGCTACAAAACAACCATCCTTCTCTGCTACATTCGTGGGTGTTTTTCTTGGTATAGATCTCCTTCTTTTTATTAAAGATATCTCCCTAATTGTGGTGATCCCTTTTAGATTTAAAGACTGAAGATTTTGATAACTGGTCCATACTCTTGTTTGCATGAGATTTTTACCATTTAAAACTTTTAAAATTTCTATTTAAAATAAAATAACAGTTTATTTTAGTTAGCTTACTGTCGCATGAATGATAGTAAGTTAATTTTAATTCTTTTATTCATTTCCTAATATAATAATACTATTTTAATATAATTTAACTATTTTTAAATAGACACAATTACTTCAAATCAATCAAGAATAATTAAATAAAAATATCTATACATCTATTATAATTTAATATAATTGTTTAAATCTTATTTACATATTGTCTTCCAAACATCTATACTTATATAGGAAAACATTATTTATTTATCATTAATTAATATAAGGGTACAACCAATAAAATATACCATTTCAAATATAAGTCGAAAAGAATTTAATTTTTATAATCTAATCATGCATTCAAAAAGATTTTCTTAACAATTAAAAGCACAATAATTTTCTAAATATCAAACCATCAATCACAATTATTATCCACACAATGATGCATAAGAAAACCGTTCAAAATGCATTATGAGACTATGTGAGTGTGTGAGTGCATCAGGGTTAACCATCCCAAACAGTTCTTGCCAAGTGGCTAGAACATCTCTACCTCAACCATGTTCTCATCTTTGACAAGTACCTACATTTATTTGCACTCAACTCGACGTCAATAGGTTAGTTCCCAAAAACATAGCCGAAGCAAAACATCATAATCATATCGATAATATTTAATAATTAAATCAACTTTCCAATTTACACAAATATAACATCATGATAATTACCTTCACACATATGGAACTTACTCGAAGTGGAATAATCCTAGTAATTTTTTGCTAATCTAGAATAATAATATAGTCCATAAAAATGAGATGTGACATCCTTCCCCACTAGGAAGAGACATCATCCCGATGTCTTATTACACATCAAAAATAATGAATCAATCTACCATCAACAAAACATTAAAGTATCTTAAAACAATAAAAATAACTCAAATTATCATTAAGGTATCATCAATTCTAACAAAGCATACTAATGTCCTTTTACATCCTCCTAGGTGGCACCATCCACCAAACTATTGGTCCTACTCGACCTTATACAACAATATCTCAAGTTCGCACTTGACATGGCATCCATCAAATAATTCCAAGTATAATCAATCAATAAATTCACATGGCACAACTGCCAATTCAATGTCTAATCCATCACATGGTACAACTACCACTCAATTACATTTATTCTAGCATAAGAGTAACAATCACATCTTTAATGTACACCAAACGAGGCATAAGTCAATTCATCATAGACACGAATCAATCATCACAATGCACATGCAATCACATGGTAACACGATATAATATCAAAAGATCAGTCTCCAACAAACATTGGTCGAGATCTCCAACAACAAGACAAAACTCCAATGGTACACCAACTAGCTCATATCCAATGATTGTGCAAACAACTCCTCTGCAACTATACCTCTCATATCATTCCTACCAATGGAATCCATTTCATCTTTAATTACTTGTAACCAAAATTTATCTTCAATATGGTCTACAATTAAAAATTCTCAGAAAACTCTTCCTTGTCTTTCTCGTGCTTTTGCACAATGCTAAAACAATTCAATTTCTTCAAGTTCTTTACTATTCTCTCCACTTGGCTATTCACTATATTCGGTTGTTTTGTTTCTGTTGTTTAATTCTTTTTCCTTTTTCTTTTGTCAATCAAATACATTTATCCAACCACAACTCATTTTTAAACAACTTGTCCTAGATTCATTTTTCAACTCTCTATTCCAACATGTCTTTTCACCATGATTTCTTTTCAAACCACAAATTTTTGCAACGGTGTAAATTCCAACAATTTTCTCTTCTATGTCCTTCTCTATCACAATGTGAACAATGTAAAATCTCCTTTTCTTGAAATGACTTCTTAGTATTTGCAAAAACATTTGTCTTTTCTTTTCCTTCTCCTCGATACCTGAGACTTCATACTTAGTCCCCACAATTGATTCAATGGGCTCCTTGATTCCTTGCCCATGCTTACCTCAAACCTTCACCTATATATATTCAATTTTCTTCAAGATTTTCAAACCAACATTATCATCCAAACAACTAGCTATGATAGTAGATTCATCATCATTTTCCTCCTTACATTCTTCAGCAATGAGCAACTTCAGCAACTACAAAGTGACTGGTCAAAAGAACACAAATCATCTATGTCACATGAGACTTCACAAATTGACGGTTTGATTTCCAACATTTATTTTATTTTTGGCATGCTACAAGTAATTGTTTTAACTCATCATTTGATCTTTCTATTTGAATTTCCTTCTTCTAGCTTCTTCAACTTTCCTTGCAATTATTCATTCCTTAAACAAATTCAACTCTTCTTTCACCAATTCTTTTTCCAAAAGGTCATTTCACAAAACTTTTCATACTTTTCCTTTCCTAACTCCTTTGTTCTTTCTATATATTCTATGTTACTCCTTTTAGCATTAATCAATTCTTATAAATTCCAATTCTTCTATCAAAATTTCCTTCAAACATAATTTCAACTTACGTCAGGTGATCCAAAGTGACACCCAAAATCCAATTCAAAACTTCCTCAACACTTCAACAATGTTAAATACATCTAACAACAATTAATGAACTCAATCTACACTCGCTACAAAATAGTACATTCTCTGCATCCTACTCCCTTACACAACCTATCAGAGGCTCGTCATGGACATGATAGAAAACATAACATGATACATGACCAACAGTTTAAAAACATTCAAGCGTACCCACTGCTAATAAAGAAATAAATAAATTCTGAAGAAAAGAAATTTTCAATTCCAACAATAAGTCATAAAAATGCACGCAATTTCAACACTAAATCAAACATGACAATCAAGGTCGCAAGGTAAGTAAATATCAAATTTTGATGGCTATACTTTTCATAAATAAGAATAAAAAATTTTAGTGTTGGTCTTTACAACATTTAGAGAAATTATCAAGTCAAAAAGATAAATATCAAATTCAAAAAAAATTCACATTAAATGAACTATGTGACTAATTCTAGCCACTAGATAGGGAGTCCGATGCTACACTACGCCTGGTACCAAAATTGGGGTGAGTTAAGAGAACACACTCAATCGCACAAGCAACCTAGTTCTCTAAGATTCCAAAACACCTCTATATCATAAGATTATTTCCACACAACATCGATCAAGATACCTAGCAACAAGATTGTATTCTGATCTAGGAAATCACAATCAAACTGAAGAATGCCTGACCCAACCTGGTGCGTCCCTGTTAACCTACATGCATCCCCAACTTGAATGCAGCATCTTATTAATATGATATGGCAGGGAATTAAATACATAAAACTGATTAACTGTGGGTAGGTTTTGAAAAGGAAACCTACCTCCCTGTTTTCCCCATATTCGGCACCCATCTTGGAAGGAAACTTCCCAAAAGAATAGAAAGCAAAAATAGCCATTCTCCTTTCAAACACAAATTTACAGCAAAATGAAACATTCGTACAATCATATACTTGCAAACATTTAACAACCAAGATGTCACAACGCACCATTCTTCCTACAAGCAACGGTTATCATTTCTTTCCTTAAACTTCAATGAGGCAATGTAATACTATCTTTCTTATAACCACATAATGAATTCATATTCATCATCATGCTCTCAATAAAACAATGCAATATGCATTTGAAGCAAGCATTCACCAGAAGGCAAAATAAAATAAGTCAAACATATGATCCAACATCCTCTTTCACATACTAATGCATAACCCTAAAAGAAGAAAAGAACCTAGTTCATTCATACTCAAGAACAAGTTGTTTAGTAGTAAAAAGAGGTTGGTTGGTTTTAAGGGTTTATGTGGAATCCTCCTTTCACACCAAACATTCTAAGGGCATATCAACCAAGTTGAATCTCCACTAAGTGAGAGCAACCACCTATTAGATTGGGCTACCACTTGGGAAGCTGTGGATTCTTGGATGTTGTCAAACAATATCTCTATCTAATGCTCAAATGCTTTCAAAACCCTAATTAAGCAAAACAATAATAAAATTCATGAATTACGACAAATGCTCTTAAGACAAGGTGAAGGGCAGAGAACCTTAACTCACTATTTTTCAAAGTTTAGAAGGCAGAGAAGTCAGGGATAGAGGGACTAGCGCCCAAGTCCAAGGTACCAATTTCTTTGCAGAATGTGGATCTCCTTCCGACATTGATCTTCACTATATCTTTTGTTTCTATCCCTGAAAAGGTGGAGGATAATGGTGGGAGCACCCAAGTCCAATGCCAGTCAATCTTCGGGGTAGAGGAAGCTCTTTGGATGTTGATTACCACTGTTCAATCTATTTCTGCATCTGCAACTTCAGAGGACACCGGTGCTAGCACCCATGTCCCAAAAAAGCTCCAATGTCCTACTTTCTTTTAGATCCCAAATCCTTGTTGTCTGCCAACCTCCTCTGCAACTCAACTCCGTCCAGATGCAATACCTATAACCTAAAATCACAAGGAGTGTGGGAGGGGGTTGTGGTGTTTAGAGGCTTGCCTTAGTCAAGCCCCGGAGAGACATTCAAGTCTTTTGAACACCGTTGTCAGATAAGAGTGTGTATCCTGGCAGGATAGAGCCAAAATCCAAATGATAAATGATTCAAACATAAATAAATGTCACCTTGAAGTGTAGATCTCACATGAAAGCTCTTTAATCATATTAGAAGATGAAATCAAATCTGCAATCACAAATACAATAACAATGCTTTGCTCTACAACAATGAATATCTTAATGCTTTCAAATCACAAGTATGCCTAAAGTTCATAATCATCTTTTAGTTTTCAAATGAAACACTAAACATGCTTATATATGCAACTACACAAATTCCCACTAAGAATTTTGTAATTCAAACTAGAGATGTCGGTCTGGGACCCAAATAACGGTCACAAAATTGACATAAAAGTTTAGGGCTGACCTGAATAGGGCAGGACTAGGGCGCTAGCGCCCAAGTCCACCCTCCCATTTTAGGTCAGGACTCATCAATATAGTACCCCCTAGGTCCTATTTTCCATAACACTTAGGGGTTTTCTCATTGTGATTCAAAATTAACATGCAAGATGCTTATAACGCATCCTAAAGACCCAGGAGCTAAACCTTAAGAGGGAAAAGGCCCCAAGGGGACATTTTCTGACATAGCATTTAGCCCCCACTTTAATGTATGTATAAATGCAAGGCCAATACATGCATTAAAGTAAGGTCAACAAGCACAACAAACATGCCAAGCACAGTGAAGACACGCCAAAAACATTGAGTACAATAACAGGCACGCAAAACACAGAGAAGACAGTTACAGTCACGCAAAACACGGAGAAGACAGCATTGAAGACATAATGAATACAGTGAATGTAGTGATTATTTTTCTTTTTCATTTTCTCATAAATATATGAATGCAAATACATGGAAATTAACAATGCAACATACAACCCCAAAGGGAAAACACGCCATACAAAACCTCAAGTGTAAGTGGAGCACATCGCTACACATGCACGAGAGGGGAAAGCATGCCATACAAAGCCCAAGTGGGGGTTAACCGCACAAGGGGGAAAACACATGGAAGACAAATGGAAGACACAGAGAAAACACGGCAAACAAGGCGATGGAAGGAACTTATTGCTAAGTCCCCACCATCTCAAGCAAATTACAGGCACACGCCGACAATTGTGCTTTGCCACAACAATCGCCGAAGACACACTTAAGGGTTAGGATAGTCTCAGATCCGCCCCGCCTCCGCAGAGGACTTTTGAAGTAAAAGGATGTGTACTAGCTCAAGAGATACACCATCCCGCCTTCCACAGAAGGGCTTAAATGATAAAAGGATATGCACGATATCTTGCCTCCACAGAGGGCTTACATGATTGCAATATAGAAATAAAGATGTGATCCCACTCAGAGATGCATCATCCCACCTCCGCAAAGGGCTTACAAACATGCTTTGATAGTACAAAAATCATCAGACAACTTACCTTATATATGCCCCCACCTTAAGGTGGTTGATATTATGTATCGATATCAAGCACATTAAGGTAGGAAGAAAACACACAAGGGAACACGAGCTCTCGCAAGTACCATGCCCCCCAGAGGTGACATGTACTTCACAATCACCAAATGTTCCCACAAACACAAATTTCCCTGCAAGAAAAGGTGTTAGCATCCATATGATCATGATAAACAACAATGCAAGGCTAGATCCAAGATAGACAAAGTGCACAGAGCAATAGTATTGTTATGTTTTGTAAGTGTGATAAGACAACATCAAGATCACATGGAGTGATTCTACTAGCCAAGTGTCAGATAATATATAACAACCCCATCGTCATGTATGGACTAGGTCCATTTTTTTTATTTCTCGCCGAAGGGACAATAGGTCTGCATCAGTATAATATGTTTTTCGTCACCCACCCGCTAGATAGAACCACTAGAGGAAGGGAAACAATGAATCCAGAGAGGAGAAACAAGTGCCTTAGGGACAGTCACGTAGGAAGGTGCCCCCAAGTCACCAACCGCAATGCTATGTCTGTAAGACACAACACACAACAATGAAAATAGAGGAGAAGCAATGTAGAAGAATGATGATACAAATAGAAGAAGGGTCACAACAGAGGTGGTCTCCCAGTATCCTTGACCTTACAAGAGTATCAAGGGTCATCCCAGGAGGCCTAAACATAACACATCACGGGGGAAACACCACACAGAGGTAAAGGGTTAGAAATACTTATCTAATTCAACCCAATGTTAAGAGCATACATATCAAGGATATCTCATGTGTTGTTTTGGTCTTGTTGATATTGCATTAACATTAAGCTTAGGAAGATGAGAGGCTTTCTTTTCTTTAAAAGGATTATATCCAATGCCACTTGAGTAATGTCTTGTAGTGGATTTGATAGGTACTCAAATCCCTTGTTGATTTACACTGCATCTATTACCTACATAGTCGTAGTTGTTATAGAGGATTTTAAATCCTTGACCATAGAGAGATGTCAGTTCCTTAGAAGATGGTGAAGCCTCATACGTCTCATAATTTGTAGTATAAGCGAGAGTATTGTCTTTATTTTCTACCAAGGAGACTTTAGGTTTCGCATGAACTTGAAAAGGTTGCTTGGATGAGATTGATGCTACTTTTGATGTGTCAGGGTTATTAAGTTTATATTCCCCTATACCGCAAGGATTAAAATCTAATGAACCCCAATCGTCACCAAAGAGTGCATTTGATGGTGTAGAGTCTTGAACTTGTAATTTGTTTAGTCTTTGTTGATTTCTAACTTGTTTTTGCATTTCGATAAGTGAACAAGTATTTGGATCAGGATCGGATTTCCAAGTGTAAAGTTTATCTTGATAAACAGACTTAATTGTTCGATGAAGGGTAGATGGAACTGCCCCCATGGCATGAATTCATGGTCTACCGAGAATCATATTATATGAAAGTGAACTGAGCAAAACATGAAAAAGGGTATCTAATGTCACAGGTCCAACCATTACGGGTATGATTATAGTACCTACAGATTGGCTACCTTTATTATCAAAGCCATGAATGTTAGTCTTATCTGGTTTGATTAAAGATGTGTCAATATTGATTTTGTGTAGTAGGTCAATGCCACAAACATTAAGAGCCAAGCCATTGTCAATCAGAACTTGCTTTATCAACTTTTTATTGATAGTGACATAGATTATAAGAGGATCATATTCATCTTTTATCATAGGTATTTCATGTGGTTGAAAGAGAATATATGTTTTTGTCACATTTATACTATCTAACACAACTGCTACATCAGTCGGCTTAGCAAGAGGTGGTACAATCACCTTTTGTAAAGCTTCTTGGAGAATTCCATGGTATGTAGGTGATGTTTGTACTAAATCCCAAAGAGAG
This sequence comes from Cunninghamia lanceolata, assembly GCA_027924645.1. Lineage (NCBI taxonomy): Eukaryota > Viridiplantae > Streptophyta > Pinopsida > Cupressales > Cupressaceae > Cunninghamia > Cunninghamia lanceolata. The sequence continues at coordinate 2,893,229 of BSBN01001031.1, read as the reverse complement.
ATCTTAGCTGGAGTAGCGCGAAGCTATTCGACAAGATCATATTCTTGACCACTTTTATGAGTAAGATGAGGTGGCGGAGGGAGCATAGGTTGAGAACATGAAAGGGAGATAGGCACATGACGTGCTTGCTTACTTTGCTTGTTATTTCAAGTGTTGTATGTGTGAGTAATCATATTATGGTGTGGTTGTTGAGCACCTTGAACCATAATCACCAGCTTTAAGCAAGAAGGTGCACTAGGTGCCCCCGCACAACCATCTTAGGAATATTGCTACAAAGTATATTAATGAATATTGAATTAACATTATTTTCCTCTTGATTATACCCAACATCTATCCCTAAAGGATTTAAAAGGTTGGGTGTTGTATCAATAATAGAGCTATCCATAGTCTTATCATCTAAGGTTTTTGGACATTCAACTATAGGAGAAATAGGACAACCTATGGAATCATCACCATCATATTCTTTAGCTATTGATTTCAAAGTATTAGTAGAAAAAGAATTTTCACTCTCATCTTTCTCATGAGTATCCCTAGAGATGAATTTAGTTAAATCTTATAATATCAAACAATATGCTCCTATGATTAATGTGAAGCTATTAAAATCATGTGTATAACAAAGTAATTGCATCTCACATGTAGAACATATAGAAGCATCGATACTACTTACAGAAGCTATGTGCTCTAGAACATGGGGATTCTCATTAGTGAAATTAGAGAAAATTTTAAAATCTAGGATATACTCATGCAAGGATTTCAAAGATGAATAACATGAAGATGCCATTATAAAATGTCTTGTATCAGCAATGTGAAATCAGATTTTAAAAGTTTTTCAAAAGTTATGCAAGGAACAAGTGCAAAATTATATGTGAAAATGAGCTAAAATACTTGATTTTTCAACTTTTTCCAATGCAAATCACTAGGAGGAAAGGTGTTGTGAAAAATTTCAAGAAGGAAAGCAAATAATATGCCTATAATAGTCTAATTATGCAGTAATATCTTTCACAACACGCTTTTTATGCAAACCTAGAGTGATGACGAGCCAAAATCCAATGAAAATGTGCTAAGATATGCAATTTTTCAACAATTCTCAATGCAAATGAACAAGAAAAAGGGTGTTGTGAGGAAAATTGTCATGGACAAAAGATTATAATAGTAATATCAGTCACCTAATGCAATAAATCCATCACAACACGCCTATAGTGCCAATCTAAATCAAACCCTAGTGGAAATAAAGCTAAAATATGCAAATTTTTTTATCAATTTTCAATGGAAATGTGTCAAGGAAAGGGTGTTGTAAGGAAAGTGATGAAGGGAAGAAAATAATAAGTCTGATATCATTCCAATAAATCCACTAGATCCTTCACAACACACCTATAATGCAATCCTATATGCAAAATAAGCCAAAATTTAGTGAAAATTGCTAGTTTTCGTTGAAATTAAAAATGTGTAAATGCAAATATTTGAATGTTAATGGAAAAACACACTAAAATGCAACACTACATGCAAAATCAAATTTGAATGAGTAGAAAAATCTGAAAATGAGATTTTACCTACAAACCCTAGCTTTTGGAATTACTAGGTTATATGAAAAATTCAAAATTTCAAGCAAACTCTAGCAATTTTATGATGATAATGCAATGCAAGAAATTAATTAATGATGAACTTCTGGAATTTAAATCACATCTAATTTAAAAATCACAAATTAAATTAAATTAAATGGAAATGAATTCAAATTATTTGAAAATCAAGCCAAAAATGCCAATTTTTTTTAAATTTTCCAAATTTTTCAATTTTTTTGTAAATTTTCAAATGTGATATGAAAATGATAAAAATGAATTTTTGTAATTTAGGTCATATCTAATTTAAAAATTAGAAATTAAATGAAAATTAATTCAAATTATTTCAAAATGTGAGCTAAAATGCCAATTTTTTTAAATTTTTTAAATTTTTTTTATTTTTTTGTAAATTTTCAAATGCAATATGAAAATTATGAATAAATGAAAATAAATTTCAGATCTAATGCAAAAATCAGAAATTAAATAAAATGCAACAAAATTAATGCAAACTATGTGAAAATTCAAACCCTAAAATGCAATTTTTTTGAAGATTTTCAAATGCAATAGGATGAATGAATGTAAATCTATCAAACAATACTCAGCAAGGTGAAAAAATTTAGAAAACATAGTTTCACCAAAATGTTTAGTAGTAAAAAGAGGTTGGTTGGTTTTAAGGGTTTATGTGGAATCCTCCTTTCACACCAAACATTCCAAGGGCATATCAACTGAGTTGAATCTCCACTAAGCGAGAGAAATCACCTATCAGATTGGGCTGCCACTTGGGAAGCTGTGGATTCTTGGATTTTGTCAAACAATGTCTCTATCTAATGCTCAAATGCTTTCAAAACCCTAATTAAGCAAAACAGTAAGCAAATTCATGAATTACGACAAATGCTCTTAAGACAAGGTGAAGGGTAGAGAACCTTAACTCACTATTTTTTAAAGTTCGGAAGGCGGAGAAGTCGAGGACACAGGGACTAGTGCCCAAGTCCAAGGTACCGGTTTCTTTGTGGAATCCAGATCTCCTTCCAACATTGATCTTCACTATATCTTTCATTTTTGTCCCTGAAAAGGTGGAGGACAATGGTGGGAGCGCCCAAGTCCAATGCCAGTCAATCTTTGGGGTATAGGAAGCTCTTTGGATGCTGATTACCACTATTCAATCTATTTCTACATTTGCAACTTCGGAGGACACCGGTGCTAGCGCCCATGTCTTGAAAAAGCTCCAATGTCCTACTTTCTTTTGGATCCCAAATCCTTGTTGTCTGCCAACCTCCTCTACAACTCCACTCCATCTAGATGCAACACCTATAACTTGCAATCACAAGGAGTGTGGGAGGGGGTTGTAGTGTTTAGAGGCTTTCCTTAGTCAAGCTCCAGAGAGACATTCAAGTCTTCCGAACACTATTGTCATATAAGAGTGCGTATCCCAGCGGGATAGAGGCAAAATCCAAATGATAAATGATTCAAACATAAATAAATGTCACCTTGAAGTGTAGATCTCACATGAAAGCTCTTCAATCATATTAGAAGATGAAATTAAATTTGCAATCACAAATACAATAACAATGCTCTGCTCTACAATGTTGCTTAGAATTTTGAACTTAAAATTTTTTAAACTTTTCCCTGGTTTTGACTTTATGTAAGCAATTGGATCCTTCTCTATTTTCCGCAACCACAAAAGGCCATTATCATGTAGTGCTCTTTTAAACCTCATGAGCTTTTTATAGAAGGTCAATTGAAGGAAGTGCTACACATTTTTCTTACTCCACAGTCCCCTTCAAAAGTTCCTATGTATATTTTTGCTTATTGCACCTATTTTGGAAGAGTTAATGAACCTACAACTGGTGTACCAAAGAAACATCAACTCCACTTGGTGTTCTGTATGTCAAGCTTTGTCATGCATTGTTGAGATCTAATAGAGGTTCCATTAATCAAGAGAGAATTGAAGAAAATCTTGCAGGCATTTTGTTCTATTGCACAGGTTATAGACCAATGATACTTTCTGCATCTTTGCCAAGACTAAAATCCTTTATGCATTAACTGCTTTTCAACCAAGGGATGGAATTGATAGCAATCCTTCTAGAACTTTCTAAGTAGACACATTGGTGGCATGAATCCAAAGAGGCATGTTGGTTCGAGTTTGAGTTCTGCATCACCTCGTTTCTATCCATCTGATGCACAAGAGAAAAAGTCTGCTATTACCATTGAAAAAGAAACCAATGACCAAGTTCAGAATTTATTTTGCAAGAACAAAGTATTTAAGGATACAAAAGAGCTAGAAGACTTCATTATTTCCCTCACAACACAAATAACCAAGAGAGATGAAGAGAAGGCTCCGTATGTTTCAGAGGCAAAGAAGAATTACATATTGCGAAGGCATTTTTCTACTAATCCGAATGTTTGCCATGGGCTAGGGCTAGAGAAAGAGGAAATGTTATCATGGATGTAGATGGTGGGGTTAAAGATTTTGTCAGATGATATAGTTGCAAATACCTGAGTTGATATACATGATATGTACAAAATGGATGTGCCAGTTGTAACATGTCTTATTGCTGATTTAACGTGATTTGTTGTCTGTTCTCCATTCCCGTGTGGCTAAGTCTAAGTTGTAATGCTTAAATAAGCATGCCTTGTAACGTGTTGATGATGGCAAAGGCCATGTTTTAGTGCGGGAGAAAAGATAAGCATAGTAAATTTTCTTAAAGGAAACTCCCATGATAGCGGAATATATACAAAATCGATCAGTTGAGAGATTTTAGAAACTTTCAAGCCCATGCAATTGACAGGCATAATGCTATATGGCCACGCACAAGCAAGAGGTGTAATGCATATTTTGGGCAGATGAATATGTAAAACATTCAAGCATTGATAACATCTTATTTGGGGGTGCCAAATGTGAACAAAATGGATTTATTGAAAAGGCTTTAGAAATGTTCATGGAAATACAACTAGCAGTTATAATGCCAATTCCACCTACCCGCACCATCCTTCATGCCAAAACAGGAATGTTAAAAGGAGCTTTGCCAGATGTCATGATTGAACATGCTTGGGAGGGAATTTGATGGAAGATTTTAGAAACTCTTAAATAAATGCAATTGGTTATGGCTAAATATGAAGATATTGACTAGGTACATGCATTGTTTTTGTGAGACACGCATAAAGGAAGAGAAAAGCAATTTTTGGAACATTAAAAGTAGATTTTTGTCAGGTTTATAGTTGTTGACAGTTATGGAGTTGTAACTTATGGGATTAAATTGTTTTAAACCGCAAAAAGCATGGTGCAATTCATGCAGAAGGAATGAATAAACACAAAGTTCCTAGCATGAGTCACTGCCTAAATGGACGAGTTGATTTCTCCAATACAAAGGCCCATTTGCACAAAGAAGACATCCTTTGGTTGACATTATGGTAGTTTCAGATATCAAGAGGTATATGGACGAAGGTATTGAATTTCATGGCAAACTATCAAATTTTAGAAAGGATGGAACTCCTTTGCTAAATAGGTTATGCCTCAGTCCAATTCATGGGGATGATAGGATAGTTACACACGTCATTAGCATTCAATTGTTCACAGAAGCAAAGATTGACTTGCGTCCTCTGCCATCTCCTTCTATCAAAGAGGCTTCTATCCGATATGTTGATCGGTGATTGTTCACCTCCTCTTCCTCAAACGTGGCATAATTCATGTACTCTAGATGGCACAAAATTAATAGTTTCAAGGGGGTGTGCAGACTCTAGACTGATGTGCAGTGATACCTTTCTATTGGATCTTACCGTGGAGAAGCCTATGTGGAAATGGGCACTTGTTTCATGGAGTCCTCCTTCTAGGTTGTGCCACACTCTCTCTACCTATGAAGGCTAAAAGATTCTCATGTTTGGTGGCCTTGTGAATAGTGGACAATTAAAGTTGAGGCAAGTGATATGTACAATTGATATCGGTGAAGAAGAGCCTGAAGTGGAGATATTTAACTGGAGATGAGATGTCGGGTGTAGTCAATCCAGGGGGAATAGCTCCTCCACCTAAGCTCTATCATGTGGTTGTTAGTCTCCCTGGTGGTAGAATTCTTATGTTTGGTGGACCTGTTGCTAGTTTGCATTCAGCCTCGCAACTTTATCTTTTGGACCCAACAAAGGAGAAACTGACATGGAAAAATGTTGAATGTCCTTGAACAACCACCAAGATTTGCATGGGGTCATAGTACCTGTGTAGTTGGAGGAATTAGAGCATTAGTTTTGGGAAGCCGAACTGGAGAAGAATGGATGCTTAATGATATTCATGAATGGACTTGGGCATGGCAAACTTTTCAAGAATGAGAAAATTCATTCTACAATACTAAAATGAACCCAAGAGGGGAATGAGATAATATATAATGCTAGAAAGAACTAAGCAGGATTAGAACTACAATGATTTGTTATGGGATAGAAGAATCGAGCTAGTAGCAGTAAATGGGAGTTTAATCTTCGTATCAATTTACAAGAGGATTTTACCATGGGGTTTGGATATCAAGTGTGGTCAGAGTGTCTCATAAATCATCTTAGCCCGTGAAGCTGTTTAATAATTCATTATTGTATGGCAAAGTACGGGATACCAAGAAACATTTATAACTTTTCAAATTTCTTTGTTATTTTGATATCTTTGGGGAACAGATGGCTTTTGAGCTTCCAGTAGAAGGAAGTCTTTAAAAACTAATTTACAATCATTGTAGAGTCTCTCTTTTTGGCTGACTAGATTTCTGATCCCCCTTGTACTTTGATGCATGAGTGAGACTCGATCAGAGTAATTTTTGGAAGGTGTTTTGTTATTCATTTTTTTGTTGAGAGGGGAGATAACAGTATGTTTCTTTTGAAAACATGACCTTTTGTACAGGAAAGAGAATCTTTGAACTCTTTGATTTTGTCAAGGAAATAAAGGAGATTTTCTGAGACTGTGTTCATTTATTTTTCATTTTGATTACCATTTTCTTTTGTGATTGGTGATCATTTTTAGATATTTTCACCTGTCATAGTAGATCATGGATGTGTTTATTTCAGGAGCTTTGGATCTTCAATTACTCATGTCATCTAAAGGAATCTACTGTTCATTTTCCTAATCTTCTTTCGTGGGTGTGAAGTGGGTGATCTGTGCGTCATCTAATTTGCATTATGTTTATTCTATGCTTGTCTATCGTATCTGTATCATGTTTATGTGCAGATATTAATTTTCCTTTCCTACTTTCCGGTTAAAAGCATACCCAGAAAAATCAATTAAATCATACAAGGGAGTTGCCCCTCTCAAACGCAGAGGATAATCGTTGCACTCGCAACGATTACTCCATTTGTTGGTGTCTTTTTGTTACTGCCTTCTTGGGCAAATCGGGTTACTTTTGCAGTGACAAAACTGTTAACCAACATTTTTTGGCAACTCTGCTGGGGAAGAATCGGAGTGCCAATGTCCACATTCCTCAGAAATGTGATGCTACCTCCACTGGAATGGAGGTTGGCAACTCTATTGTATTTGAAGATCTCAGAAAATGATTTGATGCTAGGCAGATCAAAGAAATCAGCCCAAAGCTAGAAGACCACCTATGCCAACTATTGAAGAGATACTATCTAAAGATGATGAAATACTTCATTTATTATGGAGCAATCTCAAGGCAAGCATCTCTGAAGCAGAGAAGAAGAAGCTGCATCCATCCAAAGATTAGAAATCCACATCACTGCTCAGAAGTTTACATGATAGGTTTTATTTTCTCAAAGGTCGTGAATAGAAGATTCATCGGGCAACTTTAGAAAGATTAAGGTTGCTCAAAGAAGAACCAAAGAGGGAAGATCAAGTTTCTTATAACTTTTTTGTTCTTGGTGAACAAGATTTTATGCAAACATTTGTTGAGCCCAAAGATTTGTTATTATCATGGAATCACAATCAGCAACAAGTAAGAATTTTAAGCCAGGCTAAAAATAAAGGACCAGAATCTTTCTCAACATTCATACAAAGGAGTGAGATTAAACAATCATCTACTTTTGTTGAAGAGAATAATGAGAAGGTACTATCAGAAGAACCCAATGTCATTCTCATTCCAAACTAGTGCCTGGAAAGATTAAATGATGACTTTTTATGTGGAGTCCTAGATAAAGATGGTCACATTACTGAAATTGAAACAGATGTAGCTACTTGTGTCTCCAATGATATGAAAGAAGGTATGAATGGTTCTGTATTTTCTCCTGAATCAGAAATCTTTAACTTTGATATTGATGAAAAAGACCAAGTGATAGAAGGTAATTCTTATGAGGCTGAAAAGGAGTTTTTAAATCATAGTTCAGACATGGAAGTTTTTGTCTTTGATAATATCGATCTAGCATTTGATAAAGTAGACAAAGAAGACCTGCTTATCCTCTTGGTGATGATTTTCCTTGTGTGAGAGGAGAAGAATTTCTTTCTATCAAACTTGATCTCATGCTTGTAGAATGTGATATTCAAGGATCACAATCAACAGTTAGATTTCTAGAGATTGATTCATCATGCAATTTGCAGAAAGAATGTTGTATTCCTGATGTTTTCTTTCTAATCCCTGGTGTAGATGATGAAGTTATGACTGATACACAGAAAGAGTATATGACTTTCAAGTTTCATGAAGAAGATGATAAAGGAGAAATATTGAGGCCAAAGGTGAGTGAAGAATCCATCTTTAAGTCATTTTACTTCGAAGATGCAGTTATACCTTTTAAAAATGATTCATCAAATGAAGCTTGTGTTATAAATATATGCAATGATTTTTCAAAATCTGAGGTTAATGAGGAGAAAAAGAATAGTCAGGTTGATGAAGGTTTGCAGCCTCAAAAAATTTTAGAAGCTTCAGATGATGACCTTCTTTGTGAAGAAAATGTTGTGCTCTCTCCTATACCATGCATTGAGGAAGAATACTCTGTTACTGAATGTCCAAATATGGGTGGTCTAGCAACTCCTATTGTAGCTAGTGAACAAATTTTTAATGAGGAGAATAGCTGGAATGATACATGGGAAATATTTTTGAATCACCTGCAGCTAGAGTGTGAAGTTGTTAAAGTTCCCACATCGAATCATGGAGAGGCAAAGCTACAAAAAAAGGTTAGCAATGATTTCACTCTTGAATCACCTCATTTTGAATCTAACTTTGAAGTAATGAAACATGGGATAAAGAATGATTGTATGAATAAGTATGGAGAAAGCAATGCTGATTTTGTGAATGAGGATATTCAGCCCCATGTTGTTCACATCCCAAAATGGTGTTTAGAAATTCCAGAAGATGATTTCCTATGTGGAAGAGAGGTGGTTGTGTCTTCTTTGCAGGTTGTGGAAAAAGATGGTTTAAGTGATAAATCTAGGAATATAGAGCTTCCAATAGAGGATGAATCAAACAATGAAGATAAAAGTAAAATCATTTTACTTGAGGATGTTTCCAAATTTTATAGGGCTATTGTCCATGATGTGATTCTTTTGGCTATTTCAAAAGGAGATGATATTGAAAATAATTCAAAGGAAACTTTAGAGGTGTATGATGAAGAATGGCTCTTTGGTACATCTTTCAAGAATCTCTTCTACTTCACAAGCATCAGGTTTATGTTCATGATCAAGAAGCCGATTCTAAGCTTACAGATGCCTCGCAAGTGCTCACCTCTGTTTCGCACTAACATATATTTCTCCCAGCTAGTTAATGGCTTTGCATAATTTCTTGAGAGGTTGGGGTATATGGTACCCAGTCCGGGTACATAGGTGTCATGGATGTTTCATTTCATTTCCTATTGTGTGTTGTTCAGTTTTCTTCCATTTTTGGCTTTGTTCAAGGTCTCTTGTTGCTCCCCTCATGTCTTGTTGTGGTGGTGACTCTATTGGCCCAATGGATAAGGCATTGGTCTTCACCTGAGATTCTAGAGTTCTCTGCTTCCCATGACAGAAAGCAATCCCTAATTAGAGCCTGTTGTTGCCTAGAATTTTGAACTTAAAAATTTTTAAACTTTTCCCTGGTTTTGACTTTATGTAAGCAATTGGATACTTCTCCATTTTCCACAACCACAAAAGGCCATTGTCATGTAGTACTCTTTTAAACCTCATGATCTTTTTATAGAAGGTCAATTGAAGGAAGTGCTACACATTTTTTTTACTCCACGGTCCCCTTCACAAGTTCCTATGTATATTTTTGCTTATTGCACCTATTTTGGAAGAGTTAATGATCCTACAACTGGTGTACCAAAGAAACATCTAATCCACTTGGTGTTCTGTATGTCAAGCTTTGTCATGTATTGTTGATATGTAATTGAGGTTCCATTAATCAAGAGAGAATTGAAGAAAATCTTGCAGGCATTTTGTTCTATTGCACAGGTTACAGACCAATGATACTTTTTGCATCTTTGCCAAGACTAAAATCCTTTATGCATCAACTACTTTTCAACCAAGGGATGGAATTAATAGCAATACTTCTAGAACTTTCTAAGTAGACACATTGGTGGCATGAATCCAAAGAGGCATGTTGGTTCGAGTTTGAGTTTTGCATCACCTCCTTTCTATCCATCTGATGCATAGGAGAAAAAGTGTGCTATTACCAATGAAAAAGAAACCAATGACCAAGGTCATAATTTGTTTTGCAAGAACAAAGTATTTAAGGATGCAGAAGAGCCAGAAGACTTCATTATTTCCCTCACAACACAGATAACCAAGAGAGATGAAGAGAGGCTTCGTATGTTTCAGAGGCAAAGAAGAATTACATATTGCGAAGGCATTTTACTACTGATCTGAATGTTTGCCATGGGCTAGGGCTAGAGAAAGAGGAAATGTTATCATGGATGCAGATGGTGGGGTTAAAGATTTTGTCAGATGATATAGTTGCAAATGCCTGAGTCGATATACATGATATGTACAAAATGGATGTGCCAGTTGTAACATGTCTTATTGCTGATTTAACGTGATTTGTTGCATGTTCTCCATGCCCGTCTAGCCAAGTCTAAGCTGTAATGCTTAAATAAGCATGCCTTGTAACGTGTCGATGATGGCAAAGGCCATGTTTTAGTGTAGGAGAAAAGATAAGCATAGCAAATTTTCTTAAAGGAAACTCTCATGATAGCAGAATATATACAAAATCGATCGGTTGAGAGATTTTTGCAGTGACAAAACTATTAACGAACATGCAACAATGGATATCTTGAATGCTTTCAAATCACAAGTATGCCTAAAGTTCATAATCATCTTCTAGTTTTCAAATGAAACACTAAACATGCTTATATATGCATCTACACAAATTCCCACTAAGAATTTCATAATTAAAAACATGAGATGTCGGCTTGGGACCCAAATAATGGTCACAAAACTGACATAAAAGTTTAGGGCTGACTTGAAATAGGGTAGGAATAGGGCACTAGCGCCCAAGTCCACCCTCCCATTTTAGGCCAGGACTCATTAATATAGCACCCCCTAGGTCCTATTTGCCATAACACTTACGGGTTTTCTCATTGCGATTCAAAATTAACATGCAAGATGCTTATAACACATCCTAAAGACCCAGGAGCTAAACCTTAAGAGGGAAAAGCCCCCAAGGGGATATTTTCTGACATAACACAAGCATCAGGGTCTATCTAACCCTGTAAAAAGAAGAAGGCACATGCTATTCACAACAGGCCAATACTCAAGAACCCACACGTGCTCGATCAAACTGAGCAACATACACCACCAGAGTTCCCAATGCTGGAACCACGCTCTGATACCAAATGTAAAGCCCCTCAAACCATCAAAAAAGTAAATATAGTCAAATGAAGTAAATAATTTGCTTAAATACAACATTCCAAACAATAAAAAGGGGTGTAATTAATCTACTTAATTACAACTTCACAATAACAAAAGTAAAATGATCTAATTAATCTACTTAATTACAAGTAAAAAGATAAGTCTCATAAATAAGATTCAATAAAGTTAATAAATCTTCTCAAAAGAGAAACCTCATAAATAAGAATCCATAAGGATCATTAAATCTTGCAAAAGATAATCTCATCAATGTAATCAAATAAGTCATTAAATTTTACAATTCGCATGCTTATTCTAGGTAAAAGCACTATAAAATAATATACAAAGTCCATGGGCATTCATGCCATAATACATCCAATCTTCAAGATACAATAATCATGTACAACAAGAATAAATAAATCAATACACTCATAATTCTCACAAACCAAGTGGTCCACCACCTACGAGTAGAGAGACGGGAACATGGCCCAAGTGCTTTTCCACCCAACCATGAAGCAATTACACTTCCCCGGATCCCTTCATGAAATGAAGGAAACCCAGCCATGCACGAAATGTCTAGCTACCTGGAAACAACTGATAGGAGGGAACACCCAATGCAACTTTGATGTCTGAATGTGCAAATTCTAAGTAATGAAAAGCAAATTATCTCACAACATGATGTGTCAGAGATATATATAAATAAGTTTGCTAGACAAAATAAACATTTTTTTCAATGTCATCTCGTTTAGATCTAAACCTTTAAACATAGCAACCTGGTTCAATTCCTGAAAAAGAGGAAAAGGCATCTCTGATAATCCACATTCGGCATCCTAGCCCAAAAAGTAACCCAATAACATTCCTAGATAAAAATCTACCTTGTTTACCCAAGAAGTAAATAAGCAAGTAAATAAATAAAATCAATGAATAAAGATCCAAAATCAACTATGACCATATCTAAATCCCTTTCCCATGCATCAATAAAGAAAGCACACTTTTCTATCAAGAAGTAATGAAGAACATCATAAAGCAATATAGATTTTGTAATTTGATTATATTCTCAATTTGTATTTACATGGTTTAAATAGATTGTAGAAACTAATGATTTTACTTCATATCCAAATATTGTTTCATAATCCAAGCAATAAAATCAAATGATGAGGTTTTACTACTCCACTCTCATACAATGAGGTTTCATGCATACTTATATCAAATATTATCTCTATCTTTCCTCAAGATCAAGTAAATAGAATAAAACAAATCAATGTTCTCCAATAAATAATTTCAAATCCCTTTTCCAAAACTGTAATCAAGGAAACACACTTTCCAAGCAATAATCCATCTTTTGTTCATACAATTTCATCCATAAGTTGTCAAATATACATAATTTCTAATCCATATTTCAGTCATATTTCACCATATAATATTCATTCTAAGTTATTAACTCATCTTACTGTCATATCTGTGATAGGAGCTATCTCAATCCAGTCTATAAGTTTTTATATAACATTCAGTAACCTTCATGTCACTTCAATGACAGGAATTGTGGCAGAATTGGAATAAATAATGAACATAGTTTAATCAGATTTGAGTCATTCTAAGATAATGTTTACGAATATGTTTTGAACAGCAAATCAATAAAGGAATATGTCTACAAGAGACTAATAATTTCATCTATGGTTAAGAGATTAAGTTCATATTATTTATTCAATAAAATAGATTGATTCTTTAACAAGATCTAGTTCCAAACAACATACATAAAGATAACAACTACATCAACTATGTCTGATAGAGAATATTTAAACAGTATCTGGGGATTCAATTGTTTCAACGGTTAAGAATCTATATCAAGAAGAAGGCGATTTACCAATCATAAAATCTGAAATAAAAAGATCACTAGGAAGAAGTTAGAACGGCCAGAAAGAGGTCATGCTCAGCGGCAAATAAAACACTAGCAACCAACTTGTATTAGGTCGATCCACACATAACACAAGATCAAGGTATATTCAGCTCAGGTTTAAAGATAAAGTTGTTCTTACCCAACAACTAGGTGACCAAAGAAGGAAAACAGAGCATTTAACAGCAATAAGGAGCCAAACTCATGCCTAGAATTTGGCGGCCTAGAAGAAGCAGGTTGACGCTTGAGGAAAGAAATCGATCTGAGTTCAAACGCCAAGGTCTTCACCTTAAGGCTGTGGCAGATGTAAATCCAATAGAGAGAGAGTATATAACAAAAGAAAAGCACACAGATCGGGTCTGTCATTTAGCGGCCAGGAGGAGTTTACAACTAGTTTGTTTTAGTATGCCGATTGGTAGTCAAACGCAGGCCAGAAAGAATACACACACTCAGGCCGATTTCTTACTATGTTTAAGCATCCAAACTAGCATCCACTATTGCATAAATATAAGGAAAATACTTGTATATATTTTCCTGAGAGGAGGTCGATCTTTCCACTCCAGTCGCAGCTTCCTTCTTTCTCCTGTCATTGTCCAACCAGAACTCCTTTTTCTCTGCTGCTACAAAACAACCATCCTTCTCTGTTGCATTTGTGGGTGTTTTTCTTGCTGCAGATCTCCTTTTTATTAAAGATATCTCCCTAATTTTGGTGATCCCTTTTAGGTTTAAAGACTGAAGATTTTGATAACTGGTCCATACTCTAGTTTGCATGAGATTTTTACCATTTAAAACTTTTAAAATTTCTATTTAAAATAAAATAACAGCTTATTTTAGTTAGCTTACTATCGCATGAATGAGAGTAAGTTAATTTTAATTCTTTAATTCATTTCCTAATATAATAATGTTATTTTTAATACAATTTAACTATTTTTAAATAGACACAATTACTTCAAATCAATCAGGAATAATTAAATAAAAATATCTATACATCTATTATAATTTAATATAATTGTTTAAATCTTATTTACATATTGTCTTCCAAACATCTATACTCATATAGGAAAATATTATTTATTTATCATTAATTAATATAAGGGTACAACCAATAAAATATACCATTTAAAATATAAGTCGAAAAGAATTTAATTTTTATAATCAAATCATGCATTCAAAAAGATTTTCTTAACAATTAAAAGCACAATAATTTTCTAAATATCAATCCATCAATCACAATTATTATCCACAAAATGATGCATAAGAAAACCATTCAAAATGCATTATGAGACTACGTAAGTGTGTGAGTGCATCAGGGTTAACCATCCCAAACAATTCTTGCCAAGTGGCTAGAACATCTCTACCTCAACCATGTTCTTGTTTTCGACGAGTACCTGCATTCATTTGCACTCAACTCGACGTCAATAGGTTAGTTCCCAAAAACATAGCCGAAGCAAAACATCATAATCATATCGATAATATTTAATATTTAAATCAACTTTCCCATTTACACAAATATAACATCATGATAATTACCTTCACACATGTGGAACTTACTCAAAGTAAAATAATCCTAGTAATTGTTTGCTAATCTAGAATAATAATATAGTCCATAAAAATGAGGCGTGCCATCCTTCCCCACTAGGAAGAGACATCGTCCCAATGTCTTATTACACATCAAAAATAATGAATCAATCCACCATCAACAAAGCATCAAAGTATCTTAAATTAATAACAATAACTCAAAGTATCATTAAGGTATCATCAATTCTAACAAAGCATACTAATGTCCTTTTACATCCTCCCAGGTGGCACCATCCACCAAACTATTGGTCGTACTTGGCCTTATAAAACAATATCTCAAATTCGCACTTAACATGGCATCCATCAAATAATTCGAAGTATAATCAATTAATAAATTCACATGGTACAACTGCCAACTCAATGTATAATCCATCACATGGTATAACTACCACTATATTACATTTATTCTAGCATAAGAGTAACAATCACATCTTTAATGTACACCAAACTAGGCATAAGTCAATTCATCATAGACATGAATCAATCATCACAATGCGCATGCAATCAGATGGTAATACAATATAATATCAAAAGATCAGTCTCCAATAAACATTGGTCGAGATCTCCAACAACAAGACAAAACTCCAAAGGTATACCAACTAGGTCATATCCAATGATTGTGCAAACAACTCCTCTGCAACTATACCTCTCATATCATTCCTACCAATGGAATCCATTTCCTCTTTCATTACTTGTAACCAATATTTGTCTTCAATATGGTCTACAATTCAAAATTCTTAGAAAACTCTTCCTTGTCTTTCTCGTGCTTTTGCACAATGCTAAAATAATTCAACTTCTTCGATTTCTTTACTATTCTCTCCACTTGGCTATTCACTATATTCGGTTGGTTTGTTTTTGTTGTTCAATTGTTTTTCCTTTTTCTTTTGCCAATCAAATACATTTATCCAACCACAACTCATTTTTAAACAACTTGCCCTAGATTCATTTTTCAACTCTCTATTCCAACATGTCTTTTCACCATGATTTATTTTCAAACCACAAATTTTTGCAACGATGCAAATTCCAACAATTTTCTCTTCTATGTCCTCTATCACAATGTGAACAATGTAAAATCTCCTTTTCTTGAAATGGCTTCTTAGTACTTGCAAAAACATTTGTCTTTTCTTTTCCTTCTCCTCGATACCTAAGACTTCATACTTAGTTCCCACAATTGATTCAATGGGCTCTTTAATTCCTTGCCCATGCTTACCTCAAACCTTCACCTATATATATTCAATTTTCTTCAAGATTTTCAAACCAACATTATCATCCAAAAAACTAGCTATGATAGTAGATTCATCATCATTTTCCTCCTTACATTCTTTAGCAATAAGCAACTTCAGCAACTACCAAGTGATTGATCAAAAGAACACAAATCATCTATGTCACATGAGACTTCACAAACTGACGGTTTGATTTCCAAAATTCATTTTCTTTTTGGCATGCTACAATCAATTGTTTTAACTCATCATTTTGATCTTTCTATTTGAATTTCCTTCTTCTAGCTTCTTCAACTTTCCTTGCAATTATTCATTCCTTAAACAACTTCAACTCTTCTTTCACCAATTCTTTTCCAAAAGGTCATTTCACAAAACTTTTCATATTTTTCCTTTCCTAACTCCTTTGTTATTTCCATATATTCTATGTTACTCCTTTTAACATTCATCAATTCTTTATTCCAATTCTTCTATCAAAATTTCCTTCAAACATAATTTCAACTTACTTCAAGTGATCTAAAGTGACACCCAAAATCCAATTCAGAACTTCCTCAACACTTCAACAATGTTAAATACATCTAACAACAATTAATAAACTCAATCTACACTCGTATTGAAACAACACATTCTCTGCATCCTACTCCCTTACACAACCTATCAGAGGCTCATCATGGACATGATAGAAAACATAACATGATACATGAGCAACAGTTTAAAAACATTCAAGCATAGCCACCACTAATAAATAACTAAATAAATTCCTAAGAAAAGAAAATTTCAATTCCAACAATAAGTCATAAAAATGCATGCAATTTCAACACTAAATCAAACATGACCATCAATGTTGCAAAGTAAGTAAATATCAAATTTTGAAGGCTATACTTTTCATAAATAAGAATAAATTTTTTCAATGTTGGTCTTTACAACATTTAGAGAAGTTATCGAGTCAAAAAGATAAATATCAAATTCAAAAAATTTCACATTACACCAACTATGTGACTAATTCTAGCCACTAGAGAGGGAGTACAATGCTACACTATGCCTGGTACTAGAATTGGGGAGAGTTAAGAGAACACACTCAATTGCACAAGCAACCTAGTCCTCCAAGATTACAAAACACCTCTATATCATAAGATGATTTCCACACAACATCGTTCAAGATACCTAGCAACAAGATTGCATTCTGATTCAAGAAATCACAATCAACCTGAAGAATACCCGACCCAACCTGGGGTGTCCCTGTTAACCTACATGCATCCCGAACTTGAATGTAGCATCTCATTAACAGAATATGGCAGGGAATTAAATACATAAAACTGATTAACGGTGGGTAGGTTTTGAAAAGGAAACCTACCTCCCTGTTTTCCCCATATTTGGCACCCATCCTGGCAGACAACTTCCCAAAAGCATAGAAAGCAAAAATAGTCATTTTCCTTTCAAACGCAAATTTACAAAAAAAAAAACATTCATACAGTCATATACTTGCAAACATTTAGGAACCAAGATGTCACAATGTACCATTCTTCCTACAAGCAATGGTTATCATTTCTTTCCTTAAACTTCAATGAGGCAATGTAATACTATCTTTCTTATAACCACATAATAAATTCATATTCATGATCATGCTCTTAATAAAACAATGCAATATGCATTTCAAGAAAGCATTCACCAGAAGGCAAAATAAAATAAGTCAAACATATGATCCAACATCCTCTTTCACATACTAATGCATAACCCTAAAAGAAGAAAAGAACCTAGTTCATTCATACTGAAGAACAAGCATCAGGGTCTATCTTCTAACCCCGTAGATAGAAGAAGGCACATGCTATTCACAATAGGATAATACTTAAGGACCCACAAATGCTCAATCAAATTGAGCAACACACACCCCTAGAGCTCCCAACGCTGGAACCGCACTCTGATACCAAATGTAAAGCTCCTCAAAACATCACAAAAGTAAATATAGTAAAATGAAGTAAATAATCCACTTAAATACAACATTCCAAAAGATAAAAAGGGGTGTAATTCATCTGCTTAATTACAACTTCACAATAACGAAAGTAAAATGATGTAATTAATCTACGTAATTACAAGTAAAAAGATAAGCCTCATAAATAAGATTCAATAAAGTCAATAAATCTTCTCAAAAGAGAAACCTCATAAATAAGAATCCATAAGGATCATTAAATCTTACAATTTGCGTGCTTATTCTAGGTAAAAGCACTATAAAATAATATGCAAAGTCCATGGGCATTCATACCATAATACATCCAATATTCAAGATACAATAATCATGTACAACAAGAATAAATAAATCAATACACTCATCAGTCGCATGAACCAAGTGGTCCACCACCTGTGAGCTAAGAAACGGGAACATGGCCCAAGTACTTTTTCACCCAACCATGAAGCAATTACACTACCCCAGATCTCTTCATGAAGCGAAGGAAACCCAACCCTGCATGAAATGTCTAGCTACCTAGAAACAACTAGCAGGAGAGAACACCCGATGCAACCGTAATGTCTGAATGTGCAAATTCTAAGTAATGAAAAGCAGATTGTCTCACAACAGGATGTGTCAGAGATTTATATAAATAAGTTTACGAGACAAAATAAACATCATTTTCAGTGTCAACTCGTTTAGATCTAAACCTTTAAACATATTAACCTAGTTCAATTCCTGAAAAGAGGAAAAGCCATCTCTGATAATCCATATTTGGCATCCTAGCCTAGAAAGTAACCCAATAATATTCCTAGATAAAAATCTACCTTCTTTCCCCAAGAAGTAAATAAGCAAGTAAATAAATAAAATCAATGAATAAAGATCCAAAATCACCTATGACCATCTCTAAATCCCTTTCCCATACATCAATAAAGAAAGGACACTTTTTGATCAAGCAGTAATGAAGAACATCATAAAGCAATATAGATTTTGTAATCTGATTATATTCTCAATTCGTATTTACATGGTTTAAATAGTTTGTAGAAACTAATGATTTAACTTCATATCCAAATACTGTTTCATAATCCAAGCAATAAAATCAAATGATGAGGTTTTACTACTCCACTCTCATACAATGAGGTTTCATGCATGCTTATATCAAATATTATCTCTATCTTTCCTCAAGATCAAGTAAATAGAATAAAACAAATCAATGTTCTCCAATAAATCATTTCAAATCCCTTTTCTAAAAATCTAATCAAGGAAACACACTTTCCAATCAATAGTCCATCTTTTGTTCATACAATTGCATCCATAAGTTTGTCAAATTTATATAATTTCTAATCCATATTTCAGTCATATTTCACCATATAATAGTCATTCTAAGTTATTAACCCATCTTACTGTCATATCTGTGACAAGAGCTATCTTAGTCCAGTCAATAAGCCTTTATATAACATTCAGTAACCTTCCACTACAACAAATCCCTGTGATTAGTTCCCTTTTTTGCTTTGTTTTTTACTTTCACCCACTATTTTAATGTATTTTTCTCTATTTTTTTGAAAAATTCAGCATTGTTTATCGGGATGGCGCTATTTTTAGCATTTTTTGCCTTGATCAGAACAAGTAGGCGCAAATTAGTGCCTACTTTAGCACCTAATTTAGCGCCTCATTTAGCAACTGATTTAGCGTCTAATTTAGCGCCTGATTCAACACCTAATTTATGGTTACATGGGTTTAGGAGTATTATTTAGGGTTTAGGGTTTAGGGTTTAGGGTTTTGGGGTTAGGGGTTAAGGTTTAGAGGTTTAGGATTTAGGGTTTAGAGAGAGATAGAGGACCAATAGGGAGATATAGAGGAGACCAAGGGGAGAGATAAGGAGATAGAGAGTGAGGGACATGGCCAGAGACATAGGGAGAGAGGGGAAAGATAGGGAGATAGAGGTTTAGGGTTACTTGGGTTTAGGGTTTAGGGTTTAGGGGTTTAGGGTTTCTTAGGTTTAGGGGTTAGGGGTTAGGGGTTAGGGTTTAGGGGCATTATTTAGGGTTTAGATTTTATTGTTTAGTGGTTAGGGGTTCAAGTTTAGAGGTTTAGGGTTTAGTGTTTATAGAGAGAGATGAATGATAGGGAGATATTGAGGAGACTGTGGAGAGAGTGAGGCACATGGCCAGGGACATAGGGAGAGAGATTGAGAGGTAGAGGGATGATAGAGATAGGGAGATAGAGGTTTAGAGTTGCTTAGACTTAGGGTTTAGGGGTTTTGGGTTTAAGGTTGCTCAGGTTTGGAGATAGCTAGAGAGAGAGGAGACAAATAGGGAGACATAGAGGAGACAGAGGGGAGAGAGAGGGAGATAGAGATTAAGCGAGATATCCAGAGATATAGGGAGAAGGATTGAGAGGTAGTGGGACGATAGAGATAGGGAGATAGGGGTTTAGGGTTTCTCAGGTTTAGGGGTTAGGGGTTAAGGTTTAGAAACATTATTTAGGGTTTACGGTTTAGGGTTTAGAGGTTTAGGGTTTAGTATTTAGAGAGAGGACCAATAGGGAGATATAGAGAATGGCTAGAGATATAGCCGGAAGAGATAGGGATATGGAGAGTGAGGGACATGGCCAGAGACATAGGGAGAGAGATTGAGAGGTAGAGGAATTATGGAGATAGGGAGATAGAGGTTTAGGGTTTCTTGGGTTTAGTGTTTAGGGTTTAGGATTTAGGGGTTTAGGGTTTCTCAGGTTTAGGGTTTAGGGGTTACGACTCAGGGATTAGGGGCATTATTTAGGGTTTATATATGTTTTAGGGGTTAGGGGTTAGGGTTTAGGGGCATTATTCAGGGTTTACGGTTGCATGTCAAAAGAAGTCTCTCTTTCTCTCTCTAAATTCCTCAACCCTAAATAATGCCCGTAATCTCTAACCCTAACCCCTAAACCCTAAACCTGAGCAACCCTAAACCTCTCTCTCTCTCTCTCTCTCTCTCTCTCTCTCTCTCTCTCTCTCTCAACCTCTTTTAAACCCAACTCTTTCCCTTGACTCCAAATTTTGTCACTAAGGCAAGAAGAAATAACCACTTAGAACCTCTTTTCAAGTTGATTTGTAACCATATACAAGTCTGAAATAGTTAGTGATGTATCCCTAAATGCAACAACTGTATTCAAACAAGGTTGTGACACATTCAAACAATATTAGGTGTGAAATAAGTTTATGTTGTGTTGTTTGATTTGAGAGGAAGGAGTAACAAGTGAGGGAAGACTGGTGCCTATCCCAAAATAGGGCAACAAAGTCAGAAAATGTATGCAAGAGGGGACACCCTTGGTAATATTTTGTTCACTAAGCAAGGAACAATAGAGACACTATTGTTGATACACTAAAAAAATATATCTATGCTCATTATATCAAAACAATGAAGATTGCAGTATAAATTATAAATCTTCTTGAATAATCCATGAATTTACATTAGACCTCATGTATCTGACCCAAGGATACCATTACAAAAGCCTTGCAATGGTGTTTTACAATTAACAAATAACCAACCAAGGATATATAATACTCATATCAACAAATGTGATTAGGGTGCATACAAAACACACCAAAAATCTAACATAAAATCATGGAGACACTCAGAAATTTATAACATCTGCATATTCAATACATTCTCTGTCAATCACAGCGACCATTCATACTATCCTACATACATATTCTGTCAAAAATTACAAACTTGCTTCATAACCCTATCTGGTCAAAATATTTCAATGTCTTCAGTCTGCTACTTTGCCTTGCACTCCATAAATTCTCTCCCTCTAAAAATGAAGACCACCTCGACTATATGCGCACTCCTCTTCCCATGACATCTACCATGAAATGGGCATTCAATGCGAGGTACCACGTTTGCAGGTGGGAAAATGCCAGAACTGCCTCATTTTCCACTTCTTCACATGGGTTCCCTTCCAAATCGGGCCAAAGTCTGCCAAAACGCGTCAAACAGTAAAGGGGGCCAGTGGATTTGGTCAAACGGGAAGATATGGTGCCCATACCATCCACTATGCAGTAGTAAATGAAGTTGTAGGAGGGGCTGGTAGATTTGCATGGGGATCGCCTCCTCATCCAACCATCATTTCAACAATAAATGCAATTCTCACCTGCAACAAGTCTTTTTTGAGAAGATCCAATTCTCTGCAGTCAGTTTGGGATATACTAGCTGTAAGATCCATTGCCTGCATTTGGGATGTATGTTGAAACTTGAGAGAGAAAACTTGGATGCACACAATCACCTAAAAACTCAGATGCAAAGGATCCAATAGAGAATTCCACTTTTGGGATGCAAAGGGACCTTGCTGACGTCATCAAGCAAGAGGCCAAGCTGAGAAATCACTATCAATTTCATAAAATCAAAATCTGGGATGTGGATGTTCAACTTTGGGATGCTTTGTCGGATGTGAACTCAGACATACTAAATGGATGTCCAATTGGACATTATCGGATGTTAGACATTGGGATATCCAATTTGTCCCAGATGCATATTGGGATATACTAAAACCCTTGATATCCCAAACTGACCATTCTTAACATGAGCATAACTTTTAAACTATGAGGAATTTTGACATACTTCCAAAAGCAACCTTGGCTCAATTTTTTATCCTCTACTCATCTAAGGTTTATGCTAATGGAAAATCATGTGCCAATAGTTAGAACATCTCTACCTTAACCATGTTCTCATCTTCGATGATTATCTGCATTCATTTGCACTCAACTCGACGTGAATAGGTTAGTTCCCAAAAACATAGCCGAAGCAAAACATCATAATCATATCAATAATATTTAATATTTAAATTAACTTTCCAATTTACACAAATATAACATCATGATAATTACCTTCACACATGTGGAACTTACTCGAAGTAAAATAATCCTGATAATTGTGTGCTAATCTAGAATAATAATATAGTCCATAAAAATGAGACGTGACATTATCTAATGGGAATCTTGTTTGCCAGTATGGTTGTGTTTCTTATAATTACACAAATGCCACATCCAATATCACTCCGCCTACATCTTTACCACCTATTAAGTTTCAAAAGGATTCTCTTACACAATCACCTAGTCATTCATTTCAATCTTTACCTGACTTCACTTTTGATCCTGTCAAAAACCAATTATTGAAGAATAAGGCCTCCATGCAACAACAATTGGCTAGCATGAGTAACAGCTTGTCTAAAACTAGTATCACAACACATTACCTCCATAGCCCTTTGTCATATTCTATGTTAAGAACTCCTATGACTGAGAAGTTTGAGACTCCTCACTTTGAGAAATATAATGGGAAAGGAGACCCTAACAACCATGTGGCAACCTTTACCGCTATGTGTAGTGATTTCTACTTTGAGGATGTGATCTTAGCAAAGCTCTTTCCTAGGTCACTCAAGGACACAATCTTGGATTGGTTTTGTGCACTTCCTCCTAATTCTATATCTACATTTTCAGAATTAGTTACTAAGTTCCTTGAGCACTTTCAAGAGAACATTGGACATCAAGTCTCTTTGACGGATTTGGTTCATTGTAAACAAGGAACGAAGGAGAAAATAACTAATTTCATGGGGTGTTATCAAGCCCTCTTTTCATAAATCTAATATTCTATTCTGGATGCTGATGTGCAGAGAATCTTCATAGGAAACTTAAAACCTCACATCCATGATAAGATATTATTGATGTGGTATGATTTATTTACTCGTCTTTGCATGGCTCTTCATGATTATAAACTTTTGGTTAGTCAGTATGAGCATCATCCCTCATCGGCTCTAGTTGGTCAATTCAAAGGCTCTAATAATCATTCTTTTAAAAGACATAACAAGAATTTCAACAAGATAAATAATAATTCAGCAGATAATATTAGAAGACATGTGGCGGCAGTGTCGTCCCTTGCTCCCACCTCTTATAAATTGAAACTGAAAACAATAAATATTACACCATTATCTGAATCTCTTCATTCTATCATGACACAAATTTTACAAAACAATCTCATCAAGCTTCCACCTATTAGACCTCTCGATCCAAGTAAGATGCAATCAACTTCCTTTGATGTGAAGGATTTTTGTCAATTCCACCACTCCGTTGGCCATGACACTGAGAGATGCATGCACCTTAAACATGAAGTTCAAGACCTCATTGATACCAATGTCATCCAGGTTGTCAGTGTTAATGATAAAGGGAATAAATCGGTGATGGCTCCTAATCAAAATCTTTAAATATATGCCGATCCTTTACCTCATCACAAATCTAATGTTATATCTCATGACGAGGGTTGTGATGGAGATGTTTGCATGATGGATGCTCCCCTTC
Organism: Cunninghamia lanceolata; assembly: GCA_027924645.1. Classification (NCBI taxonomy): domain Eukaryota; kingdom Viridiplantae; phylum Streptophyta; class Pinopsida; order Cupressales; family Cupressaceae; genus Cunninghamia; species Cunninghamia lanceolata. The sequence goes on along the minus strand of BSBN01001031.1, from coordinate 2,868,984 downwards.
ATAAAGAGCGAGTGAATGTGGAACCCACTATATCTTTTACTCCACATGATGCTACTATGGAAGCTCTTGATAGACCTCTCTATATTACTATTTGAATCAATGATAAACCTATTTGGGGTGCTATGATATATCCTATATGCATGGTAAATGTAGTAACTAAAGAGTTTCTCTACATGCATGGTTTGCACCGAGATACATATGAGGTATCAGAGGTGGCTATTAGAGCACACGATGGGTATATCTGTCTAATCCTTGGTGCTTTAACTCTCAAAGTTAAAGTTGGGCCAAGAGCCTTGGATGTTCATTTTGTCATCATTCCTACATCAGATTTATTTCATGTGAAGTTGGGCTACCCATGGCTCTGCTCCATGAAAGTGATCCCCTTTGTGTTTCATAAATGTTTGAAGTTTCCATTTGAGGGACAAGTGCATGATGTACATCATAGTTAGTATCGCCCTGTTGCTCAAAATGGCCTCTTTTCCCTCAACTACTTCTGGCCACAACCAGTAGGATTCGCGAGAGAGATGATTTATTCTTCTTGTCATATCAAAAATTTAAAGCACAGAAAATAGCTAAATTATTGCTTAGTAATATTCCCCCTGGTAATGTTCTTGAATCTCCTCGATCTTCTAAGGCTCCGGCTATAATTCCTCCTGTCCCATAGGTAGTGAATAAAGCTAAGCCCGAATCGAACGTTCTTCCCTGTCCTCGAGCATCTGGTAGATATGTCGAGGTTCCCCCTCCGCCATCCCTTCAAGAACAACAAGGCAACCTTCGTGCACAAAATAGACATCCTCGCAACCGCCATGTTCCACCCGCCTCTAAGGAGATTGGTGGTGATCATTTGGTTGCACAAGTTTTATTTCTTGAGGTTTTTTGACCACTTGAGGGTGCTCTTGTACTTCCACCTGTTTCACAAGTTGAAAAGGAAGAGCATCCCACATTGAGGAACCCTCCCCCCATAGTCTCCCAGCCTTCAGTGGTTCCTCTCATTTCTTCTAATGTTCCTGAAGCAAAGGAAGAAAAGGAACCCACGTTGGAAGATGCTACGGTTCCCCTTAAGAACATCACAAATAAAGCTAAGTGAAATAAGATTGTGCGAGAAAGATAGAAGCATTGTCGTGCTATGGCTCGCCTTGCCGCAGGAGAGGAGAATATCCCTCTTCGCAAGCATTTATCACCGACAGATGCCAAAGAGACAACTGCTAATCTTGTGTCTCCTACAGAAAAAAGAAGTTTCAAAAGTTTCTATGGGGCCTATTGTACTACATTCTGATAGTGATTCTGAAGATAATACAGGTATGGTTATGGTTCCTTATACTTCTCATGCTATAGTTCCTCTTTCATCTTGCCCTCCTTTTCAAACGGATGATGAAATAGATTGGGAGGAAGATGACTTGCTTTAGGTTGACTCACATGAGAGGTACCTTGTTCTCTGTGTTAGGTATGTATGTGATTGTTCTTCCCCCGTGATGTGATGTTTTATTTGTGTTTATGTGTTTGTTGTGATTGATGTTGTGTTGTTAAGTTCTCTTTGGATGACCCTTGACACCCTTGTAGGTGCAAGGATACAAAGGGACCGAAATCCATTGTGACATTCTCTCTATTTGTATCATCATTCTTCTATATGTCGTAACTTGTATTGTTGTTGTGTCCTTTGGGGACAATGCAAGGCATAGAATGCTTTGACATTCTCCCTTGTTGACCCAAGGGATGTTTATTTTATGTGCTACTTCTTCCTTTGTTTCCGTAGTTCTACCAGCTAGCAGATGATGACAATTCCTTATATATATATGGTCTTGAGACGTCTCCTATATACAACCATTCCTATACTGACTCCAGTTAGTAGATCCCTTTGTGTTTTTACTTTGGTTAATTTGTTGTTTCTTTTACGTTTTGATTTATGTGGCACCTTGTCACTATGCTTGGCATCATATCATGACTACATAAGCTATTATGTATCATGCTTGTAGCATTGCCTTGGTTTTCCTTTCGTGGGGGCAACCCCTTGGTGTGATGTAGTTTTTGGAAATGCATATCTTATGGGCATGTGCTTCTGGAAAACTCTTGTGCCTTTCTTGTGACTTGTTGTACCTTAAAGCAATTGCTCCTTGATAGGAGTTGGCAATCACTTTAAGGTGGGGGCATGCATCATGCTATGCTCTCTTTTGGTTACATATTCAGTTGTTGGTATGGAACTCACCAAGTGATTCGACAATCCTCACTAGCCTGTGATGCTTCCTCTTTGATCCATGAGCCACCTAGTGCAATGAAGTTGGCTAGCTCGTGTGCTTCATGTGACTTAGCATGGTCACCTAGTAATTTAGCTGATCTGAATTTTAATAGAGAATTCAAAAAACAATACCTAGCACTGAGCTTGTGGTATTGTAAAAATAAACAAGAACTCAATGTGCAGAACTCGTAGACAGTTATCGGCAACCAAAGAGGATTTTATTTGCATCAAAAAGTGTTTATATACAATGAAGCAAGACTGTGAAGAGTCACCTTATCCATGGAATTTGAAATGGATATTTGAAAGGTGACAAAAACAACAACTAACTAACAAAAATTCAAATTTTCAAAATTTCAAATTTTTAAATTTAAAAAAAAAAACTGCTAAATTCAGACCCCACTTGGAAGGGTCATAACTCCTAGCCGACTAGTCGAAATCCAAGCTTCTCAGAATCGTTGGAAATCTATCCAAGAGGGCTAGATTGAGTTGCATCGAGTCGTGCCTGCAATTACCGCTCAAAGCAACTAATGAAAGTCTTGACCCCAAATTCCACTCCGAAGGCCTCTGAAAATGCCATTTACTAAGATGTAGACAATTATGAAAAAAATACTGAAAAACTAAAAACATAGTTGCTTGTACAGATGCCACCATAGTGCTCCTAAATCTTTGTAGGATCATCGACAGTCCTTACTAGTGTGTGATCCACGTTGGAACTTCTCTTCACATGACCCCTAGCGACAGAGTCATGTGCCTTGTGTGTTTGTTCTGTGTTTGTTCCATGTGCATTCTTATGTTTGTTTATGTGTTATAACTTTTGTTTTCACGTGTCTTCATCATTTTTTCCATGTGTTCTCTATGTGTCTTGTGTGTATGCTTTGTATTAAGCGTGTATGCTTTGTGTTTGGTGTGTATTACCTTTGTGTATTGCGTGTCTTTTGTGTGTATTCTTGTGTATGCTTTTAATACTAAACGCATGTGTGAATTAATTTTGTGGTATCTTGCGTGCCTTCTCTTTTCTTATGTCTTTTGTAACCTTAGGATCCTAAGTTGGGGGTTACTTGTAGTTCACAACTTGGTAGAATTCTATGTTTGTGTGTTTCGTCCATCCCTTTAGTATGATTTTGATTGTAAATTCATACCCACACTAAAGTGGGGGCTAAATGTAACATTGTAAAATGTGTACACTAGCATTTTACACCTAGTTTAGATCCTAGGTTGGAGCTATTTTATTGCCTTTGTTAATTGAGATCTATTTTAACACCTTTTTGAGCTCTAAACGATGAATATCCTGATCTCGACAATTAAACCCGACATAATCAACTTAGGGCTAGATTAATCCCCCGTTAAAGGACACTTTGCAAAGCTTGTGGACCAAAGGCTCAGGGCGCCCAAGTGCCCTGGTCCCACTTAGGACCTTTGGTCCCACTTTGTGGTGTTACCTTAAGACACTCCTATAGTTTGTATTTGTCAGCCTAAAGTTGCTTTAATTGTTGAAGGAGCGAGAATGCATATTTAAGTGTGTTGTAGTTTACTTTACACCTAACAAAATGAATGCGAATTTTCTCTTGTGTGATGTTCTATGCTCAAGGAATCTTCATGTTTGGATTGTCTTCTACTTGTGAATGCTATTGAAGTTGTTTGCAGGCTTTGAAGGAAGTTTGATGCCCTCTTCATCAACTAAGATTGGACATCTTGTGGTTATTATCACCATGTATCATCATTATCTATCATATTGTTGTAGATTTGGCCTCTGCCCTATTAGGGCACACACTCTTGGATCTTATCAATCATTGTTGTGGAGGTGGGAATGCCAACACAGGGTTTGACTGAGACAAACCCTTAAAACAACAGAACCTTTTCCCTCTGTTTGTGTGTGCAGGTAAGAAGAGCAGGTTTCAGAGGCTGATTTCCAAGAGAAGATAGTGTAGACAAATATAGGTCCGATAGAGTTTGAAGTTCTACCTAACACTAGAAAGGGCCCAGGGCGCCCAAGCGCCCCTGTCCTGGACATTTTTGCTAAAGTTTACAGGTTCTGAATTACTTCCTTACCTTTGTTGTACTTGTTGATCTCTGTAGTTTGTTTCCTACAGCCTGTATTAGTCAATTATTCATCATTTAGGGTTTGATCATAGTCCTATCTTGTTTGTTTGGATTTGGTTGAACTTGGTTAGTCCTTCTATATACAACAAAAGGGTAGAATCCCTATAGTTTGGCTCTCCTCCTTGGGTAGAATCCATGCTCGGTTTGTGCCCCAATGTTTTGTAGAAGAGGGATGGACTAGTTTAACTCTTTAGGCTTGTGATCTCTTTTCTACATCACAACCATGTCATAGATGCTCTTACACATCTTACATGACAAGATTTTCTCTTACACACATAATATTAGTACATACACTTGGCATGATGGCCAAGTCATATTAGGACACCCTTTTTCATGAGGGCTTATAAATAACTAATAAATTAACAATAAATAAACCACTAGGATTGCAAGGTGTATGGCAAACCTATCCCAATAGTACTCGTTGCCAAGAAATGAGATGGATACCAATCTGGAGATCTAGTCCTCAGTCAAGTCTATAAGTCTAGTTTATACTCCAGTCTAACAATGAGAGAAATATGAATAAACATTAAGGAAATCTATTTTGCAGTACAAGATAAGTAAAGCAAACCATCATAACACATATACAATGATATCACAATCCTTATATCTCCATTATATTGATTTCTCATTAACAGGTATATACATATCCATACCGGCAGGTCTGAGTCTTTGCCTTATACATATTACTCACTCTTTCACTCTCATTCACTCTTACCTTACATTGCATTGTATGTATCTCCTATATATCTACATAGAGGTTTGTCCTTTCCTAAAATACCTCTTTATGAGTCAGCTATACCATCTACATGGCCTTTACGGTAACGTGCGGTAGGTTTTGCTTGATGCCCTGTTCTCTGCCAACATCACTCCCCCTTTTAAAAGTATGTCTTGTCCCCAAGACATGTTCTTCAACTTGTAGGCAGGATGTTTTTGTAGATTACTTTGAGCTAAGCCAGAGTAGTATCCCATTGTTTCTTTGAAGATGTCAAAATTTGTATTTGGCTTTCAAGTTGGATATATTTATCCTTTGCTTCTCCTAAGGTAGCCGGTACCTTTACCTTCTATATAGTCTGTTTAGATTCAGTGAATACTCCGGTTAGAGATGCCAACCTTAAGATTATTACTTCTCTTAGTTGCTTGATCTATGATTTTATCTATTCTCTTTGATCTTGAAATTGTTGTAACTGAGAGTGTAAGGTCTCTACTTGTGCCCTTATGGCTCCATTAGTGTCTTGTATTGGATCATAGGTACTTACCACTTGTGTTATCCGTGTTTCTAACACCTCTATTTGATCTTTTATATTGTTAGTAGTAATAGGCCATTGTAAACAAAATTGGTAGAGTACCTTAGCCTCTTCCATACCCTATTGAATGCTCTTTATTTGGGCTTCTAGTTTATTGTGTGCCTTAGTACATTTGTTAGAAGCATCAGCTAGTCTCTTTTGATTGATCTTCTTTGTGATCTTCTCTTATGCCTTCTTCTCCAAGTATGTAGAATGAGCCTTAAAGCTTTGCATTAGCTGTTTGAGTTGATAGGTGGGAGGTAGGGATGTGTCCCTATGTGCCTTTAGCATTTCCTTTTGTATTACATCTACCGCCTCCATTAGTATCTCACTTCCCTCAATGTGTTGCTACAAAATTTCTTCCCTCGTTGTGGAGTGGAAGATGTCACCCAATTGTAATTTATGTAGGGGTGAGATACCAGATAAGTTTACTTGTTCTCCTATGACTAGTGATTGTAGTAGCTAAGGAGTCACCATGGGCTGTATCTACTTTTGTTGCGCTATAAAATATTTGATAGATTGGATGAGGGAGGCAGAGGAGGACGCATCTTGAGAATCCTAATGATTATCTCCTATATCTAGAGCCTCTTCTTGCTGTTGTCCATCCTCCTGATCAATATTGGTGTTGTACAAAGGAGATATGCTTTGTTCAGTATTTTGCAGAGGATATGTATCCTTTTGTGTCACAGTTTTCTCTGCCTCCTTAACTGTATCATATATCTTCTTTGTTATTTGTTTAGTTTTCGCATGTATCTTATCTTTGTCTACTTGTTCCATGTTGATAAGGGTATCCACCCTTTGCTTTGACCTAAGCTCTATGGCTTGTATTTGTGCTATTTTATCCTTCTCCTCTGCAGAGATAGAAGTACCCACTCCATCAATAACTTGTTGCATGAGATCTTCATCCAATTTTAGAGCTTTCTCTCTTCTTTTCCTTAGTGCATCTACAAGGCTATCTACTAGCAATCCCAAAATCTCATCCATTGTTTTATTGTTTTTTATCATATATTTGATTATTGCTCTTTCAATTATCTTCTTATTATCCATAGATACCTCAGGGTAAAGTTCTGTTGTCTCTTGTAACAAACCATGGCATTCAATCCCATTGAGGATTGCATCTAGGCTCAATGGTTCGTTGGAGTCTCTTGTGTTGTTGGTTTTTGTTTCTTTTTCCTTATCAATTATATACCTCTTCTTCCCCTTCTTCCTCTTCTACCTCCTCCCAGGGGTTTCATTTTTCTTTCTTTTAGCCTGTTTCTTTTGTCTGGTTCCCTTTTTCTTCTCAGCACTCATCTGTACTAATGTTTCTGATGCTTTCCTCCTCCCTGTGGATATTGTTTGTGATGATGTGGCAAGTTGTGGTATCGTTTGTGCACTAGCTACCATAGATGCACTTCTTCCTGATCTTTAAGGTGTTTGTGAAGTAGTGGGCTCTTACGAAGTGGAGGGTCTAGCTTGCGGAGCTTTCGCAGTGGCTTGTGAGGCTGATGCAATGTTAGATGGTGTAGATGTGCCCTCTGAAGGTGGGATTTCCCATTGTTTATGTAATTTATCTTTGTGCTTCTCTAAATGTTCCTCCATATTTTTCTTGTGCATCTTATCCATTACCTCCCTGTATGTTCTAAATATTTTTGTGGTAGTATCTTTGAGTTTGCTTAGTAAATTTTTCGCATAGGCATTTATTTCTACCTTAGATACTTCATAGGGCAACCTAGCTATCAAAAAGTTCTAGACTCCATTGCCTCCATATAAGTATAGTCCTTGTCCACCATGAAAGTTATGTGGTTCATATATTGCTTTACAAATTCATATGGTAATCTCTCTCTAGCTTGCATATCTGACTATAGGGTTTTGAAGAAATCCAAGTACATGGTACTAAAGGCTCTTGTGTCACTAAAGATTCTAATGTGTTGTTTTATTTGTGTGGCAATTTATAGCTGTTGTTGCCAAATTTTTCCTTTGAATCCCGATAATACATTGAGAAAATAGAATACTAGGCGTATAATTAAAGTGCCATACTAGAAATTATAGTTTGACTCCTTTGTCCTTTTTAGGTTCTCCATCAGCTGCTCCTTCATCACTTCATAGAGGTCAAAATCTTTTCCGTCTTTCACCATTTGGTATGCGGTGTGAATTATTGTCACGGTAGCTGAGCCCTCTCTGTTGGCATAGTATATCTTGTAGGCTATCCCCATCGTGGAATATCAGACCCTTGGATCTATGATATCTTTTACACTGAGGCTTTGCCTGTCAGGTTTTGCTCTTGTCATCTTAGTAACCTTATCATTCTTGGTTGCCTTTATTGTCGGTACTGGCCTTGAGCTAAATCCGGTCACTGCTTTGATTGCATCTTTCGTTATGCAGTAGGGTTTGTCCAAATAGATGAATTCATTATGGATTTGACTGAGAATTATTCTTACCCACTCATGAGCATCATTGAAATCTAGATAATCTTTCCATATATCCAATTTCTTGGCGGCAATGTTCTTATATTCATCAGAGTACCCTGCATCTCCAAGTAGTGTGTCCCTCAACTCCTCAAACTTTATATGGTTTATCTTTGTGATTGCGGCATGGATGTACTTCCTGACATCTTCAATGTAAACGTACATTAGAGAAAGCTCCTTCTTTGTCAACCCCCATTGCCTTGAATGGGCATTTCTTGTATTTAGGCCTTGATTTCTCCATCACATCAATGAGCACTGGTGTAGCCATCTCATCTTACTCATAGTTTGTCGGCTAGGGTTTTATTGCTTTGTAGATTAGAGCTCAATTTTCTCAAATTGTTTGGATGCAAATGAGAATTTTAGGTTAGATTAGGGTATAAATATCCCTAAAAGTTGCTTTTTGCATTTATTGTTTTTACCCATTATGCTTTTTGCGGGCTTTTCTAGCCATTTATTGTTGTAAGTTGCTAACAGTTACTTTATCCTACAATATGTTACAATATGATATAGTTACTATGTTATAGGTTTGAATTCCATTACATTTCATCTTTTCATCTTGGAGATTTGTGACAATGCTTCAACCGAGCTCCATTAACATATCCGACAATGATACTTCCTTCCATATCTTTCAATCTAACCGCTCTGGATTTTGCAATTTCATGTATGTAAGATGGTCCTAACCATCTGATTTTGAGTTTTCCCTATCTCTTAAACTTACTATCATACAAAAGTACCAAGTCTCCTTTGCAATTTTTCCTCCATAGGTTCCTGTCATGCTAGGCTTTCTGCCACTTTCTCTCTAGATTCATGTTATAGGCTGCCATCAACCTGTTTTCATCCATTTTCTCCAGTTCTTATATTCTCTGCATCAAGGATTCCTCTACATTTAGTTTTAGAGTCCTTGCGGTACAAAAGTTAGGAAGTATAAAGTATATTGGTATAGTAGCATCCAGGCCATAGATTAATTCATAGGTTGTGAAATTTGTGGTTCTTTTATAAATGGTGCGGTAGGCCCAAAGTACTGCAAGTACTTTCAGGTCCCAATCTGTTCTGTTGCCATCACACTTTTTTGTCAGTGTCTTGCCAATGATTTTTTTTAAGGCCTCACTTGCTCCATTTGTCTAAGGATGATATGGTGTGCTCTTGTTGTGTACTATCATAAAGGATTGTAGTAACTCCACAATCATGTTGTTTACAAAGTATTTTCATTGGTCACTTGTGGTACTAAGTGGACAACCAAATTTAGTGATTATATTCTCATAGAGGAACTTTGCGGTTGTTTTTGCAATACAAACTTTTGTAGGTATAGATTCTATCCATTTTGTAAGGTATTCTACTCTGGTGATGATGTATCTTGATTTTGATTGTTTGGCCGGAGGATCTATGGGTCTAATAAAGTCAATTGCCCATTTCTCAAAGGGAAGTTGTGTTGATATCGCTCTTAATGGAATTTCATCTCTAGCGGTAGGTTTACCCATTCTTTGACAAATATCACAATATTTTACATATCTTTTAGTATCTTGGAACAGGGTAGGCCACCACAAGCCTGCTAGTTTGATTTTTCTTGCTGTTAAGTCTCTGAAGTTATGTCCTCTTGCTATACCTTCACGTGCTTCTTTTATAATTGTTGGCATTTCAATTCGCACCTCTGGAATGTGAGTTGGAAATGGACAGCTATGCACAGTTAAACTACTCTTCTATTATGAGGGGAAGTTCCCTTTTTGCTAATGTTTGCTAAAAAGATAAATAAATTAAATTTGCCTATCTTTTTTTTGTTTCTCAGGTGTGAGCACAAGGTTATAAAACTCTATTAGCTGCAGTAGAGGTTTTTCCTTTTTAAAACTTCTAACTACAGCTAGGCCTAAACTAAACGATGCTTTTGATTGCCTAAGTAACACAGAGCATAGGAATCAAAATTTGATAAGGAATGATTTGTTTTTAACACAAAAGCTTTAATAAACTTCTTCCAGATTCACATTAGAAGACTCATTGTACTTCAAGATGAAAACTGAAATAAGATTATGCAAGCCACACATCTGACGACAAAACTAGATGATCAGAGATAGAAAATCAAAGCAAATGGCAGGCATAAGACTTCTATTCCCAATATCATAAAGTTGATACAACTCCAAGACAACAATATTATAGCAAAAGGCAGGCATACAATAAGTGATCAAACACTAGAAAACAGATATAACAGAGTGAACAAGCACTTGAAATAACAATTTCTGCAGGCTATAATAGGCACAACAAATCTTGCTATCACAAACACTGCTCCCTGTACAATGGGAAAGGCTGCCCTTATTTATACTAAATCAAAGGAGTAGGGAACCCTAAAATCTCTTTGATTTTATCTAACTAACTTGCCAACTCGCAAGCTTTATTTCTATTCTAAGACAAAGATTACAACTAACAACTGCTTTAAAACAATTTGCTTTAAAGCAAAGAAAGCTCCAACTAATACAAAGTGATCTTTTACTATTTTAAGGATGGATAAGCTTTGAATGAAAGCAAATGGTTTAAAACAAAAAGCATTGAGTTAAAGCTGCTTTCTTTTGAGTCACATCCCCATCTATATTGTTGCTTTATTGGTGATGTCATCCACTAATATCTTCTAAAAAGCAGATTTCGAGAGAAAAAGATGGCACATGGGTTTTGTAGACAATCTCGTTCTGAAGTAACCTAGATCGTTGAATTTTGAAAAAGCGGAGGATTTCCTAAAAAATAGCAAAAAAGTAGATTTCTGGAAAAATAAAATTTTCCAATCTTCAAGAGGATGAAATGCTGGATGGACCTATTTCGATGAAAATTGAAAAAGCTTCGGCCCTATTTCTAAAAAATGATCCCCTAAAAAGATGGACCTCGAAAAAGCATGCCTCTATGCTTCCCAATCCTGAAACTATGAAGAACACTGAAAAAACACTCCATTTGGGTTCTCAAATCTTCGTGGAAAGAAAAAAAAATCTTCTTCCTCTGGATGCAACCTACAAAAGTAATGAATAAAGGAGGACAAAAGCTTGTCTTTATATAACTTTAGGGCAAAAAAGTAGCTTTCTTTGTGAAAGAATAAAGCTTGAATCTTATCCATGAAGAAAGCATCTTTTAAAGCACAAATCCAAGCAGATATACTTGAATAGGAAGAATCCCTATTTTATAGCTGCCTATGGCTTCATGTGTGAGATGATTAAAAATATCTTCTTTGATGATGTCATCAAACATGCGAGTTTGCAAAAGTGTTAGCCAATGTTTCCTTCGTTTTGAAACTTTTGCATTCATTTTGACTCCTGCATGGCCTGCCTCTGACTTCAACAAGATAGCAAATTGTCACCATTGATTGAAAAAGCAGACTGATCATGGCATCTTGGAAATTTATCAACTATGATTTCATCCCCAGCCTTGAACTGACGATCCGACGATGTTTGACTGCAATTTTGACTTTTGGAAACTGTCGCTGGACGAAGATCAGGAAGCGGCTACAAGAAGCACTGCTAGATCATGAAAAATTCTAACACTGGAGATCCTAGGCGCCCCTAGCCTCCTGGGGCGCTTGGAATTTCATGCCTTAGTCAAAATTTTGAAATTTTTAACTTTGCTCATTTTTCGAAAAAACACGAAAAATTGGCTAAGTCTGGAGATGATGGGCACCCCTAGCCTCCTAGGGTACCTGATATTCCATGCCTTAGATTTTTTTTGGAATTTTCATTTTCTTCTGCAAATCTTGATGGTAAGTGGAATCAAAGACGGATTTTGAAGGTCCCTATCTGATGTATATTTCAAAATATATTTAAGTATATGTTTAAATATTTTGAAATATACTTTAAATATTTTGAAATATACTTTCAGGATGTTTGAGATAGGTCTCATATCCATGGGATTTAACATGCAGATTCTAGATTTTTGAGGATCCACCAGATTTCAGAGTTAGTTAGTTTTTCAGGGCTTCAAGACATCAGACTTAGCCAATTTTAGGATTCCAAGGATAGGCATCAGGATGAGGGTAGACTGGATAGCCTGAGCATATCTGAGATAATCTCCAGCTTTTATGGGCCTTTTGATTGAGTTTGATTGATTTTGACCCCTGAAAGCGGGGTGATAAGGCCCTTTTTTATGTTTCTTGAAAAATGCAAAAAAATCTAACACTGGGTTGCTTGGGCGCCCCCAGCGTCTAGGGGCACTTGGGTTTTCCAGACTTAGTCAAATTTTGATGATTTTCAGCTTTTCTTTGTTTTCTGGATTCATTGTGCTTCATTTTTTCATTCCTTGCCGGTCGTTGCTTGTTCAACGGTTCTTCGTCCTCTGAACAACACTGAAACCTTGAATCTGACCCCTGGCAGATGAACTTCCTCCATTAGTGGCGTTAGAGATCGTGCTTCACCATCTAAAAAAGTAGAATTGACCCAGTAGAGAAAACAGAACCTTTTAGAGACTTCATCTAGACGACCTTGATCATGAAGCAATATTAGCCAATCAGAATCAAGCATGACTCCTGATTCAGAAATTCTATTTTTAGAAAATTTTACCAGTATCCATATCTCAAGAAAACCTAGAAAACCTAAATTGACATCTATTTTTAGAAATTTTGACTTTTTGACGACAAATTTTTCTAGACTCTTACAAAATGCCTTAATGAAACAAATTTTTTGATTTGGCACAACAATAATATCCTCCCTTTCATGTTCATACACCACCCTCATGATTATATCATCTTTCCCTCTTATATGTAGTTCTCCTTTGATAAGTGTATAGGGAAAAACCTTCCGCATAAGGATTTGTTTGTCTCGCGGAGATGTCTCAGCTAGACATTCTCTTGTGGCCAATAGATATGCAATATCTTTTAGTTCTTCTGGTACCGCATTGACCCTAAACAGGTTTGCGCTAGGGAGTTCCTCTTCATGGTTATCAGGCTCCTCCCCTATTTCAATTCTTGATAGATAGTCAGGGCCTTGGTTTTGTTTCCCCGGCTTCACTTTGATGTTGAACTCAATTTCTTGGAATAGTAGTAGCCATTAACATATTCTTCCTTGTATGAAACGTTTGTTTAATAGGTATTTTAATGGTTCATGGTCGGTAAAGAAAGTGAAAGGTGTGGATAGTAGGTAGTGTCTAAATTTATGCAGTGACCATTGCTAGTGCTTCCCTTCCTGTTGTAGTGTAATTTTTCTCAACTTTTGATAATTTCCTACTAGAAAATGCTATAGGATGGTCTTTAGTTCCTTTAGATTGAGCTAATATTGCACCTACTGCTTTACCTGAGGTATCTACATGAACATGGAAATGAATGTTCCAATCTAGGAATATTAAGATAGGGGCTTCAACAGTTTTGTGCTTTATTATGTCAAAAGATGATTGACATTGCCCATTCCATTCAATGTTTCTTCCACTTTTATTTTTGAGCAATTCTTCTAAAGGTGCGGCAATTGGTGCATAACCCTTTATAAACTTCCAGTGATACCCAATGTAACCTAAGAAAGTTTTTACTTCTATTATTGTTTTAGGTAGTGGTAGTGTGAGGATTAAAGTCACTTTCAAGGGATCTACCATCAACCCTTCCTTGCAAATGATGTGACCTAGGAGAGTCCCAAAAGGTACCACAAATGTGCATTTATTGAGATTCAATGATATTTGTAAACTTCTACATTTGTTGATCATCATTCTCAAGGTTTGTGTGTAGTCTTTCACTAAGCCATAGGCAATCCAGTCATCTAGATAAACCTCTAAGTAATTAGGAATGAATTCTTTAAATGTAATTACCATTATTCTACTGAAGACTCTTAGTGCATTCTTTAGGCCAAAAGGCATCATTGTGTACATGTAGGATCCCAATTCAGATGCAAATGTTGTCTTAGGCTGATCCCCTTCTCTTATCTTGACTCTCTTCTTCATGTTAGGATTGAGTCTATATGGCCTTTTCTTGATTGGTCTCACTCCTTTCAGTTGTATCTTCATTATCTCTGCTTCTTCTTTAATCCCTTTCATCTCAGCGAAGGTCCTTGGGAATAGATCTTCAAAATCAAAGAGAATCTCAATCACCTGCACTACTACTTTTTCATCCCAATAGTCTCCAATCTTCGCCATTTTAGGATCACCTTCCTTTGCAATATTTTCCTCTCTGATTTTCAGTGGTTCCTTGTAATATTGGTCCTTTTGTTCAGTCAATATTTCTATCTCTCTTTCTCCCTCTTGCACTTCAATATTTATATCCTCATTATCCTCATCATCTATCTTTGTTATTTTATAGCATTTTTGTCCCATGTCCCTTAATTGTTGATCTATCCATTCCGCTAATTTCCATATCCCTTCAGATCTTGGTGGTGGTGTATTGTACTCCAATTCTTTTTCTCTTCCTTTGTTTCTTGTTAAAAAAATTATTTCTTTTTATTTTCCCAAGTGTAACATGTACAGATTTCTTTGGACTCTGGAAAGAAAACGTATGTATGAAATCAACTTGTACTTCTTCCCAATCCCTTGTTTCCTTTATTCTCTCTTGGTTGATATACCAAGTTTGGGCTATAGGTGTCAATGTCCAGTAGAACAAGTGGGTGTATATAGCCTTGCTATGTTCTTAAATTCTATTTTGCCATGCTACTATGCAAGTGGTTAAGTGATCTTGTGGTAGATTATGGCCTTCATACTTAGATATTTCTTTGTATTCTCCATGTTCCAGTAAGTATCTCACATTGATAAGAAGTTTAAATGTATGCCAATCTTGAACTGAATCTCTATGTGTTGACCACCAGTTTGTTGCATTACATACTAGTGTATGTTGTATTGCTTGTATTCTACATTGTTCTTCTACAAAGATTGTCTCCATCTCATTCAAGTATTGTTGTAGGTCTTTAACCCGTAAAAACTTTAGTATCTTGATATGAGAGATTCCTTTCATAATATGATTTATATGATGAGATCTTCTAGATTCCTCTTCATTTTGGTCCTTGTTGATGGCACATACCATTTGCGGTGAATTTTCCTCTGATACAGAGGATTGTGGTATGTTTTCTTTACTAGATTGAACCATGCATATCCTCCTAATCCCTGTCATTCTCTAGGTTTTGAGATCCAGTTCATTTTTGATTCATGCTTCTAGGACTTCTTCACTATTAGTGCTGTCATTCTCATTCTCTGCCTCTATTTCTCTTGCTGAATTTGGTTCTCCCTTTGTTTCATTTGTTTCTATCCTTGATATTGTGTAGATGTTTTTATGGTAATCATCGTTTTCTTTCGCATGGGTGGATTCTTCAATATAGGCCTCATCCATTGGTTGTCCTAATGGTATGAATATACTTTTATTACTATCCACAAAAGATAGTTCTTCCTCGTGGGAGTCCACTATCCCATTGGCATCTACAAACCATATTAGTCCAAGTAGTGCATTAAAGGAATCTCCTTGTTCTTTCATAGCAACAACCACAAAATCTACTACTTGTTTGATTCCCTTCAGGTTTACCTCGACATGTTTCCATGTTCCAATGATTGACATGCTAGACCTATCTGCCAAAGTAATATTGTAAGGTGTTTGAGACAATCTAGGTCCCTAGTTGTTCCCAACGCTTCTTAGTGATCATGTTTATGTCTGCACCCAAGCCTGTCATTACATTTTTGACCTTTTTATGATTAATATGGGCATCCACCATTAGTGGTTTTATTTTCCAATGTCTTTCCTTTCTTCCCAATTGCCTAACTTGGTTTCACGCTATCTTCTCCTTATTCCAATATTTAGCAAATTGTTTAAATTTCTCCATTAGATTATGTTGTTGCGTTAGAGATGTAAACTATTTTTATTGCTGCAACTTATTCTTCTATGAAGAATTGACTGACTTGTTTTTGCTTTTCTTGTTCTTCTATTATTATCTGTTTAGTCTTTTGTACCACCTCATCATGTTGCCTTTTATCCGAGAAGAATATACCTTCCTCCTCACTTTCTTCTCTTTCTGATTCAATAGTGTCATATCTTTTTTCTCTGGTGTTTGTGCCCCACCTTGTAACTACTGTTGCTTTCTCCTTTCCTTTGTCCATCTTAGTTTTTTCCTCCTTTATTCTCTTATTTTAGTTTTCTTCATCTGATGAAGATAGATCTGTATTTCCATCCTTATCTTTCTGACATGTTCTTAGGACTTGACTTTCTTTCTTAGGGACTCTTCTAATTACTCGGGCCCCTTTTGCTTATCCAAATCATCTCCTTTTTTGTTGCGGTGTATTCTGAAAGTACTGTTGTGTCTTATCACATGTGAAAAGGTCATGTTCTGTATTGTTGTCGAATGAACATTGCCTTCTTCTTTCTCCCCAACACTCATTAGCAAAGTGCCCTGGTTTACCGCATTTGTAACAAGTGGCCTCATCTCTTCTTCTTCTACCTCTACCTTGGCCTCTGCCTCCTCTATAACCTCAAAATTGTCTCTATCCTCATTACTTTAGTTATTTTCATATGGTGCATTTTGGTTTGTATTCTGGATAGTGTTCATGTTCCTTTGATTTTTCCATGAAGGTTGCTTGTAACCTTGGTCTTGAAGATATAGTGGTCTTTCTACTAGGTCTTTGACATATGACATGGTATTAGTGTGTGCTTTGTTTTTGTGTTTTGAATTGTACCATGAATCACTCTCATCCTCATCTTCTCTCACCTTGAACATTTGTGATGGACAATCCGATGTTTCACGATTACCCCATTCTTTGCATAGTCCGCAATAGACTATGTTGTTCTTTGTAGGGAGTGCCTTTATATCTACTTTCATTGTGGCGGCTTGTCTTTCTCCTTTTAGTTTTGGACATTCATTCCGGATGTGTCCTTCCTTTGTACAATAGGAACACCATATATTTGGCCTTTTATCTTCCTATTTTGCCAAAATTTCCTATTTGAGTTTCAATTGCTCCAATTCCAATCTTAGCCTTTCTAATTCCATATTTTCCTTGTTTTTGTCTTGTTTGTGCCATGTATGTGCCTCAATCTAGCATGCTAATGTGACTGCTTTTGCATATGTTTCAAATATTCTCCCATCTAGAGAGGCTCTCACATTTGGGCTTATTCTAGATGTAAACCATTCAATCTTCTGCTTCTCAGTCAGTGGTTCTTCTAGTTTGCAGACTGTGTGCTTAAACCTTTTGTCAAATTCCTTAATGGTTTCTCCATCCCTTTGTATTAATTCTCTTGTCTTACTCACCCCTTCCGCAGGTATTTCTGGAGTTTCAAAGTTCTCCAAGAATTCCTTCTTCACTTCCTCCCATGTTTTATCATGTTTAGAACAAGCTTTTTTGTACCATTTTAATGCATCATTATGTAATGTCCCAAAAAAATCAAACAATTTAGTGTCATCTTTGGTTATCTCATTCCGGTTCCAAATAGATTCTAGCACAAAAATGTGTTATGCGGCTTTAGTTGTGTCCTTTTCAAATACTGATAATTTGATAATAGCATCCATCTTTCCTTTCTTTTACTTTTCTGGAGCTTCTAGTGTTTTGTGGTGGTTTTCTTTCTGGTTTTTCTTCTCCTTAGGCTCTGGCCTTTGTGTTAGGGTTTTATGTTCTCTCCCTTAATCTCTCCACAAGTGGATGTCAAAATATTCTTCTCCCAAAATTACCTCAAAATCTTTATTCTCTTTCTCTTTCAATGTCAATTTGATCTTTTCTTAAAATTCTACTTGCTTTATAAGGCAACCGGGGTGACTCTTAGTCGAGGGGGTGTGTCTTCAAACTGCCTTTTCATTCTCGGGGATATTCTTTCATTTGTAAACGACATTGTGTTTTCATTAGGTGACTTTTCGTTATTTTGTCTTATATTTCCGGAACTAGTCTCTTTATATACCGCATCTTCTCTAATCTTCATTATACTCTGATTAACCAGGTGGTCTAAGTAATCTGGATCCAAATTTAGGGGCTGAAGGTTTCGTATAGGATTTAGTAATTCTTCCCATTGTTTGTCAACTCTAATTTGAATGTTAGCCCAATTAGGCTGATATTCTAGAGTTTTATATATTTGCAGTAGGGTTAGGGTATGGTTATGTTCTTCCCTCCACGAACTTCTCAACTACTCATATGCATCAATTCTTCCTCCTATACTCTTTAAAAGTTCTGTTGCCCTATCAATATTTATTGTAATAGGCTCAAGATTCTCTATATCTCATTGTATTAACTTTGTGGTAGCCTCTATGGCTGTTTCATCCATTCTTTCATTTCCCTTTATATTTTCCCCTCTGGCAGCACCCTCATTGACGCACTCATCCAACTTATTTTCTTCCACAATTTCTCTTTCCTGATTTCTAATTGTTTCTCCTGCCTTCTCTATTCTTATGCGATACCTTTCTTAACATTCTTGGGTTTGTTTTTGTCTCTCCTCTGTACTTATCTCCATTTCGTTTAGTATATTTTCTTTGATTTCCCTTAATATTTTGTTATCCCCTTTTGCCTAGGTATTTTTTGATTTGGAATCCTATTAATCCTTATGTATCCCATGGTTGGCTTATCTTAAAGAGTTACATCTTTTCAAGGATCTTTTCAGATCCTCCCCCTATTCCATTTTCCATCCCCTTAAGTGCCTACGCCCTCTCACAAGGGTAGGAACTTAAGAGAATTCAAGATCTTTTATAGATCATAAAAAAAATTCCTATTACTGAAGTTTCCTTACTTGCGCTACTTCGCACTTCTCCTTTCTCTTTTTACTCTCTCTTTCTTGACTATCCTTTTGTAGAGTCCTAACAACGGAACCAAATGTTGGCAAGAAATGAGAGGGATACTAGTCTGGAGATCTGGTCCTCAGTCAAGTCTATAAGTCTAGTTTATACCCTAGTCAGACAATGAAAGAAATATGAATAAACATTAAGGAAATCTATTATGTGGTACAAGATAAGTAAAGCATCATAACACATATACAATGATATCACAATCCTTATATGTCCATTATATTCATTTCTCATTAATAGGTATATACATATCCATACCGATAGGTCTGAGTCTCTACCTTATACATATTACTCACTCTTTCACTCTTATTCACTCTTACCTTACATTGCATTGTATTTATCTCCTTTATATCTACATAAAGGTGTGTCCTTTCTCAAAATACCTCTTTATGAGTCGGCTATACGCTCTGCATGGCCTTTGCAGTAACCTGCGGTAGGTTCTGCTTGATGCCATGTTCTCTACCAACAATATTAACACTTTATATTTTAGAATTGATGATTAAAAATATAATTCTAGGTAGACAACAGGCACTAGGTATAGAAGAAACCAAAAGAATTTTGAGAGTTGAACTAAATGTGTAAAAAATCATTTGAGAGTATAAATGGTATTTATATGAATTCAATTGTGGTGAAGCCCACCAGATTATAAAATGTTGGATGTAAATTTCAAGTGATTAGGACTAGGCTCCAAAGCACGAGTAGTGATTTCATGGCGAATATGACCCCAACAATAGATTGATTTTAATGGTAGTGTGAATATGGCATATAATTAAAGCATTTGTCATAAATTCTAGGTGATTAGCAATCAGTCACATGTAGATTATTATGGCAAAAATGATATGATGTAAATGATTCTTAAATAATGGGAGGCGATTTAAAACCATTGAATTGATTTTTGGTAAAATCGTGGTGAGTTGGCCCTCCTTATATTTGATACTATTTTCCAAAGATTGAGGCATCGATAATTCACCACTAAAATAATCACTAGTCAACCATTTCACTAACCGTTGTGATTCAACCTCACACACTTTATGTTGATTTGTGCACTTGGTTATTGTATTTAAAGACATTCTCTCATTCATTTGAAACCATTTAGGACATTGTGAATCATTTAGGAATCAACTGAGTACATCCAAACTTCAATTTACAAAAGGAACAAAAGGAATTTAATGCATGATCAAAGTACCTAGAGCACATCATCCTAGGTCCACCACATGTTTTGCTTGTCTTTGGATCTTCTCTTAGAGCTGTAAAGTTGGTCCATCCAAGGGTTTAATCGAGGAGAACTTGACCCTTACGATCTAACAAATTCCCAAAGGTGTTTGTAAACATAACTAACCCTTACAAGCATTTATATTAGAGATTGAGGCAAAATAAGTTACAAATTGCAAGAATCAACGAAATCAAACTCGTGAGTTATAGGGTTATTTTTGTGTAGAAAATCACATCTGCACTTGTGGGGATCAGTTCTGCAAATGTGGATGCAACAAACAATAAATTTTTGATTTAGAGATCTTAGTTTAAATCATCTAGAGGAAAATATAAAATATAGAAAAAAAATTCAAAATCAAAGAAAAATATAAAATATTGGCAAACCACTTTTTAACATTTGTTACAATATTTCTCTATCATCAAAATCTAACTAAATATTATTTTTCAATTTAATTTAATTTTTACACTTATTTACATTTATGACAACATTCAACTCCAACTCAATTAATCTAAATTAATTATTATTTACATGTATTTAATTAACATAAATCTACAATAATATAAATTGCTTCTACAACTTAAAAAAAATCCTCGTGTCGCATATCAACTGTATTCCCCATAATTTGAAAACCATACTCTCTGAAGTACATACATAACTCGCAACGAAGTGGCATATAATTTCGAACTGGGATTCTGTCTTTCATCTTTTAAAAAGATCTTAAATTCCCCCTCAGGGTTCAACGTCTCTCCTCGTGGCAGCTCTGCTCTTTAGCTTTTGAGAGGAGGCCGTCGCTTCATTAGCACATTGAACAGATTTAATTATTTTCTGGATCCTCAAATTGGGATAAAATACAGGTACTCCATACCCAGTTATAATTTTCTTTACATTCATTCAGTGTCAATGTTATAAATATTCGATAAGGGGAATGAGTTTTTAGGGGAAATAATTGGTTAGATTGGTTGGAATATTGGCTAACGAGTGTAATTAGGTTACAGGCATTGTTGAAGGAGAAGGGATGGCATCTGTTTTGCAAAATGTAGGGGATGAAACAGTCCTCTTTCGAATTACTCATTCTAATCTTAAGCATCATTTCAACGAGCTGCGCTTTTCCCTTCACGTGGGTATCCACAACTCTATGCCTTAATACTCTGTGGCATTAACTGTTATTTATTTGAATTCTGTGATACTTGTTTTGTTTTGACATAATGCATGAATATTTCTGTTAAGAGTTTGGCACAGGAGAAGTGGGTTTGGGCTGGTATTTATTAGGTGCCCGGGCAATTAGCTAAGGGTAAATTACCAATTTCCTGGGATTCTCACTTATTTATGTAATGTAACGTTTTAGTCTAAAATGTTGATCATGGATGTAGTGTTTTGGTAACCTTGAGGTGTAGAAGTTTCTCTTTCAATTTCTTTTTCATAGCATTGTTATTTATTGCATTGAGAGATTCATTTTTAGTACGACATGGTTTCTCTTTATCAGCAGAATTGCATTCCATGATAACTGTCCTCCTTCAAAGGGTGGAAATAAAACACCCGCAAGGAACCCCATATGGAATTGATGGCATATTGTTGTGGGGCCAACTGTTGAACACCAAAGCGTATGTGACCAACAGACTCCACTAACATTTACCTTTACCCACATAGCTGCTGAATAGTAACTCTAGAAAAACAAGCCTATGCATAATATATTACTAGCTTTTTTATTCTCCCCTGTTTGACCACCGGGCAAGTTTCTGTTTGTCCATGGAACAAAGGTTTCATTTTGAGTTCCTCAGGAAAATCCTCATCAGTCAGGAAAAATTCTAGTACCACTGTTAATGCTGGACATCATGCATTCAGCTAGATCCATAACGGGTATGGCATGCAGTAGGGATATGACAACAGAGGCCTGTAACACCGATTACTGGAGAACAAGATACATTGCACCTCCCATGCCTATTATACTGGCTGCTAAAGTATAGTTTACTTATATAGCTTCTGTTTCAAAAAGCATAAACTTTTGATTATTGATGGCTTTGACTTCACATTTAAAAAAAAAATCGTTCTTTTTTTTTTTCAGTATTTCATTTTCATGGGAGTTTTCAGTGAGTGAATAATTTTAATATTCAAGTTCTATGTTTAGCAGTCTAGAACCAAGTTTTATGTTTTCTGCTTATGTACAGTGACCTGGTTGAAGCGACTTATTATTTCGTTTTTGAGTGTAAATTCTCAGCTCCGTATCCTTTGTGGCAATTGAGGTCTTTTCCCAACACTTCAAACAGTCCTTCTTGTGACACCTCAAGCTGTCCAACTTGGGTAGATAATGTATCTCCTCATCTTACAAAATTGAGATCCGATTAATATCAAATATTAACTGCACGATTCTCCCTCCACAGCCTTTGGATCTTCTCACTTCTTTGACATTCTGATGTTTTGATCTTTGCCTCTTGTTTTGTGGAGTTGAATCACTTGTTTGGCGCTTGATATTGCAGTCTATGTACACTGACATAAAAGTTTTCTCATGATATTTATCAATGATAATATGAATCAGATCTAACTTGTGTTCTTTAACAGCTAAGAGATATTTTAGCATATACACACAGATAGCGGAAATATACCCAAAGAGCAGACTGAAGAAAATAACAGCCACGAGTTGTCAAGATAAGATAATAGATATTTCTTAATTTATAGTAAGTATGCAATTGTCTAGCAGCATAATCTATTAAGTCTACTTGATGCTAATATCTACGTAAACTTCACAAAGTACTGCTTATGCTGCCTCTTGTATCCTAGAAACATGTTACTTTCTTACCTACATCTGGGTCTTAACAAGTACTGGAAATTGTAAATTAGCAAGGTCAAAGACACTAAAATCTCTAAAATATTTGCAGCAACTACTTTTATTATTCATGGAAGGTGGGTTCCAAACTAGAGTGGCAGTCAAAATTTCATAACTATGTAGTTTAAACACTCGCTTTCCCATTTGTGAAACTTATATGAGATTTCTTCTACTTGAAGCAACCAAGCTAATACAGCAAGCAAAATTTCTCAAATATGTAACTCGAACACTTATCTTATGTTTGCTAATATATTTGTGAAGATTGCTTCTTCATGTTGTCCTTTTTTATGGTGTCTATCATATCATAAATCAATTTCATATCATAAATCCAATCTTGCATTTAAGGTATGTGACAAATTTTTAAACATTTAAAAAGTTAATGAGCGATCATATATTAGCTAAGTTTAAATTCATTATCTTTGGAATAGATACAAATGTTAGTAGGTGGATAGGACCATAAAACTAAGGCCCAAGTAGGCTTCCATTGAGATTGTGAAAGTGTTAGTTGTATTCTTATAGTTGAGTACAATTATTCAAAAGGCCTAACATTTGTAATTTAAGTTTTCCAATTTCAATGAATTTCAATACAGTTTCCTAACATTCCTTCATAGCAAGGTACTTTACTTTGCTACGCCAAAATTTATAGTGTGATTGGTGAGTTTGTGCTTAACTTGGATTTACCATAGGTACTCTTCATTTTTACCATAATTATTTGATGCAGGAACATCCTTGGCCAGCAACAATTCTGTATCAACCAAAAATATTTTGTGTTATAACTTATTTTCTTGGTTTTACACTATTTTTTAGGTTTCTATCTGTGTGTTTGGAGATAGAGTTTGGGCTTCCTTCTATGTTCTTCTTTAGGTCCTGAGATGATATTGCATTAGTGCAAGGGGATTTGGCTGTGGCAATCTTGCCACATTTTTTACAAAAGGTTCTTGCAAGTTCTCTTGATGATAGATTGAGTTGTGTGGTAGCAGCATGAGTTCGATTTTTCATCTGCAGTTTTCTAGGACTTATTTGTTCACGGTTGTATTGTTACATTATTTGTTCTCTTAATCATTGAGCTCCTATTAGAGTGAAGGCTCATTCAAGAAGAAGACGTCCTTGATGGTGCTTAGTTTTGTATGCAAATTCAAATTCTTAGCTTCACACCAAGTCATTGGACCATTTCATAGCTCAAGCTTTGGGTCTCAGTTGGTGCCAGTTGTCCCTAGTGCGTGCTGAAGAATCCGTGCCCATATTGATCCATCTAGAGCCGGTAATTAGAATTTGAACAATGTGCCAAATTAGAAGTGGGTAGATGTGTATAAATACTCATCCCCTTGACTTCAATATGATCATCTTTCATCTTTCCTAGAATTGTTCTATCTTTTGACAAAATTATATCAAAACATTATGATCAGTTATATTTGGCCTTTGCACCTTCTTGTATGGATTCTATTTTTGAAATTCAATAAAAAATTGTATTGTTCGATTATGTTTCCATGCATTTATCTTTCTATGTTGTGGATTTGTGTCAAGCTACTTGGTTTGACAATCCTTAATTGGGTTCTCGAAACTTGCTTTGCATTAGATGGTATTAGATCGAGGTGTGCTTTGTGTCATGTGAAGATATTTTGAGGATCCATGGAAGCTTGATCTGTGTGTGGTGTGGCTTGTAGTTGCACTCACAAAATTGTTGACTTGTAGATGACAATGCCACTCCAGAAGAGTTACTAGTCATGGCCGAGCTAGACTCATTAATGTGGTTGGAAGACTAGAAGAAATGACTAAATTGTTGAGAGCAATGCAATGAAGGGTCGACGTGATGGAAACGGATCGTTGTAGAGGGTTTGTCTAGTGGGAGAATCCTAATGATTTGGAGGATGAGGAGAGAGGTGAGGAAGAGGAACATGAGCGAGTGGAAGCGTTGAATGTTGATGCAAGAGAGGGGAGGCCATTGAGGGACATCTCAAAGATTATAAGAGGTGCATGGATGGAGGTGCCATGCTTTTTTGGATTGTTGAATTAGGAAGAATTGATCAATTGGATCACTGAGATGGAGGAGTTCTTCGAATTTGAAGACATCTAAGATTCACAAAGGGTGAGAATTGCCCAAACTAGGTTGAAAGGACATGCCACATTGTGATTGAAGGAGTTGTAGTTGTAGAAAACAAAGAGTGGCAAAGAGAAGACCCCCCATTGGGACCAAATAGTTGCCAAGTTGAAAGGCAAGCTCCTACCAAGGGATTATTAGTTGGACCTTCTAAAGAAATTGCAGAATTTGCAGCAGCGTGAAGGAACATGCTGAAGAGTTTTACAAGTTGACCATCAAATTTAGACATCATGATTTGAACTAGGAAAAGGTGGCACAGAATGTAAATGGTCTCAAGCTTACCGTCCAAGAGGTGATGAGTATGTGGAGACTTCACTTTATCGAAGAAGCTCACTAGTATGCCTTGAAGGCTGAGGAGAAACTCAATTGGAGGCAACAAAAGAATGCTAGAGGAAAAAGCGGAATTGGTGGATCAAGTGCTGAAATTTTTTAGTAAGGTCGAGGAGGAAAGGGAGGAAGTTCCCCAAGCCAATCATCAGTAGGAATGATAGTGCGAGCTCAAGGAAGAGATGAGGATGAACTAAAAGTCATGGAAGGGGATTCTATGGCATTCGTTTTCAATGTGGACAAGAAGACCGTTGAGCCATTGAATGTTATCAAACAAAGTTTGTTGGCAGCAAGAGGAAGGAGACTGGGGCACATGTTGTTGAAGCTGAGGAGTCTATGGGATCGATGGAGAGAGTGGAAGAGCCTAAGTGATATAGGAGCATCCATACTTACCTCTGGTTTGACATTTTTGGTTTTATTTTCTTTCTTTGTGTTGCAGGTCCTGGTTTTCTTTTCTTGCAAATTGTACCTGAAAAACTTTTTATCTGCTGAGCGTAAGATTAATCTGGAATGTGTTGTGTTGAAGTAATTTTTTTAAATTGGAGTCTTCATGATCTCAACCTCTCTCTTCTAGTTGGCAACAACTCTAAATTTGGCGGTCTTTTCTACATGCTGCTGGCGTTTCATTTGCTTTTGGCGTTTTTATTTCCCTGTTGGATTAATTATAGCAGATGGACTTGATGGCTTGCAGGCACATACTATCTTTAGAATGCAACTTTAAAAACTTCTTTAATGTTTAGGATTGTGGGAGACCTTCATGTCAACGATGGAAGCTTGAAAAAGAAATCACGGAAGGAAAGGAAGGGGACAGAGTGGAAGGAGTTAGGGGTAATCAAGACACCTGCAAGTTTTTGTCGCAGCTCTTTTTTGTTTTAAGTTTGTTTTGTCTGTAGTGGGCAATAAGACAAGGGAGGGATTTTTAGTAGTTTCGTTTTGTCTGTAGCTAAAAAAAGAAATTTCACTAGTTTGTAAGTTTGTAGCATGGATTCCAGGAGCTAGTCTTTTGGTATTCTCATTAGAATGTATGGCTGTAGCATAAATTTCAGTAGCAAATCCCATATGTTATGCATAGGAAGCCATGAATATCATCAATTCTAAATTAGATGGTTTGAACTTTGTGGTATGAACTTTGTTGTGTTGAGCAGCTATCAGGGTTCTTTGTGTATAGTTAAATGTTTTGAAATAAATATAGTTTGAGCGTGAATTCTTTAAAGGCTGTCTGGATTGGCTACCTTTTGTAGGTACTTGATCTTGGATTGCATCATTTGGTATCAGAGCAGGTTGGAAGAACTTGGGTTACTGTCTTGTAAGAAGAAGATGGCTCACGATGATGTTGGATTCGCAGAGGCAATGAGCCTTAACATCAAGGTTGGAAGCTGTAATGTCCCCTTTGCGGAGGAGTGTTAGCCTATACTTGGTTCCCGTAGGCTAACCATGGTGGTTAGGGAACTCTAACAGTTTGTTTGGCAGTTTTCAAATACTTTGGTGGGAACTTACTATTTTTAGTAAGTTAGGGTTTCTTCTATTTCTAGAAAGTCAGGGTTGGAGGCAGAGTGTCTCGTCGAGACCTTTCCAATAGTCTCAAGATCATGTAATTCGGAGTTCATTTGCCCTCTCATATTAAAGTCCGTAATTTGATATTATTTATTAATATGGGGACTTTATTATATTTACATGGTGACTTAGGGAAAAAGTGGAATAAATGCAAAATTAAGTCACTTGGACTTGGGCGTTGAGGGAAGAGGGATAAAAGTTAATAAATGAAATATTTTCTAACCTATGGTTTTATTTCATGAGGAAATATAAAAGGCAAAAATGAAGCTTTTCATTCATTCATGACATATGTTATTTTCTCATGTTTTTGCTCTGCAACTTTGAGGGTTTGGAGAACTTCTTCCAGCCATAGCATTTGGTGACGGAAACCACCATTTGTAACAACGATTCGAGGGTGTGAAAGATCATCTGAGGTTGCTTGAGGTAGCCATACGTCTGTGGTTACATTTGCACTTCATATTGTTCAGATTAGAGGCCTTGGAGACGACACAAAGAAGAGGTATATTGATGGATAATGTAAGTGAAGATGAAGAGGAAGCTGGAGTACCGGTTGAACAAGGAGGAGAATACATGAACAAGCCCTTCATAAGGGCAATGTCTCTTATTGGAAATTGACCATGGATGGAGACTCCATACTACAAAGGGAGCTTGAATGCAGAAGAACTAATTGATTGGATCTTCGAGATGGAAAAATACTTTGAGTTTGAATCTGTAGAAGACCCACAAAAGGTGAAGTTGGCAAGTACCAAGCTGAAGGGTTGTGCATCTCTTTGGTGGGATCATGTGCAAATGGATTGACAAAGAAAAGGAAAGGAGAAGATTCATGGGATTGGATGGTAGCAAAGTTGAAATCAAAGTTTCTACCTACTGATTATCATCTCAATTTGCTGAAGCACTTGCAGAATCTAAGGTAGAGGGAGCTAAGTGTTCAAGCATATACTAAAGAATTCTACTGGCTTAGCATACAAGTTGGTCATATTGAAGATAATGAAGAAGAGGTTGCAAGATATATTAATGGGCTTCGTTTTGTTGTCCAAGATGAGTTTCGTATGATCCGAGTGAGATCGGTAGAAGAAGCCTACTAGTGTGCCCTGAGAGCTGAAGAAACATTGGCTAGTAAGCAACATAATAACAACCCAAGAGGAAGAGGAAGATCCTCTAGGGGAAGAGGACAATTTGGTGAAGATAGGAGGCTGCAGAATGAAAATTATAATCAAAACACCAAAGGAAGAGGGAATACCTTTAGAGGAAGGGGAGTCTAGTACTTCCCATAATGAAAATTATAATTAAGACACGAGAGGAAGAGGGAATACCTTCAGAGGAAGGGGAGTCTTTGGAAGAGGAAGAGGTCAAAGTTTACTTGTTATCGATGTAGTGAAGAAGGCCATAGGACCTATGAGTGTCCACAAGAACTGCATGATTATGGCAGAAATCATGTTGTAGAAGTTGATGATGAAGCACCATCTCGACACGCAATGGAGCTTGAACAAGGAGAAGCTCTTATGATAAAAAGGGTATTGCTGAAAACAAAAGAATGTGAACCAACTCAAAGAAGGAACCTATTTCATAGTATTTGCAAATCCAGAGGTAAATGTTGTAAAGTTGTGGTAGATAGTGGAAGCACAGATAATCTGGTATCCAGTGAAATGGTGGAAAAGTTGAAGCTGACAATAATTAAGCATCCAAGACCATATAAGGTATCATGGCTGCAAAAAGAACACCATCCCCTGGTAAATGAGCAATGTCTAGTTGATTTTAATATTGGAGCATATCAAGATGAAATTTTGTGTGACATCATGCCTATGGATGCTTGCCACATTTTGCTTGGAAGACCTTGGTAGTATGATAGAAGGGCTATTCATGAGGGCGAGAACACCTATACCATCATCAAAGATGGAAGGGAATACACACTGAATCCATTGATGGATGGGGGAGAAGAAGTGGACAATAGTCCAGAGGTTAGAAGGCAGTTTTTAAATGAAATAAAAGAAGATAATATGTTTTGTAATTGTTCCTAAAATTGTAGAAGTAAACACAAGTGTAGAAGAAGTGCCATCAGAAGTATAGAAGTTGCTTGAAGAATATGTTGAAATTATGTCCCATGAGTTACTAGAAGGGTTGCCACCTGTTAGAAGTGTTAGTCACCATATGGATTTAATCCATGGAGCAAGTCTACCAAACAAGGCAGCGTATGGGATGACACTTGCAGAGAGTGAAGAGGTAAAAAAGACAAGTCCAAGAGCTATTGAACAAGGGATTTATCAGAGAGAGCCTTAGCCCTTGTGTTGTACCAGCAGTATTAGCACCAAAGAAAGATGGAGAATGGTTTATGTGCATTGATTCTTAGGCTATAAACAAACTTACTATAAAGTACCGATTTCCACTACTACGAATGGATGACTTGGACTGTTTAAGTGGCGCAAGGTATTTTTCGAAGATTGACTTGAAGAGTGGGTATCATCAGATCCAAATTAGAGAAGGTGATGAATGGAAAACTACTTTCAAGACTAAAGATGGGCTGTATGTGTAATATACACTGTCGGATAGGGTTTTGTATGCCAATTTTTTTGTGTTCCCCTCACTGCTGTTTTGGTTTAGGGTTTATATGTGTGTTTGCATGTGTTGTTTTTGCATTGAAACCATGGAATATAAAGCATATAACAATAACCCCAAAAAAATACAATAGATATGCAGAAAAGAACAATGACCCAGATCATAAAATAGGCTAAAACCAATTACAATGATATACCCATTTTCAAATCTTCAACTTCGTATTATTGCCGTACTTGGGCTAGCATTACAAGCTATGGAAAATCACCATTAATCACATACAATGGAAGTTTTTCAACAATATCAAAGCTGCCACATCAAATGAAAGCCTAGACACCAATATTGAATGTGATAGGAGCCACGAAGGAAGTAGAAACAACACTATAGATGGCCACGTTTCCCCTAGGACTGTATGGCCCAGCTGGTAGCCAATATCAGCATTAAATCCATGCCAAACAACTCATAATATCTCTGTTTTGTGCTGAATATCTCTGCAGATGCTAGGCAACCCTGATAGTAGAGAAATATGCTAGAAAAAACCACACAATACCCCAATGAATGATGTACGGCCAGGTATGTAAGGGTACGGCCAGCAAATGGGAAGCAACAGCTGCACATTCACACTTCAAACTGTCACAAATCTGCTATAAATCCTTTGATCTCAGCTGCATACAAATACTTCATAAGATAGGTCTATTAACTTCCCGAAAACTCCACCAAATTGTATCAAACTGAAGCACAAATGAAGCCCCTGGATGAGACTTCCCAAAACCCTCCTGATGCTGTATTCCAAGCACAGAGAGAGTGATCCTGAAGAGGTTTTCGTCTCAGCAGAATCCCAGTTCAAACCCTCAAAGCCAAAGCTTCAAAGTGTTGCACGACAATATCAAATTTGCAAAGTGAGTGAATAATGCAAATGAGCTCACTTTTCCTTTTTACCCCTTCTCCTCCAACGCCCAAGAGGGAATATTTTATTAATTTGTTTTATTTCATTAAGTCCCCATTCCTCCATGAGGGGTGCCCAACTCCTAGCAACATCACTTTAAGTTATAACTTGCATTTCACAAGTTAAGTCACTTTAATAAAATAAAGTCACTTTAGCCATATAAAGATTATAATTTAAATATTTAATTTAACTTATACATCGACAAATAACTCCTTGGCTATCTCGAAATCACAAACCAAGTGCTAGGTGCTCCAATCTGGCAATGCTATAAATAGAAAGTCAGTCCACATTGCCCATGAAGCCTCCTGCCTAACTTACTATAAATAGTAAGTCCTAGTGAAATGATCCAATTAGGCTCCTAAACCAAAAGCCTACGGGAACTTGGTAATAGGCTGATCTCCTCATCTGACTGTCTGGGCTAAGTAGGGGACATTACAGTCCGCCCTCCCCAAAATTGCTTGTCCTCAAGCAATCTCAACTCTCCCACGTTGCATCCTCAACTGACAAGTTCTTCCACGTCACCAGGTACTCCTTGATGATTCGTCTCCTGAGATTCCTCTCTCGTGTATCAATGATGGCCTCTGGAACCAAGATTAGCTTTTGCCCTCCTCATCCAATGGTGGAAGCTCAGCTGAAGGAACCACATTATGGCCAAGTGCTTTATTAATCCTGGAAACATGGAACACATTGTGCACCCGACTGTCTGCTGGTAGCTCAAGCTCATAAGCTACTTCCCCCACTTTACTGGCTACTCTGAACGGACCATAAAACTTGGGTTTGAGTTTCTCGACCCCACTCCTTTTTAGAGTGGACTGCCTTTAGGGTTGGAGCCTCAAGTAAACCATATCTCCAACCTCAAAACTCCTCTCTACTCGGTGTTAATTAGGATAGAGCTTCTGCTGATTCTGTGCTTGTTGCATATTCTCCTTGAGCTCTTTCATGATGTCTTGGCTCTCCTGCAACAAGTCTTTTGCCTTCGGCACTCTACTATCACCAAGTAGCAAATTTGTGAAGCAAGGGGCATCATACCCATATAAGGCCTTGAATGGAGTCATCCTGATAGACATGTGATATGTCGTGTTGTAACAGTACTCCCCCAGGTGCAACCATCTCATCCATGCCTTCTGCTGCCCTGACACATTATTTCTGAGATACCCTTCCACCCATTTATTTACTATCTCTGTCTGGCCGTCAGGCTACGGGTGGTAACTGGTACTGGGAGTTAGTTCAGTGCCACACAATCTAAACAACTCTTGCCAAAACAAGCTTAGGAACTTATTGTCCCTATCGCTCACAATGCCCTTAGGCATCCCGTGTAATCTAAATATCTCCTTGAAAAAGAGATTAGCTACTTGTACTGCTATATGTGTTACTGAGATGGCGAAGAAGTGTGCAAACTTGGTCAGTCTGTCGACCACCACAAAGATGCAATCCTTCCCCTGAACCTTTGGTAGCCCTGTGATAAAGTCCATGGAGATATATTCCCACTTCTGATTGGGAATCGACAGTGGCTGTAGTAATCCTGCTGGGTAAGTATGTTCGTTCTTATTTTGCTGACAGATTGGGCATTCTTGAACATACTTAAGAACTTTATTCTTAAGTCCTTTCCATGTAAATCTCTCCCGTACCTGCTTGTAAGTTTTGAAGAACCCGGGATGGCCAGCCATAGGTGTATCATGGAAAGTCCTTAGAATTTTATTTTTGAACCAAAAATATCCTGTCTTTATAGATTATCAAATCATTCACCATAGAATACCTGTCATCATGAATGGTGCCCTCAATGACTCCTGCTGCCCAAGAGTCCTTAGCATACTTTGCTGAAATTGACTCTCTCCAATCAACAGATATCTCTCCAAGAAAACGCAAGTGTGGTCTCCCGAATAACGCATTTGCAACTACATTCTTCTTGACTTTGACATACTCGATATCAAAGTCGTATGCCTGGAGCCTACTGACCCACTTCTGCTGTCGATCATTCAAATCCTTCTGGGTCATAAAATATTTTATGCTGTTATGATTTGTTTTGACGATAAACTTCCCACCAACCAGATAAGGTCTGAATTTGGCCAATGCATGCATTATAGCCAACATCTCTCAGTCATATACCGAGTAGCTCTTCTCCACACCCCTAAGCTTCTTGCGCTCGAACGCAATTGGGTGTTTCTCTTGCATCAAAACTGCCCCTATCCCCTCTCTTGAGGCATCACACTCCAACTCAAAAGGTTTGGATAAATCGGGGATCTCCAAGACTGGGCAGTTAGACATCAAATGTTTGAAGTGTTCAAAATACTTCTGTGTTGCATCTATCCACACAAAGGCCCCTTTCCTGGTCAAATCTGTCAGTGGTGCTGCTGTCTGTGAGAAGCCTTTCACAAACCTCCTGTAAAATCCACACAATCCAAAGAACCCCTTAAGCTGAGTGAGGTTCGTCGGTGGAGGCCATTCCATGATTGCCCTGATTTTCTTTGGATCAACCCTCACACCATCTGCACTGATTATATGACCTAGATATAACAACTCTGTCATGCCGAAGTCACACTTGGACTCCTTGGCATATAAGGACTCACTCTCAAGGATACTCAAAACCTCCTCCAGATGTCTCATATGCTCTTCCCATGTCCTGTTGAAAATCAGAATGTCATCGAAGAAGATTAATACAAACTTCCTCAATTGTTCTTGAAGATTTGGTTCATGCAGCGCTGGAAAGTAGCTGGAGCATTGGTCGACCCAAACGGCATCACCAAAAACTCGAAGTGGCCGTAATGACACCTGAATGCTGTTTTCTCTACATCCTCTTCCCTCATCCGAATTTGATGGTATCTCGATCTCAAATTTATCTTTGAAAAATAACATTCCCCGTGCAATTCATCTATCAACTCATCAATGCGGGGAATAGGTTACCTGTTTTTTATAGTCTTCTTATTCAAGGCCTTGTAGTCGATGCACATCCGAATGGTCCCATCTTTTTTCTTGACCAATACTACTGTAGATGCAAATAGGCTCTTGCTTGGCCTGATGTGACCCATCTCCAACAGCTCCTTGATAGTCTTCTCTATCTTATCCTTGAGCCTCTTAGGATGACGATAGGGAGTAGTAATCACGGGCTTAGAACCGTCCTCGAGCTCAATGACATGCTCGATGCCTTCGTCAGGTGGTACTCCTGGTGGTATACTACCAAACACCTTGCTATGCTTGGTCAACAACTTTTGTATGTCAGGATGATAGCTACTCTTAGGTTGTTGGGGACTCTCTGGCATGATCAAACATTTAGCCGCCCTCTCTACTTGGTCATGTCTCAACATCCTCTCCATCCTCTTGAGAGATACTACTCGAGGTCCTCCATCTAACAACGCTCTGAGTACTATTTTCTTCCCATTGGATTCAAACTTCATTTCCATGTTCTTCAAGTTCATGGTGAACTCCCCAATGGTTATCATCCAATGCATGCCCAATACCACATCTGTATCACCTATGCCCACAACATAGAAATCGTCCTTAAGCTCATATTCTCCCATCCGTATGCTCAACCCAAAAATCTTTCTGGTACATGTGAGTTTGAAGCCGTTAGCTACCATTACCTTAACCCTTCAAACTCTTCTACCTTAAGTCGTTGCCTAGCCACCAACCCCTCATCAATAAAATTGTGTGTCACACCTGTATCAATCAAGGTGATGATGCGCTGTCCTCCAAGAACTCCTCTAACTCTGAAGGAGCCAACTTTCTGAAAACTTGAAAGTTGTGCCATCACTCCCTCACTGTCACTGCTGCCCTGAGATGCATTCTCATCATCACTATCCTCTTTGTCTGATGGCTGATCCGACTTCTCTGAATTTGACTCCTCAACTGAGAAGTACTCTATCTGCTTTGCTTTGGCCTTGTTAGGGCACCTGTGTGAAGGGTCCCATGGCTCTCTGCAATGGAAGCAAAGCGTCTTCCGTCTGTACTCATTCAGCTAATCATTGTTCAGTTGGTTAGTTCTCTCTCTTTCTCTTGGCTGATTGGTTTCTTTTTGAAAAGGCTTTTTGTCCTTGTCCTTCCTGTATGGAAATCCCTTTCATTGGAATTTGCTTCTAGATGACGAGGATTCCATGGCTGTAGCCTTCTTCATAGCCTCGTGGAGAGAAGGTGGGTTGAAGCCCTTAATCCAACCTCGTAATGGATCTGTGAGTCCGTCAATAAAGAGAACCAGTAATCTACGCTCTGAGACATCCGTTACCATCATTGACAATTTCTGGAACTCTGAAATGTAACTCTCTACTGAATCCCACTGTCTAAGCTGTGTCAATTCCTTAAATTGTAACTCGGGGCCCTTTTTATTGAACCTGTCTATGAGACGACCTGTGAACTCAGCATAAGATGTAATTTGGTCGTGTCCCAAGGTGACCTTCCCATTGTGCCACCACTCATGGGCAATACCATCCAAGTGTAAAGTTGTGTATGTGATGGCCTCCTCCTCAGGCATAGGGCTTAGCTGAAGGAAGCTGTCAAGCTTCTGCACCCACGCTCTGGCAGTGGTCATCCCCGATCCATTGAAGTAAGGTATGTTAAGTTTATTAACCTTCTTTTGCAGCTGTATGTTTTGTTGTCTACCACCCTTTGGCCTGTGTTTCATCCGCAAGTCTGAATACTCGCAAAATGTCATCTTTGCTCTGAACTCATCATTGGATGCTTGCCAATCCCTGACTATAACATCTTGGAACTCCAATTGTGTAGGCTCAGTCTCTGCTGCATTGTTCCTAGGAGTAAAGGTAGGTATCCCTGGTTTGTCATAACCTGTATGCTGAGTGGCTCTTCTGTTGTTTACTGATGCCTCACCTTCAGGTCTCCTCTCCTCATCATCCCTGTATATGTGCCTGTCACTATTGTTCCTGTCACCCATGTTCCAGTGACCATTATTGTTCCGGTTCCTGTCATTATTGTTGTTATGGTTATTATTGTTATTGTTTCCAGGATTACCGAAAACATGATTGGCCATCATCCGCATCAATTGATTAAAGTTTTGTTGCATCTCTCTGTCCCCTGGCCAAGTCACTCAACATCTCACGAGTGCTAGGTTCTTCATGATCTCGGTCACCCATTTCCTCTACTGGTACTATTACTGTGCCTTCACCTGTGAAGGGATCTATATGCTGAGGAATCTCGAGATCTGGTTGTGACCTGTTCCTTCTAAGGTAATACTGGTGAGTTCTTGGCTGCATTACTTAACACCCGTTCTGCATGTTTCAAATAACCACACAAGATGGCAAGATTTTTTGCTCTGATACCACTGTAATATACACTGTCGGATAGGATTTTGTATGCCAATTTTTTTGTGTTCCCCTCACTACTGTTTTGGTTTAGGGTTTATATGTGTGTTTGCATGTGTTGTTTTTGCATTGAAACCATGGAATATAAAGCATATAACAATAACCCAAAAAAAATACAATAGATATGCATAAAAGAACAATGGCCCAGATCATAAAATAGGCTAAAACCAATTATAGTGACATACCCATTTTCAAATCTTCAACTTCGTATTATTGCCGTACTTGGGCTAGCATTACAAGCTATGGAAAATCACCATTAATCACATACAATGGAAGTTTTTCAACAATATCAACGCTGCCACATCAAATGCAAGCCTAGACACCAATATTGAATGTGATAGGAGCCACGAAGGAAGTAGAAACAACACTAAAGATGCCCACGTCTCCCCTAGGACTATACGGCCTAGCTGGTAGCCAATATCAGCATTAAATCCATGCCAAACAACTCATAATATCTCTGTTTTGTGCTGAATATCTTTGCAGATGCTAGGTGACCTTGATAGTAGAGAAATATGCTAGAAAAAAGCACACAATACCCCAATCAATGATGTATGGCCAGGTATGTAAGGGTATGGCCAGCAAATGGGAAGCAACAACTGCACATTCACACTTCAAACTGTCACAAATCTGCTATAAATCCTTTGATCTCAGCTGCATACAAATACTTCATAAGATATGTCTATTAACTTCCCGAAAACTCCACCAAATTGTATCAAACTGAAGCACAAATGAAGCCCCTGGATGAGACTTCCCAAAACCCTCCTGATGCTGTATTCCAAGCACGAAGAGAGTGATCTTGAAGAGGTTTTCGTCTCAGCAGAATCCCAGTTCAAACCCTCAAAGCCAAAGCTTCAAAGTGTTGCACGACAATATCAAATTTGCAAAGTGAGTGAATAATGCAAATGAGCTCTCACTTTTCCTTTTTACCCCTTCTCCTCCAACGCCCAAGAGGGAATATTTTATTAATTTGTTTTATTTCATTAAGTCCCATTCCTCCATGAGGGGCGCCCAACTCCTAGCAACATCACTTTAAGTTATAACTTGCATTTCACAAGTTAAGTCACTTTAATAAAATAAAGTCACTTTAGCCATATAAAGATTATAAGTTAAATATTTAATTTAATTTATACATCGACAAATAACTTCCTGGCCATCTCGAAACCACAAACCAAGTGCTAGGTGCTCCAATTCGGCAATGCTATAAATAGAAAGTCAGTCCACACTGCCCGTGAACCCTCCTGCCTGACTTACTATAAATAGTAAGTCCTAGTGAAATGATTCAATTAGCCTCCCTAACCAAAGCCATTAGCCTATGGGAACCTGGTAATAGGCTAATCTCCTTATTTGACTGTCTGAGCTAAGTAGGGGACATTATAGTATGAGTAGCTGGTAGCTTGGTCATGCCATTCGGATTGACAAATGCACCTAGTACTTTCATAAGGTTGATGAATGAGGTACTCAAGCCATATCTTGGTAAGTTTGTAATAGTTTATCTTGATGATATTTTGATTTTTAGCAAGACAAAGGAGGATCATCTAGAGCATTTGCAATTAGTTTTACAAAGACTAAAAGAAGAAAAATTGCTAATAAATCTTTAAAAGTGCAGTTTTATGAAAGAGGAACTGGTATACCTAGGCTTTGTCATTTCACAGGAAGGGCTAAGAATGGATCTAGAAAAGGTGAGAGCCATTGTAGGTTGGCCATCACCAAAGAGTATGTTTCAAGCAAGAAGTTTTCATGGTTTGGCAAATTTCTATAGGGAGGTTATAAGAAATTTCAGTGCCATATTTGCGCCAATAATAGAAACTATGAAGGGAAATAGGTCTGATATTTAATGGACAGCAGCAGCAGAAAGGAGTTTTCAGCTCCTAAAAGAAAAGGTAATGGTTCAACTTGTATTAGCTTTAACAGATTTTAACAAAGTGTTTCAACTAGATTGCGATGCCAGTGGAACAACCATAGGAGGAGTCTTAAGTCAAGAAGGAAGGCCCATAGCTTATTTCAGGAAGAAGAAAAATGTAGCCAAGAGAAAATATTCAATTTATGATCAAGAATTTTATGCTATCATTCAAGCACTAAAGAAGTGGAGGCATTACTTGCTTTCGAAGGAGTTTGTCTTGTCCACTGACCATCAAGTGTTGCAGTACATTAATAGCCAAGGTAATTTAAATCAAACGCACATGAAATGGGTAGAATTTTTACAAAGTTATTCTTTTATTTTGAAGCATAGAAGTGGCAAGTCTAATAGGGTGGCAGATGCTTTGAGTAGGAGGTGTTTGTTGTTAACTGAAATGAAAGTTGAAGTTGTAGGATTTGATGCAGTGACAAAGTTATATGAGAATGATGTAGATTTGAAGGAAGCATGGGCTACATGTAAGAGACCAATGGACCAGGATAGGACGCAATGGTTGGTTTATTTCATTTAGGAAGGTCTGCTTTTCAAAGGTAAATGTTTATGCATACTACGAGGATCCATGAGAGAAAATCTGATAAGGGAAAAGCATAGTGGAGGTTTGGTTGGACATTTTGGAATAGGTAAGACTTTGGCACAATTAAATGAAAATTATTATTGGTCTCAAATGAATAAGGATGTCAAATATTTGGTGCAGCATTGTAGAATTTGTTTTCATGCTAAAGGGAAAAGTCAAAATATTGGACTGTATCAGCCTTTGCCTATTCTTGAGAGGCCATGGGAAGAGATAAGTATGGATTTTGTCCTTGGACTGCCAAGTACACAGAGAGGTAATGAAATCTTTGTTGTGGTTGATCAATTTTCTAAGATGTCACATTTTATTCCTTGCAAAAAATCAAATGATGTTTCTCATGTTGCTAATTTATTCTTTAAAGAAATAGTAAGGCTCCATGGTTTACCAAATAGTATAGTTTCAGATCGAGACACTAAATTTGTGGGCCACCTTTGGTGATCATTATGGAGGAAATTGGACACTAAGTTTCAGTTCTGGTTACCATCCTTAAACAGATGGACAAACAAAAGTTATAAACAGAAGCTTGGGAGATCTCTTGAGATCTTTGGTTGGAAAGAAACTTGCTCAATGAGACTTGGTGCTTGCACAAATAGAATTTGCCTATAATAACTCTGTAAACAAAAGCACAACCAAAACCCCTTTTCAAATTGTATATGGGTATAGTCCGAGGGGGGTAGATACCTTGAGAAGTACCACTGAATTAGACAGAAAGTGCAGCAGCAGAAGATTTTGCCGATTGTATACGTGAAATGCATCAAGAAGTCAGGAAAAACTTGTAGAAAAATACAAGGAAAATGCTGATCATAAGAGGAGAGAACATGAATTTCAAATTTGAGAATTTGTGTTGGCCCATTTGTGGAAGGAAAGGTTTCCCCAAGGAACTTACAACAAACTAAAATGGAAGAAAATAGGACCATGCAAGATTGTAAGGAAGTTTCCAACAAATGCCTATGAGTTAGAACTCCCCGAAGGTATTGACATCTTACCGATTTTTAATGTTGTTGATTTGTATCACTTACACGAAGAACAGAGTTTTGAAAAAGAAGGCACAAATTTTGAGGAGCAAAAGAAAGATTGGTTACAACAAATTCCCAAGAA
This sequence comes from Cunninghamia lanceolata, assembly GCA_027924645.1. Classification (NCBI taxonomy): domain Eukaryota; kingdom Viridiplantae; phylum Streptophyta; class Pinopsida; order Cupressales; family Cupressaceae; genus Cunninghamia; species Cunninghamia lanceolata. The sequence continues at coordinate 2,829,852 of BSBN01001031.1, read as the reverse complement.
AGAGAAAGAAGAAGTAGAAGCAATCATAGATTTCTGAGTGACCAAAAGGATAAGAGGAAAAGAGTATAGAGAATATTTGATTAAGTGGAGAAATAAGGCGGTTGAAGAAGCCACATGGATGCCCGCTTTTGAGGTGGCCAAACGGGGAATAGCAGTCCTAGAATTTTTCAAATGAGCATAGGATCATTCCAATTCATTTGGCGAGTATGATGCAGGAGCATCCAAACTTACCTCTGGTTTGACATTTTTGGTTTTATTTTCTTTCTTTGTGTTACAGGTCTTGGTCTTCTTACCTTGCAAATTGTACCTGGAAAACTTTTTATTTGTTGAACATAAGAGTAATTTGGAACGTGTTGTGCTGAAGTAATTATTTTAAATTGGATTCATGATTGTGATCCCTCTCTTCTAGTTGGCAACAACTCTAAATCTGGTGGTCTTTTCTACGTGCTGCCAGCGTTTCACTTGCTTTTGGCATTCTTATTTCCATGTTGGATTCATTATGGCGGCTGGACTGGATGGCTGGCAGGTGCGTACTATCTTTAGAATGCAACAATGAAAACTTCTTTAATGTTCAGGATTGTGGGACACCTTCACGTCGGTGATGGAAGCCTGAAAAAGAAATCATGGAAGGAAAGGAGGGGGATGAAGTGGAAGGAGTTGGGGATAATCAAGACACCTGCTAGTTTTTGTCTCAGCTCTTTTTTGTTTTAAGTGTGTTTTGTCTATAGTGGGCAATAAGACAAGGGAGGAATTTTTAGTAGTTTTGTTTTGTCTATAGCTTAAAACAAATTCTTACCAGTTTGTAAGTCTGTAGTGTGGATTCCAGCAGCTAGTCTTTTGGTATTCTCATTAGAATGTATGGTTGTAGCATGGATTTCAGTACCAAATCCCATATGTTATGCATAGGAAGCCATGAATATCATCAATTCTGAATTAGATGGTCTCTGGTATGAACTTTGTTGTGTTGAGCAACTATCAGAGTTCTCTGTGTACAGTTAAATATTCTGAAATAAATATAATCAATCTTTATTCGGGCCTGTTGTTGCATATTAATTTGAGCTTGAATTCTTTAAAGGTTGCCTGGATTGGCTACCTTCTATAGGTATTCGATCCTGGATTGCATCATCTAAGGAGGATAGGATATTAGGAAGTCAACGTAGTAGAGGAGTTGTTCCACACAATTTGCAAGTCAAGAAGAAAATGTTGCAAGGTGATAGTTGATACTGGCAACACCAACAATCTTGTGTCAATTGAGATGGTGGAGAATTTGGGGCTGAAGAGAATGGTTCACCCCAACCCTTGCAAGGTATCTTGGTTGTAGGAAGGACATCACATTGTGGTGAAAATGTAGTGCTCGGTGAGTTTTAACGTTGGCACATATAGAGGTGAAGTGTGCAACATCATGCCCATGGATGTTTGCCATGTCCTCTTCGGGAGACCTTGGCAATGTAATAGAGAGATAATGCATGACAGTTAGGGCAAACACCTATAGTCTTGTCAAAGATGGCAAGAGATATGTGCTGAATCCTACAAAAAATCCAAAGGAAAAATTTGAGGCAAAGCCTTGAGTGATGATGATCTCAAATGAAATTTTGAGTGAGAAGGAGAGAAGGGAACTGGAGGCTGCAATTGTTGAGTGTGCCGTGGGTGAAGATGTGGTACCTTAGAAGGCATTGTGCCAAGAATGTGCAGTCAAATTGGAAAAGGCAATGCAAACAGAATTTTCTTGGAAGTCGAGGAGACATGTTTAGAAGGCTTGAGGAGTGACTGGTGGAGGTTAGTGCAGAATGCAAGACACACAAAAGATGCCATTAGAAACATAATGATGCAGAAATTTAGGTGCTAGAAACTTGTCCAACAGAGGAACAAGGAAAGGAAAGGAGAAAAATGCATAGTGCATTAAGTGAGGAGGAGGAGGCAATGCAACAACAGTAATTAGATGCTGCTCACAATAGTAGCTAGTTAGGTTGTGATGTTAGAAGGATGACCGATAGTTTGAGCATTGCTAGGAAAGATTATTTGGTGGAGAGCATGTTTAGTGTTTATTTATTTGCTGAATTATTTGGATTCTATTTTATTATGTAAGTATTCTTCTATTAAGATTAGTATTATTTCCTACATAGATCAATGGTGGGAGGTTTGGTAGAAGCACTAGTTGAAAGCATCAAGGCGCAAATGAAGGAGTGGAGGTAGTCCAAGTTTGGAGATTGGTCAAGCAAAGATGCTGAAGGAGCTGTGACAGCCACAAGTCCAATGGATGTTGTGAAGGAGAGCTTTTAGACTGGTTTAAGGTTTGAACTTAGAAACATAGTTGTTGACAAGAGATTGATTTATGGGAAGCAATGGGTGTCATTGAGGGAGGTGCATCAAAGGGGAAACATGTGTGGTTTGTGGTAGCAGCAGTAGGCAATGTTGTTAAGGAGTTCCAATAGGAAATTCAAGAGTAACATTCGATTAGAGAAGTTGCAACTATGAAGAAGATAGCAGATGAAGATCCATGTAGTCGTAGAGATGGTATGATCTTGTAGGTGGTTCAGAGGAAGAAAGTAGTGGCTAAGAGTAAGGGTAGTAGGTTTTCTAGTTTGGAGGAATCATGGATTTGGTTTAAAGAAGGAAGAAGGTGGAGTTTGCGGGATGTCAAAATTTTGAGTCAACCATTGGCAGCGGTGGACAGGATCTTGAGCATTTCAGTCCACAAGAGACATGGAGAAGTGTAGATTGGCCAATACTTGGCAGAGGAGGATAGAATAAGCCCCAACTTAGTGCTTTAGAGTTGGAAGAGGCGAAGGAAGGTGTAAAATCCGTTACCCAGATTTTAACTCAAACTTGCATTATTTCTGATTTTTGCAATGCTGGCATTACGTCAAACACTTTGTATAATGCTCATTAAACTGAATTTCTGATTTTTGTGAGATATAGAACAGCTTGTTTAATGTTTTAGAACATGAATCATTCATCAATGCATCACCATATTCAAAGATAAAGGATAGACATTTTGTCAAACAGTTTGCTGTCTCGCTGTATATATGAAATTTGAACACAGAGCAATACCACTTGCTGATATAAAAATCAGAAATACAGAGATAATGAAATTTTATTTCTAACCTCAGAAATGAAGCTAACAATCTTGCAAAAGTTGCTGTGATAAGTATGAAAGCTCCTGGAAACTGTAGGTACAGCTGTGGTATTTGAGTATGTCCCAAAAACATGAACAGCACTAATGATTCCTACTTCAAACCTTTGTTAACCTTGTTGCAGCAGCTTTAACACCTTAAAACTCCCATAAACAGCCACACCTTTAATACTTTATAATTTCCCAATGATGGAGCGGCTAGCATCAAGTCTTTACTTGAGGCAATGCCTCATTCCAAAGGCTCACTCGGGCCTTCCCACGGTTACGCACCCTAAACACAATACTAAAGGTCTTCATAAAATAGCGTTTCTTTCAAGAAGCTCATGTTCCACTTTAGAATGCATACGTTGGCTTCCTTTTAAGGAAGACATGGTACGGTTGCCTTGAATGTGTAAGATCCCTAATCAGATCTGCCCTAAATTTCTGATTTTTATCTTTTCAAACCCTAGGTCTGAAAACTGATTTTTCTGTTTCTGAATTGTAAATGGCTTTGGACAGTGAATATATGTATTCCAATTGCTCAAGTATACATGTCATTCATGAACTTAAATGAAGATAACATCAACTTAAATGAAGATAACATCAACCATATATTCTACCACAACATATGATCATTCTAATGCAAACAAAATGACATAAAGTTCTGATTTCTGAATATGAATGACTGCTGCTACAAATCAGATTACTCAGAATTGAAATTACATCAAGTTCAAGACTCAAACATGCCCAAACATAGCTCAGATATCTGCTGTTACAAATCAGACCTTTACATTGTTAAATAAAGGCTCATACATACCAAAAATGATGGAGAATGGTGACTTAACTCAAACCCTAGATGGGCAAACTTGGTTTGGCACTTGATCATGCACCCATGAGACTCAAAAACCCACGATTCTTCCTCCAAACTAGGTGGTGCTCCTTGCTGATGGAAAATAATATGCAAATGTAGGGCGGCGGCTAGGGTTTGGTCCTCAAATGCTCCAAAATATGAAATCGCCTCCCTTGGAAAGTGGCGCTCACCCTAGGGTAAAACCTTAGCAAGAATCTCCAATCAAATCCCTCCAAAGATGGTGCTCCAATCTGATATGAAATCTGAATATATCTTTCAATCTTCAAATTGTATTTGGCCACAAATCTCACAATTTTGGCCCTAGGTCTTCTTCTCCAAATCTGCAAAAATAAATAGGTCTTTGAAGCCCAATCCTCTCCTCCAAATCACCAATGAAGTGCAAATGTGAACTCCGTATAAATCCACCTCAAGATGGAATTGGGTTTTCGTCCAATCCACCAATATTCCTAAGGGTTTTCGTCCTTGGAATATGCTAAACCTAAGTTGCAGCCACAAGAGAAAATCTCCAATGCAATTGACAAGATATGAATGATGGAAATGATTTCCTTTTTGCCTTCTTTTATAGCCACCAAACAAACCACCTCTTGGCCAACCTCCCTTTTGGCAATTCACTTTATTTTATTTTATTTTCCTCTATCAATTGACTTACTTTTATAATAAAGTCTTTTTATAGGTCCAACTTAATTAATTAAATATAAATAATCCAAAAGTGACTTAGGATTACTTAGTATTTAATTAATTAGATTATTCCCTTGCAACTTCGACTAAGCCTACGGGAAGAAAATAGGCTAGCCGACTCTGTTGGGTGATCACTCGGAAAAGGGGACATTACAGTCCTCCCTTCCCGGAATTGCTTGCCCTCAAGCAATTGCAAACTTGGATGCTGCAAAATTTGTTCATCTTCCCAAGTAGCATCCTCAAGGGGCAAGTTTCTCCATCTAACCAAATACTCCTCGATCACCCTATTCCTCAACCTGCGCTCCCTAACATCCAGTATAGCATCAGGAACAAGTATCAATTTCCCCTCATCCAATGGTGGAAGCTTTGGAGAAGATGTAATGTGCTGCCCAATTGCCCTTTTGAGGCAAGATACATGAAATATATTATGAATTCGGCTACCCTTGGGCAACTACGTACCAACTAATGTGAATAGCTCCTGCCAAAACACACTGAGAAATATGCTATCCCGATCATTGACAATGGTCTGTGGAAGTCCATGAAGTCTAAACACCTCTCTAAAGAATAACTCTGCAATGTGAGGTGCCTTATACTCAGATGAAATAGCAAAGAAATGTGCATACTTAGTCAATCTCTCAACAACCATGAATATGCAATCTTTGCCTTGGACCTTTGGAAGACCTGTAATGAAATCCATAGAGATACTCTCCCACTTCTATTCTTGAATAGGCAATGGCTGAAGTAAACTTGCTGGGAAAGTGTGCTTTGACTTGTTCTGCTGACAAGTCATACACTCTCGAACATGTCGCAAGACATCATCCTTGAGACCTTTCCAAGAGAATCTCTCTTGCACCTGTCTGTAGGTCTTGAAGAACCCTGGATGTCTTGCTAAAGGAGTGTCATGAACAACGCTCAAAATCTTATCCTTCATTTTAGATTCAGGTACCAAATAGATCTTGTCCTTATAGTATATCACATCATCAATCACCTTATACCTGTCATCCTGAATCTTGCTGTCCATGAGCTCGCATGCAAATGCATTCTTGGAATACTCAACCAAAAAGTGAGCTTTCTAATCAGCTGAAATCTCTGTCATAGAGCAAAGTGTGGGTCTCCTAGATACTGCATCGACAACAACATTTCTCTTCCCCTTAACATACTTAATATCAAAATCATATGCCTGAATCTTACTCACCCACTTTTGCTGCCTTTCATTCAAATCCTTCTGCTCTAGAAAGTATTTCAAGTTGTTGTGGTCAGTCCTTACCACAAACTTTCCACCCACCAAGTACTATCTGAACTTTGCCAACGCATGCATGATGGCAAGCATCTCCTTATCATAGGTGGAATACAACCTCTCCGCATCTCTCAATTTCCTACTCTCATAGGCTATGGGATGTCTATTCTGCCGGAGGACGACACCTATCCCTTCACCTGATGCATAACATTCCAACACAAATGACTGAGAGAAATCAGGTAGAGCCAATATTGGACAAGTGCTCATCACCTCCTTAAGTCTATCAAATGTTGCTTGAGCCTCATTCGACCATCTGAATGCACCCTTCTTAGTGAGATCTGTAAGAGGTGCTGCCAGCTGTGAAAACCCCTTCACAAACCTCATGTAGTAGCTGCATAGCCCGAAGAAACCCCTCAAAGCTGAAATGTTCTTCGGCGGCGGCCAATCCAGAATAGCTTGTATCTTCTCCTGATGTACCTTCACTCCACTAGCGCCAATCACATGTCCCAAATATAAAATCTATGTTATTCCAAACTCACATTTGGAAGCCTTAGCAAATAGGGACTGTGCCTCCATGATGCCCAACACCTTGTCAATATGCCTGAGGTGATCCTCCCATGTCTTACTGTATATCAAGATATCATCAAAGAATACCAATACAAACTTCCACAACTGCTTATTGAAAATATGATTCATGCATGATTGGAAAGTCACGGGAGCATTAGTAAGACTAAAGGGCATAACTAAGAACTCATAGTGCCCGTAATGACATCTGAATGTGGTCTTATGAATATCCTCATCACGGACTCTAATCTGATGATACCTTGAACGAAGATCAATCTTGGAGAAATAAACTGCTCCATGTAACTCATCCAACAACTCATTGATCCTGGGTATGGGGTACTTGTTTTTGATGGTCCTCTTATTCAAGGCACGGTAATCAATGCACATCCTCATCGTGCCATCCTTCTTCACCAAAACCACCGAAGATGCAAAGGGACTAGAGCTAGGCCTGATGTGTCCCATATCCAATGACTCCTTAATTGTTTTCTCTATTTCTTCCTTGAATCTCCTAGGATGACGATAAGAAGTGGTGATGACGGGCTTGGAGCCCTCCTCCAACTCAATCACATGCTCAAATCCAGGATCAGGAGGTCTACTAGGAGGAATCTCTCCAAATACCATGTTGTGCTTATCTAGCACTGACTGGATATCCACATGATACTGTTGGTCACTGCTAGAAGAAGATTTAGAAGACACAAAACATTGGGCTGCCCATGCAACATCACCATGTCTAAACAATGTCTCCATCCTCTTCGTTGTCACTATCCTTGGCGCTCCATCCACCAATGCTCTCAACACTATCTTCCTTCCATCCGACATAAACTCCAACTCCATTTTTTGAAAACACTGAATGTATTTGCCAAGTGAATGTAACCACTGGATTCCCAGAACAACATCAATATCACCAATCCCGAACACATAGAAATCATCGGTAATCGTATAGTCACCCAACTGGGTACTCAACTGAGGAATCTTCTTAGTGCAACTCATCTTGAATCCATCCGCAACCATCACACTGAAACCTAAAAACTCCTCTGCCTGCAATCCTCTCTTCACCACTAAACCCTCATCAATGAAGTTATGAGTGGCCTCACTGTCAACCAAACATGTGACCGCTATCAACCAAACATGGGACCCGCTGTCCTTTCAGGACTCCTCTCACTCTAAAAGGATGATACTTAGGAGCTCCTGATAATGTAGCCATAGTAACATTTACTGTGTCACCTATAACTGTAGCATCAAGCACTAACTGCTGCTCCTCATTCTCACTCTCCGAACTAGTATCTTGGACTCCATCATCATCAATATCGGAAGTGACCTCTATGTAATGGCTTTGCCTTTCTCAAGACATCTATGACCGGGCTCCCAAGGTTCCTTGGATGAGAAACACAATTTCTTCCTCCTTAGTTCATTTTTGGCTTCTATATCTAGATTCGTCCTTCTAGGCCATTCCTTCTGAAAATTCCTCTTGGGATCCTTTCTTGAGGAAGAGAAAGGTTTGCTTTGAAACTTGTGCTTGGAAGGTGCTGAAAATTGCATGCCTCGAACCCTCTTAATAGCATCTTGCAATGAAGGTGGATCTAGGGCTTTCACCCAACCACGAAGAGGCTCCTCTACACCTTCAATGAAAAGATAAGTCAATCGGCTCTCTGAAACATTCGGAACCAAGACTGCAAGCTTTTGAAATTCAGATATATAGGCATCCATTGAATCCTTCTGTTTGAGTTAGGCCAACTCTCTGAAAAACTGTTCGGGATTAGTTTTGTCAAACCTATCATCAACCTCTGAGTGAAATCAGCGTAAGTAGTGATAAGGCTATGACCTTGTGTAACCATCCCATTATACCACCAATCCTGTGCATCTCCCTCCAAGTGTAAACTAGCAAACTGAATTGCTTCCTTCTCGACCATAGGGTTCAATGTGAGATAGTTATCCATCTTCTGAATCAATGCACGTGTCGTGCATCTACCCGAACCATCGAAGGGAGTAATAGTTACCTTCCCCAACTTCCTTTGCAGATCATGGTTGTGATTTCTCTCCGCTCTAGGCCTGTTCCTATATTTTAATTGACATAAATCCTGTAGAGACATTGCAGCTTGAAACTCATCACCTAGAGATGGCCATTCCTTCATGTAATCATTAAAGCTCTCACCTGCAAACCTGTTGTCCACCCTTTTGTGCTCCTTGCTGATCCAAGAAAGTAGGCATGAGAGGTCTACTTACGGAAGCTTGAGTGGTTCTAGTGTGAGCGTCGATATTATTTCTTGAATTGTTTCTATTTTTTGCATTGTTTCCATTGTTTGCCATGTTATGCCGCACAAATTGGGACAAAAGTTGCAGTAGATCACACTGCCATCTAGCATTATCATTGAGGATATCTCTAGTGCTGGGATCCTCATGATTCCTGTCACCCATGATGTCTTCTTCTTCAGAATTTGAGCCAATCAACTGCTGCCTTCTCTTGTATGTAATGTATTCTCTATCTTCAGGATTCATAAATCAACATTCCTTTCATATAAACCCTCCAGGCTGGCAAGATCTCTTTCTCCGATATCACTGTAAGATCCCTAATTAGATCTGCCCTAAATTTCTGATTTTTATTTTTTCAAGCCCTAAGTCTGAAATCTGATTGTTCTGTTTTTGAATTGTAAATGGCTTTGGACAGCGAATATATGTATTCCAATTGCTCAAGTATACATATCATTCATGAACTTAAATGAAGATAACATCAACCATATATTCTACCACAACATATGACCATTCTAATGCAAACAAAGTGACATAAAGTTCTGATTTTTGAATATGAATGATAACATCAACCATATATTCTACCACAACATATGACCATTCTAATGCAAACAAAGTGACATAAAGTTCTGATTTTTGAATATGAATGACTGCTGCTACAAATCAGATTATTCAGAATTGAAATTACATCAAGTTCAAGGCTCAAACATGCCCAAACATAGCTCAGATCTCTGCTGTTCAAATCAGACCTTTACATTGGTAAATAAAGGCTCATACATACCAAAAATGATGGAGAATGGTGACTTCACTCAACTCCTAGATGGGCGAACTTGGTTTGGCACTTGATCATGCACCCATGAGACTCAAAAACCCACGATTCTTCCTCCAAACTAGGCGGCGCTCCTTGCTGATGGAAAATAGCATGCAAATGTAGGGCGGCGGCTAGGGTTTGGTCCTCAAATGCTCCAAAATATGAAATCGCCTCCCTTGGAAGTGGCACTCACCTTAGGGTAAAACCCTAGCAACAATCTCCAATCAAATCCCTCCAAAGATGGCACTCCAATCTGATATGAAATCTGATTATATCTTTCAATCTTCAAAATTATATTTGGCCACAAATCTCACAATTTTGGCCCTAGGTCTTCTTCTCCAAATCTGCAGAAATAAATAGGTTTTTGAAGCTCAATCCTCGCCTCCAAATCACTAATGAAGTGCAAATGTGAACTTTGTATGAATCCACCTCAAGATGAAATTGGGTTTCGTCCAATCCACCAATATTCCTAAGGGTTTTTGTCCTTGGAATATGCTGAACCTAAGTTGCAGCCACAAGAGAAAATCTCCAACGCAAATGACAAGATATGAACGCTGGAAATGACTTGCTTTTTGCCTTCTTTTATAGCCACCAAACAAACCTCCTCTTAGCTAGCCTCCTTGTTGGCCGACCTCCCTTTTGGCAATTTACTTTATTTTATTTTATTTTCTCTATCAATTGACTTACTTAAATAATAAAGTCATTTTATAGGTCCAGCTTAATTAATTAAATATAAATAATCCAAAAGTGACTTAGGATTACTTAGTATTTATTTAATTAGATTTTTCCCTTGCAACTTCGACTTAGCCTACGAGAATAAAATAGGCTAGCCGACTCTGTTGGTTGATCACTCGGAAAAAGGGGACATTACAAAATGGCACTCAAGGAAATAGTTAGGGTTTGAAACCCTAAAGAAATCACTTTTTGTTTAATTTGTAGTACCGCCACCACACACACTGCACTATCTAAATCTGATTCGGATTTTCATCTCACACACAACACTTATAAAATATTCAATAAGATCTTCACACAAACTACTAAATTTGTATTTGCTTGCAAATCTCACAAATTTAGCGTTAAATCCTTCTTGGAAAGCAAATACCCAATACCTGCATAAAAGATAAATCCTCCTTCAGCACAAATCTCTAGAACTTGTATCAATTTGCACAAACTGCGACCTTGAATGAATCACACTATATTGGCTAGGGATGATCTTTCACTACCGAAACCAATCGAATCTTTTTTGCACAAACTGTGACTCTGAATGAATCACATAGTATTGGCCAGGGAAGATCTTTCACTCCCAAAACCAATCTTACCTTAGGGATTCATCTAAGGCGGAGGAGATGAACAACGTTCAACCTCACAGAGAATACAAAGTTTCATAAAAATAATCAAAATGAGCTTCTTCTCCTCCAAATTCCCTTTTATAGGCACTTTTGGAACCTTCCGGAAATTATAATTTTAAATTATTTCTAATAATAAACCTTCAGCTCCAAATAAGTGACTTTATTTTATCATTTACTTTTCTGGCACTTAAGTCGCTTAAAATTCCCCTTTATAAATAATTAATATAAGTTGTCTTTTAATTCCCCTTTTGACAACTTAAATATTAATTATTTTCCGCACATCCTCCCAAAGTTGCGGAAAATACAAAAATAGCCCGAACGTAAATTCTGATAATGTCAACATACTCTGAAGCTCATTGGAGAACGAATTTAATGAAAATTGATACTTTCCAAAAATAGAATACTTCTCCAAGAAGTGTGGAAAGCACCCAGAATGTCCAAACTGCTTTCAGAAAGAACCAACAGACTCATCTTGAACCCCTGAACACAATGCCACTATCTGAACTCCATTCCAAAAACGCTGGCGCTCTCCAAGAATGTTGGAGCTTCCAAAGACGTTGGAAAGGCTATAAAAAGGGGACATTACAGAAGGAGCATAACTCATTTCCATAGAACCTGTACATGTGTTGAGGGCATGCCGAGGTTGAAGAATCAAACTAAAGAGTGGTTCTACCACTCAGCCCTTATTTGCGAGCATGGTGTTTGATGTAAGCGCATCATTGGCCAACAACAATCTTGTATCAATCAAAAATATTTAGTGTTATTTTCTTGGTTTTACTATCTTTTGCAGGTTTTTGTCTCTGTGTTTGGTGATTGAGTTTGCACTTTCTGTTGTCTTCTTCTTTAGGTTCTAAGATGATACTACATTAGCATAGGGTGATTTTGGCTGTGGCAATCTTGTTGCACTTTTCACAAAAGGTTCTTGCAAGTTCTCCTCTTGATGATAGACTGAGTTGTGTGGTCGCAGCATGAGTTTGATTTTTCATCAGTGGTTTTCTAGGACTTCTGTATTCATGGTTGTATTGTAACATTATTTGTTTTCTCAATCATTGAGCTCCTATTAGAATGAAGGATAATTCAAGAAGAGGATGTCCTTGATGGCATCCAGTTTTCTATGCAAATTCAAATCCTCAGCTTCACACCAATTCATGGGACCATTTGCAGCTGGAGCCATCGGTCTCTGTTGGTGCCATCTATCCCTAGCGTGTCCCAAGGAATCCAAGCCCATATTGATCCATCTAGAGTAAATAATTTAGAATTCAAATAGTGTGCCAAAATGGAAGAGGGTCATCCCGATCCTTGAAGATTGTAACGAGTTTGTTAGAACTTGGATGTGTATAAATATGCATCCCCTTGATTTCATTATCATAATCTCTTATCTCTCCTAGAATTGTTATATTGATCAGTTATATTTGGCTTTTGTGCCTTGTTGTATGGATCCTGTGTTTGAAATTCAATAAAATTCTGTGTTCCATTCTGTTTCTGTGCATTTATCTTTTTATGTTGTGGATTTGTGCCGAGCTGCTTGGTTTGACAGCCCTTAATTGGATTCTCGGACCTTGCCCTGCATCATTATTTATGTAAGACCACATTTTCCCCTACCTTATTTAGTTTCCTGATGAATATGTTTGAGCAACATAGGAGTTCGCTCAATAGTAAATCTCAAGTTCACCCATAAAGAAGTAGAATGCCTTACAAAATGTTATAATCCGAGATCTCACTCACATGAAAGCTTTAGCCACAAAGAAGAATAAATTCCCACAAAAAAATATGGAAAATGTTAATGATAGTTATGGTATTTATAAGGTATGGTCACATCAATATGGGATTTATTATTTGAATTATTAAACCTGTGTATCCTTCCCGCTCCAGTTGAAGTGACAGGCAGGTTTATTGAAGTGTTTGAAAGGCACAAGAAGCTACTGAAGTGTAGTTGCATTGGCCAGGCAAACAATTTATATGAGACCTTTCTTTTGTGACCATTTGCTTGGGTGGTCTCCTGCTTTTCTTTCTTTGGATAAGGGGTTAAATTTACAAGAGATTATTTCTTTTATTTTCTGAGCAATACACTGTAACATTGAATTAAGAAAATAATCCTTGCCAGCATTGATAAAGTGATTGTGGAGAGGATTCATGGCTTTATCCTCCACTCTTTTAAAGATTTCTTCAAGTTGGATATTAAGCTGTGTATCTATCGTTGATGCAATTAGTCTTAGATTTGCAGAATATTCAGAAACCTTTCTTGAGGCTTGCCGATGCCTATCAATGGATTTGCCACACTGTTGATAAAGTGATTGTGGAACTGGAGAGGATTCATGGCTTTCTTTTGTGACCATTTGCTTGGGTGTTCTCCTGCTTTTCTTTCTTTGGATAAGGGATTAAATTTACAAGAGATTATTTCTCTTATTTTCTGAGCAATAGACTGTAACATTTAATTAAGAAAATAATCCTTGCCAGCATTGATAAAGTGATTGTGGAGAGGATTCATGGCTTTATCCTCCACACTCTTTTAAAGATTTCTTCAAGTTGGATATTAAGCTGTGTATTTATCGTTGATGCAATTAGTCTTAGATTTGCAGAATAGTCAGAAACCTTTCTTGAGGCTTGCGGATGCCTATCAATGGATTTGCCACACTGTTGATAGAAGAAAATTGAATGAGTGCTAGAAGCTCAGTTCCAAGATTTTGATTTGACTTGCTTGTATTAGGGTAATTTGGAAAGCTCGTGCTAAGACCAAAAATCTTGCTTTTCCTGGTAACTGCTATATCAGCTTTTCTCTTGGGCAGTGGTTGGAACACTAAGATGTTGCTGCATCAAAATGTATGTTTGTGGCGGATTAGAGTTCATGAAGCATGTTTTTTGGTGCTGCCCCAAAAGTCAGGTTGCCTGGTAGTGGGCTGAAGCATTTTATGAGCCATTTTCCTGACTTCCTTGTTAGCTGGATGGAATCTCTCATGGGATTCTCATTTCTGGAATGTTGAATTTGCAAAAAATTGCATTATTATTTGTATTGAAAGAGTATACATTTACGGGAACAATATAATGCAAGGATTTTCTAAAAGAAAGTTTGAACTTTTGTAACAACTTGCTCTAGTCAAATTGCAATTTTTTGTAACTTTTCTATATAGATCTAGCATCTAGGCAACTTGGTTGCCACAGAGTTTGAAGCATGAAGTATGTCTTTTGGTTTTGTTCCAAAAGTCAGGTTGCTTGGTAGTGAGGTGATGCACTTTATGAGACCTTTCTGGTACTTCCTTGTTAGTTGGAAAGAGTCTTTCATGGGATTCTCAATTCTGAAATGCTCAATTTGCAAAAGTTTGCATTATGATTCATATTGATACAGTATACTTTTATGAGAATGATATAATGAAAGGATTTTGTAGTATCCCACCCCCTTTTGTTTTTCTGATGTTTAGTTGATACTTGATGCGTTTTAGGGTTTTTTTTGCATTTTTATGTAACACACATGCATGTACAAATTTTCAAAAGTGCAATGAAATAGAAATACCCAGAAGCTTATATTTGATAGAAATATTGCACAATACAATAAGAAGCAATACCCATAAGAAATATGCTCAAGAAAACTAGGGTTTCAACATACCCGTTAGCCGACCCTGAAAGTACAAGTCTGAAAATGAAGGTACAGCAGGCTGAGAGTTATCAACTGAGTCTTTCCACCATGGAATTCGTATACATCTGTTCTAGGATTGCAGTCTTGACTATTACAAGTGAAAACAAGCAAGGAAACTTCAAAATAGTGCGAACAATGGAGACCCACGTCCCTGTTGCTGGCTGGTACGGCCTGGTAAAAAGGACAGCAGCATATAAATGTTTATATCTCCCAAGAATGCTCACAAATCAGTCCATATATCTCTGCAGCTGTGGTGCCTATGATTGGAGAAGAATATCAGTTCAACACAAAGCTCAAATACCCTCCAAAAACCAAGAACACCTCCTCATATGTACGGCCAGGTACAGCAGTATGTACGGCCTGTATAGGGATCCAAAATGACACCAAAACACCTCCAAATCACTGTCTACCACTTGCAATATGATCTTTTATGCTGACCACTAATTATCATGCCAAAATCTGAATGATATATCAAAGAAATCCTCTCCGCGACTATGTAACTTTGTGCAATGAAGCTCAAATGGTAACCTTTGAATGAAGCCACTCCAATAAACACCATGAGAGTGTCTTTCAACCCCGCAGATGCTCTTATCAATGGAGGTTTTCGTCTCCAATGAAGCTGGTTCGAAACCCTTGCTCAAAGCAAAGCTCAGACTTAGAGAATTTTTGCCAAAGTGAATGAAAGCAAATGACTTCCATTTTCACTTTTATTCCTCTCTTTTCCCAACGCCACTTTTGGAGCCTTTTTAATATTTTAAAATTACTTTTCTCCAAGTCTTGGGCGCCCACATAAAACTAATGACTTCATTCTTTTAAATATTCATTAAGTCTTCAAATTATAATAAAGTCATAATATTTAAATAACGATAAAGTTAAATATTTAATTTAACTTTAATATTTAACGTTATTTAAAATAAACGTGCAGAACTATATCAATTGCCAAGACATTGCCATCAACGCATCCAAGCGACATTCCTGACATAGAAACACTGCCAACTGACCAAGTCGGTGTCCAACCCGTGACTTACTAAAAATAGTAGTATGGGCAAAGGGTCCAAAAATGCTTTGGAAAGCGTCATCACAGACTCCAGATAATATTGAGCTTAATGCAACACTTGGAAAGGCTCCGAGACAGCTGAACTGCCATGTCACCAAAACAGTGTCTAGGCTAACACTTACTATAAATAGCAGTGTTCTCTGAGGACCAAAGAGAACAAACCCAGAAAAAGCCAAAAACATTGTCGCCATGCAAGCACTTACTATGAATAGTAAGTACGGATAAGTTGTCCGAAATCCCTCCGAAAAGTGTCGTACGGTTCCACTGGAACACCTGAGCACACTGGTGACATCGAAATACTCCTTTGATTAGGTTGTCACAAACTCAGAAAGTCAGCTCCAACTGCGCTGCAAGAGGACCCGGAAATGGGGACATTACAGTCCGCCCTTCCCAAAGATTGCTTGTCCTCAAGCAATGTCAATACAACCTCTGATCAACATACTGATCCAAATTGGAATCAAGAATGATCCCAAGGTCCCAAATCAATCTATTGAAATATCCATCATGCTGTCGTTGTGCTACTCTGATAAAAATTGTTAATCCATAACACCAAGTCTGCGCTCTCTCCTCCGATAACCCCATAATGTAATCATCATCATCATCATCCAAACTGAAATATTTGTGGGGAGTAAAATTTATATCATGAAAAATCTCCTACCAAGGCGCCACACTGAGGTCCATATCCGAAATCCCACTGCCTAACTCAATCCTGGTCAATAGAAAAAATAATCTACTCATCCCCAAAGAATAACCCTCAGCATATTCCCTCATAGTATCCCGAAAGTGATGCCAATTAGTCCCTAACCGAAAGCCGATAACAATAGTGCCATCCTTGGAATAGACTGTTAACCCTTCATCGACACTTACTCTCCAAGTGTCAACATGCCCATATCGAGCATACCAACTCATCTAATCGACTGCAACCATCACAGTAACATCTGTAGATATATCCATCAACATCTTGAACTGATTGCAGTAACCATCACTTATATTGGTGGGAGCTAAAAGTAATGTCTCTAACTCTGTAAATCCTCCCACAACTTGCTACCAAGAAGCTTGTAAGTATTCAAAGTCCATCTGCCTATAAACTGAGGTTGCCATAATCAAGGCTGAAATACTAGGGCAGCAGCTGTCATAAAAAAATACCCCAGAAAACATAGGAAATGTGATTGTGGGAATGACCAAAGGAACTCCTCCAATAACCACATTACCTCTACTAATCAACACTATCATTCATTGTCCTATGTGGGCTGATTGGAAAGTGGAGAGTGGTACCAACTCCGGAGTTATGACCACCTCTCCCATTCTGAATCAACATCTCACCCCTGTAAACTGTCCCTGGATCCCAAGTCCTACGATTGCCATCAATCATACTCACACACACCTCCTCTTGGCTGTTGCAACAACTAATGACAATCCTGATAAGTCTGAAATCTAGATCTAAAATCACCTCGGGATTGCTTCTATTGTCATAAGTTGGTAATGTCTCATTAGCATTCCAATTCCAAATGCTATAGTTACAAAAACGTGCACACCAATCCATGCAATCAGTTGCTATCATCAATGCGAAGTCTGAAAATATCATAATCAGCACCATAGAACAGCCCTTAAACATAAGTGTGTAAGTTGGAAACCAAAGAACCATGTCCGAACACTTTTCATTCATTTGATGCACCTTGTTATGTGTTTTCATGAAGTAAGGAATAGTAAAGCCATTATGAAGCATCATATCACGTGAATGACTTGGGCCAACAAACACCATTTCACGCTTAGCCATAAAATTTTGAATATCAACAAGACGAGTTACTTTACCAATGTCATCCATAAAATTTTAATCTATCATCTCATGAGAAATCAATTTATATGAAGATACTGGTCTGCTGTTCACAATCAAAGAATTAGCAACCAGTTCAAACCTTTCATCGATGTCTTCATGGATCTTATGTATACCTTCTCCCATTTCAAAATGGTCATCATTATTCACATTTTCAAGAAGTATATCATGCCCATACCAAGACAATAGGCTGTTGTTAACACTCATAGAATCCACACTTCATTCCTTTCAATGGTGTCTTCGTAAGTTTCATGCACCCCTTCACCCAATGTTGAATGTTCATCATTATCTACAGATTCGAAAGATGTATTATGCTGAAATCTGCCCTCATTACCTGTTATATCTGCTATCCCATGGCTGCAAGCTACCCCTTCATGCGAAAATTGATCCTCAAGCAGGTTCCAATCTTTATCAACATATTGAACCTCTTCATTATGGAAAGAGCTGAAAGCATTATGCAACATTTCATCCTTATAGATTTCAACAATCCCTTCAACAATTTGTTTGATCTCCATAATCCTTGTGTCACTTTCTTGATCTTTGGATGTGGCCGCAATAGGAATAAAATTTTCCCTTTTGTATGAAGAAAAGTGAGCCATATTCAATTGTAAGCAAAGATCATCAGCTTCTTTTTCTTTGTCCTCCGCATACTTGAAAGCCAAATCCCTGTCCATAAGCAATTGCAAGTAATTTGATTTTGTCATTATTAAGGCGTCTTTGATAGTGTATAATTGAGTAAGAGTGACTCCACTTGCAACACCTTTTTTCCTCCCCTCAATTTGAGCTTCCCAAATAAGTTCTTCAACGTATTTATGAGAATCATCTGCCCTTGTTAACACTTGCACCACTTTCTCATCTGTAACCATGAATTGGTCCTTCAATTCCTGCAATGCTAAAAGTCTTTGATCAAATTCATCAAAGTGACTTGGGCCGCTGTACACTAATTTTTTTGATTTACTTCCATGTGCAAGAACCATATCATCATAAAAATCAGTTTTTTCACTAGTTGATGCCTTGCAATCCCCATGTAAAAATGATGGGACAGAGTTACGATCAAACACACTATCCTCAAAGGAATCCGTCTCCTCACAAGGCTTATCAATTACAATCTCTAAATCACCCACATAAAGACTTATGCACATTTCTCTGGTAGATGCAATAAATAGTTCTTTTTCCTCAACGTCCATGGTATTGCTTTGCTGGAAGGTTACATTGTGGAAATCATATCTTTGATTGTTTGTCCCTACATTATTACTGTGAAGTTCAATATTCTCATCTTCGTTCATAGCAACACTTGAAGAACTAACTTCATCCTCATCCTTAATAGCTGCATACATAATCATAGAATCATCTTGAAGCTCTGTAACATATTCCTCATGCTCCAAGACAATCTCTCCATCAATTTTTGTTGCATCAGTGTCCTCAATATCCAAGAAAGGTTTCAGCTTTCCCTCACATTGTTTGAACATTTTGTTGACCAACTCATAAGAAACTATAGAGACATCCTGTTCTTGCCTCAAAATAGCCAACAGCATAGACATAAGGGACTGGGAATTAGTATCATATTCATCAATGGCTAGGACCATAATGGTTTGCATGTAAGAAAAAACAACTTCTCCATGATCCTTACTGATAGATGCTAGGAAATAGAATAAGATCATCACATTCTAAAACAATCAAAAGATAACAAGATCTAGATTTTGCCATCACTTCTAACATCCTAACCCTCCTACCAAAGGAAGGGCCTTGGTCATCAGGTAACCCATGAAAGCTCTCAACAATCATCTATAGAATATCCCTCATTTTGTTGTCTTCATAGGGAACCTTAGGAGCTGTAATCCTTGTGATCTCACTTAGACAACTGGTGACTAAAAGCTTTACCCTTTTACTGTGATGTCTCATAAGCATTGGCTTAACCAAAGAATGCACTGCAGGAGTCATAGCGAGTTGCATCAACTCAGAAGGTGACTGTTTAACCTTGTAAAGACACAATTCTACTTCCTCCAAAATGCTACATAGAACCCCTTTTGACTGATGTAGGTGTTCAAGATTCTTACCGGCATTGTAAAGTTTCTTTTGTAATTCTTCTTCACTGAATCTGCCCATGACTTTGAATCTGATACTTAACCGCATAGGATGGCAAGATACAACTATGCTCTGATACCACTGTAGTATCCCACCCCTTTTTGTTTTTCTGATGTTTAGTTGATACCTCATGCGTTTTAGGGTTTTTTTTTTGCATTTTTACATAACACACATGCATGTACAAATTTTTGAAAGTGCAATGAAATAGAAATACCCAGATGCTTATATTCGATAGAAATATGTCACAATACAATAAGAAGCAATATCCATAAGAAATATGCTCAAGAAAACTAGGGTTTCAACATACCCATTAGCTGTCCATGAAAGTACAAGTCTGAAAATGAAGGTACAGCAGGCTGAGAGTTATTAACTGAGTCTTTACACCATGGAATTTGTATACAACTGCTCTAGGACTGCAGTCTTGACTATTACAAATGAAAACAAGCAAGGAAACTTCAAAATAGTGAGAACAATGAAGACCCACGTCCCTGTTGCTGGCTGGTACGGCCTGGTAAAAAGGACAGCAGCATATAAATGTTTATATCTCCCAAGAATACTCACAAATCAGTCCATATATCTCTGCAGCTGTGGCGCCTATGATTGGAGAAGAATATCAGTCCAACACAAAGCTCAAATACCCTCCAAAAACCAAGAACACCTCCTCATATGTACGACCAGGTACAGCAGTATGTACGGCCTGTATAGGGACCCAAAATGACACAAAAACCCCTCCAAATCACTGTCTACCACTTGCAATATGATCTTCTATGCTGACCACTAATTATCATGATGAAATTTGAATGATATATCAAAGAAATCCTCTCCGCGACAATGTAACTTCGTGCAATGAAGCTCAAATGGTGACCTCTGAATGAAGCCACTCCAATAAACACCCTGGGAGTGTCTTTCAACCCCGTAGATGCTCTTATCAATGGAGGTTTTCGTCTCCAATGAAGCTGGTTCAAAACGCTTGCTCAAAGCAAAGCTCAGACTTAGAGAATTTTTGCCTAAGTGAATGAAAGGAAATGACTTCCATTTTCACTTTTATTCCTCTCTCTTTTCCCAACGCCACTTTTGGAGCCTTTTTAATATTGTAAAATTACTTTTCTCCAAGCCTTGGGCGCCCACATAAAACTAATGACTTTATTCTTTTAAATATTCATTAAGTCTTCAAAATATAATAAAGTCACTTTATAATATTTAAATAACGATAAAGTTAAATACTAAGTTGCCAGTTTTGGTTCGGGTTCGCGGGTTCGACCAAAAATTTTTTTTGGAGTTGGGTTCGTTTTTGGGTTCGATGTATATACATATATATATATTTTAATATTTATAATATATAAATATATTATAATATGATATTATATTTATATATTATAATATTTTAATATTTATAATATATATTAATATATCATAATATGATATATTATTGTATTATTATAATTATATATATCATATTGACATTATAATATATTAATAATATATATGATAATTATTATAATATAATATTAATAATATATATATATATTTTAATATGATATTATATTTATATATTAAAATATTTTAATATTTATAATATATTATTCTATTATTATAATTATATATATCATATTGATATATTAATAATATATATGATAATTATTATAATATAATATTAATAATATATTATAATATAATACATATAATAATAAATCATATTATAATATATAAATATAAGTTATAACATTATTAAATATAAATATTAATAATATAATACATAAATATATAATATATCATATTATAATATGTGTCATGTCCCTGTTTCCGGCATAAGTCAACAATGAACCCAGATTAGCCTATTCATCATTCCCGTGGGCTAATACGTATGATAAGGGAATGAACTTGGTTTTGACTAATGAACTTTTGTTTTGCAGGTTAAGACTTTTATCAAGTGACATCAGGTTGTCTAAGTGCTAGGCGCACTTTTGTTTCTGTGGAACTCAAAACTTGCGCCTTGCAAAGAGAAGCTCTTCAACAATGGATGAAGTGTCATTTTGATATCATGTGAAGGAAAGAAGTCTCCTAAATGCCTTGATGACTACTCAGTGAATTGAAATAGTTGAAGGATATGCTAAGTGACCTAGGCGCACTTTCCCACCTGATCAACCTCCAAAGTGCGCCTTGGCAAGGATCCACTCAAACATGAATAGGAAGTCAATATTTGAGCGTTTCAATGATGGGTGGTTTCTAGACACTCAAACAAGGACTGGAGAACTTCAAAGTGCCAAGGGAAGTAGCTAGAAGACTAAGGTGCTATTTCATGACTCTAGCACCTTGAACTTGCGCCTAGGTGCTAGATCATGCCTCTACAACCTTGAGATTGTGCCTTAGCAAGGAAGTGAATTGGAAGGTTGAAATTGATTATCAAAGGTTAAAGATTGTTCAAAAGATCATCCATTCAATTGAAATCATCATCTATGACAAGAGAATTGATGTGAGAAGTGAGGCACACTTTTCCTCATCTTCAACCTCACATTTGCGCCTTCTCTGGAAAGCTCAATTTGCGCCTAAGGTGAGGATCTTGAGGCCTCATCATTGCTATTGGCAAACTTGCATTTGGAGAAGCCTTGGAGAAGACTTGAAGGTTTAAACTTAGTTGAAACTTACCTCAAGATGCTAGGCGCAACTTCATGACTCCAGAACCCCAAATATGCGCCTAAGCTAGAAATGGAATGGAAGTCACAATTTGATCATTCATCTTGTTTAGGAGGTAAAGCTTGTTTGAAGCATCATTCATCCAACTAAGAATTTAATCTAAGACAAGAAAACATCATGATGTTTGAGGCGCACTTTGCCTCTTGTTCAACCTTGGATATGCGCCTCACTTGGATCCCTCAGTTGCGCCTTGAGGAGGACTCACCAACTTGCAAGGAAAGTTGTTTGGAAATTGTTTAAGTGTCAAAAGACAAGTCTTGATGTTGAGGCGCACTTTCTAGCCTCTGCCACCTCAAAAGTGCGCCTAGCTTAGGAGAGGCGCCAGTTTTGATCTCTGCATCCTCTAATATGCGCCTAACCTTCATTGAGCACCGCGCAAGCAGTGGGTCCCAGAGTGACCTTGGGTAGCATGATGATAAGGCTTCCAACTCAGAAATGAGTCATTCCAATGGAATATTTCCTCTAGAATATGCTCATTGGAAAACGTGCCGTGGTTGCCTCTTGCTCTTGAGGAGCACTATAAAAGGAGAAGAGCGACTTCATTTTGTATCTTTTACTATTTGATATTTCTTGGTAAGCTTTATGCTCTTTTCATGAAATCTGCGTATTTCATGTTTGTTGGGGTGATGCTCCCTTATCTCTTGAGAGGTGTTAATATTCAGTTATCATCATTGTGCAGGATTGAAGTCATTACTTGCAATACGAAGCTACTTGCATCTTGAAGACACTTGCGAGTTGAAGACAAGATACTTGTAGTTGGAATATATTCATTGTTCAATCTAGGCACCAAGGCCTATCTTTTGTAATCTTTGTAATAAGTTGAACATTGATGCTAATAAGCATCTGTTGAATGTAATAAGAAGTGGATTGACAATTGCAAAAAGATATCTCAACTTCCTTGATTTTCAATTCATGTTGATCTTATTCATGTTTGATGTTGATTGGTCGAAGTAAATAATTAGGAAAGTTAGCAAAAAAAATTTGGTTAAGTATAAGTGGGATATTTCAGTGGTATCAGAGTTTGGATCCTGCTAGCCTATGGGTTATGAGCTACTACGTTGATCCTTTGCCACAACACTATCGAAGGAGAATAGGTACAATGGGAGATAGAAGGCAACATAATCCCCAAGATGACATTGATAACATGTTAAGGGAGATGGTTGATAATCAGCGTGATATGGCAGCTCAACAACGTGAGGCAACTGAACAACGACGGCAAACTAATGCAAATATTGAAAGGATGTTTCAAGCCTTGATGGGTAACAAGAATAATAACAATCAGTATAATCTAGGTAATCAGGATGTAGGTAGTGTTGCTGGAAGATCACCACCTTGTGTTAGGAGAAGAAGGACACCTACAGTTGAGAGGCCTATGCAACCTACTTTTCTTCCTAGGGAAGAAGAAGTAGAAGAGGAGCAGCCATAGGAAGAAGAAGAAGATGTTCCTTTTGAGGAGAATGTTATATCTTTGGTTGATGAGTATGATGCACTTCCTAAGCATGTAAGGAATAGAATAAATTTTAACAACTACATGACTAGAAAAGGGATAGTCAAAGAAGTAGAGTGAATCGACCAAGTCAAAGAAGAGCTCAACCTACACAACCAAAGGAGTATAAGGATGCTTTAAACAAAATTCCTCTTCCTAGTTTTGATGGTAGTGGTAAGCTAAGTGCTAGAGCATGGGTGAATAAGTTGGATACCTTTTGTACACTTAAGCCTATGAGTGAAGAAAAGGCTATACATTTTGCTACTATGCATTTAGAGGGATTGACATATGAGTGGTGGCATCATGGACTTGTTTTACAGCATCACAACAGGATCACTTCATATGATGAGTTTGTTCAAAAACTCATAACTAGGTTTGACCGCAAGGATGTTCAGGTCTACTACCTTGAGCTTGCACAGTTGAAGCAATTTGGTAAAGTGGATGCTTATGTCAATTTATTTTAAAGGATTGCGGTTATGGTTCTTGATATGACAGATTGGAGAATCACTATGTTGTTTGTTGAAGGACCGAATGATAGGATCAAGGGTTTGGTTAAAGTACATAAGCCAACTACTCTTGAGGAGGCCATTGAGTTAGCACTTGATTTGGATACTACTCCTACATTCACTTCAAAGAAAAACTTCTTTAAGGGCTCTAATTCTAATAAGAAAAAGCCATTTCAGCCTAAGACTAATCCTTCTGCAGCAGAGAGAGATGAATTGAGAAGGAAGAAGTTATGTTTTTCTTGCAAGCAACCATGGGAACTAGGACATATATGCCTTGGAAAAGGCAAGGCACATTTTATTGAAGTAATTTTAGATGATGATAGTGATACACATGAGGATACAGTTTCAGACGGGGATCATCAGGAGCAGCTTACATTAGAGTTTGATACAAGAGAAGGAAAAGTGACTATTGCTACTATGTCAGGAGTTCCTAGGTATCATGCCTTTCGAATAAAGGGTGTTATCAAGGGACGAGTCACTTGTTTGGTGGATAGTGGAGCCACTCATAACTTTATTGATAAGGGTTTAGTTATGAAACGTGGTTTACAAGTTGAGGACTTTCAGGGATTCACAGTTGCGGTAGCAGATGGCTTTACTACGAGTTGTCAGAAGAAGGTACCCCAACTCAGCATTCAGATGGGGGATTATACTTTAACAGATGATTTCTATATGGTTGTACTTTTAGGCATTGATGTGGTATTGGGAATGCAATGGTTGCATTCACTTTGCCATTACATACAAGATCTGGAGAAGATGGAGATAAAGTTTATCCATGAGGGAAGGAAAGTAATCTTGAGAGCTATTTCAGATGGAGCACCTAGGGTTGTTTCAGCTAGGCGCATGGAGACATTGTTTCGACATGATGATATTGCTTGGGCACTTGAGTCAATGTTTCTTCTAAGTCTTCTTCGGATGGTGAATATCATATAGACATTCAATCTGTATTGGATAAACACAGTAAGGTGTTTGGGAACATTCCTCTAGGACGACCACCGGATCAGGGTTTTGAGCACTTGATTGAGTTAGAGGAAGGGACCAAACCTATCAACATTGCACCGTACAGATATCCTCGGCACTTCAAGATTGAAATTGAGAATATAATCAAGGAGTTGATTGATATGGGACACATTCGACCTTCATCTAGTCCATTCGCTTCTTCAGTAGTGTTGGTAAAGAAGAAAGATGGAACAATGCGGATGTGTATTGACTATCGTGCATTGTATCAAAGGACCATTAAGAATAGGTATCCAATACCTAGGATTGATGAGCTACTAGATGAATTGCATGGGGCTGTATTCTTCTCGAAGATTGATCTGCGCTTTGGTTATCATCAAATCCGTGTTCGTGAGGACATTCCAAAAACAACATTCAGATGTCACTACGGGCATTATGAATTCTTGGTGATGCCTTTTGGTTTGACCAATGCACCAGCCACCTTCCAATCTTGCATGAATCATGTATTCAACAGCAGTTGAGGAAGTACCTGTTGGTTTTCTTGGACGACATTCTAATCTATAGCAAGACATGGGAAGAATATCTCCAACACTTGGACGAAGTCTTAAGTGTAATGGACAAACAGTCTTTGTATGCAAAAATGTCTTGTGAATTTGGTTTAAAGGAGATACTATACTTGGGCCATGTAATTGGCGCTAATGGCGTGAAAGTACAAGAAGAGAAGATTGAAGCCATTCGTAGTTGGCCAGTACCCAAGAACGTGTCAGAATTAAGAGGTTTCCTTGGCCTCTGTAGTTACTGCAGACGATTTGTTAAAGGGTTCTCGCAGCTCTCTGCGCCCTTGACAAATCTAACAAAGAAAGGTGCTTTTATCTGGTCAATGGAAGCCCAAGCAGCTTTTGAGAAATTGAAAGAGGTAATGAGTATGATGCTAGTATTGGCTTTGCCAGATTTCACTAAGTCCTTTGTCCTGGAATGTGATGCTTCTGGAGAAGGCATTGGAGTAGGGTTGATGCAAGATCATCACCCAATTGCATTTGAAAGCAAGAAGTTAAAGGATATCGAAAAGTTGTACTCTACATAGGACAAAGAGATGCTGGCTATCATGCATGCTTTGGCTAAGTTCCGCTAGTATCTAGTGGGAGCTAAGTTTGTGGTCAGAATAGATCACAACAGTTTAAGATACTTCTTAGGGCAGAAAGATTTGAATGAACGGCAACATAAGTGGGTTACTAAGATACAGGCTTATGATTTTGACATTGAATATATTAAAGGCAAGAAGAATGTAGTTGCGGATGCCTTGTCTAGAAAGCCTGCTATTTGCACCCTAAGTGAAGTCTCTGCCGATTGGAAGTCTCAGCGTTTGGTTGAGTACTCCAAATCGAAGTTTGCTTGTGAAATCATGGATGGAATCATTCAGGATGATCGTTATAAGGTGATTGATGACATCATATACTACAAAGATAGGATTTTCCTAACTCTTGAATCGGAGCTTAAACAACAAGTCATGAAAGCATACCATGATACTCCACTTGCAGGACACCCTGGCTACTTCAAGACCTATCGACAAATCAGAGAAATATTCACTTGGAAGGGTTTGAAAGAAGTTTTGCAATATGTCAGGGAGTGTTTGACTTGTCAGCAGAACAAGTCCGAATCTACTTTTCCAGCGGGATTACTCCAACCACTGCCAATTCCAAAACATAAGTGGGAAAGTATCTCGATGGATTTCATTACTGGTCTTCCGAAGGTCCAAGGAAAAGATTGCATTTATGTAGTCGTGGATAGGTTGACTAAGTATGCTCACTTCTTTGCAATTCTAGTTGAGTTCTCGGCATTGCAGGTTGCTGAGTTGTTCTTTCCAGAAGTGTTCCGATTACATGGCCTTCCAAAGACCATAGTCAGTGATCGAGATAGCAGGTTTATCAGTGTATTCTGGAGAGAGCTATTTCGATTGGCAGGAACTGACTTAACACCAAGCACAAGTTATCACCCTCAAACTGATGGGCAAACAGAAATAGTCAATAAGTGGCTTGAGGGATATCTGCGAAATTATGTGTCTAATCATTAGCGTGCTTGGATAAAGTGGTTACACTTAGGAGAATACTGCTATAATACCAGTTTTCACATGTCAATTGGCATGTCTCCTTTTCATGCGTTGTATGGATATGATGTAGTTTCTTTTGTTGATCTGGCTTTGGATGACAGCCGAGCTCCTAGAGCAAATTAGTTGATGCAGGACACGCAAGATATTTTGCGAGTTCTTAAGGAGAATTTGTAGAGGGCTCAAAACCAACAAAAGTTGTATGCCGACAGACACCGGGTTGAAAGAAGTTTTGAAGTAGGTGATATGGTGTTTCTGCGCCTTCAGCCATATAGACAAAGCTCTTTGAAGAAGTCAGGTGCAGAGAAGTTGAAACCCAGGTTTTATGGACCCTACAAGGTGCTGAGAAGAGTAAGAGAAGTGGCATATGAACTTGATTTGCCAGCTGGAAGCCGCATACATAATGTGTTTCATGTGTCGTGTCTCAAAAAGGCACTAGGACAGAATGTGGTTTCATTTGACGAACTTCCACCACTGGATGAAGAAGGAATGCTTGCCCTTGAACCTGAAAGGGTGGTGGATATGAGGGAGAAGAAATTACGCAACCGGGGCATTAGAGAATACTTGGTGAAGTGGAAAGGGTTGCCAATGGAGGATGCTACTTGGGAAGGAGAAAAGATTTTAGAGCATCCTAACCTTCGATTGCTTGAGGACAAGCAATCCCGGGAAGGGGGAGACTGTCATGTCCCCGTTTCCGGCATAAGTCAACAATGAACCCGGATTAGCCTATTCATCATTCCCGTGGGCTAATACGTATGATAATGGAATGAACTTGGTTTTGACTAATGAACTTTTGTTTTGCAGGTCAAGACCTTTATCAAGTGACATCAGGTTGTCTTAGTGCTAGGCGCACTTTTCGTTCTGTGGAACTCAAAACTTGCGCCTTGCAAAGAGAAGCTCTTCAACAATGGATGAAGTGTCATTTTGATATCAGGTGAAGGAAAGAAGTCTCCTAAATGCCTTGATGACTACTCAGTGAATTGAAACAGTTGAAGAATAAGCTAAGTGACCTAGGCGCACTTTCCCACCTATTCAACCTCCAAAGTGCGCCTTGGCAAGGATCCACTCAAACATTAATAGGAAGTCAATATTTGAGCGTTTCAATGATGGGTGGTTTCTAGACACTCAAACAAGGACTGGATAACTTCAAAGTGCCAAGGGAAGTAGCTAGAAGACTAAGGCGCTATTTCATGACTTTGGCACCTTGAACTTGCGCCTACGTGCTAGATCATGCCTCTGCAACCTTGAGATTGCGCCTTAGCAAGGAAGTGAATTGGAAGGTTGAAATTGATTATCAAAGGTTAAAGATTGTTCAAAAGATCATCCATTCAATTGAAATCATCATCTATGACAAGAGAATTGATGTGAGAAGTGAGGCACACTTTTCCTCATCTTCAACCTCACATTTGCGCCTTCTCTGGAAAGCTCAATTTGCGCCTAAGGTGAGGATCTTGAGGCATCATCATTGCTATTGGCAAACTTGCATTTGGAGAAGCCTTGGAGAAGACTTGAAGGTTTAAACTTAGTTGAAACTTACCTCAAGATGCTAGGCGCAACTTCATGACTCTAGAACCCCAAATATGCGCCTAAGCTAGAAATGGAATGGAAGTCACAATTTGATCATTCATCTTGTTTAGGAGGTAAAGCTTGTTTGAAGCATCATTCATCCAACTAAGAATTTAATCTAAGACAAGAAAACATCATGATGTTTGAGGCGCACTTTGCCTCTTGTTCAACCTTGGATATGCGCCTCACTTGGATCCCTCAGTTGCGCCTTGAGGAGGACTCACCAACTTGCAAGGAAAGATGTTTGGAAATTATTTAAGTGTTAGAAGACAAGTCCTGATGTTGAGGCGCACTTTCTGGCCTCTGCCACCTCAAAAGTGCTCCTAGCTTAGGAGAGGCACCAATTTTGATCTCTGCATCCTCTAATATGTGCCTAACCTTCATTGAGCACCGTGCAAGTAGTGGGTCCCAGAGTGACCTTGGGTAGCGTGATGATAAGGCTTCCAACTCATAAATGAGTCATTCCAATGGAATATTCCTCTAGAATATGCTCATTGGAAAACGTGTCGTGGTTGCCTCTTGCTCGAGGAGAACTATAAAAGGAGAAGAGCGACTTCATTTTGTATCTTTTGCTATTTGATATTTCTTGGTAAGCTTTATGCTCTTTTCATGAAATTTGCGTATTTCATGCTTGTTGGGGTGATGCTCCCTCAACCTTGATAAGGTGATGCTCCCTTATCTCTTGAGAGGTGTTAACATTCAGTTATCATCATTGTGCAGGATTGAAGTCATTACTTGCAATACGAAGCTACTTGCATCTTGAAGACATCTTGAAGACACTTGCGAGTTGAAGACAAGATACTTGTAGTTGGAATATATTCATTGTTCAATATAGGCGCCAAGGCCTATCTTTTGTAATCCTTGTAATAAGTTGAACATTGATGCTAATAAGCATCTGTTGAATGTAATAAGAAGTGAATTGACAATTGCAATAAGATATCTCAACTTCCTTGATGTTCAATTCATGTTGATCTTATTCATGTTTGATGTTGATTGGTTGAAGTAAATAATTAGGAAAGTTAGCAAAAAAAATTTGGTTAAGTATAAGTGGGACATTTCAATATGATTATATTTATTGGCCCACGGAGAACATAATTTAATCCAGTTAGGATTTCACGCATTTTGGTGCAGTAGTATGCATTTTCCTAGAACCAGGGAAAATTGTCTCGCGACGTAAAAAAAATTCACGCGGGAAAATTTTCTAAACTCGTCGGTTGATCCTATCGGCGTATTCCTTGAACTCATATTCTCGTGGGCCGAGCAACTGTAAATAATGAAAAACGAAAATAAATTTAAAAAAAAAACATTTTTTCCCTGTCTGATCCTCGGTTCGCCCTGGTTCGCTCCCGGATTCGGTCATGACGAACCTAACACGATTTTCCCGCACCCTGTCCGCATTGGTACGCGAACCAAACCGGATCGCGAACTGGACCGGGATCTGGCCACAAACTTGGTGAATCCGGTAACATAGGTTAAATATTTAATTTACTTTAATATATAACGTTATTTAAAATAAACGTCCCAAACAATATCAATTGCCAAGACATTGCCATCAACGCATCCAACCGACATTCCTGACATAGAAACACTGCCAACTGACGAGGTCGGTGTCCAACCTGTGACTTACTAAAAATAGTCTGGGCAAAGGGTCCAAAAACGCTTTGTAAAGCATCATTACGGACTCCAGATAATACTAAGCTTAATGCAACACTTGGAAAGGCCCCGAGACGGCCGAATTGCCATGTCACCAAAACAATGTCTAGACTGACACTTACTATAAATAGCATTGTTCTCCAAGGAACAAAAAGAACAAATCTAGAAAATTCCATAAATATTGTCGCCATGCAAGCACTTACTATGAATAGTAAGTATGGATAAGTTGTCCGAAATCCCTCTGGAAAGTGTCATACGGCTCCACTGGAACACCTAAGCACATGGGTGACATCGAAATACTCCTTTGATCAGGGTGTCACAAACCCAGAAAGTCAGCTCGAACTGCATTGCAAGAGGACCTGGAAATGGGGACATTACAAATTTTCCAAAAGAAATTCATTAAGCAATAAATACCTTGAAATATCTTGGGTAAATTATTAAATGGAATAAACAACAAATCTCTTATTGGATAGTCTTTAAGATTTTGGAATCATGGGGAATATGTTTCCACCAAATCATGTTACCTTCAATTTCACTCTATAGAGCTTGCCTCTTTAGGTCTTTTTATCCCGTCTTTTTAATTGTCATTTTAGTGATTCTAGGTGCCATCTGGAGAATTAATATTTTCTGTTTGGACGTGTTATGCAACAGTGTTTGCCTTCATTCAGCCTTCTGTTTCTCATATTTGAAATTTCTTTGTTAGAATATCTTTGGCCCAAATCTATGACATTTATTATCTTTTTGTTGGCATGGCTCCAAAGATTTTGTTTATCATATTGCATGTGTCTATATAAACTTGATATGTGTGTGTGTATGCATAAGTATATGTGTCTATATATATTATATATGTATAGGATACACACACACACATACATATACATACATATTACACATGCACATATATATGTACACACACACACATACATACACACACTCATGCATCCCCCGCACGCACACACATTCAATTTACCCCACACACACATTCAATATATATGATGTATATATATTCTCAGATATAATTCTGTGACACTGTCATCTTTTTTCTAGCATGGATTCAGATTTTCAGTTTATAATGTTGTGTATAGATAGATACTCTCTCACACACACAGACACATGCATTATTGTTATTTACATTCATATGTGTGTGTGTATTTCATTTTGGAGTTGTATCCGAAGTACCTTTTTTCTTATGCAGTCTACAGTTGGGGCCACAAAAGAGAGGCTTTGGAAGAATTGTGGTACAGCAGTTGACTCTATGCTTCTTCAGCTCTTTGATGATAATGACAAGAAGATTGCTGACATGAGTGAAGACTCACGACCTCTTGGGTTTTACTCTCCATATGATGGGTGAGTTTATTGGCTTCTTTTACTGATTCTCTTTTCAACCTTTGAGCGCTGATCTCATATGGCATGGAAAGTAATGCTTACTAGCTATATCTCTGTTGTTAGCTTGTAATATGCAAATATAGAGTAAGCTTGAAGTTTTTAGCTAAGGGAAAATGTTGGCCTGGGTAAATTATGATGTACATTTACTTCACATCCACTGAGAATTGTTTTGCATATATTGTGGAATTAGTGATAAAACAAAGCAAAGATTATTACTAGCTATATCTCTGTTGATAGCTTGTAATATGCAAATATAGAATAAGCTTGAAGTTTTTAGCTAAGGGAAAATGTTGGCCTGGGTAAATTATGATGTACATTTACTTTTCAGCCACTGAGAATTGTTTTGCATATATTGTGGAATTCGTGATAAAACAAAGCAAAGATTATCTATACTTGAGCTGTTAGGGATGGTTTGAAACTGCTATAAGGGAGGATGGTAAAGTAGACGATCTCAAAGTATTTGTTGTATTATTAAATTTGCTTTCACAAATAATGGGCAATTTAATTTTCTTTTCTTCCAATTCTGGAAAAGTTAGGTCAACAACTATATTTTGTTCAAAGTCTTTTGCAAACATTCGTAAGCTGTTGATGGGATAACTGCAGTTCCATTTGCCTTAGATGCCTTATCAATCATGTCATATGTGTATAGGGAATGTGACATTGGGTTCTTGAGATGTTGTTTGTTTTTCAATAATGACCTTATATTTGCTTTCATCTCACCAAGAATTGATTTGTGATGTTTCATTTGTGTGATTTGCATAACTCATCTAGCAGTCTTGTGGATTACCTTTTGGATGCCTGTTTTTGCACATCTCAAGAGTAGCTGATGACTATGAATTAATAGGCATAATATTCACACAGGGATGAACACCTGTGTGTGTTATCTGAAAAAGACTTGAGTGAGCTTCTGGGCAGGAGCAATCACAAGTTGCGTTACTATAGTTTTTAGTTTAATATCAACATGATTCTAGATTTGACTTTGAGATGAAGTTATGGCAGTAATAATCTTTTATTTCTGTGTTAACCTACTTATGACATACATTTTTGACAGTCACAGACCCACCAGATAGTGAATCTTGACCCAAACTACTTAGCAGCTGATGTGTTTTTAGATCCAGGATATTAAAAGGGTAAACCAACATTTTTAGTTCCTGGCCTAGCCAGCAGCATGCCATATTTCTGCTTAGTGACCCCATTAAAGGTACTACAAAGTAAACTTATTACCACTAAGACTTGGTCATTTTGTGTCTGTAAGTTCGAACTTTAGTATATACTATTATGGTGATGCATGGCATTGCATGATATGCATGTTGTGGATAATTTATACCTTTGATCATGATATGTAATTTGTAAGGCATTCATGTTTAGCCTTGAATATTTATTGTTATTATGATATTTGTTGGAACCAAAACCCACTCCAATGAAAAATGCGCAATATTCTATAGAAGCAGTTTGATTGCTTCTATAAGTAACCTTGTGTATTTCTGATTGGTTTTGGTTCTGCCATTGTTTCTTGCTTATACTTTGTAAATTAAAATGAGAAGGAACAAAATGAGCAAAATTATAGTTTACCAGCAGTTATGGAGTGAGACAAAAATGTCCATGAAAATTAAGTAGTGATCTTGTAAGATACCAGCAACTTAGTTTGTTGCTAGACCAAACTCACTTTCAATCTATATAGTAAAAGAGAAGGCAATAGAACATGATTAAAAATATATTCTTATTTTTGCTTCTCTCTTTGATTTCAAATCTATGAACCTCTAGATTTAGGTTTATGCAATAAACCTAATTATTAAATTCTGAACTTTTCTCTGTAAGGTTGTGTCCTTAAAGTCTAGACGTGTCCCTTCCTCATCTATACATGCAATGATGACCTAATGTATTGTAAGCATCTCACATCTATACAATCTTCTTATATATCAATATCAATATCAATATATATTTTTATATAATCCTTCATTCTCCATGTTTAAAATTGACACTATGCCACCATTTGTGGGCCTCACCTTCAAAATAATGCCATACCAAACATCTTGGAATCAATGCATTATTTTTATAACTTTACCACCAAGATTTTGCATCTTTAACTATTGAAAACTTTGGAATAGTAGAATTGTTATGAGAAATCATTATTGTTTCTTTGGGTTGATTTGTTGATTTTGACAATATAGGTTATATTTTTTTGATTATAATATTGAGGTTCTATTAAGCGGCCTCATCCCTTTCGCAACAATCAGGTACATTTGCTATTAAAGATAGCAAAATCCTTTGCAAACCCATGGAAGGGTGGCGGACCTGACCAAGAGATACCAAAAAACCAGACAAAGACCCTGCAAACTATAACAACTAAGAACAAAAACATACTAAAAAAGCAACATAGGTAACAATGAACCCCGAAGAGAGTACTATAAACTATCTCAAAGGCCCTGAAAAGCAACATACGACTGTGTTGTTTATAATTTGACTTAGACACAACGTGAGTGAGTCAGACTCCTAACGTGACACATGAATCGTATCCTTGCTATGGGCAACCTTCTAGTCACTCCCGCTCTCGTGGCAAGAGCCAGTGGAGTGGAGGTGTAACTTGGGGGTTGTTATGTTCATGAGGGAGTAGAACGTCGCGAATCACAGTTGGGTTGTTCGTGTGATGTGTATTTGTGTATGTTTGATGATAATTGTTATGAATGTTTTGATGCAAGCATTCAATTGTTGTTGTTGGTGTGATAATGATATGACCCGAAGGGTCACTTGTTCTAAGTCTAGTGTGAAGATTGTTTTGCTTGTTTATGATGTGGAGGCGATCTAACCTCCTTTCTTCGTTTTTAATGCGCTATTGTATGAGTTCTTGGTGATCAATGATTCGTTATTCTTCAGCTTCTCTTATCTATTCTATGTTTTGTTGAATGAGAATTGGTTGAGGGAAGTTCTCCCTATTCTCGTTCTAGGACATATTCTACCCAAACTTCCTTAATGCCTAGGCAAATTGGATGATAGACAAGAGGGGGAATGTTTGTTTGCATTTTGATTTGCTTAATTGTTGAATGTGTTGACTTTGTGATGAAATTGAGGGTTTGACTTGATCACTTTTTTTTTGTGTGTCTGTTTTCTAATGTTTTTGGTATTTTTATGAATGCAAAACAATTTTTGGTTTTTTCCCTGAATTTCAAAATGATCTAATTATCTAGAAAGGGAAAATGAATGCAAGCTATATGACTTTTATATACAAACTAAACTATGTTTTTTTTTGTGTTTTTGTGGGTTGATTTTTGATAGTAATCTAATGAAATTGAAAGTCGCAACTAATCTAAATGCAATAAAATGAAATTAATCTAAGAAAGTAATTGAAACTAATCTAAGCATTTCAAATACAAAAAATACTCTAAGAAAGGAAATTAAATTTTCTATCAAGAGAAAAACAAGAAATGTTTTACTTTCTCAAGAGCAAAGTTTGATCTAATTACTATTGAAAACTTGAAGAACTTGTATGAATCGGGCGGCAATGCCTATCGTGAGTCCTCATAAGTTCTTTTGGCAACCGTTCCTTCTTCTGTAGTAGTGGGGTCCTCCTCTTGGCAATGAGGACAAAATGGAGATAAAAAACAAATGGCTATGAGCTTGAAAGCTATGAAATTGAAAAAAATAATTGATTCGAGCATATGGATTCTATTGAGAAGGGAATGGCTTGAGCTATGAAGCTATGAATGAAAGAAAAAGGCACATGAGGTCCTGCAATGAGCATAAAAATGCTATGGAGACAACTATTTGCAAAAGCTTTGAATGCAAGAATGAATTTGCTTCCTAAGAGAAAGCTTTGCAAAAACTAAAACTGAAGAAATAAACTAAGAGGCTCAAAGGCCTGTGAAGAAGGCTGAAAAATCTTATGAAGATGAGAAGAGTATTCCGAACATGAAAAATAATGAAGAGGAGGGCTATTTATAGGCTTGAAATACACACCAAAGGTTGTGGTGATTGGGGAGTTAATAGGGATTGATTGAAGAGTGATCTAGCTCTGATTAGAAGTAAACAGTTGTTGGAGAGAAGATCACAAAAGAATGATTGAAAGATAACAATATATTGATTGGGAGATAAGAATAGATTAATTGGGAGTCTAGAAATAGTTAGGGGAAGTGAACAATCAATTATGCACGGAGGAACTCACAATTAGAAGCCAAAAACAGAGTCAAATTGGGCTAAAACTGGAAGAAATCAAGCATTGAAAAGACGACAGGGTCGCCCCTTTCGGGAAGAGGTTCGCCTCTTTTAGCAAGGCAAGTCGCTCTTGGAGATCCTACAGGACATAGGGAACTTCAGAGAGCTCGTTCGGGCACATACAATCTCCTTTTTGGGTGCTGTTAGTTTCTCTTGAAAGTTTTCCAAAACTATACTTTCAACTCAAAAAAGTGGGTTACCCCTTTTAGCAGGGCAGATCCCACTGGTAGATTCTACAAGACATAGGGGCGACCCAATCAGAATGGTTTGGATAAGTGGTTAAGAGGTATGGGGGGACCTTGGAAGGTCAATTGGATGGTCATAGAAGAACGAATGATGAAAAATCCCCTTGGGGGAA
Source organism: Cunninghamia lanceolata (assembly GCA_027924645.1). Taxonomy (NCBI): domain Eukaryota; kingdom Viridiplantae; phylum Streptophyta; class Pinopsida; order Cupressales; family Cupressaceae; genus Cunninghamia; species Cunninghamia lanceolata. The sequence goes on along the minus strand of BSBN01001031.1, from coordinate 2,793,460 downwards.
GTGAATTTCCTATCATGTCCCTATATTGATAATTCACAATTGAATCAATTACATATTATTCATTCAAATTAAAGATATGAATGACAATCGAATTTATCTAAAAATCATAAATTGAATATATTTACATAAGCTATACCTAAATAAAATATTATAAATTAATTATTATTAATTAATTAAATATTATAAATATTCTAATACAATTAAAATATAATATATAAAAATAATATTATATAAAAATAAATAGAAGTATAAACATAAATGTTAATATATATATTAATACAAAATAGTATAAACATAAATATATTAATATATTAATAACCTAAATATTATTATAAAAGGATCGATATAAATTACATATTGATATAGCATACGTGGGTATGTATACCCCATGATGGGCAGCCAGCACTACATAAAGAAGTGCGATAAAAAATAAGGCAGCACTTAAGTGAGCGCTCAGCATGTTTTATAAGGACAAGACAAATCTTATATTAAGGAGCAGATTAGTAAAATAAAATAAAGGTAGAAAATTGCAAGCTAATTCAGAAGACTAAGATCAGCCTTCCAATAAAGAGACATGAATCTTTGAAGAGACATCACCCTCTCAAAGGGGATGTCTCTCATCATAAAAGATATAAAGATATATATTGGAGAATGTAAGAATAGGATCGGATCATATAGAGATAGGAAGAAATAAGAAAAGGGAAGTATCAAGAAATAAAGGAAATAAAACCTGAGGTAGGAAATAGAGAAAGAGTAATATCTGAAATACACAGATCTGCATATAAGAAGATAAGAAGATCATCACTGTGGGAAGCATAAATGCATAATTGAGAGAAGAGATAAAAAAGGAAAGAATACTATATTTCTGAATATAAAAGTCATATATATTCTGAATCAGGAGCAGTTATACAAACAAGAATAACATATATATTCTGAGTTTGAAGGATCATATAGAAATATAAATCAGTCACCCTCACATAGACATATATATAGCAGCAGATTGGAATTATCAATCAATCCATTCATATAAACAATTGTAACACATCAAGAGGACATATTGCCATACCGGAACTGAACTATATTTAATATTTATTGATCAAGAGAGATGATAGGTAGGAAGGATGCCCTCCATCATGCTCTCATCAATTTATGTTAAAGAGATGATAGGTAAGAAGAATGCCCTCCATCATGTTCTCATCAATTTATGTTAAAGAGATAATAAGTAGGAAGAATGCCCTCCATCATGCTCTCATTAAGTTATGTTAAAGGGATGATAGGTAGGAAGCATGCCCTCCATCATACCCTCATCAAGAGATGATAGGTAGGAAGTGTGCCCTCCATCATGCTCTTGTCAAGATGTGATAGGTAGGAAGAATGCCCTCCATCACATTCTTGAACCTTGAAGGTGGACATAAGAGGTGATAGGTTGGAAATGTGCCCTCCATCACGCTCTAACTTGCAAGTATTCCTATGGGATCCATCATAGGGTTGGCTTCTGGATTGGGTAACTATACGTTGAACTAGAGTTAATTTATGCTAGATCATTAATTATGTTATGATGTATTGATTTCATTACTATATTCTAATTTATTGATCTTTAATATTGCTAATGTCCCTTCCTAGTAATGATTCTTGTGTGCAGGTTAAAGAAATCATGAATATCCTAAAAGGGGACATTACAAGTGGTATCAGAGCAGTATTCCTGCCATCCTGTGAATGATAGTTGTTACATAAGCTTATGCTAAGTTATATTGTGGGCGCATAACCCACAAATCCCAAGATTATTCTTCGCGTTATCTTATCATCGTTCATTGATTATTCTACAACTTGCTCAGCAATCAAAGTCTTACTTGAATTTATCTTCTCTATAACATCATTAGCTTCATCTTTCAGATTTTTCATCAATATTGTTTCATTTCAAATCTCCAATCTTGGATTCTCAATACTCCCAAATTTTTTCTTTAACATTGAAAAGATTCTTCCTTCCTGCATTCATTTGATTAACTACATATTCATCTATAACATTTGTATTACCTCAATCACATTGCCATTCAAAATCAATTAAAAGCTTACCAAATCTTCTTTGATCATAAATTTTCTCTCCATGACATCATATAATCAATTACTCTTCAAGAACATGACTCTTCTCAATTTTGAGGTCAATAACATATCAAAAGGTAAAACTACAAGATGACAAGTACAAGACCGAATCTCATAATCAAAGATCAAGATGTCTTCATCATTCACTGGGATCTTGGAATCTCAATACTCTCAAAATCATTTTTAGCATTGAAAATATTTTCATTGTCTAAAACCACATCTTCATCTATAATACTTGCATCACGTTGTCGTTATTCAAAACATCAAACAAATGCTTACCTATACATTTGTGTCTCATTAGACCTTTCAAGTACTCTTTGGTCACAAATTCTCTTTCATGGAATCATGATCATTTTCTCTTCACTAAAGCATGTTCATTCTGAATCAAAACCATGATTTCATCTCAACACATCGGAAGGTAGACCTTAAAAGTGCAAGGTAACGGAAAAAACTAATTGTGATTGCTTGAGGACAAGCAATCTTGAGTGGGGAGGGCTATCATGTCCCTATATTGATAATTCACAATTGAATCAATTATATATTATTCATTCAAATTAAAGATATGAATGACAATCGAATTTATCTAAAAATCATAAATTGAATATATTTACGTAAGCTATACCTAAATAAAATATTATAAATTAATTATTATTAATTAATTAAATATTATAAATATTCTAATACAATAAAAATAATATTATATAAAAATAAATAGAAGTATAAACATAAATGTTAATATATATATTAATACAAAATAGTATAAACATAAATATATTAATATATTAATAACCTGAATATTATTATAAAAGGATCGATATAAATTACATATAGCATACGTGGGTATGTATACCCCATGATGGGCAGCCAGCACTACATAAAGAAGTGCGATGAAAAATAAGGCAGCACTTAAGTGAGCGCTCAGCATGTTTTATAAGGACAAGACAAATCTTATATTAAGGAGCAGATTAGTAAAATAAAATAAAGGTAGCAAATTGCAAGCTAATTCAGAAGACTAAGATCAGCCTTCCAATAAAGAGACGTGAATCTTTGAAGAGACATCACCCTCTCAAAGGGGATGTCTCTCATCATAAAAGATATAAAGATATATATTGGATAATGTAAGAATAGGATCGGATCATATAGAGATAGGAAGAAATAAGAAAAGGGAAGTATCAAGAAATAAAGGAAATAAAACCTGAGGTAGGAAATAGAGAAAGAGTAATATCTGAAATACACAGATCTGCATATAAGAAGATAAGAAGATCATCACTGTGGGAAGCATAAATGCATAATTGAGAGAAGAGATAAAAAAGGAAAGAATACTATATTTCTGAATATAAAAGTCATATATATTCTGAATCAGGAGCAGTTATACAAAAAAGAATAACATATATATTCTGAGTTTGAAGGATCATATAGAAATATAAATCAGTCACCCTCACATATAAAAGTCATATAAGAAGATAAGAAGATCATCACTGTGGGAAGCATAAATGCATAATTGAGAGAAGAGATAAAAAAGGAAAGAATACTATATTTCTGAATATAAAGTCATATATATTCTGAATCAGGAGCAGTTATACAAACAAGAATAACATATATATTCTGAGTTTGAAGGATCATATAGAAATATAAATCAGTCACCCTCACATAGACATATATATAGCAGCAGATTGGAATTATCAATCAATCCATTCATATAAACAATTGTAACACATCAAGAGGATATATTGCCATACCGGAACTGAACTATATTTAATATTTATTGATCAAGAGAGATGATAGGTAGGAAGGATGCCCTCCATCATGCTCTCATCAATTTATGTTAAAGAGATGATAGGTAAGAAGAATGCCCTCCATCATGCTCTCATCAATTTATGTTAAAGAGATGATAGGTAGGAAGAATGCCCTCCATCATGCTCTCATTAAGTTATGTTAAAGGGATGATAGGTAGGAAGCATGCCCTCCATCATACCCTCATCAAGAGATGATAGATAGGAAGTGTGCCCTCCATCATGCTCTTGTCAAGATGTGATAGGTAGGAAGTATACCCTCCATCACATTCTTGAACCTTGAAGGTGGACATAAGAGGTGATAGGTAGGAAGTGTGCCCTCCATCACGCTCTAACTCGCGAGTATTCCTATGGGATCCATCATAGGGTCGACTTGTGGATTGGGTAACTATATGTTGAGCATAAAGTTGATTTATGCTAGATCATTAATTATGTTATGATGTATTGATTTCATTACTATATTCTAATTTATTGATCTTTAATATTGCTAATGTCCCTTCCTAGTAATGATTCTTGTGTGCAAGTTAAAGAAATCAAGAATATCCTAAAAGGGGACATTACATTTCCCCTCTTGGGAGATGGATTGCCTATGTCGTCAAGGCTGACAAACGACAGGGATGGTTTGTCAAAAATGGGTTAGGTGGACAACAAGAAAACGTGTAGGACCTTAGAAGGTTAGCTTGAAGGTTAGGGAGGCACAAACCAAGAGAAAAACAATTGAAAAACGTGTTGCTAAGAGAGAAGCTATTGAGAGGGCTATATATTTCATTCTTTTGTGTACATGATTAGGACTATATCTCATCATCGATCTACCATGTAGGCCCTGTGCGCCTTTTTCGTACTTACAGACCAAAAAATCAGAGCACCATCAAATACCACTAGAGCACCTAAGGATTGAAAAACCCTCCACTGAGGGATAACTATTCCTCCTGTAATAGAAAATATAGGCTATATTAATGCTTACCTAAAAAAACTTTTTTAATTCATTTTTTTATTTAGCTTAGGGAACTTCAAATAATGTTCAAATCTACCCCTTGTTTTTTTCAATATTTAGGGTATTATTAATGTTCTAACACCCTTGTTTGAATTTTTTTTCAGGTCTTAATATTTCTTATTATTCAATGCACTCTTGTAACTTTAGGATTATTAAGGTTTGTATAATCTGTGAAGTTATTACCATCTCTTGTTTTCAAATCTAGGTTAAATACTTTTTTTCTTAAAAAATTTAGGTCCACTTATCTTAATTCAACCTTCAGATGTAATATCCCCAATAGGTTATTAACTAAAATTCTGATTTTTACTTATGATTTTCTGCCCTAAATTTCTGATTTATAGAATTCTTCTCCAAACCCTAATTTCTGAATTTCTGAATTTAATTTTCAGACTTGATAAAATACTTATAACAACCAATATAGAATATCAAACACATCAAATATTATGCCCAAATGATTCGCCCAATATCAGAGCTGAATTACAACATGAAATACACATTTAGGAGCAATAAATGCACACAACAATTCTGGAAATCTGAGGACAACTTTGCTGTTATAAATCAGATTATAGAAGTCTGAAAGTACATCCAATCATGGGCAAAAACATGACAAACATGCCCATAAATCTGCTGTCCCAAATCAGAAATAAAACCCTAGGGTTTATACATACCAAACATGACAAAATGAGTGGTAAATGGTGGAATCGCCCTCCTAGGATGTGGCGCCAAGTTTAGGGCTTGGAACCCTAATGCAAAGTGAACACAAAACACCAAGAATGCTGCTACAAAGATGGCGATCAGGTCTGCTCCAAAGCTGATGTGAAGATGAAACCCTAACAATTGTGAAATCTCCTCCAAATGCCCAATTCGCCATCCACAAGTCAAGTCGCTCCTCTCCCAAAGGTGGCGCTCCAATCTAGGGTTAAACTCTAATGCAAATGATGTACAAAGCCATGGATCTGCTCTTCCAATTCTGATCTACATATCTGAATATGAAATTTCTGCTCTTCTCGAGAAATCACCAATGAAGCACAAATATGTTCCTATCACGAAACCTCCACAAGATGAGCTAGGTTTTCGTCCAACTCACCAAGAATCACAAGGGTTTTCGTCCTTGGATTCAAAGCCCAACTTGCGTTGCAGCCAAAGAGTAAAACTCATCTGAAAATATGAAAGATATGTTCAAATGACCACAATTGAACTCTTATTTATACACAACTTTTACTCCTATGCCGACCTAGGCAAGAATACACTTTATTTTTATTGCCTTTTTCCTTCTAACTTGGCCGACCACCTTCTTACGAATTGAGCGCTCAAAATACAAATTAAAGATTTGAATTTTGTATTGAATTCCTCCTTATGCTGACCTTCTCACGGGCACCCAAACAAGAATAAAATATTATTTTGTTTTACGCTTATTTTCCCTTATTTCCAATCTCCAAGTGGTTCGCTCCTCAAGGAAAATTATTTTATTAATGTTGACTTTACCAAAAATACCACAAAACTATACCAAGTCATATTCCATCATCCTTTTGCCCGACAAAAATAGTTAGATGCATGATTTGACTACTCAGAGTATTCCCTTGCTTCTTCGATCTAGCCTATGGTAATAAAATAGGCTAGCCGACATATGGTGGGTGATCACTTGGAAAAAAGGGGGCATTACATCAGACTGGCTCTCCTTTATTAAGGATCACACCTTTTCAGATTTTAAAAAGGCTCCACTCTTTTTTTTTTTGCTATAGTTACCTAGGGTTAGGGACCCTAGACCTTAAAAAAAAAGAAGAATATCATAAATGTTAGGATGGATAGCATAGATAACATAAGAAATTCACAAAACTTCTACATTGTAATGTTATGAATGAAACATAAGGAAATATATTATGTAGAGGTTAATAAATTACATTACAAACTCGGCTTATAAAGCTATCCTCTTGGCTAACTTCCAAGTACCTGTCAATACTAAAAAACTACCAAAACATATTATGAGATGTAACTATTCCAACCTATTAATTACTTTCTAAGTGAAACTATTAACTCTAAAAGGGGCGTCTCAAACATGAGATGCATGCCCCATACTAATTTATTTTAAACAATACAAAAAAAACCATTTGGATAACTGTAACATCCGCTTCCTAGGCTAGCATTTTTGCATTGGGTTAGTCTACTATACGGGTTCCTGTAGACTAGCAAGGGTGGTTAGGGGACCCACGGTGATGTGGTTCTTCAAGGCTCAATCAGTATACACGGAGGGATGAGGTGGACTTCTTTGGCAGGATATATTGTTTGGCACTTTCTGGAGTGAGTTTGGGCCATTTGACCAAACTTACTATTTTTAGTAGGGGCTCACGGGACTCAGAGCGAGTCGGTGCAACGGTCCTGAAAATTGTCATCGTTCCATTGGCCAGCTCAGCAGTACTACAAAACATTTGTGGAGACCGTTCGAAATAATATTTTATTAATAGATACATTTAAGTTAAATCAAAGATATAACTTAGTGTGTCTATTGATAAAGTGACTTTATTACTTGGGGACTTGATAAATATTTAAAAGTACATAAAGCCATAAACTTAAGTGGGCGCCCAAGGCATGAGGGAAAAGGAAATAATAAAATATTGATATCTCTCAAAAGAGGCGTTGGAGGCAAAAGAGAGAAATATCTCTCAAAAGAGCCGTTGGAATCAAATGGGACCATGATCCAATGCAAACTCCTCTTTATGCTAGCCGATCATCTCTATAATAGCCGTTGGGATATGTTTGAATGAATTTCAAAAGCTTGAACCTATCTTCTGTAATGTCCCCTCCTAGTAAGTTGAAAGTTTTCACTATCTAACACAACTTCAACTTAGTAAAAGAGAACATTAGTAATCTTTTAATCATTTCCTTCAACATATAATCATTAAGACTATAACATATTAGATTATATTCACATTAAGTTCATATATTTGTTTCGTCATCATGCATTAAGACATTTTCAATTTATAAGCACATTCACATTATTCATTGTTATCATTGGTTCGTGATATGACTTGTGAGGGACTTATGGTAGACTCTTGCATTAACCAGCTCTAGATCACCAAGTATGATTTCATTAAGGAAATAGTTCCATCTCTTACGGAGGCCCAAAGGTTTCACTCACACACGGAGTCCCTCACCATTTGGCTCGTGGGATTTCACTCACACACGGAGTACCTCATCCAGACGAGAGTCACCATCTGTAGAGCAACTCTTACGAGTTCTCCTAGGCCCAAGGATTTCACCCACACACGGGGTTCCTCATCACTTGGTCGAGGGACTTACATCCAGTCGAGAGATACCTAGGCTAAAATAAACTATTTCAACTACGTCATACCTTAGAGGTGATAGAGGGGTTAAAGGGAGAGTCTAAGTCAGCTCCAAGCATACCACCAACTTATCTTTTTATTTGATTTAATAAATATTATAATTGTTCTTATTGGCATTTAACACAAGATGCCTTATATTAATATTGATCATATATCATTACATTTATTCATTATATTAGTTTATGCACATTCATAGTTTTGTCTAAGTTAAGTGCATTTATTTATATTAACATCATAATTATATCAATTAACTTGACAGTCCATTTATATTCATATTATTCTTCTACAACATTTATATTGCCTAACCTATTAATAAGGAAAGTGCACGTACCTCTTTATGCTACTTGTCTTGTTGAATCTGCTCACTGGATTCTATTCTATTTTGCCTATTCTTTAATATTTATATATTATAATATTTGTTATAATATTAATAATATCTCTATATTGTATTATTATATATGTTATTAATATTATTGTATATATATATATATATATATTTTCACACACATATATAGATACATTACATCTTAATAATTAAATATATTAAAATACTTACCTGACGATCTGCAGGTACCTTTTGGATGCGGTAGATATTTATTCTCCTCGTTCCTTTTTCTATTCCTTTTTTCCTCTTTTGTTAGATGGGCCCGTTAATATTTATAAGTTTGAAGGGGTGCAATTCACCACCTGTCACCACCCTTAATAAATAAATATTATTAAACTTTGATACTCGATATTTGTTTGTATTAGTTAAAGGCTCCTTATTATGAGATCGGCATCTTCTCAACAGCCCGATTCTTTATATGAATGCCCTTATATTATGCAATGAATAAATATATATTTACTATTATATATTATTATTATTATTATATTTATTTTTACTTGAATAATTCCTCCCTATATATATTTATGATATCTTTTCTAGTTATGACTTAGAAATATATATAAATATAATGCGGATCTAAATATATTTATTTATGGGATATTATTTATTTATTGCCCATCTTCTTTTTTTTATTTATTTCCCTTTCAAGGGATATTTATTATGCCTGGTGGTAAAAGACATACTTACCCTTTTATAATTTTTATTACTTTATGTTATTCCCTTCTATGACCTGTGGTAACCATACGTAACTCCCTTAACATAGTTTATTTATATTATTTGTATTTATGTTATATCATTATAATAAATGATATATTATTTATTTTGTATTATTTATATTATATCATCTATATCATAATAAATGATATATGATTTATATTATATTATTTATATTTATATTATAATATAAGATAAATATAAGAATATTTATATTTATATTATTAAATATATTTATAATATATTATTATTGTTTGTGTTATTTATAAATATAATAATAATATATCTTTTAATTGTTTTAAATAAATATTATTTAAATATATTCAATTTATAATATCATTCATATCTTTGATTTGAATGAATAATACATAATGCAGGGACATGACATCTTCTTTCATGGGCGAATGCACTCCTCCAACGTTGGCTTCATTTGATGACATTATAAAATAGGTCCCACCTGGTGTAATTCCTTATTCCATACAAAACTCCATAAAAATAGATTAGAGGAAATGTAATTAAAGATTTCATTTTCCATTTTATTCCATCATCTAACAAATCAAATCAAATGATTGAAAATACAATTTCAATATTGCATTTTCCAAATAACATACTAGTTGAGCCAACTTTTTGGTTCTCCATGTATAGACATATACCAACTTTCCGGTTCTCCATGTATAGAAACAAGCTCAAACTAGAAAATATACCTAGCTCAAAATGGGGACATTACATGGCCACACTTACTATTTTTAGCAGGGGCTCACGGGACTCAGAGTGAGTCGGTGCAACGGTCTTGAAAATTGTCATTGTTCCATTGGCCAGCTTAGCGGTACTACGGAATGCTTGTGGAGACAGTTCAAAATAATATTTTATTAATAGATACATTTAAGTTAAATTAAAGATAACTTAATGTGTCTATTGATAAAGTGACTTTATTACTTGGGGACTTGATAAATATTTAAAAGTACATAAAGTCATAAACTTAAGTGGGCGCCCAAGGCATGAGGGAAAAGGAAATAATAAAATATTGATATCTCTCAAAAGAGGCGTTGGAGGCAAAAGAGAGAAATATAACAAAAAGTAAAGTTTTTTCTCCTCATTCTCCATTGCATATTTTCTTTGTTTGAGCTTTGTTCTTGGTTGAGCCAAGGGTTTCAAACTAGCAAACTTTGAAGACGAAAACCTTTATTGTTTGAGCACCTGCAGTGTTGAGAGACACTTCTAGGGTGTTTTTGGAGTGGTCTTATTGCAGAGATCACATTGGGCTTCATTGCAAATAGTCAGCTTGTCGCGGAAAGATTTTAATGGAGATATCTTGAGTTTATTTGCATGGTAATTGTTGGGCAATATCTGAGGAACATTGCAGGTTTTGGATTTTATTTTGGAGGGCATTTAGAGTGGTTTTAGTCCCCTAGACCAGCTGTACCTCTCCCAGGCTGGGCCATACAACAATGAGGAAGTTTATGGTGTTTTGGTGAGAGTTTGGTCAAGTTTTCTATGCTCAGCTAGGCATGGACTGCTGAAAATACAGATTCAGAGATTTAGTGATTGTTTGGAGGTTATTGGATGGTGTTTTAAGCTGCTGCAAACGCCCATAGGCCGTACCATCTCCCAGCCAAGGCGTGAGTACAACAGGAGTATCTAGTTTGCAATTGGGTTCGTTTTGGAAGGCAACTTTGTAGTGATTTCTGATTGTAAACAGTCCCATGATGGTCAACAGATGATTGTACTCTCATTTCATTGTATCCAACGTGCTTTTGTATGCTGTTCCTTGCTGTTGCAGCTCTGTTTTGCCTAGGACAGCGAAGGGGTATGTTCATACTTAGATGTATTTGACTCTATTACAAATGGGTATTGTCTTTATGCATTGAAGTGCATTTTCATTGAAAATAAGCATATGGGTACTTCTATTTCTTGTTGTTTTCGAATATATATATGCATGCATGTGTTATGTCAAATGCAAAAGCACATAAAACGCACCAGGTTCAACTAAACCACAGAAAACCATAAGGGGGTAAGATATTACAGTGGTATTAGAGCTGGTGTATCTTGCCAGCCTGTGTTGAACTTTGTTCATGAGTGATTGGAAATGTGTTTACAGCAAAGATACCCATCAGTGGCAGCCACTACAGGTTCCAGAAGGAGAAACCATATCAGGTATCTTGGCTATACATAGAAATTCATCCAATGATAGGGACAACCTTACAGGACATATGGCGGATAGGAACAAAAGAATAGATCAACCGGAGAGTCCCAACTCTAAAATAGAACGGAAGTTTGATATTATGCTAGATATAATGTCACAGTTGTTAGCAAAAATGAATCAGGGTAACCCAACAACACAACCGCATGCAGCACATGATGAGGGTGAGACAAGCGGTTCCAATGCTAACAATCACCGGCATGTTGGTCAGGGTAGTGGTCGCAGCACTAGGACAACCACATGATCGATTCCTAGGCCACTATAGCCTACCTTTCCACGCAGAGAGGAGGCACCAGTTGTTTAGGAGTAGGAGGCATAGATTCCTATGACAGAGGAGCTTAGACTGCATCATGCAGAGTACATGACTCTTGCACCAGAGATTAGCGAGATGTTGACTTTTGAGCAATTTATGAACCAGAAAAGACAGAGAGCAGGTTAGGGTGGCAGAGCAGATTACAAGGCACTGCGGGCTAACAGGGATTATCAGCATGCCTTGAGTAAAGTCTCTATGGAGCATTTCGATGGTAGTGGCAAGATGACAACTAGATCTTGGGTGCAAAAATTAGACAACTATTTGACACTCAAACCTATGTTGGAAGATGAGGCACTAAACTTTGCTACTATACATCTAGATGGGATAACACAAGTGGTGGTACCATAGGTTGGTCACTTTGGGCCACAATTTGATCACCACATATGATGAGTTTACCAACAGGTTGATAGAGAGGTTTGACAACAAGGACCCCGAACTGCAATTCAAAGAACTTGCACAATTGAAATAGTATGGGTCACTTGATTCAGACATCACAAAGTTTCAGAGACTCTCAGTCATGGTTCCGAGTATTTCAGAGAGGAGACTAGTAGTCCTATTCAGTGAAGGACTAATGGAACCACTTAGAGGGTGGGTTAAGGCTTTTGATCCACCTACATTACAGGAGACAATTAAGAAGGCACGAAACATGGAGTTTGTTGTTCCAAACAATAAATTTGTCTCCAAATCATTTCCTCCCAAGAAGGACAATAAATTCCATCATCGAAACATAGATCAGCCCAAGAAACCAACCACTAGACTTGATGATGATGCATTAAATGAGTATAGGATTAAGAAATTGTGCTTCAAATGCAAGGGTCCATGGGACCCCAACCATAAGTGCCCTATGAAGGGGCAAGTGAAATAGATTGAGTACTATTCAGCCGAGGATACCACATCAGAAAAATCAGACCAGCACACTGACTCTGAGGATAATGAGGTGGATAGTGTAGCAAAAGAGTTACAGGGTGAGCAGGATGATGATATACCTACAACCCACCTTTCTGCTATTCAGAAAGAGGGTTCTTTCAGGATTCAGGGAGTCTTGGAAGGACAGAGAGTGACCACACTACTTGACTTAGGGGCCACTCACAATTTTATCGATGAGGGTCTTGTGGCAAGAAGGGGACTCAAGACTGAGGAGTTTGAGGGATTCAAAGTTAGGGCAGCAGATGGTTTTGTCATCACTTGCAAAAGGCGAATCCCATACTTAACTATTAAGTTAAGTGACTATGAGTTCCAAGCTAAATATTATGTGGTCAGCATGGGGAATATGGACGTAGTCCTTGGCATGAAGTGGCTTCATGCAATCGGAGAATTCTACCTTAATTTACGAACCATGGAGATGAAATTCGAGGTAGATGGGAAAAAACATGTGCTTAGGGCGATGTTAGATGGTGGATTTAGAGTAGTATCTCTTAGGAGGATGGAGAGGTTGCTTAGACATGATCAAGTGGAGTGGGCAACTGAGTGTGTTGTTATTCCTACAACTACAAAGTAGCCGAAACAGAGTTATCATCCCGACATTCAGAAGCTGATAACCAAGCACACCAAGGTATTCATCAGCATACCACCAGGAGGCCTCCTGATAGAGGCATAGATCATGTGATTGAGCTGGAGGAGGGAGCTAAGCGAGTTATCATTACTCCCTACTGACACCCAAAAAGATTGAAGGATGAGATAGAGAAGACAATCAAGGAGCTTCTCAAGATGGGGCACATTAGACCCAGTAAGAGCCCTTTTGCCTCTACGGTTGATTTGGTTAAGAAAAAAGATGGCACGTTGAGAATGTGTATCGACTACAGGGCTCCCAACAAGAAAACAATTAAGAACAGGTACTCCATTCTGCGGATAGACGAGCTCATTGATGAGCTGCATGGGGCGTGTTACTTCTCCAAGATCGATTTGAGATCTGGCTACCATCAGATTCGGGTTAGAAAGGAGGATGTGGAGAAGATAGCCTTTCGATGTCATTATGGGCATTTCGAGTTCTTGGTTATGCCTTTCGGTCTAACCAATGTTCTAGCCACTTTTCAGTCTTGTATGAACAGGGTCTTTAGGGAGCAGTTGAGGAAGTTTGTCCTCATATTTTTCGATGACATCTTGATCTTCAACAGGACTTGGGAGGAGCACCTCCAACACATTGAGGAGGTATTGAGTATCTTGGAGAGAGAGTCCTTATATGCCAAAGAGTCAAAATATGAATTTGGCATGACTGAGGTCCTTTATTTGAGTCACATCATTAGTGCTGAGGGAGTCAGAGTGGATCTAGAGAAGATCTGAGCCATTATTAATTGGCCACCATCGACGAATCTCTCACAACTCAAGGGATTCTTTGGTTTATGTGAGTTCTACCACCGATTCGTCAAGGGGTTTTCATAGAGTGTTGCACCATTGACAGATTTGACGAAGAAGGGGCTATTTGTTTGGTCTGACGGGGCACAACAGTGTTTTGACAGGTTTAAGTAGATTATGAGTTCTTGCCCGGTTTTTGCCATACCAAATTTCACCAAGCCTTTTGAGCTTGAGTGTGATGCCTTAGGTGAGGGCATAGGAGCAGTGCTAATGCAGGATAAGCACCCGATTGCTTTCGAGAGTAGAAAACTCAGGGGTGCAGAGAGAGGTTACAGTATTTACGATAAGGAAATGTTGGCCATAATGCATGCTTTGGCTAAATTCAGGCAGTATCTAGTGGGCAGTAGATTTGTGGTGAAAATGGATCACAATAGCCTTAGACATTTCCTCAATTAGCGAAACCTCAATGACCGACAATAGAAGTGGGTTAGCAAGTTGCAAGCCTATGACTTTGACATAGTTTATGTCAAAGGGAAGAAGAATGTAGTAGCTGATGCACTATCACAGAGACCTCATTTGTGCTCTTTAGGTGAGATTACAACTGTTTGGAGAGAGTGGATATTAGCATAATATACTAAAGACAAGTGGGCCATGGGGATAATTGATGGTACTATTCAGGATAGCAGGTATATAGTTGTGAATGATCTAATCATTTACAAGGGGAGGATCTTGTTGGTACTAGGATCAGTGATGAAGAAGGTTATGAGAGCCTTTCATGATGTTCCTATAGCTGGTCACCTGGGATACTTCAAGACATATAGACAAATCTGGGAACGGTTTACATGTTAAGGACTCAAAACTGAAGTGTTGCAATATGTTAGAGTGCCCCACTTGCCAGCAGAATAAGCAAGAGCATTCCTTTCTAGCTGGTTTATTACAGCCCCTACCCATTCCTAACCAGAAATGGGAATGTATTTCTATGGACTTCATCACGGGCTTGCCCAAGGCCCAGGGCAGAGACTGTATTTATGTTGTGGTTGAGAGGTTGACAAAATTTACCCATTTCTTTGCTATTTCAGCCACATTTTCAGCAGCATAGATTGCAGATCTGTTTTTTAGAGAGGTATTCAGATTACATGGGCTGCCAAGGAGCATAGTCAGTGACAGAGACAGTAAGTTCATGAGTCACTTCTGGCAGGAGCTCTTCAGGTTGAGTGGGATTGAACTCACTCCTAGTACTAGCTACCACCCACAGATAGATGGGCAAACGGAAATTGTCAACAAGTGGGTGGAAGGATACCTCCGCAATTACATTGTAGGGCAGCAAAAGACATGGGTTAAGTGGTTGTATCTTGGGGAGTACTGCTATAACACTACTTACCACATGTCCATTTAGATGTCACCTTTTATGGCTCTTTACGGTTATGAGGCTCTCAACTTCCTGGATATGTTATTCAGGGGCAGTAGAGTGCCTAAGGCTAAGGACTTGCTAGAGGTGAGTCAGGACATCATGAAGTCCTTGATGGAGAACATCCAGAAGGCGCAGAACCAACAAAAACAATATGCAGATCAACACAAGGTTGAGCGTTCTTTTGAGGTGGGTGACATGGTTCACCTGATGTTGCAGCCTTACAGATAATCTACTCTCAAAAAGAGTGGCGCAAAGAAACTTAAGCCACGATACTATGGACCTTTCAGGGTATCCAGGAGAATAGGAGAAGAGGCTTATGAGTTAGAGCTACCGGCGGGAAGCAGAGTGCACAATGTCTTCCACGTGTCTCGCCTCAAGAAGGCATTGGGACACAATGTGATACCTTCCATTGAGTTACCCCTTTTGGATGAGGAGGGGAAGTTGATTCTTGTCCCTGAGGCTATTATTGACACTAGAGAGCGCACCTTGCGGAAGAGAATTATTAGGGAGTATTTGGTGAAGTGGAAGAATTTGCCGGTAGAGCATGCAACTTGGGAGGATGAGCAGATCTTACAGCATCCAGAGTTGAAATTGCTTGTGGGCAAGCAATTTTGAGGAGGGCAGATTGTAATGTCCCCTTCCTAGGCTAGCACTTTTGCATCGGGTTAGTCTACTATACGGGTTCCTGTAGACTAGCAAGGGTGGTTAGGGGACCCACGATGATGTGGTTCTTCAAGGCTTAGTTAGCATACACGGAGGGATGAGGTGGACTTTTTTTGGCGGGATATATTGTTTGGCACTTTCTGGAGCGAGTTTGGGCCATTTGGCCTGTAAGAGACCCTATTATATATGACTGAAAATTTGATCAATTTTAGATAATATTTCTTGCAACAATCAAAGGAAACCGTCAACACAAATCACAAAATATGGAAGCCATCAAACTCCTTGCATTCATATTGATTGATCATGAAATTACATCACAAAACATACTGCTGTCACAAGATTTCAGTCATATCAGACCTGATATCATCATAAAAAGTGAACAAAATATGAACCAAATGCCCTTTACAATATCATATGATCTTATACAAGCAATAGCCAAATGTCCTCAAGTCTGAAATCAATCACAATAGCCCTGGAAGTACAAATATAATTGACTGATGTAAATGAACAGCAGGCTGTTATGACTGCTGTAGGTGCATATTTCGCCCAGCCAATGCAAAATGTCTTCAAATGCTTCAATAACCTATTCCCAAGCCAAGCGATGGGATTCTTATGCAACTTGCAACTTCTTGTGACCTTGTAAACTTGTCCAATATGTTCAAAAAGCCCTGAAACAATATAAATGTCTCGCTGTCATAAAAATTCAGACCTTGCAAATGTATAAATCTCACTCCAATGATACCATAGGCCCTAATAACTACCTTGATAGTGTTTCCAATGGATCAAGGGCTTCAATATGATATCAAATACACTCCAATAGCTCTTTTAAACCTGCAAATTCAAGCTCAATGGTGAATATCTGAATAATATCACCTCACATAGAGTATGGAGTCATCACCATACAAATACAAGGGGTCATCACGTTGCAAAATGACATGAAAATCGGAATTCTCAATCAAAACAAATAGAATAAGAAACATACCAAAGCATCAATAGTTGCAAATTGATGTTCAAGTCCTCTATTTATCCTCTCCAAGGATAGGCGTCCTCTTCTTTAGCAAATTTGGATGAAATTTGAATTCCACCAATGATGAGGAAGAAACTTGAACAATTGTAAATGGGTTGCAACTAAAACTGACTCATTTAAAATCAATCTTTAATTGTTTTAAATGAAATGCATCTATTTTCATATGGATCGATCCCTTGCTTAGGTGTTGGCATTGAATTTCCACACAATTGTTTTTAAATGTCTTTGACTCGGGTGAATGCTCCAACCGTTGGCTCTCCAATCTATAACCTTCGCTTGGGCGAATCCTTCCTTTTAGCCGTTGGAATCAAATGGGACCATGATCCAATGCAAACTCCTCTTTATGCTAGCCGATCATCTCTATAATAGCCGTTGGGATATGTTTGAATGAATTTCAAAAGCTTGAACCTATCTTCTTTCATGGGCGAATGCACTCCTCCAACGTTGGCTTCATTTGATGACATTATAAAATAGGTCCCACTTGGAGTAATTCCTTATTCCATACAAAACTCCATAAAAATAGATTAGAGGAAATGTAATTAAAGATTTCATTTTCCATTTTATTCCATCATCTAACAAATCAAATCAAATGATTGAAAATACAATTTCAATATTGCATTTTCCAAATAACATACTAGTTGAGCCAACTTTCCGGTTCTCCATGTATAGACATATACCAACTTTCCGGTTCTCCATGTATAGAAACAAGCTCAAACTAGAAAATATAACCTATGGGGACATTACATGGCCACACTTACTATTTTTAGCAGGGGCTCACGGGACTCAGAGTGAGTCGGTGCAACGGTCTTGAAAATTGTCATTGTTCCATTGGCCAGCTTAGCGGTACTACGGAACGCTTGTGGAAACCGTTCAAAATAATATTTTATTAATAGAAACATTTAAGTTAAATTAAAGATAACTTAATGTGTCTATTGATAAAGTGACTTTATTACTTGGGGACTTGATAAATATTTAAAAGTACATAAAGTCATAAACTTAAGTGGGCGCCCAAGGCATGAGGGAAAAGGAAATAATAAAATATTGATATCTCTCAAAAGAGGCATTGGAGGCAAAAGAGAGAAATATAACAAAAAGTAAAGTTTTTTCTCTTCATTCTCTATTGCATATTTTCTTTGATTGAGCTTTGTTCTTGGTTGAGCCAAGGGTTTCGAACCAACCGACTTTGAAGACGAAAACCTTCATTGTTTGAGCACCTGCGGGGTTGAGAGACACTTCTAGGGTGTTTTTGGAGTGGTCTTATTGCAGAGATCACATTGGGTTTCATTGCAAATAGTCAGTTTGTCGCGGAAAGATTTTAATGGAGACATCTTGAGTTTATTGACACGGTAATTGTTGGGCAATATCTGAGGATATATTGCAGGTTTTGGATTTGATTTTGGAGGGCATTTAGAGTGGTTTTAGTCCCCTAGACCAGCCGTACCTTTCCCAGGCTTGGCTGTACAACGAGGAAGTTTATGGTGCTTTGGTGAGAGTTTGGTCAAGTTTCCTATGCTCAGCTATGTGTGGACTGCTGAAAATACAGATTCAGAGATTTAGTGATTGTTTGGAGGTTATTGGATGGTGTTTTAAGCTGCTGCAAACACCCACAGGCCGTACCATCTCCCAAACAAGGCGTGAGTACAACAGGAGTATCTAGTTTGCAGCTGGGTTCGTTTTGGAAGGCAACTTTGTAGTGATTTCTGATTGTAAACAGTCCCATGATGGTCAACAGATGATTGTACTCTCATTTCATTGTATCCAACGTGCTTCTGTATACTGTTCCTTGCTATTGCAGCTCTGTTTTGCCTAGGACAGTGAAGGGGTATGTTCATACTTCGATGTATTTGACTCTATTACAAATGGGTATTGCGTCTTTATGCATTGTAGTGCATTTTCATTGAAAATAAGCATCTGGGTACTTCTATTTCTTCTTGTTTTCAAATATAATTATATATATATATGCATGCATGTGTTATGTCAAATGCAAAAACACATAAAACTCACCAGGTTGAACTAAACCACATAAAACCATAAGAGGGTAGGATATTACAATCACTAGACCCAACAAACTCCCCCTTGATCCAAAGGGGACCAAAAGATGATCTGGAGCAACATGATTGTGAAGCTATCCAACAACCCCTGCCGCAACCTGCTAACTGGTCTTCTGTACATTTGGTACTGGTCAACCTGTGTTGACAATGTCTACTTCAACTGTAACCTGACTGCTTGTGCCCTATGCCAACTGCAAACCTTGGAGCCTATGACTTGACATGAAGATGAGCATCGTCCTGGGAATACCCATCCCTCTGATCATCTGTAACTGTATTGTAGTTTGAAATCAAACCTCATGTGTGGCACATCTCACCTGATGTCCAATAGGTCCAAACACTTTGTAAATACTTTAGTGCTTATAACCCCCTGTGAATGTATAATCACTTGAAGACTGATCAAAACCAAAACAGTCTCTTTCCCAGGAGTTTCCCCCTATCAGTCAAGAGTTGACAAGTCTATGCAGCATGACACTACCAGATAACAAGTCTGCTCCGCATCAATGCTCAACAAAGGAAAACCAAAATTGAACACTGCACACCAAACTGGAAAGACAAACACATTGGATTGAAACTAAAAAATGAACAACACTAGTACCAAAATTGCTTATCAAGCAGTGCACCCGTTTTTTGAATGAGAAGCTGATTGGAGATGGGAATGTTCTTCCATCCTTTGGTGGGTCCTCTGACCTCCATTTTGACTCCTTAACTATGTTGATCCTGAGGGATCTATAGACCACACGATGCAACCTGTTTGTCTTTGATCGTACTGGCAGCAAGAAAGTGCCATGATATATTCACGCTGTCCTCATAAATGTTGCCCATTTTCATAGTAATACTGGGGTGTTGGATTCCACTGAAAATCCACTCATTACAAGAATGTAATAAGGAGACTTCGAAATGAAAATCTTATACCATCGATAGATGAGGAATTTGTCAAAACTTATGATTTGACTTGTCACATGTCTATGTTTGCCTAGAGGAAAACAAAAAGACTTATAACTCCTTTTCAAAAGAGGTTATGCACAAAATGATGTGATTGTAAACTAGTGAAAATTACAAAATGGGGTTTGAACCAATGGCTTCCACTTTCAAGGACTTGCATCTCCACCATTGTGCCAAGTGCTGCTCTTAACCATTTTGGGGCTCAAACTAAGCTTTGAGGTAACTTTGTAATACTTGCTTACAAAAAACAAATCCCACACTTATACATAATTGAACTCATGATCTCTATCTCTATAACCTTAATGACTGGATTTTAACCATTCAAGCTGTATGACACACTCAAAACAAAGTGTCTGTGAATGGATCTGCAATTGAAAAATGAGAGGTATTCTACATACAACTATAAATTAATGGGAAAGGAAATTAAGAAGCATGTAACTCCTGGCATTAGTGCATTTCTCATGCCCGACTCGCCAAAGGAACGTTAAAAAGCACATAACTAATTAATAGCCGCCAATGCAAAGATAGACATCAGTTTTAACGCCTTTTTCAGCAAGTTTCCATCACCCAGCAGCAGCTTTGTCCACTTGCTATGCCCAGTAATAAACGCATTGCTGTCTACCCTTCCAGCAGCAAATCTTAATTTCAATGTCACTTCTCCATCAAATTCAATGGTCAGCAAGTTCAATGCCTTTCATGGCCAGCAGATTTGAATGCCTCAGGCAAAAATTAACACCAAAACTTTTAAACTTTAATTTCGAAAAAACCAAACTTCGGAGGATTCTAATGCCAGACCAGCAACAAGTATTTCAATGCCCAGCTTCAACTGTTCATGCTCAAGTGCAGATAGTCATGCCAAAACTCCAATGCCCAGACAAATATAAAAACATCAGCAATTTTCAATAGCTTGTAACAGTTTTCAACGTCACAAAATCACGCCCAACAAGTGAATGTCCTTTGCATTTTAATGCTATTCAGCAGGTTAAAACTCCAATAAAACAGAAAATCAATGCCTTTTTGTAGTAAAATCCAATGCCAAAATAGACTCCAGCACTTTAACTGTAAGAACCCTTGCCCAATCTGATCCAAATTTCTGATTCAGATCTGAGTTTTCTGATTTGGTTTTCTTGTTTGTTTGAGTGTTTTTAATGAGTTTTCAGTTTGGGGAATGCATTTGCCATGTAGTAATGCCAATGTAGAACAATTTCCAAATGTAATAATAACAAACTAAAGAACTGAAATCATAAATCTGAGGTCTGATATAACTCGGAACAGCAAGGTATTATTATTTCAAATTAAAGATTTGAATAAGGAGATTGTTTACAACATACCCGGTTGGATTACACTTCTCCCGGGCACAATATGAAATCATACATAACAAATAGATGACTGATTTAGATGACTGCTGTTCACAATGAAATCTGAAATTTTTGATACAAATTTTCTGATGTTGAAACTCCTCATTCACATGCCACGATTCTCCTTCTATGATGAAGCGCTTGACTCCCAATGAAAGCCGCCAACCTCTAGATGATGATAGATGACATAAATATGATAAACATGCCTCTATAAACCCTGATTTCTCTAGCTGATGTGTTCGAAGAAATCTGATGGGAGTTCTGAATACAAAAAAAAAAAATAATGATAATCAATGATCACAAACCCTCCAAGGGAAGCGCTAACTCCTCCAACAAAGCCTAAACCCTAGGCGATGAGAAAAGATGATGTTTCTCCTTCAAAAGCCCCACGACCCTGCCAATGTGAGTGCCCAGATCTGCAATTCGCCCTCTATGATATCAATTGTTATACAAACCCCAGCGGCCAGCAATGGTGCAATTCAGATCTGCCTTCAAAATGTATCGATTCCTTCACAAAGCCTTATGATATCAATGCAAATTAAACCCTCAATGACCTGCAATCGATTAACCTTAAGTCCTCTCAATATCAAAATGATAATTTGGCACAAATCTTATCAATTTGACCTTCAAACTCTAGCTGGTATAACCTGAAGAAAACAATATGTCTTTGTAGCTCCAATGTGATGCCAAAACTTGCAAATATGCTCAATAGCAAACCCCGTATGGATTCACCTCTCAAAGTGGAGTTGGGTTTTTGTCCAATCCACGGATTTTCTAAGGGCTTTTGTCCTTAGAAAATGGCTGAACCAATGTTGCAGCTCAAAGGAAAAATCTCCAATATCAAATGACAAATACACAATGATGAAATGACCTTCCAAATGCCTTCTTTTATAACCCTCAAGTGGAGCGCCCAATTTTGCTATATTTGATATCCATTTCATGTCCACTGCCATAATAAAATATTATTTTATTTTATTTTCCTTTCTCCAAGTGGGACGTCCAACCTTGGCATTGCAATATTATTTTATTTTGTCATTTTTATTATAATTTATTTTCTTCCTTTATAAAGCGACTTTCCAACTTTCCAAATCTCCAAGTTTAAGTTATTTTACCAACTTTCCAAATATCTAAGTCACTTTTGCAATATTTAATTGACTTTCCAAATATCTAAGTCACTTTGCAACAATGGCTCAAAAAATAAAAAAGGGGACATTACATTAACACCTTCAATCAACAATTGAAAACAAATATATACCTTTTCAACGCCCCCATTCAGTCTGCTTATTTCAGAAGTGCCAACAAGTTTGTTCCCATAGACGAATGAATCCACTTTCTGATTGCATCTAATACTCCTTCCATTTTCCACTTTTGGCTCTGATACCACTGTTAGGGTGGAGAGCATAGATAAAATAAGAAATTCACAGAGCTTCTACATTGTAATGATATAAATGAAACATAATAAATTACATTACAAACTTTGCTTATAAAGCCATCTTGTCGGGTAACTTCCAAGTACCTATCAATAACTAAAAAACTACCCAAACATCTAATGAGATGTAACTATTCCTATACAATAACATTAAACCCATTAATTACTTTCTGAGTGAAACTACTAACTTTAAAGGGGATGTCTCAAACATGAGATGCATGCCTAATACTAATTTATTTTAAACAATATAAAATGAAACCATTTGGATCACTAGACCCAACAAGAAAAACAGGTCACCAATGGCTGAACGCTCACTAGGATCATGGAAATTATGCTTTAACATGTATTAATCAAAAAACACACCAAGGAAATCCATGTTAGTAGCTGATCTGAATCGTAGGCGGTCTCAGGGACAACGCTCTAGATAAGGACCAAGATGTGTTGTATGCATGTGGAAGCAATATGGAGACAAGAGGTCTAGAGAGAGAAGAATATGAGAACTGGAATAAATTATTTTATTAATTTGCATGTTTTGTACATGGCATACTCTCAATGAGATAGAAGTTTGTGTATTTACTCCAATCTATCCTACCTTGTGTTTGCCTCTTTGCTTATGTTACACATGTACATTTATAATTTACATGATTGTGAAAACAAGGGTCGTTATGGAAGTTGAACTAGTTAGCCTTCCATGTGTGACACTTCTGTTGACAGTTAGGAATTTGGGTGCACGCTATACTGACATGTGTTGTGTCATGAAATGGCTCGAGAAGATGCATTGAGTTGGGTGGTGCTCTAATATGTTGCGCAACGCTCTGCATGCCCTATGTGTGCTAACATGCATAGGTTATGATAAGGCATGGACTTTAGATAGAGTTGTTGGTGTAGTTGCGTGGCATGATCCTTGGCATTCTATAGATAGCACATGATGCAAAGGCTTGCGCACAAGTTGGGAGGTGACTTTTGAGTTGTGCAACATGGTTCCAAGCGTTGCACAAGTTGTGCATGAAGCGAGGAGCTATGTCATGTCCCCCTTTTTTTAGAGCTGAAAATTAATAATATTTGGCCCGATCACTTTATATTTTTATTGGTCCTATGTGATGTTTTAAAAAGTGTTTTTAACACTTTATTCAAATGTAATTCTAAAAGGGGACGTGTGGATGTAATTTAAAAAGTATTTTTAAATACTTGGAGGGAAAATAAAATAAAAAATAAAATAAAATAAATGGAGGGCCCGAAAAAGGCAACTATAAAAGAAAGGAAAAGGCATCAAGCAAATCATTTGGTTATGTCATTTTTCACTTTCTTTCCAATTTCGAATTTGAAGCATTCAAGGACGAAAACCCTTGGCGTGTAGGTGATCAGAGGACAAAAACCCTTCGATTTCTATCACGGGCTTGAGGATGAAAACCCTTTTGTTCATCAGAGATAGTTCTACTCAGGGATTGTGATTGCATGGAAACGATTTGGATTTGCAAGCAAATTTTCATATCAGCAATATTGTGGGAGATTTCCACAGTTACCGGATACTCCAATCCCTCTCCCTTGGTACGCGTTTGCTGTATTGGATATGGATACGCATAGGAGATGGCTCGGATACATCCTGGATACCGTATCCGGTCGTACAAAAAAAAACCCTATTTTTTCTCGTGCTGGATACGCGCAGATGCGGCATTCTCATGATATTTGTGTCGTATCCCAAAAATATTAACCATAGAATGTTAAAAATTGCCCCAAGCAACTGTTCCATGACCTGGCATGTCGATTTCTTCTTGCAGGGAACTACTCTGGACTAGCATGCACACGATTAGAAATATGTCTTTCTATGCAATTGTGTTTACTCAAATAATCGCATTCATTCTAAAGGTGGAGATATAGAGTCAACAAGCAATGGAAGAAGAGGCAAATTTTATTAATTGGTGATACTTTTTTTTAATTTTTGGCTTTTTTGTTTTACTTTACATTGTAAACTTTTATTTATTTATTAAGTTTAATACATTTAACTTTTAATTTAAGTTTAATTTATTAATATATAATATATTTGTTAAATATATATTTTTTATATTAAATTTAAATTATTTATTGTTAATATATCTATCTATCTATCTATCTATATATATATGTTGTATCTAGTCGTATCCATATTAGGGGTCTTGAAAAATAGCCGTATCCGTATTCGATACCATATCCGTATCCGATACTGTATCCGTGTCCATGCAACTCTGGAGATTTCATATTTGGTTTCGTAATTACAGTTGGTGTGTGAGTTTATAGATTTCATAGTTTCGGATTTCTATCCTTGCTTTCTTGAAGAGTTGTATTCCAATTTTAGTAAGTGACATTGATGCGTGACATGTATACCTGTAGTGTTGCAGGAATTGATCCATCCCAAATTGTAAGGCTACAGATGAGTCATGGTTGGCAAATTCAGGCGTGCAGTAGTAGCTTTAGCAATAAGGTTCTTCATGCTGCCACCGTCGACTAGAAAAACCAATGGTTGACCTTGCACTCACATTTACAAATGCAATAGGTGTTTTGCTTGTTGTGTGAAGGTAGGTAGTTTCGGGGTTCATGTTCTCCACTTTTGACTTGTTGGAACCCTTTGCTTCTGCATGCACGAACATGTTCTTCTACACATGGCACTTTGTGTTGGAGTCGTTGTTGGATTTGTGTTTGTTGCACCATTTACCTGTCTTGGACTGTTTGTTCTTGTCCGAAGAAGGTGTTTTCTTTGGTGTAGGGGATTTGTCCTATTTGCCCTTCAATCTTGACTCCTTAATGATAGTCACGTAGCAATAGGTTTCTCCCATTGTCTCAACCTTGGCCAATTTCAGTTTGGAGTGAATGAATGGTTTGAAGTTGCTGTGATACTTGAGGACTCTATGCTGCTATGACTCAAATGGTCCGAACTTTGCATAGAGGTTGTGGAAGCATGGATGTAGTCACAAACTTACTAGTCATGTCTTTGGCACAATTGTTGCCACTAAATGTAGGAGTCATCATAGACATCTTTAGGATAGTATTCATCCTTGAAGGATTCTAGGAAATTTTCTTAGGTAGGCTTAGATCTTCCTCCTGTTTGGTCTTCCTCACACAGAGCATGGGCTTGTCACCACTTCTTGATGGACGAAGTGACTTTTAGAAGTGCGATCTTGATCTCGATCTAACCAATTATCTATTGTGTTTGCATCTATTTTACCTGCAAACCCCAGTACATCCAAATTCACTTGGAATCTATGGGGCCTCAACCACGAAAAGCTTTACTTGACAATTGCATCGATGGAGCCACTCATTTGAGGAATGATGCAAATTGATTGAATAGAAATGTTTGTTCTTGAAGAGCCTTTGCAATTTCATTTTTAATCATTGCGTTGATTGCATCTTGTTCTTTGGTCGTTTGAAACGACTTGGAAGATAATTTGATGGATCTTGTGGTTTGACGTCAAGGCTTAGATACTCCAATGTAGTTTTGTAGGACATGTAAGCTGAATTGCTTTGGTACCATCGATCCAAATCCTAGGTGGTCTAGGGGACAACACTCTAGATAAGGACCTAGATGTGTTGTATGTGTGTGGAAGCAATATGGAGACAAGAGGTCTAGATAGAGAAGAAAATGAAAATTGGAACATATTGTCTTATTAATCAGTGAATTTTGTACATGGCGTACTCTCGAGGAGATTTATTTCGATGACTTTGTATTTATTTCTATCTATCCTATCCAGTGTCTTCCTCTTTGCTTATGTAACAAATGTACATATAAATTACATGATCATGAAGACAAGGGTTGTTATGGAAGTTAAACTAGTTGGCTTTCTATGTCTGACACTTCATCTCCCGACAGGTAAGATTTTGGGCACGTATTGTGCTGACATGTGGTGTGTTTTGAAACCACTCTAGAAGGTGCATTGGCTTGATGTGTGGTGCTATGATAGATATGTTGCATGACGCTTTGTGCTGAGTTTTGGTTTGCCTGCCCTATGTGTGCTAATGTGTGTAGGTGAAGATAAGACATAGACCAAAGATAGAGTTATCGATGTAGCTATGTGGCATGATCCTTGGTGTTGCATAGATAGCACATGATGCAAGGGTTGTGCACGAGATGGCAGGTGACTTCTAAGTTGTGGCATGGTTCCAAGTGTTGCGTGAGTTGCACATGAAAGCGAGGAGTTGTGCTCTATTGCCCAAGGGACTGAGGTTGGCGTATGGGCTTGTGTGGTAGCGTGTGAATCAGTAGCAGTCCTCACCACCCTTGACAACAATTCTATCTTCTTGTATCTTCACTAGTTTTGTCTAAAACACTATCTATACAAAACAATTTGCCTTTTGAAATTTCCATATGCTCACATATTCACAACACAAAAATGTAGACACAGGCAATGGACAAGAAATGGCATAATTCTATTAATAACAAACTTTCAAAGTCTAACTTAACAGTTTTTCTTCTTTCACCCATATAAATTTTGCTAGACCAATATTTTAAGAAAAGGCATTGAGTTTTTACAGTGGGCTAGGAAATCATATTGGCCAAACTCACCCCAAATAAAAAAGAATCATCCTATAGCAGCACCTTCTATCCTTTTCTGATTAGTTAATATCCCATTGCAGGTTGTCCTTTAGGTTAAATGTCACGATCAAGGGGCATTTGTTTTATCAATTTCACCTAGGTTGTTGCACTTGGCGTCATTCTTTAGCCACACCACCACACCCAAAATTGGATGTGGTAATTTACCAAATCGAACATTCAACATTTGTACATTTTAAAGCATGTAACATGTCTCCTAGGGATTTGAACACAAGTCTCCATTTTGAAAGCCCCAACAATTTACCACTTGAGCTCATCCCATTTGACAATCAATACCTTCTATCTTTGTGTTTCACAATATCTTGTTTCTTCCTAAGTCAATTGGGGGGGGGGGGGAGGGGGACATGGCAAATTACATAGGCCAAGCCCCACCCCTAATAAATAATACATTCTTTATACTGACTTAGGTTGAAAGGTTTTAGATAGAAGGTGACTTACTTCCTCTCCTCTAGGATGATTACCTCATCCTTCAAATCTTCTCTTGCATCTCCATGCCCTGCCTCCTCTTTGTTGGATGTATTAGATCATGGAAATGCAATGAGCAAATTGTATTATGAGGAGAGCAGCAAATATATACAAATGATTGGTGGTTGGATAACCACAAAGGTCGCACATACCCGACCAACTACCAACTATAACTATATAAAATAGTTATTAGTTGGAAATAAATGCAATGGTGTAATAAAATAAAATAAAACTAACACCTCCCCTTATTACATCACATGCCCAAGAGACCAAAGCATGAAAGCTCGAAAAGCTTCGAACTTCACAACTGCAAGTGATTTTGTGAATATGTCTGCACGTTGCTCTTGAGTCGAACAAAACTAGAGTTGAATATTTTGTTGCTGAATATGTTCACGGATATAATGGCACTGAACCTCAATATGCTTGGTACGCTCATGAAAAACTAGATTGCGAACAAGCTTCAACACACTCTGATTGTTGCAGAACAAAGTGGTAGGACATGTCTCAGGAACACCCATGCCAGTTTAAATGTGACGTAACCATATTGCCTCACAGATAGCCCCCCTGCGGCGCGATATTTTGCGTATGTGGAAGAGCAAGCAACAGTGGTTTGCTTTTTGCTCCCCCAAGAAATCGAACTAGATCGCAAAAATAAAATGAAGCCTAAAGTAGACTTCCTGTCATCCACAAAACCTGCATAGTCTGCATCCGTGTATCCATAAAAAGAAAAATCTGCATTCTGCTTGTACTCCAGGCCATATGCCACTGTACCATGGATGTATCTCAAAACCCGCTTAGCTGCCTTCCAATGAAAAACCTTAGGTTCGTGCATAAACCTAGAGAGATAGTTGACATCATAGCTGATATCTAGCCTAGTATATGTCAGGTAGATGAGACTTCCGATCAATTGTTGATAAAGAGTAACATTCACCTGAGGAGATGGATCGTCGCGGGAAAGTTGCAAACTTGTCTCCATGGGAGTTGACATTGGTTTGCAATCTTCCATGTTGAACTTCTCGAGCTGTGTCTTGGCATACTTCATTTGAGAAACATAGATTTGATTCTTCTGTTGCCACACTTCAAGTCCAAGACAATAATGTAGGAGCCCGAGATCTGTCATGCCAAACGATCATTTGAGATCATTCTTTGTTGCATCAATCATCTATGGAGAACTCCCCGTGATGACCAGATCGTCGACATATACAATCACAATGACAATCTCCCCCCTTGCTCTTTGAGGTAGATATTGGGATCATATGGATTTCTAATAAATCCATGTTTAAGGAGATGCTCATCGATCTTTATGTACCAGGCTCGAGGGGCCTATTTAATACCGTAGAGGGATTTGATGATTCTGCATACTTTGTGCTGCTACCCAGGTGCAGTGTATCCCTTTGGTTGAGTCATGTAGACTTCTTCCATGAGATCTCCATTAAGGAAGGCGCTCTTGACATCCATCTGGTGAACTTTCCACCCAAACTGTGCTGCCATAGCCAATACCATACGGATAGTCTTGATCTTTGTTGTAGGTGCAAAAGTCTCATCATAATCAATGCCTTCCTTTTGTGCATAGCCCTTAGCCACAAGTCGGGCCTTGTACTTATTGCTACCGTTTGCCTTATATTTGATCCGGAAAACCCATTTGCATCCAATAGCCTTCTTCCCTGGTGGAAGATCAACAAGTTCCCATGTATTGTTCCTCAGTAATGCCTGATACTCTGCATCCATGGCATCCTTCCAAGATGGTGACTCAAGAGCTTGCTGCATTGTTTTTGGTTCTGAACTCTGCATAACTATACACATAAGGGCCATGTTCATCTCTTCACGAGACTTGCTACGAGTCTTAGGCCCACAAGAAGATGTGTCTGCAACTGCATCATCTTTAACATACTTCATGGTGGCTTGGTACCACTTAGGAAGCTTTTTGTGTACAGGAGATGAGGATTTAGGTGGTGAGAGAGGGGGAAACTCATCCAACGGAAACAAAACCTCTTCTTGAGCTTCTTCATTAAGTTCCTCATCCTCAGGTTCAAGAATTCTAGGTGTCTGGGAACTAATAGGTGATGGAGAGGAAGAGGTGTTGCAACCAAATTCCTCATCAAAAACATCCCTGCTAATGTACACCTTTTGTGTGACTGCATCCATAAGCCGATATCCCTTCTGACTTTGAACTGTACCCAAGAAAAACACTTCACAGACCTGTCATCCAATTTTGTTCTCTGAACCTTGGGGACATGCATGAAGGCGGTACATTCAAACACTCTGAAATGAGAAATAGAGGTCTTCATCTTAGTCCAAGCTTCTTCTGGTGTGATATTATCAAGCACTTTGGTTGGTGTTCGATTCAACAAATACACTGCTGTATGAACGGCTTTAGCCTAGAATGCAGGAGCAAGATCGACATCCTTCAACATGCATCACACCATTTCCACAATAGTACTAATACGCCTCTCTGCAACACCATTTTGTTGACGCATATATGCAATGGTCAATTGTCTTTGTATTCCATGTTTTTGTAAGTAGTTTACAAACTCCTTTACTTGTGAATTCCCCCCCCCCGATCTGAGTGAAGGGCTCTGAGAGTCTGACTTGATGACCATTCTGCAAGGGCTCGAAACTCTTTGAATTTCTCAAAGGTTTCATCTTTGTGAGCCAAACAATAGACCCACATTTTTGTTGTATGATCATCCACAAAGAGAAGAAAATACCGGGCATTCTGATGACTGAGTGGCATAGGTCCGCATAGATCAGTGTGAACCAATTCTAAGGGACTCGAGGCTCTATTTTCTGCATCAGGAAAAGAAGCCCTATGTTGCTTTCCGACAAGACAATGTGAGCAAAGAACTTCTGTTTTCTAAAAGGGGGGAAGTCCTCTCACCATATTTCTCTTACTCAATGCAAGAAGATAACCAAAACTAAGATGGCCAAATCTCCTACGCCAAAGAGTTGTGGATACATTGATGTTCACTGCAAGGGCTTGATCTTCATTTGAAACATCAACTAGTTGGAACATCTTTCCTACCCTTGAAGCACAAGCTACAACTTTTCCATTGCGAGAGGTCTTTGATAAGACAAAGTTTCTCACCATTGTGTTGATCAAATTCAACTTGCAATTTGTGCTCTAGTAACCAACTTACAAAAAGAAGGTTCTTTGTGAACTTTGGAACATACAAAACCTTTGTAAGTCGACATTTGTGAGTTTTTAGTGGAAGGTAAATATCACCAATTCCCTCAACTTCATATGAGGTATCATCACCCAATGAAACGTGCCCATAGGAGGTGGATGGAGTGAGGTCACGGAACCATTCTTGTTCCCCTATCATATGTCTGGATGCACCAGAATCAACATACTAGACTGAACTGCTTGATGTGGAGGCCTTAGTTTCTGCAACATACAGGAACTCTTGTTCATCTGAATTACCTGTAGATGCAACATTGCCTTGTTGCTTATTTGGCTTTTTCTGCCAATGGGGTGTCTTCTTCTTGCCCCCCTGAAAAGATTTTTGTGGCTTTCTTTGATTGGATTCACTATTGGCATAGGAATTATACCAGCATTCTTTGAGTTCATGACCCTTTTTGCCACAAATTAGACATTTCTTTTTCTTGTGAGAAGAGTTGTCTTGATTTGGTTTAGACTGATTTGATGGACCACTTCGACGTTCAGGTTGTTTTCCCTTCTGCTTTGCTATGAGGGCCTGATTGTCTTGATAATCTGTCTCACCAAAGATTGCTTCTTCCTATTGAAGCAAATTGACGAGTTCTTCAAATGAGGGTGTTTTATTAGCCACATTTAAACATGTGACAAACACTTTAAACGAGGGCTAGTGCTCTTAGGACAATTGGTACAAGAGTAGCATTTGTGACTTCTTCCCCTAACGCTTGAAGTGCTGTTCTAATTTTGGCAACTCTTCTAAAAAATGCCTCTACCTTTTGACCATTTTGCATTTGGAGACAATGTAACGGACGTTGTAGATGGAGGATTTGGGTTTAGTTTTTAGCCTCAGATTGTTTTGAGGCGATCCCAAGCCTCTTTGGCAGTGGCCGCTGTGCGGATGTGAGGTTGAATCTCATCTGTCACTCCAAACAAAATGATCAATTTGGCCTTTTGATTGGCCTTATGAAATTTATTTTGATCATCACCGGCTTGTTGAGGTCTAATTGTGTTTGAGGTCTAATTGTGTTTCCAGAAACTACATCCCAAAGGTCTACGAACTCTAGTTGAGTTTGCACTTTGGTTTTCCAGGCGGCATAATTATCGCCTCTCAAGAGTTGAGAGTCAGGAAGCATTATTTTAGGTGCACTAGGAGCCATTGTATATAGTTTTGAATGTCCTTATATCTCCAATGTAACCCTTATTTCTCCCCGACGTTTTACAGGGTCGATGCCATAGACGTCATTGTTGCAGCTTTATTACGCGTTAGATGCAGTAATTTGACACGATGACATTACCTATAAATGCGAATCAGAGGCACCGTTAATATGGAAGGCTGCTAGTTTGTTTTGGTTTTTGAGTTTCCAAAACTTAATATGTGCTTTCAAAAACAAATATTGCTCCAAATTTTGTATTTTCAGTGCAAGAAAATAATTAATTTTGCCCTTTTTTGTTTTTTCTAATGTTTAAACTACAGAAAAGAAAAAGTATTTTAAAATAATTTAATATTTTTTGCATTATTAATAAAATACTTTTCTAATTCTAAAGTTAACTTTGCAAAAATTTTAGGGCTACTTCAAAAAATGGAAAAAATGCTCCTCTACTTGCCTGATTGTATCACCAAAATGATTTTTCTTCTCAGACAAATATTTAGATTACCAGAGAAATAGAAAAACAATTATGCACCTTTTGTTTTCTCCAGATTTCTTCGTCAAATTGGATTGCAACAGCAATAAAACGCCTCTAGAAAGATTGAATGCCTCTTCTTCACAGTGGTTGTCATGCCCACCCTTATAAAACACTAAGTATGGACATGAACACAAAAATGGAACATTTTTTGTTTTTTTTAAACACTAGTTTGAACAATTTGAGGAAGTAGTTTACCTAATATGCACAAGTCTCCTACTAGTGTTGAGATGTTAACAGGAGAATGCTACTTGTTTGCAACTATACACGGAAAAGATTTAGCTAATTAGTTAGGCAAATCTACTATACGTAAATAACATGAAACTAATTAAACTAATCAAAAGATCTAAATAGCATTATGATTGAATTCACAATTACATCCAATAAATCTAAGTTAGGTTTAACCAATCTTCTTAAGACATGCATAGATAAGATAAGCATTCATTATTCAACTTCAAATGATCATCCATTGAAATGAGTTC
Organism: Cunninghamia lanceolata; assembly: GCA_027924645.1. Lineage (NCBI taxonomy): Eukaryota > Viridiplantae > Streptophyta > Pinopsida > Cupressales > Cupressaceae > Cunninghamia > Cunninghamia lanceolata. Next base: position 2,760,081 of record BSBN01001031.1, on the reverse strand, counting down.
CAATTATATATACATATATACCCTTTATGAGAAGTAGAACATTTGAAAACATGTTTAAATACTCAAATGCATTTCTTTATTCAATGACCATGGCGAGGAAGATTAATAATTCTGTTATAAATATGCATTGCAAAATGAAAGATAATATAGATATATTAAATTTTCTGAATAACAAATTGATGTGAAGATTCCTGTTTTAACTTTACATGTAACATAGATCTCTTTGAGATAAAATCATATATCCATATGCTTATATATATATATACACACACACACACACACCTAATTTATATAATACTACTTAAAATAATCGAGTTAACTAAAATGGCGAGCCCAGTGATGAAGTCAACCACAACATACATACAGTCCTTGCCCTGTACCTTAGGTAGCCCAGTGATGAAGTCCATGGAGATACATTCCCATTTCTAATTAGGAATATATATATATATACACACACACACACACCTAATATATATAATACTACTTAAAATAATCTAGTTAACTAAAATGGCGAGCCCAGTGATGAAGTCAACCACAACATACATATAGTCCTTGCCCTGTACCTTAGGTAGCCCAGTGATGAAGTCCATGGAGATACATTCCCATTTCTAATTAGGAATGGGTAAAGGCTGAAGCAACCCAGCAGGATAAGTGTGCTCGTTTTTATTTTACAGGCATGTGGGACACTCTCTGACATACTTAAGGACTTCATTTTTAAGTCCCTTCCAAGTGAACCTCTCCTTGATTTGCCTATAAGTCTTGAAGAACCCCGGGTCATCAGCCATAGGCGCATCGTGAAAAGTCCTCAATATCTTCACCTTCAGCTATGAAGTAGGCACCAAATAGATTCTCTCCTTATAGATGATGAGCTCATTGAGCACTGTGTACTTGTCATCATGAATAGTGCCCTCAAGATTCTTGCTGCCCAAGAATCCTTAGCATACTTTGCTGAAATCAACTCCTTCCAATCAACAACAATCTCAACCAAAGAACACAAATGAGGCCTCCTGGAAAGGGCATCAACAACTACATTGTTCTTCCCCTTGACATAAACAATGTCAAAATCATAGGCCTGTAGTCTACTCACCCACTTTTGTTGCCTATTGTTGAGATCTTTCTGGTTCATGAAATATTTGATGCTATTGTGATCCGTTTTGATGATGAACTTGCCGCCTACCAGATATGGTCTGAACTTGGCCAAAACATGCATGATGGCCAACATCTCCCTATCATATATGGAGTAGCTCTTCTCCACACCTCTCAACTTCCCGCTCTCGAATGCTATGGGATGCTTCTCCTGCATCAAAACAACTCAAATTCCTTCTCCTGAAGCATCACACTCCAACTCAAAAGGTTTGGAGAAATCTGGGATTGCCAACACTGGGCATGTAGACATCAACTGTTTGAAGTGATCAAAACACTTTTGTGCTGAATCGGACCACACAAAAGCTCCCTTCTTCGTCAGATTTGTAAGTGGAGCTGCAGTCTGTGAAAATCCTTTAACAAACCTCCGGTAAAAACCACACAGACCTAAATTGATTCTACCAGAGATCATATCAGAAAAGAGTGGATTTGTTCCAGAAAGGTCTATTATGGACGGAATAATTGTGGCACATGAAGCTATTCATTAAATCTCTAAAACCAAAACAAGTGGCATGGTAATTAAATTAGACATCAAGAAGGCATATGACAGAGTTGATTGGAGGTTCCTGCTCAAGATAATGGAAAGATTTGGTTTTTGCTAGGAATGGTTGAATTGGATATTTAACTGCATATTTGGTCCTTGGTTTTCTATTTTGGTGAACGACACTCCTCAAGGCTTCTTCAACATCTCTTGGGGGCTTAGACAAGGCGACCCTATATCCCCCTTCCTCTGCATAATCATGGCTGAGGTGTTGGGTAGATCTATTAAGGCCGTTGGTGATTTTCGAACTTGGAAAGGTCTAAAGGTTACTAACAATCTTAATCGTATCACCCACCTCCAGTTTGCAGATGATACAATGTTGTTTGGGAAAGCTCTAGTAAGAGAAGCAAGTATAATAAAGAAAACATTGAATAACTATTCCGTTGCCTTTGGTCAGGAAGTCATTACAGCTAAATCAAAAATATTTTTCTTTCACACCAGTCTACAAAAACAAGTAGAAGTGGCTAAAAAGTTGGCATATAGGCTTGGTTCCCTCCCAAGCAGATACTTGAGCATCCCAATCTTCAAAGGTTGTGCAAGATCTCCAATTTGGCATCCATTGTTAGAATCATGCACAAACAAGATGGCTGCTTGGAAGGGCAAATGGTTGTCGTTGGCCGGTATGATGTTAATGTCGAAAGATGTAATATTTGCAATTCCAATATACCTATTGTCTTGCCTGAAAATGCCTTAAAACATCATTGGTAGAGTGGAACAAAAGATTAAAATTTCCTATGGAAGGGAACTTTAGAAAAGAAAATTCCGTTGGTTGCATGAGACAAAGTTTGTAGGTCCAAGGTTGATGGTGGGACTGGTATAAGAAAATTGGCTATTCAAAATAGGGCGTTGGGAACCAAGATTATATGGAAGCTATTCAAAAATTTGTATCTCAAATGGGCCAAAATTCTCCAAAACAAATATCTGGACTCAAAAGATCCAATGAGAATTTTAACAATATCCAACCCTCGGAGAGGATCAAGCTTGTGGAACTTCATCATATCATGTAAATAGATCATTACCAATCACATAACATGGGAGATTAGAAATGGGCACTCCACAAATTTTGGGAAGACTTATGGAATGGCCTCTCTTTGATGGATTACAATCAGGTTCTGTGTTTGATACAACAGACAACAAAAGAGGTGTGGGGTACCATTGTAGTGGACTACCTCATCCAACACAACAATGGAGGTATCAAAGAATGGAGGTGGAAGGACCCTAAGGCTCTTGGAATCATGGAAAGATAGCAGAGGATTCTCTTGGATACAATGTAGCAAAGGAAAATATTTATTTCAGAGGGGGAAGACAGAATAAAATGGAATTCCACTAAATTTGGGGAATATTTAGTCAAATTGGGCTATCTGGTGGTATATAAGCATGTTGTAAAGGAAGAATGGCCAGGATCTTTTGGCACAAACACTGTCTCCCAAAGGCTAGATCATTTGCTTGGGCAGCAATACAAAAAAAAATATTAACAATAGACAAGTTCAAAAGAATGGGCTACCATGGACCATCAAGATGTGTTATGTGTGAGCAGGAAGAGAGTACAAATCATCTTTTGCTTGGCTGCCCCTTTGCTTATAAATGTTGGCAATGGCTATGCGCAAGGCTGGGTTGGAGCTTGGCTCTACCAAAAGATATCATGGAACTCTTACTATCTTGGCCAATCATACAAAAGCAGTCGACATTTGCATGCCTTTGGATTTTAGGTCGATCTTTAGTGATTTGGGAGATATGGAAGGAGAAAAATAAGACTTTCCAAGCCTCAACAATGACTGTGGAATCATTCCTTAATAAATTAGGAGCCATTGTTGAGGTTGCAAATAACAGAGCTATCAACCAATCGACCAAAACTGAGAAATTTTCATCTTGGGATTGTGAGGTTACTCATAAATGCCATGGATTAGGAGGCCCCCGTTAATGGGAATAGTGGACTGAATTCCACTTCTAAAATAAGAAAAGAAATCAAGTGGCAGCCACCACCTTGTGGCTGGCATAAATTGAACTTAGACGGAGCCTTGAGAGGGAATTTGGGCCAATCTAGGGTTGAATGTATAATAAGAAACTCAAAAGGGAACTTAATTGTAGTTGCGTCAATGAAAATCAAAGAAGGAATTGTTGGTTCCCAAAACCGTAGGTCCACAATCCTAGAGTATGTTCTTCACCTTCCAGGCCAAGGGTGTCATCAAGACGGTGGAACAAAGGCTCATCAATAGGTTGAGGATGATTAAGGACCAATTGACGAGAGTGGGTATGCTTTCCTACACTTCGGGCTCAGCTAGAGCCAGGAGGGTATTCTTAGAGGTATAAATGGAACACATGAATAATCACAACCATACACAGTGTACACTTGACATCTATATTTGTCACTAGGCCAAGACAAACTGACTGCATAAAATGATGCAGAGCATCCACCACTCAAACCGTAACATACAATGGCAAATGTATGTCTATGCATTATTTAATATGCATACAAATTTCATTGTATATATTTTCCCTTCTCTCGCCTATCGCAACACATAATACTATCGGCCTAATCAAAACACCTTCACTCCGATCACTGTAGCACTTGTATGTATCGTGAGATACATTCGACAATGTATATGCAAACCCTTACTGGCTGCACTCGTGATCCATTTGCATCGCTTCCTGCTGAACATTAAAATATACAACATTTGACCTGTCGGCGCCGGTTACCTCCACCGTTCCTATTGGTCGCCGCTTGCATCTAACACTTGCATCTGCGCATTGTATATTCCAATATACATTCGCGATATACATGCGAACACTGTTCACTCCGCCGAACATACACTTGACCGTTGACCTCTTTTCATCAACCCTATGGACATTTTCGATGTACATTCATCACATACAACTCACAACCTGCTCTCCCGGTGCCCTTACCTACTACTGCCGGTCAACTCTTGTATCTGCAGACCAAAAACCCTTAGAACATACATTCCGGATACCACCTCGGGCAGTCACCTTTTGCATTATTTGGCGATGTATAATTTCGTTGTATCTTCATAACATACAACCGCAAAATACAACTGACGGATACACAGAGATTGTCTCACTCATGCAACTACAGTATACACACAAACTATCTTCGACATACAAAAGACATACTCATAAATTGTATAACCTGATATACTTTTGTAACATACAAACCCCGATGTGCATTTGTGGGATACTCACAACATTCATCTGCGGGATACACAGAAACTATATCCAACATACATTTGCAGTATATACAGGAATTGTATATTCGATATACTTAACCTTGTATATTCATAACATGCATTTCCAACTATGCATTTGACCAAACCTTGACTTCCTTGTATGCACCGAAGCTTTCTCTCTCCTTTGTATTTGCGATAGACTTGTATGTTTCTCCCATACAACAGCGATGGACCAAAAGCGATATACTCAGAACATGCGATAGCGATATATTCACAGATTGTATATCCTTCATGCAAAAGCTATATACACACAATTTGTATGTCTTTCCAACCCACGCGGATTTTCGCTGTTTTGATCCACTTTCAATTCGCGATTTCCCAGATCTGTTCCTTCTTCCAACATGCAGTCCTCTGCACTTCGACGATCTAGCATAAACCCATGCTAGGAACCTTTAACAAAACACTATATCTGATCCTGCAATGCATGAATATGAAAAACAGAAAACAAACATAAACCCTAACTAATATGTACACAACCATTCCACCGATTCAGAGAATCAACCGGTGGAATGGATAAACGAATCCATCCGACCTCAGGAAAACGATCTATTTAGTAAATTCAATAGCCAGAAAATAACACAACAGGATCTTATATTGATGTTTCAGAAATGTTTACAGATGCTCTGTTACAACTTCACAACTGAATTGAACTACAATTGACCACCACACTGTACTCTACTGTGTTCATTCGATCATCTGGGGGGTATTTATCTACTTACCCTCGGTAGTACAGACTTGGTTCCCAGTGGCTGGGAGACACTTCCAATCGGCTGGGAGATCTAACCGACTAACAAACTCTTAACTAACAACCTAAAAATAGTAAGCATTGGTCAAACTGACCTTATTACATTGAAGGGTCATTTAGGACCTTATAGAAAACAAAAAATTAAACATAAAACAACTAAATGCCTTAAGGAGGCCACTGTGGGTGAGGTGCACCTGCACCATAAAACCTCTAATTAAACTGATTATCGCACCTTGCAAATGCACCAACAAATGATAAAATGACATCCCTTAAGATGAATCCACTTAACTTCCCTTACACAATTTACAAGGTGCAGGCATGCAAGAACATGATTCACAAATGATTTTAAATAGTTTTAAGTTGCTTTAGATTAATCCTTGCTTGTAACATTGAATCATGAACAACATGAGAAACCTAATCTACTTCTAACTCTACTCCTACAACTACCCAGGACAGTGGATGATTTAAAGAGAGTGCTAGCCTTTCACCAATTTGGACCGGTGCCTACTCCATTGGGCAACAGAGTCATGAACAACAAAGAGGAAGGAGATGCATCCAATAAAACATCAACATAACTAGATTTGCATTTACATACATATCAAATATTACATCTCATATAGTGGACATACTTAATAATATAGAACTAAACTACAACAACCCATATGCAACAAAGGAAAGATCAACACAAAATCTTTGTATTGCGTTAAAATGCTATCATACGTTTATCTAATCTTTGTTACATTCACATCAGCAAATGAAGTGAGAGAAACTATATAGTTGCAACTATACATTCCCCTGAGTCATTACAAACGGCCATGGAGACATACCACTGCATAGATGTGCATTTCAACTTCTTCCTACATTGTACTAGATGCATTCCTTCGTTTGCATGGTAGACTTACTTTGCTTGATGCCCTGAAATCACCTGAGGCACTTGCAGACCCAAATTGGCTCAGCGACCAATAACAATAATATCTCTTTTCATGAATATATACCATTTCATTTCTATTGTTGTAGTTTGGGCGGGAATCATCTACCCCACCTACCTTCGTACTTCCTACATTAAACAATACCTACCTCCCACCTGCTGGTTTTGGGCGTTAATGGCGTTCTAGGCTGTAGACAGACATTTGAACTGGAGAACCTATGAAAAATGCGTTTAAAACACGTTATATGCACTGAGAAATGCCTTGTCGGGGAATTGGCGGCTTGTTGAACTTCCCTGTTAGTGTTTTGGTGACCTTGGGAACTTAAGAATCATTTTCGACATTCTGGCGAGTTCGTGAGCTTACGAACTTGCTGAAACATTTGTCTTCTTTTCTCTCTTTGTTCTTTCGGCATTTCGACAAGTTCGCGTTTTGGCAAGTTTGTGAATTGACAAACTTGCCAAAACATTCTTTTTTCTTATCTTCTTCATCATTTTACCCTCTTTGCCGGAATTTCGGGACTTTTGTGAATTGACGAACTCTTTCGGTGCTTCGGCAAGTTCACGAATCTACAAACTTGCCGAAACATATAGCTTTTCTTCTTCCTTCTCCTTTTCGGCAATTCAGCGAGTTCTCGAACCTACAAACTTGCCAAAACATTTGGACTCTTTTTTCTTCTTCGTTCGACTTCCCTTTGTCAGCCTTTTGGGCAAATTGAGAACTTATGAACCTTTTCGGTAGGTTCCCCTGTTCGCGAACCTATCAAAAAGCTGAAACTTTTCACTTCCTTGGCCAATTTTCTCCCTCATGCCTTCTTCGGTGTTTCGGGCGAACCACAAACCTTTTGACAAGTTTGCCAGTTCGCGAACCTGTTGAAAACTCGACACACAAGGCCTTTCAGGTTTTTGGTGGGTTTGCAAATTGGCAAACTTGCCAAAAGGCTTCTTTACTTAGAGGAGTTTTTTAAGGACTTTTAAGGGTTCTTCAACATGGGCAAACACTTGAAGGATAAAGGGTAAATTTCGCCATTTGTTGCTATGGTGGCACGTACTTAACCATATGGAAAAACCATATTGGGAGAGATTTACCAAGCTCCTTAAGTATGTGCCATTGTAGCAACAAGATGAAAGATTCAGAATTAGGAAATTTATTTTGGGATTGAATATAAATATAGGAGGTGAGGTCGAGTTGCAATGGCTTATCATAACTTCAACAAGAGATTCGAGGCACCTATATTTCAAAGAGGGGCAGACAAAACTGGAAAGTATGAAATTGGGAAAAATAGGAATCCAAGGACTTCGTTCAAAAGGCTAGTAATGGCAATGGTGGTAACAACATGAATAATTTTGGAGGGAATAATAGGAGGAACAATAACAGGAATGAAATAGCATTATTGCCTTGAGCAAATGAATTGAATATTGGAGGGTAGAACAAGATAGTCTAGAGAACCCCACCAGGTGGATATTTCTTGTTTGGGGGTAATCATTATGCTATGGAATGCCCTAGAAGGCAAGGAGAGATGCAAAATTTCCAAAATAGACCCAACCCTATCTAGTCAACTATACAACATCAAATACATGCAACTCTTGATAACATGCAAGCTTGATTATAGAATGGTCCCATTAAGGCTAGAGGTAATTTACATGGACTTCTTGTTACTATTTTAATTGATATTGGGTCTACGAAATGCTTTATTTCTTTTGATATCATTTCTAAGTTGGGTAGATGTGTTAATCACATGGAGACATCATGGACAATACAATATGAGAATAAGGCAACCAAAGTGGTTAATAAATGTCTAGTAGATGTCGAAATTCAATTTCTTGAATTTGCCACCAATATAGATTTGTATGTAGCACCCCTAGGATCATATGATGTGATCATTGGAATGAATTGGTTGATCAAGCATAAGGCAAATGTGGATTGTTATGCAAAGACTGTAGAATGTTTGGATGATTTAGGTCTAAGATACCGAATTCTTTCCCTAGGCGCCCCGATTCTGATCCTGATTCAATCTGGATACAGATTCTGATCCGATTCGCCTTGGATACCTCCAGGAAACAAATAAGCTATGACATTCGAGTTTGACTAATTGACATTGTAGTATTTTTAATTTTTATTGTTTTATGGAGGTTTTGTTTATTATAATTAAATGATCATGATGCTATATGGTATTCTGAACTTAATTACTATTGCAAATATGTATATATTTCTGATTTTTATATGTTTTTGTATTAAGAATCCAAAACAAATCCACAACAAATTTTTTTTGGACCGAATCCACGAATCGAACCTGCGAATCTGAATCGAAATGAGTATCAGGATCGGTAACTTAGATTTAGGTTAGAAGGTAGTATTGCAAGAGATCTATCGTCGTGTGGTTCTTAGAAAAAAATTCAGCTATGCAGTTGAAAAAGGCTAAATGAAAGGGGGCCCAATTATATGCCATAACCATAGATGAAGAAGTAGAAGAACAAACATCCACCATGGAAAACTCACCTTTTCTTCATGCTTCCACGATGTATTTCTTTAGGAACTACCAGGACTTCACCCCAAGAGAAAATTGGAGTATTTTTACGGCCATTCACACAAAGAAGCGCAATAGGTTGACTCAAAAACACATGAATGATCCTGTCTTTGTGTGATACAACCTTCGGTTGTATGCAAAGAAGGTGGAGAGGCTGGAGATGCATGAGGCACCAGACCTCGATGACATTGATCTATATTCGAATTAGATTGGTAGGGATGTGTATCCCATGTGTATTGTTGATGAGATAGCTGTTTTGGAGAGGGAGGTAGTGGATGCCATAGCAAATGAGGAAGCATAAGGTGAGGCATTGGAATGGGCTTCATTAAATGCACAACATATGCTAAAGGCTCCTGTTGAGGATGATATTGTTCCTCAACAAGAAGCACTACCATCTAGTTGAAGGGTACCCACACAAACATTTAGGAGCTTTGGTTGTAGAATAAATTTATAGATTATGAACATTGAAATTATACTTTATAATTTTTATTGAAACTGTGATCTATGATGTGTATTCAACTCTAATTTTGATCTATATATAAAGGAAATTAGTAATATGTTCTCTAAATTCAGTAATATGCATGTTCTTGAAGAACATTTTACAATTTTCTGTTTTTTTTAATGTTGGAAAGTTTGCTGAGTTTTTACTGAGCTTTTTCCAAGTCCCGAGTTCGAGCGAAATTTTAGGCCTGCCAAGTTTTTGCTGAGTCCGAGTTTTTGAACTACGCTTCCAACCTTTTTAGATAGCCCATTCAAGACCCTTCATCATAGCTAGTCTTTTTGCTTGATTTTTTGTATCAATTCTGAGGTCCAATGATAAGATAGCTAGTGGCTAGCTGTGGTTATTATGAAACACACACCCCCTCCCAACTGGGCCTGGATTTCCTTTTGCAGCCTCATCAGAATTTGGCTTGATTACTCCTATGCGGGGTGCTATCCGTCTTACTATTTTGATGCATTGCAGCTTACAGCCTACCTCATTAGCAGGGATGAAAAGGGTTTACTTAGCAGGGGAACACCTTTTTTTTCCTTCCTTGTTCTTCTTTCTTTCTTCTTCTATCCTTAAATTCTAAAATTAAAAGTTAAAAATTTAAGTTAAAGTCTGTGCTTTAATTACTGATTTAAACTAAGGTTCGAAAGGTTTTTAAACTATTAAATATACTAAAACATATCTGAACCAAATGGTGAAAGGGGCACGTATCTAAGCACACACACTTATGGAGTGTGGTTAAGAATATTATAATTAGTTTTATTGCAGTTTTACTTTTTTCTTTTTGAGTATCTGACAGTGTTTCTCATGGTGTAAAATTGCCCTGCTCTCTCATTGGTTGATCTTCTTTCCAGGTATCGCATACATGTTCTAGATTTAGATCCAGCATCTGTGACAGCTGGAGGCTGGTTGGAAGACACTTCACTGGTGGAAAAGTTCTCCATTTCTGAAGATGCTTATGATAAACTTGATGGTAAGCAGAGTATTGTTACATATGTTGTATGTGTGCTTGTAACTTTGAAATAGAAGATGTTTCTCCAAATGATTTAAGACTTATTATAGTCTTGATGTTTTTTCTGTGACTTGTGAACAAACATAGGAAGATTCCTAACTCTTCAAGGGAAAGTCCTAAGATGCATGGAACAAAGAAAGTATAATCTTTATTATTGTAAGAGTTAACTTTGTAAATTTTTGACTGAAGCTAGATTTGTCATGAATATAATATTTTGATTGAGTGGCTACAAAAGGCCTTAAAAGTCATATAAATATAAACTGCAGGCATTAAAATTAAGAAGTGTTTGTATAAATAATTGCAAATTGGGGCTGTGTAAGCTTGCTTTAAGAAGAGTTCGCTTTGGGCTTTCCACCTGTGGTTAGATTTAGATGTATCACCTAGAATATAAGGATATGCATTCTGTTGAGGAGAAATATCAGGGTATTGTTTGAGGGATAAATAGTTCGTGAGTTACTGCTCGGAAGGATCTGTAGTAGTAGTAGGGTATTCTTTTCCTAGATTAGACCACAGGAAATTTATAGAACCTTCTTAAGCAGTAGAAATATGTCGTTCTTCTGAGCAAGTGGAATCACTAGGGAAGATTCTTACCCATTTCATCCCATGGGTTGGGTTGGTTCCCTTTAATGGGCCAAGCTTCATTCCTCTTAGAGGTGGCTGTCTTGCTTTGTGGGTCCTCTTTTCTTGTTGTTGTTATGATTATAACACATTTTTACACTCTGTTGATTTACATGTGGTATATCTCTATGGTGGGATTTCATTCCATGCCATTATCTCTATCTCCCTATCTCCCCAACATCTGCCTTTGGAAGATCATTTATTTTGTTCTACATTGTCAAAACATTAGGTGAGGCTCTAGTTCACAACAAGCTTATCATCTGGTCCTAATAAATATTGGACAAGGGAAATCTTGTTTTTTAAAAATATTAGTCATTTTTTTGCTTCCACAAAAAGCCTTTAAGACTCATATAGGATACATGTTTTACTCTTATATATAATATATTTTCTTTTTGGATTATATTTTACATTCAAGATTTAACATCAGTGTTAATTGACCCTTTTTTGTACTACTTGGTAGGTACCTTTAGGAAGTTCAAGGAAAGAGTGATTTCTCAAAATCCTTATATGTCTCAACCCAAGGTATGTTGATCTCACTTGATCTAATATACATAGACTAATAGAGGTATTTTGATCTTTATAAAAAATAACACTAAATATAAGAGACACCTTTTATCATTTAGTACCAAAGGTGCCATCATATGTTTCTTCTTTTAGATTAAACATAAAAGTAAAATGATAACATGACTTGGCATGGATAAAACAAAAATAAAGGAAAACTATTAGAACTGTTTGATGTAAATGGTAAACCTGAGATCAACTTCATATTTCTTTGATGCTAACCAATAAGCAATTGTTGTGGCCTTGACTGTGGGCTTGAGATTAATGGAAGTACAAGTGGCAATATTGATGAAACCAAACTACCTGGATTTTGTTATATTTGAATAACACTACAACATATTTAAAGTGAATACATCGACTATTTGTTGTTCTATATAAACAATAGTTTGGTGAAATGGTGCTTCTCAATTTAAAATTTTTTTGATAGGGAAAATGAGGGGTTCACATACATTTGAGAGGAAATAAAGAGTACATTGTGTTGCATAAGAGGACAAAACTACATTCAATAGCATAAATAACGACTTGCCCTAGAGTTCACTACATTAGACTAAAAAGTGTCCTAGAACTTCTAAAAGAAGAATGGTAACCATACATACTCACCGTCCACATCAGTTGGGACCCCAAAAAGTACTGCATTGCTCTAAGGATAATGTTGGTATAGATTAGTTTGAAGCACAAATTGCCAACAAAACACCGTACTTGCCATAGCCACTACCACCACCAACTTGTTGCTAACCCACACTGCACTATCCTGCCTCTACCATTAACAACCGTTCAAAACCTTGCTGCTATTGCTGCCAACCCAAAACAAGGAACAACTTTTCTGTCAACACGACGTGAAACTTACCTAGCAAAAAACCAGACAACTCACCAAAAAGTAGGCCATAACTAGGTGTTGTGACCAAATCACACATCGCCCCATTGCAAATGGGGACCCCCTTTTTTTGAGTTCTGATGCTTTGCATTTCGTTTTGGATGATGTCTTAGGGTCGTTTCCTCTGTCAATCCAACAAGAAGTCTCTCTTAGAAGATTTTGCTTTATAGCTGAACTTGCATTAATGAAGAGTCTTGATTAAATTCCATCCAAGTAATGAACAATGAGATCAATCTTGACGTATGTTTGAGATCCTGAAAATGACTAAGTCTGGTAGCTTGAAATCCTGAAAATCCTGAAAAATTGACTAAGTCTGAAATCTGGTGAATCCTCCAAATTCTAGATTTTGCATGTTAAATCCGGTGGATTCGAGACCTATCTCAAACATCCTGAAAGGTATATTGAAAAATATTTAAAGTATAAGTTATTTTCTTATACTTAAATATATTTTTCAATATACCTTTACCCTCAAGGATCCTGAAAAAACGACTAAGTACTGAGAGGGCGCAAATTTCCCATCTAGTGCGACAAAAGCTAGAGGATCTCCGAACCTTGAACCGATGCACCAAAAGGAGAGAAGGAGATGAGGATTTCAAATGTCTTAACCACTGCGCCACCTTCTAGAGGATCCTTCACCCTTTAACCGCCGCGCCAAAACAAGAAGAAATCAAATACCTCAACCGGCGCGCCAAAGGGATAAGGTAGACGAATTTGAGATGCCCAACCGATGCGCCAAAAAGAGAGAAGGAGATGAGGATTTCAAATGTGTCAACCAATGCACCAAGGTGGAAGGGCAAGTTTTGAGTGTTAAAGTGCAAAATTTTATAATATTTTCAGAGGAAACCAAAACCTTGAACTAATGCGCCAGGGTTTAGAGGCTTATAAAGGGGAATTCACTTTGTTTAACTATTGCGCCACAGCAAAAGGAAACAGAAATCCTTATCTAACGCGTCAATCTAGAGGACTTCCAATTCTTTAACCAAAGCGCAAATGCTAGAGGATTTTAACATAGGCAACCAAAGCGCTTAATCTAGTGAGGAAGATCTCTTACCCCTCAACCGGCGCGCCAAAGGAGAAGGAGAGGATAAGGATTTTAGGAAGATTTAAAGACCCTCATCTAATGCTCTCACTACAAGGGGATCTCAAAGACCTTAACCGGTGCGAATTTTGATCTAAGGTCTATACATTTCATTTTTAGGAAGATTTTGAAGTCTTTATCTAATGCGCTACTCAAGGAAGAATTCACTTTCTTGATCTAATGCGCCTAAGGCTATAACACCCTTCAAGTAACTATTAAGGGTTTTTGTATTTCATGGGGGAGGAGAACCTAAAAGTTTCAACTAATGTGACCACTTTGAATGAAATCAAATAATTTCTCATTTAATACACTTAGATTATAAGTGCATGAAATGATTCTTATGTATTGCAAAATTAAATGTTTATCAAGGAATTGATGTTGCTTCTTTGTTTGTTTGCAGGAACAAGGAACTTAGATGAAGCTAAAGAGTCATCATGTGGCTGCTCTAAAGGACTCTCTTCAAGATCATCTTCCAGGAAGCATCATTCCAAGAGATCTACATCACTTCAAGTATCAACACTTCATCTTCATCAATCAAGACTTCCAAAGGCATCCACTCTACTTCAAGGAAACCTCATGTGGCTGCTCTAAGGAATACTTCAAGATCATCTTCAAGGAAGCATGTCATCAATTACGTCATGATCATCAGGGACAAGCATCTGAAATTACCTTCAAGTTGCAGAGGGAACACTACTCCAAAGGATTATACTTCAAATCTTCTACACCAATGATATCATGTTAGATCTACATCAAGTTCAAGGATACTGGCAAGTACACTACTTCAATATCAATGGCCTCATGTTAAGATCATCAAGTTGGAACACTTCATTGACACTTCAAAAGACATTCATCTATCTAAGCTTCAAGACTTTACAGTTTTCAAGTCCAAGAGAGTCTCCTACTCTTACATGAAGGAAGCATTATCATCATATCTCTACTCTATTCTTTAAGAAGGAGCATTATGAAAGAAGATCATTCATATCTACATCCTACAAGAAGAAGAAACATTACAAAGTTAGTCAAGTGAAGCAACAAGTATTATACATCCAGTCTACAAGAAGAATGAACAAGGCAAGATCTACAAGTTGTATTCCTAAACATCCAAGTATCAAAGCAATCACATTGAATACATCACTACAAGATGATACAATTTTCAAGATATGCTAATGTGGCACCTATGTGGCAGACACACGTCATCATCTAATCAAATGTTGTCATATCATTTTAAATGCATTAAATGTATCATTTAATAAAAGAAGCCAAAGGGATTCCTATGTGGAGGATGTTTTAAATGATTTCACCTTACCTTATCACATTGGAAAACGTGCCTTCATTGCCTCCTTTTTGTATTAAAAATAGAAAGTTGTTGTAACTACCTATTGAGGTGGTACGATCTAGACCCTTGGCTATCAAATTGATCCAAGCCATTCATTGTAATTTGGAGCACTATATAAAGGCCTTGTTGCCTCATTTGTAAAGGAGAGTTTAGAAAGTAGTTCATAGATATAGTTTTGTAGGAGTAGAATAGGAGAGACTCTCGAAATTCTCTGAGAGGGCTTGAAATTGTTGTAAATATTTTTCAAGATTAATGCAAAGACATTGGAGCTACTTGTTTGGTGTTAAGTGTTATTTTGTGGAGTAACATGATTTCTTGTATTTCGATGAAATGAAGAGGTGTTTCGAAGTAGATAAGAAGTTCATTGATGTAATGTATGTTTGTGTTGAATATTTGATCAACTCCTAGCTCATGCTTTTAACATTCATCGCTGGTGAAGTGTTGTGTAAAGCTAGTCTGAGCCTTATTATTTGCTTAAGTTCAATTGTGGATGCTTGTTTGAGTTGCGCCATTCGATGGGTGCTTGTATAAGCTTTCATGATTTGAAAACCATTCGCGTACCTTAGGAGATTGCACCAACTTCATGTAGTTGTAGGCATCCTTGGCGAAGTGGAGTTAGGTTTCTTTAGGAGTTTGTCTATTCAAACATCATCATTGCTTCATTGACCTTAGATTAGATTCCTTAAACTTTCATCTTTTATCTTTTCTTCATTATTGATACATCATCCACACTGAAAGGAGAAATAAGCTAAGTGTATGAAGAAGTCTGCGTAAGTCCCTTTGTGATTATCAGCAAGATCACATGTAATCACTGAGTTATCCACTGCAAATCATAAGAAAGGGAACCTTGGAGTTACTTCACTGGATCACATAGTTCAGCCTTTGAAGAGCTTTATTCAAGAGAGTGTGGGATACTCTAGTGTTTTACTCTATTGTTGACTAGTCTAAAAACAAACATCAACACTAGGGACGGCCAAGAACAACAAAATTTTAAAAATAAGTGGGGACTGGCTTCCCATCCTTCCCCAACTAATCTAATGGGCTAGACCCACCAGCATCCTCTAGCTCATTGCTTCCAGAGTATGGCCACCTTGGCCTCTACCACCATGACCACCCATTTTTGATTTGGCTGCAGGGGAACACATTTGTTAAAAACAATATGTTAGGGCTCCAAGAAACTTGTCCACCATTGAACAAGCTTGGACACATCGTCCTTAGCTACTGAATGAAGCTTATGTGAGACACCATTGTGGCACTGAAGTCCAAATGCATTAGTTGCTCCATCTTTAGAGGTGGCCTATTCAACACTAATTCAATATCGCAAGGGTCTTTTCCCTCCCTTATCTCTTTTGTAGTTGAAAGACTTCTCATCATCCTAAGCCTCCATTTATGAACCTTTGCACTTGGAGCTTTTGGCTTAGTCTTAGGAGAGGGAGATTGATTCTTACTAGACATTGCCACATTATAACATACCCCAAAAATAAACTAGAATTTTTTTACATAATCTAACAATAAAACAATACATATCCCATACTATATATGTCATAATCCATGGGAATCAATAATACATCAAATAATTATGAAAGTCTCATAAGTACATATCAATTACCAACAATGAGGATAACATCATTTCATATTTCAAAATATACAAAGGGCTCAAAACTACAACCTGTGAGAGTCACTGATTGACTCAAGCCACCAGGATCACGTGCAAAACCTAGGATTAACCTTCTACAAGAGAAAAAAGCAAAGATGATTAATTTGTACAATATTGGATGCAATAATGAAATTGGATTAATGAATTATATGTGAGAACTTGCTTTTATATTTGCAAGTTAGAAAACTCTAATATGACTTAAGAATAACCTAAGAGTAGAATTCGCCCTAAGTCAACTTAATAAAGTGTAATTAAATATTTAATTACACCAACACCCCCTTTAAGTGCAACTTAGGGAGAATTGAAAAATATTCAACTAATGCAAGAATGGGTCCTGACTACAAGGCCATGTTAGGTACCTATGAACAAGAATCTCTCATAAGGTGGAGAAAAAGGAGAAAAACCCAGTGGGAGAAAACTCCTCTCCAAAAGAGAGAAAATACAAGT
The DNA here is from genome assembly GCA_027924645.1 of Cunninghamia lanceolata. Taxonomy (NCBI): domain Eukaryota; kingdom Viridiplantae; phylum Streptophyta; class Pinopsida; order Cupressales; family Cupressaceae; genus Cunninghamia; species Cunninghamia lanceolata. Next base: position 2,742,884 of record BSBN01001031.1, on the reverse strand, counting down.
ACATGAACATGTGATGGAAGGACTAACACTAAGATCCCCCAAGAACTGAATTCGTCACAAAAGTACAATTATGAATGCCCCCTATAAGAGAGGAAGAAGAGAGAAGGTCCGATGACCCCCCATAAGTGTGAACAAACTCTCGAAAGCAGATGCAGAAGTTGCAACTGCCGATGCTGAAATGTGACTAAAACTGATCCATAGGAACAAGTACCATGAAGATTCAGGAACATTGACCATAATGAATGGCCATCAAACTGAGATATGACCTGATGAGAATCTGATGCAAGATTCAGGATCATTAACCACAGGCTCTCAATTTGAGATATGAACCGATGTAAATCAAAATGTGTCAAGCAAGATATGGCATATTACATTGATTTTCTGACAAATTTCAGTGTGTTTACAACTTAGCTAGTGCTTATAATAGGAGCGTACAATGTCCAAAAAACAACACATTCTGAAAATACTATTCTACTACAGAATGAAAGGAAACTGAGAGCACCATGGCGAAGTACACAGAAAATCATGCATTTTCAAAAAGAATGGGACCCAAAAATGAGTTTGTATGCCCAAGATATGGCTCGTCGAAGTTCCCAAAACGAGAATTGCACAACAACAGCACTGAGAAAACCGAAATCTGAAAAAAAACAGAAACCCAAACTGAAAACCATCTGCACCATTGCGAAGATTAGGAAATTCTACCCCATTTCAAAAATAATTGCACTTAAAAAGACCTTGTATGGCTAAGATATCACCGTTTGAAGATCAGGTACAAAATAGAAACTGCAAATTTTTTTCTGTCATCGGGATCTTCTCATGCACAATCTTCTTTGGAACAATACTGCTTTTCTGTTCCACATTCACCTTATGCTTTTTCTTCTCATCATCCTTCGTATCATGTCTTGACTCAGCAGTAGGAAAGTTCTGCATAGGCATGTGCCTATTTCTCAACTAATAGCTCCCCTGAACCTGCAAGATGGCCGCATCAATGAGAGCTTTCACATCCTTCTCAGAAGGTCTGGACTGTTTGTACTTCTTTTGCATGAGATCCCTCAAGTGCCCAAAATCATGAGAGGGTAAGTGATATCTCTTTTGATCTTCATCATGATCTGTAATGTCCCCCATTTAGGCCAGTTAGAGGATTGTTGGAGATTAGCCTATCATTGGACTCCCGTAGGCTAATAGCAGTGTTTAGGGGGTCAGTTTGGTGACTTACTATTTATAGTAAGTCGGGACATAGCACATTGCCATTTATAGCAGTCGAGGAGGACCATTGCACGAGACTCATGGTTTCGATATGTCTAGAGCTTTATTTGATATATTATAAGTTAAATTAAAGATTTAACTAATGTTATTCTAAGAGACTTAATATAACTTTAAGTTATAATGTAATGTCACTTTATAAAATGAAGATATAACTTAAAGTGACTTCCTAGGAGTTGGGCGCCCATGGGAGACATAAGGGACTTAAAGACATAAAATAAAATAATGAAAATATTTCATTCTTGGGTGTTGGGGTGAATGGAGAGACAAAAAGGAAAAAAGAGCTTCATTTTGCATACTGGATTATTGATTTTTACTCTCTTAATTGAGACTTTCCCGTGCATTGCTTGGAGCTTGGCTGTAGGGTTTGGTATTGGCTATGTTGAGACGAAAACCTCTTCATAGTCCTCTTCTTCGTGAGTGAGACCACATCAGGAAGAGATTCTTGGAGGCTTCAATCAGAGGCTTCAGTTGTGCTTTCGAACGAGTGATTTTGATGGAGATTTGAGCTAGAATGAACATACTTCACAAAGCTTCCTTATTGCAGCTGTTGGCAGACTTATTGAGGGTAGATTTAAATATATTTACTTGGGATTCAGTGCTGCTGTAGACTTTCAAGGCAGGCCGTACACTTGGGATGTTGGCCGTACTTCCTTACAGGGCCGTACCAGTTCTTGTTGCATATATAGAGGGGTTTGATCAGTCTCAAGTCTTGTTTGGACAGCAAAGGCAATATATTTGTAGAGCAGATATTTCAGATCATACTGGTGGAGATTTCTATGGTATTTTATTGCTGATTCAGTCACCAATATGGCCGTACCATGCTGATATGGACGTGGGTTCTCCTAGAGATTGTTCCTTCTCATTATTGAAGCATATCACTCCTCCAATATTGGTGTCTAAGGGCCTATTTGCCGTTGCAGTCCAGTTTTCATCAAAGAACCCTCATTGTATGAACTTATGGTGATTTTTCATATCAATGTAAGCTGGTGCAATTACGGCAATAAAACGAAGTTGCAGTTTTCCATCTGGGTATGTCACAGTAATTAGTTGTAGTCATTTTTATGAACTGGGTCATTGTTAGTTTATGCAAATTCATTGTATATTTTTTGGGTTTTCAATTCTTGCATTATATTTCGTATTATCTATGCAATACCAAAACATGCAAAAACATGCAATAAAACCCTAAACCCAAAACAATCAGAAAACAAAAAAATTTGGCACATAGCAAACATATATCCAAGGGTGTATGTTACATGATCATATTGAAAAACATGATCGTCATCTTCATAGCTGTCATAATCTAGATCATGACCCATGTGCTCATACTCCTGTGTCAAACTGATTTATCTCCTCCTCATAGTACTCGGCTTCACCTTCTTCATTGGGAAATTCCTGATCTCTGCTCATTGAATGAGCAACTGCACAATTTGCTGGGTCATGGGGAAGGAAACACACTTGGCACCAAATACTCTCATGTTGAAAATTTGCTTGATCCCTACTCAATGGATCAGTAGTATCCGTCTCAGGCTGTTTGAAACTGACATGCCTAGGGGCAGCTTGTTTGTTATTTTGCTGTGGTCTCTTAGACCAATCTGTGTTGTAAGGTCGGTTATGCAATCTTTAACCTTCATTGAAATGTGGTGCAGCACCTTGTGGTGGCAACCCTTTGTCATTTTGAGCAACTTTGTAGGATAAGTCTTTCATAACCCCCATAAGCTTATCCAACTTGTCTTTAGTTGTGAGAGGCTTATTAAAAGCTGCTCTATCAGGCTGAGAGATCTTCACATCAGATCTCTTAACATGTTTGTGGGAGGCTCTCATGTTACTTTCAATATTTATGGGCACAACATAGGCCTCCTCAGTGTTTGAGGACTCTTGTCCCTCAAGCAATAACCAATTTTAGAATCAAAGGCACCACAATATAAAACCAAACACATGGATTCATTAGGTCTCATTTGAGGAGGTACCTTTCTCATTGCCATAATGAATCTGCCATTGAAGTCAGTAATAGTTTCATTGATTCCCTTTTTGATTGTTGTGAGCTCATGGATGGCAAATTTGGGGTCAATCCTATCCCCATACTGTAGTCTGAATGCTCTCATGAATTCATCCCATGAGTCAATATTGTTATCCGGGAGAGCCTTGTACCATTCTTTTGCACTTTCTTCGAATGAGTGCACAAACAACTTCATCATATCTTCATGTTCAATCTCATACTCATCTGTGACATTGATGAAGTGTCTCAAGTTTTCCTCACCAGTGACATCGTTATTGCCCTGAAACCTTGGAATTTTCCCCCTAATCTCATTGGGAATAGGGTTAGGAAAGTCAGGGATGCGAGAGAAGTAATGTTGCTTGTACCTTTCAGCTTCCAATGGCTGCCTTGGTGGAGGGAAACCCTATGCTTGCCTTCTCAGTGGAGGCCTAACATTATGGACATTGCTCTGCTGCTGATTCACTTGATTCTATAGGGGCTGATTGTGCATATTCTGAGCACGGGCATTATTTGCACCCTGCTGTCCCATTTGTTGTTGCCTATGTTGTTGTCGTCTTTGATTGGCCTGAAAGTTATGGCCCTGCCGCTTATGATGTTGATGTTGTTGTCTCTGTTGCTGTTGTCGAGGTATATTATGGCCTTGGTGCTGTGTGTTTTGATTCACTTGGGCCTGCTGATCAAGTTGAGCTTGCTGTTGTTCCAATAAGGCTTGAACCTCTCTTTGCCTATTTCTAATATGATCAAGCAGGTCCAATTCTTCATAAAGAGTTCTTGCTCTCTCCTCTTCATCAGGATGTTCTTCCTCACTAGGAATATTATCATGCTGACCTCCGACTGATCTTGTCGGTGAAACATGTTGCTGGTCGTTCTGACGAGCCTCTTCATTGTCATGAGGCATCCCGAATGTTCTCGTATCAACATCATGATGCCTGTCTCTTCTTCCCCTGCCACTGACATTCTGATTTCTTCTGACATCATACCCTTCTCTGTTTAACCTTCTATTTGTTTTGAGTATATTGTTAACAGAATCGTCAGAAGTGTATTGATGTTGACTTCTTCTGTCATCAAATGCATCATCTCTTCTGGAAATACCCACTTGGTCCTAGGCATTCAAAGGTGGTACCACATTAGGGTATCTTCTTATACCCCTATCCCGTAGACTTCTTGAGCGATTTGAAGAGCTTTCATGTTCTGAATAATCCTCTGCCCTTCTTCTATGGTCCATTTCAGTACTGTTGAAAACTAACTTTCTGGGTTTTTCGCTGATAGAGTCAACACTTCCCTAATGGGAAGAACTTTTTTAGTGACTATTGCAAAGGTCTTCAAATCTGAACCCACACAACAAACTGCAAATCACTGACTATTACAAGGGTGGCTTCAAACTGAACAACCTTTTAATAGAGTCCCCAACAATGGCGCCAATCTGTTGGGACTCAAAACAGCTGCAACCCTAAAACCTAACACATTCCTAAATCACCTAGGCCAGGATGGTCGTTCTGGGTGATAGGAAGAGGTTCATCAACAAGTTTAGGGCAATTTTGGCCAACTAACAGGAGTGGGTAGGCTCCTCTGCACTTCGAGCTCAACTTAGATTCAGGAGGGATATTCCAAGGGGTATACCTGAATAGGTATTGGCTTCAAACACCAAATGAACAACTAAAAATGAAAGGACAACCAAACCCAACTCGTCTTTTAGGCCCCAAAGACTGTCATTGGACCTAAAACAACTGGTTGTCACTAATAACCCCTATATAGTTGATGAAAAGGCACTCCCATTGACAATGGAAAGTGCAAGTATGCTTGTTTGCAAGACATACAAACTAACTACTTTCTTCACACATGATAAGTTTGTTTTGATTTTTAAGAGTGTGGGTGATCAAATACTTTAGACCGGTGCCTAATATATTGGGTTACAGAGTCAACGGCTTAGCAAAAGGAAGAAAACAATGAAAGAAATGAAACACGCACTATCTGGATACCCAGATGCAAGAAAGACAGCTATCAAAGAAGAAAATACTTAGTAATCCTTTGCAACATATAATCATTCATCTATAACCATAAAAGAGATCATTACACAGCATGTAATGTTTTAAGAATTTGTCTAATTCATTTGATAAACGGTTACAGTGATACCACGAAGTGTGGCAAGAGGAAACCTAGCTGAACTTAGGCTTTCCTTGAAAAATTACAAAATAAGGAGAAAATTCATACAATGATAACTGAAATCAATCTGAAAAAACCTTTCATAACCTGTGTTTTATCTGTTGGAGAACTGCAACTTTTCTACTCTTTGAAACCCTAGAGAGCTCTGCACTTAGTCTCCTGAAAAAAGGCAACCCTTCAAAAAGAATTTCAATTCTCCTTTTATATCATTTGCAACTTTGATCTGATCTTGGAATGGGAAGGAAAACCCTACCAACTCCACCAACTGCATTAATAACACCATTTTCAACCACCCACTTTGCATTGATGGCGATCCAGAGAGTTGGTGGCGTGTTTCTGGGCTTTCTTAGACCTTCGGTAGGTGTCGGGTTGGCGGGAGGACTTAGGACTTTTGGAAAAAGTCCCGCAATGCACCTTGGTCTCGAGATCCCGAAATGCACCTTGGTCTCGAAATCCTGAAATGACCAAAAGTGTCGAAAGTCAAAGTTGAAAGTTTGACCCGATACTCCATGAAAAACTTATCCCTTTCCTCAAAAAATCATTTGAAAACTCAAAATTTTGCACCTTCAAAATCACCTTGAAAATTCAGGGGGTCCGAGAAGATTTTGCATTAGGATCAATAGTCCCTTCGGGCCTCGAAGTCCCGTCGGAACCTTATCACTATGCTACGGGGGTCAAGAGAAAATGGGGACCGGAGCCGCGGGAGGACTTAGGACTTTTGGACCTTATTTAAAAGGTCCAAAAATCCGCTTTGGTCCCGAAATCTCTCCAAGGTCCGAAAATGCCTCAGGGCCCGAAATTGCCTCAGGGCTTGAAATTGCCTCAGGACCCGAAATCACCTCAGGAAAGTATATTTTAAAATATAATTTGAAGTATAAGTTGGTAGTATTTTAATTTCTTATACTTTAAAATATTTTAAAATATACTGTCAAGATGTTTGAGATAGGCTTCAGATCCATAGGAGTTAAAATGCAGATTCTCGAATTTGGAGGATCCACCAGATTTCAGACTTAGCCAAATTTTCAGGGTTTTCAGGGTTTCAGACTTAGCCAAAATCAGGGGTTCAACAACATGCACTAGGGTAAAAGCATAGGGACCACTTAGGAAAATTTGAGGAATTTGACAAGATTTTGCAATTTTGAGGTATGGAAAATAGGAGTCCCAACAAGAAGTAAATAGGCGTCCAACCATGACCTCCGTTTGGCATGGTAATTCTTGTAAATTTTTTGTAAGGGGTACATCCAGGCATGACCAATCAGCAAATAATGAACTCTTAATCACAGAGAAGACCCCTAAATTGACTCTTGCATTGGCTAATAGATTTATAGGCCTATTAGCCTCTCAAAAGCAATGATTGAAGGGGAGATGCTGAAACACAATTCTGGTGCTTTCCATAGAATATGGTTCTACGTCAGGGTTTTGCGATTAATTTTTACATTGATGATAATTTACGGATCATCTTCTATAACCAACTTGTCTGCCCTCAGGGCAGGGGAAGTTGGAGCCCATCCACGAGTGCCAAAGCTTCTGCCTCATTGTTAGTTCCCCTGTGAAGAAAGGAAGCAGAGGCAACTGCAAATGCCCCACTTTGAGATCAGAGACTAGAGCCCCTTCCATCCAGATCAGGGTTGCCTTGGGAGACCCAATCAAAATTGATCTTTGTCCTCCCTCGATCAAGAGGGGACTGGCTTACATGTGATGTCATGTCCCCGTTTCCGGCTTGATCATCAAGTGAAGATTGGATTAGCCTATTCCTCATTCCCGGAGGCTAATTCTAAATGACGAGGGAATGAATTGGTTTTTTGACTAACTTAACCTAATTGTTTTGCAGGAACAAAGTCAGAAATTTGAAATTTGGCTAAGTTTGGAAGCCAAATAAGCAGGAAGTTGACTCTTGGAGTCTAGGCGCCAATTTCACATCAGACTTCCTAAATGAGCGCCTAGCATAGAAACATCACATTATGAAGCACATCAACCATCTTAAGCTGGGCGCCTTGGTAGGAATAAATTGATGGGCTTCCAAAATGATTTTGACTTGGTAAATTTGAGTAGTTGTCTTAGGTGCCTTTGGGCCCCTGTGCAACCTCAAAGAGCCCCTAACTTGTGAAGGCAAAATTCAATGGTTGTACCTCCAGTTGAGTATCCGGGAATATCAAATCAAGTTGGAGATCATAAATTTGCACAAGTAAACTCAGGCGCCAGTTGAACACTCCTCCCATCAAACAATGCGCCTAAGTATCAAGGCGCCATTTCTTGTTCAAGAAATCCTCTGAGGGCGCCTAGGTACTAGATCTTGTCTCTGGAACCCTAGTGATGCGCCTTAGCCAAGAAGTCATTTGGAAAGCTAGTTGATCATCAAAAAGGTTGAAGGATCATTTACTCCGTTGGCAGTATCATTATTGACAAAGAGTAATGTTAAGAGATGGAGGCGCATTCTTCATCATTTTCAACATACCAATTGCGCCTTCCTTTGGGAAGCTCCTATTGCGCCTAGAAGATTGCATTCCTCTTCCAAGTGAAACTAGTGAGTCTCATCTTCAATGAAGGTCAAGTTGTTTGATGAAATGATCTTTGCATAATGATATGATCTTAGGCGCCTAGATGTCACTTTGCAACACTCCAAGTCCGCCTAAGAACATCAAGGCGCCAAGACAGGATTCAATGACCTTGAAGATGCGCCTAAGCAGGGATATCATCTCCAAACTCCTCAGGAAGCCAAGGCGTTTGGTAAGGCCAGTATTTTGTTTTATTTCAAAACTCTAGAAGTGAGCTTTTGCATAGGAGATAGGCCTTTCAAGGGAAGGCGCCATTTTACTCTTCCCCTGGCATCTTGTTGCGCCTAAGGGACTCATCCAAAAGTGCGCCTGAGAAGGGAAAGAGCTTTTAATCCACTCATGGTGAAAGGCGCTTGATAGAAGATAGTATTTTTGATTCAGTTGTGACTTGAGTTGAAGATTTTAGCAAGGCAAAACCACTTCCTTCCTAAGGCGCCAATCTAGACCTTTTTCTATCAATAAGTGCGCCTAAGTGAAGTTGAAGACTCAAACAAGATGTTGGTACTCCAGAAGAGGGCGCTAGGTTAAAGGAGCATCAAAAGGTTTGATTGCAAGTGTTTGAGAGTGTGAATTGTGTAGAACATCTTCTTAGAGGGGCTAGGTGATGATACTAGTTAAAACTACCCCAAATGTGCGCCTAAGTTAGGTGCAAGTCCTCAAGACCAGTTTTGGTAGAAGGCGCTCCATCAGGAGGTAAGATGATAATCATTTGAAGTCAAGTTGTTTTCAAAGTTCTTTGAGAGGATAAGTTGTAACCAAGGCACCAAAACCCCTGTGAATCCTCCAAAGCTGGCGCCCAGTCAGAAGAACCCTAAGTCTGCACCGAAGTGTTTCTAGAAGGAGAAAAGGTAGTTACAACTACTTGGATGCTAATTGGTCAGAAGGATAGCATTGGGATCCGTGTTAGAGTCTTTGGGTGAGTTGTCGAGGAATATTCTCCTAAATATGCTCCTTCGAAAACGTGCCTTCATACCCTTTGGAAGGCCTATAAAAGGAGTTCTCTCATTCATTTGATATCTTATCTTTTGGCAAAATTTCTCTCTGCAAAGCTTTATGCTTGTGATCTTGAGGCCTGCGAGTTTCAAGTGTTGGGGTGATGCTCCCTCAACTGACAAGGTGATGCTCCCTTGTTGCATTGTGAGGTGTTGACATCCAGTTAACATCATTGTGTTCAATTGAAGTGATCTACATCAACTAGTGAGTTAGAGCTAGTAGTGAAGAAGTTGAAAACATTGTATACATCTAGGCTTCAAGGCCTTTCCTTGTAATCCTTTGAATGAGATTGTATATTCATGCAATTAAGGGCATCATCTTTGTAATAAGAGATTTGCTTTGAATTGAATAATAATACAAGTGCCCAACTTCAAGTTGATTCATGCAAGATGCCTTGATATCTTTTCATATGTGATGTTAAGTAGATTAAGCGATTGAAGAGTTAAGTACAAGTAAATTTGTCTAAGTAAGAAAAATTTTTAGTTAGAACTAGTTGGGTATCTTACATGCGATTGGCCCTCACAATGAATTCTTCTCCCACTAAAGGGAGAATTTTAAAGTTGTATCTAGCTATATGTAAACCAGGAAATAAAATTTAATACATTCACTAATATTTTGTGTTTAATAAACTTTTTTTTGTTTGTTGGTGAGGGTGATTGTCGAAATGAAGTTGTATGGGGTAAAGCTGAGATTGCTTATGATTCATGTTTTAGAAATTTTTAATAAGTTATGTTGACTTACATATAATCACTTCAATGAAAACCGTTTCTCCATGATTGGTAACATTGAATTTGTAATTTTATGTTTATTATCATTTTCTTCTATATTCTGTACTTGTGTATTTCGTTATGTTCAACTCATGTTCTTTAGATGAATGATTGTTCTTATTATTGCAGGTTACAGATGACTACATGGAAAATCTAGCTGTAAATATTAAAGTAAGTGATATTGGTTTTCATTAGAAAAATTACTTTCTTTCCTATATTTATTGGAGTATCTTTGGCTTTTTCTCATATCATTAGATTGCATAATATGCCTATATGTCCAGGCAACCTCAAAATATCAAAATTAGTGGCTTTGACATCGTAATGGCGGTAGGCATGGGCATCTTTTTTTATGAATTTTTACATCTCCAACTGGTGTTAGTTATAGGTTGTGGCAGAATTTGAGTTTTGTTGCCATGTTCGTTAAATCCCTTGTTATGATACTTGATGAAAATATGAAACAAATTTCTCTTTGCATGAGCCATGAATGCACATAACTTTATGCATTCCAAATTAAAGAGATTCATAGGCAGCAAATCCTGGATGTCTAGTTGATATTAAAGAACAAAAATCTATGCTATAATGCACCTAAGACCTTCAAGATATTTAGAGTGTTTAAGATCTGCATGTGTTGATTTTCACTCACAATGAGACATCTAGTATATCTTAGGCATTGCTTGACATGGCAGTTAGTGGGATATAAATTATTTGTAGGTAGTTTTGAAAGAGGCCGTAGTGCTTTGATGCCTTGAGACAAGCATTTCTAATTTCTATATTAATATTTATCTTAGTACCAATACAAGCTTTGTATATAGTTAGCATTTTACTGTAACTTCCACCCTTACATGTCATTTCCAAATTTTAACTCCTTAAGAGGTCCCTTTTGAGTTATGTAAGGCAAGAATTATCTAAGAGATGGCCTTTCCTATTATGGACACTCTTTGTCATTGTGTATAGACACTGTAATGTCCCCATTTTCGGGTTCCCTTGCAGTGCAATTGGCACTGACTTTGTGGTTGTGTGTCAACGTTATCAGAGGAGTTATTTGATGATTCCACTGAGCTTAGGTGGTTTAGAGGACTCATATGCCACTTTCTGGGGTGATTTCCAACTTCTGGTGTGCTCTCCAATAATCTTGGAGAGGGCGTCTATTTATAGTAAGTCACCCAGTTGGCTCCATTTATCATTATTCATCGGGATCACTCCAGTGCAGTCAGTTTTCGATCCCGATGCAATTCAACAGTTTCCGCAAAATGGGTGAATAATGGCTTATTTTAATTATTTTACTAGGTCGCCAAATATTATTTAAAATATTTAAAAAGTACCTTAGTGTTATAGCTCGTCGGAACCGGGATGAAATGTTTTAAATCATGGATGCATAAAACAGGGACCTTGTGTGTCAAATTATCATTATTTTAATAAAAAGGTTTTTTTCGGAGCTAAAAGGGAGTTTAAATTAAAAAAGTGATTTTTAAAATATAAGCTTCTGGAGAGTTCAACGGAAAAGTATAAAAGGAGGTTGTGAGAGCTCATTTGGATATGTAGATTATTATATTTTCCTCTGATGAAACCCTCGTGGTTCTGGAAGATTGAACTGGGTTCATCTCAGCTTTTTTGAGGACGAAAACTGTCTTGGAGAAGAACAGCTGCGGTGGTGAAGGATCCACCTAGGTTATTACAGTGTGACTCATTCAGAGTTACTGTTTGTACAGGAAAGGTTTGCTGGTAGATTTATTTAGAATCTACGCTTGTGCTGAATGTTGACTGGTAATGGTATTTGTGCTGAATATCTATATTTTTCTAGTGCTGAAGGTTTTACAAATTTATTGGAGATTTGATAAATTATAAATTTGTGGAGACTAATGCTAATTTTCCTTGAGAATACTATGATGGATTTGATAGGCGATTTGCAGTGAGTTCTTCTATATCAGCCATGGGATTTTATGGCTTCCTAAACCCTTGGTATATGGTGGGTGTGATCCATAAGCATTGCGTTTTAATAAGGTTTCAATCAGATTTGGTTTGTTTTTGAAGGAGTTATCTACAGCTACAATAGTTCACCATTATTCAGTTTTGATACACAAGTTTTGACAGTAGTTTGGAGTGGTCTTCAGGGAGATTTCTGAGTATTATCAGCTACAAGATTCATTTGTGTTATGCTACAGCAGAGTGCTTTGTATGACAACAACTTATTATCTTGTAAATCATCATCTTTTGGGCATTATATAACAACTATTGTAATCTGAGCCTGTATAGCATTGAAGATCAATACATTGCCGGAGTTTGAGGTTAGATTGTCATTATTAGTTATTTCTTTAATGCATGCTAAGTGTTTGTTGAAATGTCCATGATATTTCTATGCATTGTGGATTTACCATTTGAGCAAATATTGTCTCAAATTGCATTTTGAATGATCTTATACCCAAACACATTGAAACAATTACTATGCAAAGTGTTTGACGAAATGCCTGCATGATAGAAGACGTAATTTTTTGTGGGTGTCGGAAAAAATTAGTTTCAATTTGGGGTGGAACAGTACAGTGGTATCAGAGTAGTGTATCTTGCTAGCCTGTTGGGTAGTTGGTATATTAGTTTCAACAATGATTTATCATTCAGAGGATTGTCAAAGGTTGATTCTTCTAGGGTATGAATTATGGCATCATTCATGAAGAAGATGTGGGAAAGAAGCTTTATAGAGCAGGTAAGAAACTTGAACACTTGCCGTAGTCTAGGGATGATCTACTTTGTATTTTGAAAGAAGTGGAGATGTGCTTATTCATGATAGATCAACGAGATTCTAAGAGGTTGCAATATGCTTTGGCTCTATCAGTGAATTCTTTGGTTCAGCCAGAGCTCATGAGACATCCAGATGAAGATGTAAGACTTGCAGTTATTTTGTGTTAATGAAATTATGAAATTAATAGCTCCACAGGAACCTTATAACAGCAATATTATGAAGAAGGTTTTTCAGTTGATTGTAGAAAACTTCAAAGGTTTGCATGATTTTAATAGTCCAACTTTGGCTAAAAGGATCTTAATTCTATAAACTGTTGCAAAAATGAGATCTTGTGTCATTATGTTGGATTTGGGTAGTGAAGATCTTATTCTTGAAATGTTTCAACATTTCTTGGCTGTTGTTTGTGAGAATCAAATGAAAATTGTTATATCCTCTATTCAGACCATTATGACTTTGATTATCAATGAGAGTGATGAAAATTCACAATCACTCTTACCTTCTCTATTGGCTGTTTTGAGGTATGAACAAGATGTTACTTCAGCTGCATATGAATTGGTTGACAATGTTCTCAAACAATGTGAGCAAAAACTGATGCCATACTTAGAGGAAGAGAGTAGACATGAGATTGACAGGTATGCTGATTTTGTTGATAACTGAGAGGGGGGGGGTGAATCAGTTATCTTAATTATTTTTCTTTCTTTTCTTCTTCAACAATTAGTGCAGTATCAAAACATATAAGCATACATGAACATGAGAGCAGAAATAAATCAATACACATAACACAAGGATTTTTACGTGGAAAACCCTGTTAAGTGAAAAACCACAGGGTGACTAACCCAAGATTGTATTCTCTGTTAAAAGAATAGAAGTACAAAATGGCACTTACCAATTAGGGCTCACTGCCTGAGCACACTGCTCACAAGAGGCTCACTGCCTACAATTGTTTATAGAAAGAAACCAGGCACTTGAACTGATGAGAAGCATCCACATATGCTGAGGTTCAGTTCCGATTAGGCTCAATATACTGATCTACTGCACTTCATTCTTCCTCTGCCTTAGTGCTGCTGTTCTGTCACATACCGGACCTGTATTGCTACTTCCACACTGCTCTCTGTTTTTCTTCGCACTTCACAACTTACCACACACACCTTCATACCGAAATCCATTTGGTATATATATCCGCATCAAAGATTTCAACATCTTTCTAGTCGGCATCCAGAATACTCAATATTTTCCCAAACTCTGGTCTGTCGGCTGAATCCATGCTTACTAAGTGATGCGTATCAAAAAGATAGTTATAGGAGTCATCAATCATGTCGGCCAACAATGAATGATCCCTTAAGAAACTTGATCACCATCAATTCCTCATCCGGATTAAGATCTAATGCTCTGCCGGTCAGTCTACTCTGCCAAACAGGAACCCAACACTTAGGTGCTCATATCTTTTCACTCTTTCATCATCAGAGGCTCAATCTCTGGAATGTAGCAGTCATGGTACTCCTCTTGACTTCCCCAAGTCCGCACTTTGTTGAGATACTTCCTCTGAGAGATCTGGACCTGACTGTCGGACCTTGTTGCATGCTCTGTTCTTGCTTACCGGACCAAAATACTCTTCAATCTGACTTTCGGTATAGACATACTATGTTTTGCGGATGAGTGGGATGGACTTCGTTGCCATCAATGACAACACTCATGAAGCCACATAGTGTCTCTTGCCAACAGATTTAGAGTTGGATATTGAAGGGGTGGAATCTTTTGACAATATTTTGATTAATCATGATGTTGCCCCACCGTTTACACATGAAGATTGCAAGGCATCAAGTAATGGGATTGCTGATTTGGAAGGTGATATTGTTCCTACCATTGTAAGCAAATTAAAAAATTTGTTGTGTGGCAGCCCAAGTCACTTTGATGAATTTGATCAAAGACCTTTAGCATTGCAAGATTTGAAAGATAAAATTGTGGTTACGGAAGAGAAAATTGTGCAAATTTTAATGAGGGTTGATAGCACTCATGCATTCATTGAAGACCTCATTTGGAAAGCCCGGATTGAGGAGAGACAAAAAGAAGTTGAAAGAGGAGTCACCCTTACACAATTGCCCACGGTGAAAGAGACATTAGAAATGGTAAAATCTGATTACTTGCAATTGCTCAATGATAGGGATCACGTTATCAAATTTTGAGAAGAAAAGGGAAGAAAGGTTGATGAACTTTGCTTAGAGCTAAGTTTGGCACACTTTTCATTATACAGAGCAGAAAATCAGTCAACTATGCCAGCTACATCCAAGAAACAAGAAGATAATACAAGGATTATGGAGATTAAGCAAATGGTGGAAGAAATTGATGAACTCCATAGGGATGAAAGATTGCATGACGATTTCAGCATTCCACATACCAAGGAGTTTCAGAATATAGGTAGTAAAAAGGACAAACAACAAGAGTGTGAACTCTTGGATCACGAAGAAGAATTTTCATATGATGACATGTTAGAGAAGTGGGAGTTGTAGTCTCAGGAACGCCACAAGGTGTTGAGCATTATTTTGATTCCAATAGATTATGGGATCTTGGTGAAGTATGCCCATGGGATGTTTTGATACATGAAAACTTCAACATTTTGAAGACTCCTTTGATTGACTTACTGCATGAAAACATGGTATGCAAAGTTTTGAATCTAGTTAAGGCACATCTTAATAATGGAGCTTGTTCTACTTTGCATTGTCCTTGCATGGTGTTTAAATTTTCAAGGTTGAGCTTTCCAAGTAGTAGGGAACATTGTCACTATTGGGAGGTGGGAGATTGTATTGAGGCTTTAAGCACCACTAGAAATTCTCTTGTTGAAGCATAAATGGAAATTGGAGTAGCTCAACATGAGCATGATGGGGTTATTTCTTTATTGAGTAAGCAGACAAGGGGTTACTTGAAGGGGTTGTTGGAGGTTAATGATGTTGGAAATAATGTATCAGAGAGGACTATGGAGCAAAATTTCAATCTTAATAATGTTCTGAAATTAATCAGCCATCATATGATTCCTTGTGCATACTTACAAGTAGTTTGGAGAGAAATTTTAGTCATGAATTGGAGCATGTTCCCATTGATAACTTTGGCGGAGGAATTTACAGCCATGACAAAGATATGTCCTGCTATTAGAATGCCCAAATCTCTTGCTATTTCTAAAGGATTCCAGATTTGTAGCTACTGTCCCACTTTCAGATTATAGAAATCAAACTTTCAAATGATAATTTCAAGCTTTAGCAGCAGCAAGGTTGTTTCTTTTGTAGACTTGGGCCCCTTGGAGAATATGGATAGAAGGTTACAGCTGGAAAGAGCAAGTATTTCAGCAAAAATTGCTTCATTTGAGTTTGAAAACCAAGTAATTCATGGCCGCTTAGAGTTATTTTCAGCTTGCGTTCAGGCTGACTTGTGTTCTTTCGTGGAGGAGCAATTTATAATTTGTTCCCAACATTAATTTTGAGCCAGATAATTTATGTTGATGACTTGTTGAGGGATGCTCACTCCACCTTCAGGTTATATGATGATCATAGGATTTGGGACCTAGGTGCAGTTTCCAGCGGTGAGGTGTTGAATCAAGATTGGAGTTGTGGGCAAAAATTTAGAGTGAGGTGTATACTTGTAGAGCATGTCTGTTGAGTACT
Organism: Cunninghamia lanceolata; assembly: GCA_027924645.1. Taxonomy (NCBI): domain Eukaryota; kingdom Viridiplantae; phylum Streptophyta; class Pinopsida; order Cupressales; family Cupressaceae; genus Cunninghamia; species Cunninghamia lanceolata. The sequence continues at coordinate 2,726,757 of BSBN01001031.1, read as the reverse complement.
TGTGGTGAGTCTGCACTGCAAACTTGTCAAAAATCGTTTGTGCTGAGTCATGAGTTCGAGTATGAGTAGATTTTTTTTTAAACCCTCAAGAGTATTAGCTGGGTCTATGAGTACTCGTTGAGTTTTAAAACTATAGGTAGTCTGTGGTTGACTAATTATTGTTTTTTAGAACCTCATGATAATAATATATTTGTAGACAAACATAGTGCTTACCATCTTAATAACAAATTTAAAGGCCTTTCTTTGGTACTCAATGATTGTTTAAAAAGTAAAAATATGATGAACACCTAGCTTCAAGAAAGACTTGCAATATAAGACAAAAAATCATCAATGTTCTGATCAATGATGAGGACATCTCTAATGTACTTGACCTACAATTTTAGCCTCTAAAACATTAGCCATCCAATGCTTCATAGGTAAGTTTATCACCCTCTGTCCATGGTATGACTCCCCACACACCATTCCATTTTACTCTAACATCCCCCCTCCTCTACACCCTTTAGCTTCACGATTTGAACCTTTAAGGGTAAATTCCCTGGCTGAGTTGTGTCTATGTGTGCAAACTTCTTTGGCCCCCCAATGCTAGACACACATTTAGGTCCTCAAATCCCAAGCCAAGGTGTTGTTTATACCTCCATTGCACAGTCCCTGCAAAATACCATCCATTTCAGGTAATCTAGCATTGGTTATGGAGAATGTAATGTCCCCTTTTTCCGAGTGATCGCCCAACAGTGTCGGCTAGCCTATTTTATTCCCATAGGCTAAGTTGGGAGTTTCAAGGGAATAATCTAATTAATTAAATACTAAGTAATCCTAAGTCAATTTTGGGTTATTTATATTTAATTAATTAGGCTGGACCTATTTATAATATAAAATGACTTTATTATAAACGTGAGCCACTTGATAGAGAAAATAAAATAAAATAAAGTGAATTGCTAAAAGGAGGTCGGCCCAAAAGGAGGTCAGCCAAGAGGAGGTTTATTTGATGGCTATAAAAGAAAGTAAAAAGCAAGTCATTTGCATCATTCATATCTTGTCATTTTCATTGGAGATTTTCTCTTGTGGCTGCAACTTATGTTCAGCATATTCCAAGGATGAAAACCCTTAGGAATATTGGTGAATTGGACGAAAACCCAATTCCATCTTGAGGTGGATTCATATGGAGTTCATAGTTGCACTTCATTAGTGATTCAGAGGAGAGGATTGAGCTTCAAAGACATTTATTTCTGCAGATCGGAGTGGAGAAGACCTACGGCTGAAATTGTGAGACTTGTGGCCAAATACAACTTTGAAGATTGAGAGTTTATATTCAGATTTTATATCAGATTGGAGCACCATCTTTTGAAGGATTTGATTGAAGATTATTGCTAGGGTTTTACCCTAGGGTGAGCGCCATCTCCAAGGGAGGCAATTTCAAGTTTGAGGAGCATTTGAAGACAAACCCTAGCGGCCGCTCTTCACTTTGCATGCCATTTTCCATCTACAAGGAAGCGTTGCCTAGCTTGGAGAGTTTGAGGGGGGATCGTGGGTCTTTTTGAGTCTTAAGGGTGTATGATTAAGTGCCAAACCAGTTTGCCCATCTAGGGTTTGAAGTGAAGACACCATTCTCCATCATTTTGTAATGTCCCCTTTTTGAGCTAAAGTGACTTCAAGCTTGGAAAAAGGAAAGTCAACATATAACTTAAAGCTTGGAGAGTGGAAAGTGGATTTTTAGTGGTAAAAATGATTTTTCCTTGGCAAAATGAAGTTTGGAGGTGATTTTTTATATTTTAATAATATTTATGGAAAAATCAATATTAATTAAATATTTAGCCAAGGAGAAAAACGAAAATTAATTTAATATTATGCCAAGAGGTGGAAAATGGAAGAAAATGAAATAAGGTGGAAAAATGAAATATTGGAGATAAAGTTAAAATATAATATTTTAATATTAAAATATATATTATTTTCCACTAAATCGACGCTCAAGGGAGAAAAAGAAAAAAAAAATTGGTTTAGATAAGACAGAGTTCTTACAGTGGTATTAGAGCTCATTTAGAAATTAGAAAATTTATGGTTTTGAACAAGAATCTGGTTTAGGGTTCTTACAGTGGTATCAGAGCTTAGCATCTTGCCACCCTGTTTGGGTGTGTAATTCAGAAAATTTTAGAGTTATGGCAACACACATAAATGATGATATAATGGTTGCTTATGATGAGTATGATGCACTTCCTAACAACATCAAAGAATGTATAGACTTCAATCAATATATTGAGCATCGAACGAATAGAAAAAAGCAAAGACATGAACAAAGATCAAAGAAGTATCATGGGAGTCATGGAAGGCATGCACCGTTCAGCGCCGAAGACATCTTGAACAACATTGCCCGAATAAGGCGAAATATTAGGCAGTCCCAACAGAGGATAGCCCGTAGCTTGCAGCGGTATGAAGATTCCCTACCAAGGCAATCTAGGCATTACTTAGACTCAATACACATCTACAAGTGAAATATCCAGAAATCTTTATGATGAGTTTGACAAGGGTAATAATGAGAATGGTAAATCAGTATCTATTGGATCAACACTTGATGAAGAGCATGCATCTACGAATGTTGAGGACATCACACAAGGGTATGAAAGTAGTTCTAATTTTCTGTTTTGTGACAACAGTCTTATTTCCTCACATAATCATGAGATAGCAGCCACTTTACATGAGGAAAATGAGGTGGAAGAGTCTCCTAATGATGGCATTCAAGTTTTTGGTGTTAAGCATGAGGAGTATGTTGAAGATTCAAGCCACAAGAATTCTGATTTTGTACATCATTCCATGGAGAATGTCAAGAAGACTCAAGACATGTGTGATGGATGGGTACAAAGAGTTAGGAAGACAAAGTTGCTGGCTGCCCAAGAAAGACAACATCTACAAGAGGTCAAGGAGCGTTGCAATCAGCTAGACCAAGCAAGACAACAAAGGGAGTCATACCTTAGATCTCTATTTCTTCCAAGGGAAGAAGGTTTTGAGCTTGATCACTCACTTAGTGGATCAGCCACTAGTGTTTTGCCTACACATGAAGGAGACATAAGTGTTTCAGATTTGGTTGAGCCTTTGATCATTCATGGAGAGCCTGAGGAGTTGATTCATGATGAGGTGTAGGTATATCATGTTGATGATTCCTTGATAGAGTTTGAGGCTGCCCCACTTTAGGGATTTGTGACAAGTGTCATGGAGTCACTTGTTTGGGTTTGGTATGGATATGAGCATGAGGGCATGGATGTTCTAGCCCTAATTCATAGGTGACTACCTCATGCATTGATGAGAGATAGCTGTTCTACATTGCTGATCATGAGATTTTCAGAATTTACATTGATGAGTGTAGCTGATTTCATAGATTTGTGTGCATGGGATCGTCACTACAACACTTGGAGTTTGAATAGTGATGAGTTTGCATCAGTTTATGACAATGGAAGCGGTCCCAAGATCTTTTACATCAGCAGTTTTGAGGAGGTATGCATGAGTATTATGGATGTTATGATGAGAGATGTTTCTCATTTCACTTTGAGTATGTATGGTGAGCCTAGATGGATTTGGGATTCGGGTATTGGTTGGTTCTAATGCAAATTGGTCACATGTGATTGCTTGAGGGCAAGCAATCTCGGGGTGGGAGGACTTGTAATGTCCCCTTTTTGAGCTAAAGTGACTTCAAGCTTGGAAAAAGGAAAGACGGCATATAAGTTAAAGCTTGGAGAATGGACAGTGGATTTTGAGTGGTAAAAATGATTTTTCCTTGGCAAAATAAAGTTTGGAATGATTTTTTAAATTTTAATAATATTTTTGGAAAAATCAAAATTAATTAAATATTTAGCTAAGGAGAAAAATGAAAATTAATTAAATATTATGCCAAGAGGTGGAAAATGGAAAAAAATGAAAAAAAGGTGGAAAAATGAAATATTGGAGATAAAGTTAAAATATAATATTTTAATATTAAAATATTATATTATTTTCCACTAAATTGGTGCTCAAGGGAGAAAAAGAAAAAAAGAAAAAAATAATATTATTTTATTATTATTTATGTGGGACGTCTAAATTGGAGAAAAAAGAAAAATAAATTAAAAGAAAATAAATAAATATTATTTTCTTTTGGCGGTGACTTCAAAAATAATAAAATAATGGTTTATTTGGGCGCCCAAGTTGGAAAGTATAAAAGGAGGTCATTTGGAACATTTTTCATATATCTTGATCATTTGGTATTTTGTTTTGTGAGAGTTTTCTCTTGGCTGTAATTGATTTTCAGCTTGTTCAAGGACGAAAACCCTTGAATTTTAGTGGTTTGGACGAAAGTCCATTCCACCATGATAGATGAATTCACTTAGAATTCATCATTGGGCATAATTGCAGGTTTATGATAAAGAATTGGCTTCAAACAACTAGGGTTTCATGAAGATTTCATTTCCAGCTAGGGTTTGAAGGTTTTGTATGCAGATTGAAGGAAGAATAAGGCAGATTGGAGGTCAAATTGAGCATATTTTCATGTGTTGATGTCATACAAGGGTTTCTAGGTGGATCGCCCTTCAATCGGAGGCATTTTTGAGGCTTGGTTTCATAATTTGATGTTCTGATTTTTATTACAGCGGGTTGGAATTGTGTTTGAGGTTGATATCATCATATTTTGACATCATTTGAGGTTTACAAGCTTGTTGGGTCAAATCGCACCACTTCTAGGCATAGGCGATTTCATAATTTGGCACTTTTTGGCATGATTTGTGAAATCTGGGTTGTAATCAGCACTTTCAGACTTCGTCAGACTTTTACCAATACTCATTTAGAGGGTTTGATCATCACTTTTTGAAGGCATAAGGGTTTCTAATCATTCCAAGGACAAATCGCTTCACTCCTAGCATCTAGCGATTCATTTTGGAGGAGTTTTTGGCATTCGTTTGGCTGGAATTCATAATCAGACTTTTCATCAGTCATATCAGCAGGGTTTATCAGTCATATCAGCAAATTGTTGGTCATCTACAGGTGTTGATTCGGTCATATATCATCAAGTTGACCATTGTACCTTGGCTAGGCATTATTCCACATCAAGCGGCTAGGGTTTGGAGCAATATTTGAGCATATTTGCACATTGTTTGAGGTCTAATTTTAAATCAGCTTGGTCTGATGTAATCTACTGCCAATATCATTTGTAATCAGCCCTTGATTTCAATAAAGAAACGAAGCTTTCATTCCGGGTATGTTATATATACTTTGTGTGAGTTGTTTGGTTCAATAATTTGATCATTTTGTGTTTCATTTGTAACTCTATTTGCATTCTTGAATATCATTTGTCAAAACTATAAATACTTTCAAACAAAAGCAATCAGAAAAATCGGGGCAGCAAAGGAAAAAACTTGGTTTAGATAAGACAGGGTTCTTACAGTGGTATCAAAGCTCATTTAGAAATAAGAAAATTTATGGTTTTGAACAAGAATCTGGTTTAGGGTTCTTACACATTTTGGTATGTAGATACCTTGTTTATCAATGTAAAGGTTTGATTTTGTAACAACAAAGATCTGAGTTATGTTTGGGCATGTCTGAGCCTTGAAACTTGATGTAATTTCAATTTTGAGTAATCTGATTTGTAGCAGCAGTTAATCATATTTAGAAATCAAAACTTTGTCATTTTGATCGCATTAGAATGGTCATATTATGTGGTAGAATATATGGTTGATGTAAAGGTTTGATATTGTAACAGCAAAGATCTGAGTTATGTTTGGGCATGTTTGAGCTTTGAAACTTTATGTAATTTCAATTTTGAGTAATCTGATTTGTAGCAGCAGTTAATCATATTTAGAAATCAGAACTTTATGTCATTTTGTTCGCATTAGAATGGTCATATTATGTGGTAGAATATATGGTTGATGTTATCTTCACAAAGGTTCATGAATGACATGTATATTTGAGCATTTGGCATACATATATTCGCTGTCCAAAACCATTTACAATTCAGAAACAGAAAAATCAGACTTCATGCCTAGGGTTTGACAAAATAAAAATCAGAAATTTTAGGGCAGATCTGATTAGGGATCTTAGAGAGAAGCCCCGATTCAGTGGATTTTGGGTCTAGCTTCATGGAATGAACAAGACCAGCATATCTTTCCCAAAGTATATAGCTGGCACCTTGTTTGTTATTTAGGTTGGATGCCCAATCAACAAACATGCTGGTTGTTTAAGCTTTATTACTCTCCTAAAGGAGGAACAACTACAGTACAATCCCAACATGACCCCATACTTTCAGCACTATCATCAATGCTTTTAAAAGTTTGGAGTCCACCATCCAAGTCATAGCAAAGGAGGTCAGGGAAAATGGGCTGAATGGCCCTGTTCTCTACAATTGCTACCTCCATCTAGTGGTCATTAATTTGTTGTGTTGGCTTGCAACTAGTATGAGAAATACCACATAGTAGTCATTGTATTATGTACCTAGGGATATGATATTATAATGTATTTAGGTGGATGGAGATGTCGACGTGTGGCACACATCCCTTAAGTTAGTTATATTGGGTTTTGTGGATAACTTGTGTAATTAATTATATTAGGTGTTGCGTAGACCTTCACTAGTATTACCCCTCCATTATGTTATTAGGAGGTATATATAAAGGAGGTGACTGTCATTGTAAGGATATGTGTGGAGTATGTATTGGAGATATCTTGGAGATATAGCGTGGAGTGGCTTCTTCCTTAAGGAGTGTTGTACGGTGTTATTCTACCTTAAGGGTTTATTCTATTTCTACATATATTGGATATTAGGGCATATTGGCCCACAAACATCTCTTGTGTTGTGTGAGATCTATCTTCTGTATTATCTTATTGCAATTATTATGTGTGGATCTTATCAAGTGGTATCAGAGCTACGATTTGGGCAAATGTGGACAAAACCCTAATTTTTAAAGATTCGCCTATATCTTTCAAATAGCCGCGAATATTTCTACAATTTTTTTATTGAAGGCGGAGGATCATCTAAGGATGCCACAGTCGAAAAATCAAGTTTCTATCATCAATATTTAGTGAGTTATTGCAATTTCATGATTTTTCATAATTTCACTTTATAGGTCGCAAATCATGAAATTTTTCTGAGATTTTTATATTTTTGGAAAGCTTGCTGAATTTTATCAGGGATCTATTATTTGCATTTTATTTTTAAGGTCCACATCATTACAATATAATTCAATTAAAGTCGGGTATGTTGTAAAAATTTAGAAACCCTAGTTTCAATGGGGTTTCCTAATTTTGATGGAAGTGGAGATGCATTAGAATGGTGGAACCAATATAAAAGAGCTTATGGTCAAGAGGGAAGATGGAAATTAGATTTTCATTTGCATATAAGGGGTGAAGTTGACAAATGGTATTAACCATTATGTAAGGATATTTCTACTTTGGATGAACTAGAGCAAGCTTTCTTGGATAGTGTTGTGCCCTGCACACACGCCCCATTTTGCCAATTGGGGACCCCCTCTTTTTGCTTTGGCTTGGAGTTTCAACCTTTCCTCCGTATGATGATGAGAAAGTGAAATGGTGCTTAGAATGCAGGATTTGTTCTAGATTTAGACATTTCGCATGTTTGAAGTTGTTTGATGCCTTTCATGATTGATTTGGAGGAGTCCTGATTGGGTTTGTGCTTAAGAAATAGACATTTGTTGCCTTTTGTGCTGAAACTGGGTGTTATTGCAGTTTGCTCTAAAGTCTTGTGTCACTGGATATGGTGCTTAGAACTGCTCTTGCAGGATGTATCATGTTGGGATTCGTAGTTTTCATGCCTTAGAATTGCAAAATCATGTCAAATTCCACAAGATGTCGCTAAGGGGTCTTATGCCTTCATCCTGATGCATGTCCTTGAAGCCCTGAAATTGGCTAAGTCCGAAGTCCTGAAACCCTAAAAAATTGGCTGAGTCTGAAATTTGGTAGATCCTCCAAAATCTAGAATCTGCATGTTAAATCCCATGGATTCGGGACCTATCTCAAACATCCTAACAATATATTTCAAAATATTTAAAGTATATACTTAAATATATTTTTAAATATACAGTCAGACAGGGACTTTCAAAATTTGGCGCTAAAAACACCTACTACAGTTTGTGCTAGCCCCTTTGCACACCATTCAATGCTAAAAATAGCCTCCACCAGATCGGCGCTAATTTCCCATCCAACTGGATATATCCAATGCACTGCATTTTCCCCGCTGGACCCTTTTGAAGGCCTTGCGCTAAATTGGCCGAATACTGGATGTCCTATGAGACCCAAATCCTCCGCTATCCAGTGCCTATCAAAATCCCCGTCGAGTAGCATTCTGTTAAGTTTAGCGCTAAAATCCAAGACAATAGGATAAGTGCTAAAAAGCGCATCCACTGGACATATCATGTTGACGACCAAATCCCCGCCATCCAGTTGCACATGAAATCCCCGCTAGAGCATTAAGGAAACTCAGCGCTAAAATCAACCTCCACTGCATATATCCTGTTGACCCTGAAATCCTTGCTTTTTGATAATTTGGCCTGGAAAACTCATTTTTAAAGGTGCAAACTGGATTTAATTGATGAATTTGATATGCACATCATTCTATTACATCATGTTCAACATTTTTATCATGCTAATATGGATTTTGAGCATATTTTGCATCACATTAACGTTACTGCTCATGAATATCCTATTGACCCCAAAAATTTCGCTTTTTGCAAAAAAGGCTATAAAAATGCGAAATAAATGTCTCTAAATGGATCCAAATGGTCACAAAAACATCTCAAATCATTATATATGTGAAATGGGTACTTGAAAATGATGAAATACTTAGAAAATCATGTGAAAACCACTGGATTTGTGAAGTTGGTAATAAGTAACAAAGTTGATTTTTGAGTTGTCCCAGATGAATTCATGGCTGCAAATGGACATATTTTGATCTATATTGAGGGAAAATGACTTGTTTATGATGAAATTGATGCTTCGCATTGTCGATTCCAGGTTTGAGAGGACAAAGGAGCTTGTTGGAGCTATCTTGGAAGGATGAAAACCCAGAAATACACTGTTGATTTGAATATGCAGAATCATCATTTTGTTAACCAAATTGCTGCCGTATTTGCAAGAGAAGGTCAGTATGATGTCAAAGATGATGGAGATAAGCCCCAAGAGCTTGAAGACATAGGAGATCAAGTCTACGTCACTGCTGTTCCTGCAGATCTAGTCCAATGTCCAGGACGCGTTCACAGCTGTCCCAACCATCCAGTCATCAAACGTCAGTACAACAAGCATCCAATTGGATATGCTTTCATCAAAAACGTGCCACATACTCCTCTTGACTAGTCAACCCATTGGAAAAGTCATTTGTCCCGTTGGAGAACTCAAAAAGTTGCTATTTTGTCTTGTTTTCATGAGCTAAAAAATTGTAATTTTGCCTTTTTCCTAAAGGACAAAAGCAAATCCGAGTATGTAACTACCCACCGACCAAATTAAATGCCATGTAATCTGAGGCCTTGGTGTTGGATTGATCCTCACTGTCCATTGAAAAACTCGGTATGCTTGCCCCTCTATATAAAGGCAACTTCTCTCATTGTAAAAGATATAGGGAAGCACTGAAGAAAGGATTGTTGAAACTCTGCCATTTTTCTGAATTAAGACAAACCGAATTTCATTTGCCTCTGCCATTTGAGTTCATTTTATTGATTAGATATGGTTCTCATGGTTCTTTTTCATCTTTCCAATTAGTTATTCAGTTGCATTTGTGGTTAATTATTGAAATATTTGATGGATTTCTGTCATGTCTCAATGTTTTCCAATTAAAGATTGGAAAGACTAGTTTGATGTTGCCTTGATCAACCCACATCATTACCATCATTATCAAATACAAGAGGATTAAGCAAGTGTCGATCTCATACACCCAGGCAAAAGAAATTATAAGAGAAAGACAAGAATAACATAATACTTGGTGATAAAAACTAGACGAACCTCAAAGAGTGCTGACTTGGCATATAAGACAAAGATGGAATAAAACAAAATACAAAATGAACCATTTTTTAAGGATCACCGATTGATAAGAAAGAGTTAACAATATCAATTTAAATATGATAACATCAGCGTATCATCATAAGCGGCATTGTTTATGAACTAACAATATCATTAAGGAAGGTGGCAATTAGTAAAAGACACAACTATTTGAAGAGATGCCATCCTCAAGATATATATAATGAGCATCGGCTGAAGCAAAAAGGGAAGAATGGAATCATCCTCTCTCAATCAACATTCAAATATTCAATACATAGACTCCATACATCCCCTGATCTGATCCAGACTCAGCGATTTATAACAGTAATAATTGTAATACTTACAGCAGAGGGTAGGTATATGATCCAAAGCTTTGGAGAGAAATTCAAATAAGCAAATATATCTTATATCAATCAGATCGCTGACTGATCCAACTCGAGTATCTTGGAGTTATACTTACATATTGAAGCAAGGGTATGAATCATATCGTCTATTCTAGTTGTCATTAGTGCCATGTTAAATATGATAGAATCAAATATAAGTAATGATAGAATTAGATATGAAATGATGAAATCATATATGCTGAACATGTATGCTTGGAAATGATATATTGCTTCATGTGTTTAGACCTAATATACGTATCATGTTATGACTTGCAATAATGATGAAAGGTAATGTTGTATGATTGATGTTATAATCTATATATTCTTATGTTTATGATTGAAATGATATAAGCCATGAATTTAATATGTAAATGTGTGAACCAATCATTAATAAGAATATTTATTTGATGAAAATATGATTGAATTGATTAAGCAATACATGATTAGAACTAGATATGTTTCTATACATCATAATGATATGTCCATGACAAATGAACTACGTAAACAATGCCTACATGAAAGATGATATTGGACTGTTATTATCAAAGGCATAAAAGGAATGCTATAGAAATGAGAATGAGGACAAATATGCTGCCTATGAGGAATAACATGATCAATGGAAAAACAAGTTTATGATATGCTCGGAGTTGACTAGGACTCTACCATTAACCCTTCTATCACCTTTTGGGTAGGACGTAGTTAGGAGTAGTTGGAATGAGCCTAGGTGACCCTTGACTGGACGAGGTACTCCGAATGTGAGTGAAGTCCCTCGAGCCAAGTGATGAGGTACCCCGGGTGTGGGTGAAATCTTTGGGGCTAGAAGTAACTTGCAAGGTTATTTGCTCTACGAAAGGTGACCCTTGTCTGGATGAGGTACTCCGGGTGTGAGTGAAACCTTTGGGCCTCCATAAGAGATGGTTGGGCTATCTTCCTAATGAAGTCATACTCGGTGATCTAGAGCTGGTTAACGCTCGAGTCTACCTTAAGTCCCTCCTGAGCCATATCATGAACGAGTGATGAAAATGAATAACATATATGTGAATATGTTTATGAATTAGGAATGTTATAATGCATGATGATGAAATGAATTATATGAAATATAATGTGAATATGATCAAATGTGTTATAGTCTTAATGATTATATGTTGAAATAAATGATAAGTAGATGACTAATGCTCTCTTTTACTAATTTGAAATTGTGCAAGGTGGTGAAAAATTTCGGCTTACTAGAAGGGGACATTACAATTTCCTGTCCATACCATTAATGGCTTGTTGATTGTATGTCATTGTGCATGGTTAGTTTGGGCATATTTTACATGAGCTAAGTTCGATTGTGTGAGTTCATTGAATTGCGCCAGGGATTGGGTGTTGAATGAATCCTCCCCAGTTTGAAAACTTTTATCTTTCCTTAGAAGATTGCACAATCTCTGTGGTATTGTGGGCTGCCTGGTTAAGCAGAGATTTGTTTATTGATCATTAGTGCAATTGTCTATAGGATCTCTTTACCCCTTGACTCTTCTCTTTTCCTTTTGCATTTTCTTTATCAGATCCTAGTAGATTAGGTTTCATAAACTTGCAAAGTGCTATCACATAATTTATACTTAGTGAATGCAAGTTTAGCAGATTGCTGGTTGTAGGTTGAAATCACATATCTTGTAGCAATCTGAGTATACACATCGGTTTGTTTATGCATTGTCAAATCAGAAAACTGATCAAGGTCATGTGCTACCAAACCCTAATGCACTAAAGTTTGTTTGCATTGCATGTAAGTCCCCTTGGTTGGAACAGCGAAACACATCCCACTGAGTTATCCTGCGAGCTAAGACCTAGCTGTATGAACCTTGGGGCAGTCCTATTCTGAAGATTTGGGATAGGATTCCTTTCAAGAGAGGTGAGATACCCTTTGTGTCTTACTTGTGTTGCTGTGTAATATCCCTCTTAGGATAAATGCTAAAATTTTGATTATTAAATACAATTTTCTGAATCTTACAATTTTTCCAATCAAACCCTAGGACTGAAATCTGATTTCTATTTCCTTAGATCTGAATCATGCTCTTGTTCATTCACTTATCATGCAAATACATCATGCCAATAGTACAACCAATATCTAGTTGAATTACACATAAAAGATCAAAGTTAATCATGATAACCAAATTAGATCTCTGCTGTCATAAATTCAGATGCTTCAAGCCTGCAATTACATAAAATGGGATGGCTCTAGCATAGCCAATTGCAAAGCCCAGTCGGCTGTTACAAACTCAGAATGAAATGATGAATTCAACATACCAAAAGATACTCAATGATGATGCAAACTTCTGCTGCTCAGATCTGATACGAAGGTCTTCAAACTATGACAAATGCTGATACAAACTCTATGATGATGGATCACTGTCAAATCAAAATTAGACCTTGTTGATAGGAGTTCAGATTTCTCTATCACTCCAATTACAACAAATAGAAAGCTCTATGGCAGCCAAAACACATTGTGGACAGCTGTTACAGAATCAGAGATAAAATGATGAAACATACCAAATTGTTGACAATATCACAATGCAGGGGTGCCAAACTTCACACACACAGATTTGATATTATGAATGTATTCCAATAATGATGAGATGCTGATACAAACACCATACAATGCTGCCAGTCCTTTCGTAACTGTCAGTCACTTATCCGTTGATAATCACCTCCCAAAACAATGACCAATGATCAAATTACAAGCACAAACAAGGGTGATCTTCCCAACTAGCTATAACGCACCCTTCTTGAAGGAGGAATGGATACTCAAAAAGGGCGACGGTTAGGGTTTTGCCGGGCCTGAAAATGTGTCTCTGCTGCAATAAACAGATCTGCAATGACAATATGAGCATACAAGGCAACAAGTCTTCCAATTTGCGGTGCTCAACAACAATGTCCTCTATGAATTCAATCTTGATCAAAGTCTTCAATAACAATTCAATGTTCAATAAAATCAAATCTGCAAAACAATATACTCGAATACTCCTGAATATAAGAATCTTCAATGAAATTGAACAACAAGGTCTCCGACGCAATATCGAATGAACAAACTATGAAACTCAAACTAGTCTTTGATGAAGCATAATAACAAACTCAAAACCCTAGCAGATGAACCTGCAAATAAACTCCATTTCCAGCTCCTCCAAAATACCAAATTTATGCAATGAAATGCAAATAGACTTCCGTCATGAAGTCTCCTCAAAGCGAGCTAGGTTTTCATCCAGCCCACTAGGAATTGCAAGGGATCATCTCCTTGAATTCAAGCTGAAACAAGTTGCAGCCAAGTAGAAATATCTCCATATCAAAATAACATAAACTCAATCATGAACAAATGATTCCCAACCGCTCCTTATAAAACCTTCTTCAATTAGGTCTAACCTAATTTTATTAAATGAAGGTTTATATGTACACATCCACTTGAATAGGTCTGACCTAACTCTATTAAATGAAGGTTTTTATGTACACATCCATTTGAGTAGGTCTAACCTAACCTTATTAATTAAAGGTTTTTTGTACACCATCACTTAACTTTATTAAATAATTGTTTTTGTGTACATAATGTCACTTTATGACATAAAATGCTTTTGGACCCACTTAAGTGACTTTTATAAAATACTTTTTTAAAGTAATTCAAAATTAGAACACTTTATTAAGTTAGCTTAAAAAGAGAACCACTTAAGTCACTTAACTTCTTGTTCCAGCCAATTATTCCCTTGGAATATGATAGCCATATCAAATATGATCATCACAGAAATGCGGACATCACATGCTCCGTGCTAAAAACACCATCGACAAATAGATGGGCTTAAGAAGAATAACAGTTAGAAGGAAAAGATGAACTAGAAGAACAAGAACAAGAAGATGAAGTAGAGGATGATGAAGAGATCATGAAGGAAACAAGTACATGCACTTTAGCTCCAAGGAAAGAAGATTCAATCCTTTAGTTTCATGGATGCATTTGAAAAGAAAAGGTTATTGTTTCAGTAAACCCTAGCAGCAAGTATAACTTCATCAACAGGAAATTAGCCAAGAAGCTATAGGTACAAGCAAAGCACATCAAAGACAGTAAAATAGCGGGTAAGGATATTCAATTTTTTGAAGATTTGAAGCTCTCTATGGACAAATATATTTTGCATTCAAATTTTTATGCTTTGGATATGGATGGGTTGGATATTGTTCTTGGTTATCCTTGGTTAGAATCTTTGGGAACAATAAACATTAATGTGCAAAAGAAGTTCATGAAGCTTTGGTATAGGAGGAAAAAAGTTACATTACAGGATATTACATGTAATGAAGTTAAAAGGAAAGTCAAGGAAGAGAAATTTCAATCATCTACTAAAGATTGCACCAATTAATTAGAGGACATACAACATGAGAAAGATGTAGAGAAAAAAGAGGAGACGAGTAATTCTATTCAGGAGCCAACAAAACAAGTTTCAAAAGATGAAGAATTAAAGAAGGTTCTAGTGATAGCAAAGGGTGCAATATCTAGGCATCGACATCATTGTGAGAGACGAGAATCATGGAGGAAACCATCATTGAGGCATGATACTACATGGAAACAACAATTCCATCACTATGGACTTACATGGAATCAAAGGAACAACTACAAGGATCCATGGTATCATAGAAGTAAATGGCTATTCATGGCTGCAAAGGAGGACTTACTTTGATAAGGAATGAAATAAAATGGGTGGAGGAAAATATGGATCAAGGATGGGATCTAGATACTATCAAGCTAAAACCACTACGAAGATCAACTATGGATGGTTGGATGATTGGTCATGATGGCACATTTGTAACAACTTGCAACAGTCTTACTATTTGGTTTCTTCTAATGTTTCGAGGACGAAACATGGCAAGGAGGGATGGCATGTTATGTACCTAGGGATATGATATTATAATGTATTTAGGTGGATGGAGATGCCAATATGTGGCAAACGTCCCTTAAGTTAATTATATTGGGTCTTGTGGATAATTTGTGTAATTAATTATATTAGGTGTTGAGTAGGCCTTCATTGGGATTACCCCTTCATTATGTAATGTCCCCATTTTGAGCTAAGTTATACTTTCTAGTTTGAGCTTGTTTCTATACATGGAGAACCGAAAAGTTAGTTTATGTCTACACATGGAGAACCGGAAAGTTGGCTCAACTAGTATTTTACTTGAGTTTAATTATGTGAATAATGACAAATGGAATCTTTAATTGCATTTGTCCAATATCTATGATGGAATCACATTGTTCATTGTGCCAAATCAATGGGTGAAGTATGGCTCCAAGTGGGACCTAGTTTATAAAATGGAATTGGGAATACATTTGTCAATATCTATTTTGTTTTGCTAAGAAGGAGTTTCAAATGGGTGCTATTGATGAGTCCTCATGCCATTTGCAAAAGGAGATAGGTCCAAGCTATGCCACCGTTGGATTTTTTTTTTGAGAAAGGTGTCAACGCCCATGGGGAGTTCGCCAAGGTTAGAATGTACATGGATTTGCATTGGATCATGTGATATAAAAGTGTACACGGTGGTTGGAGTAAAAGTGTACACATTGTATCAATAAAATGTACACAATGGGAGCTAAAATGCATAGGATCATGTGCCGACGTATGATCAAAGGGAGAACGACTAACAATTGAAATGAAATTACATTGGATGAAATGCATTCACATTTGATCATGTTCCCAATGGCCAGCAAGGAGGAGTGATCATCATCAATAAAGATATTTGCATCATTTAGAGACCCAACGGCCAAGGTAATTGCATTCGCCCAAGTCAAAAGGATTCAAAATAATTAATTGAAATTTGAAATGCCAAGCGACCAAGGAGTGGATTGGCGGCCAAGGCAAGGAGTGATTTTTAAATGCAAATGAAGGATTTTAAATGTTTGTTCTAGCCGCCTAAGGATTTGCAACAAAGAAATTCAATGCAAAAGCCAATCGCCACTATGAGGATATGATCGATATGCTTAGAGGATCGATCCATATGGGAGTAGTTATATTTCATTGAAAACAATTAAAGATTGATTTTAAATGTTTGAGTTCATAGTTGCAATTCATTTAAAATATTTCATGGCTCTTCTTCTTCATTGGTGGAACTCAAGCTACATTCCAAATTGTCAAAGAGAAGGAACGCCTACCATTGAAGAGGATAAATAGAGCTCTTGGACTTCAATTGAAAATTATTGATGCATTGGTATGTTTTTTATTCTATTGTTTTTGACTGAGAATTCCAATTTTCATGTCATTTTGCAAGGTGTTGACCCCTTGTGTTTGTATGGTGATGACTCCATACTCTATGTGAGGTGATATTATTCAGATATTCACCATTGAACTTGAATTTGCAGGTTTAGAAGAGCTATTGGAGTGTATTTGATATTATATTGAAGCCCTTGATCCATTGGAAACACTATCAAGGTAGTTATTAGGGCCTATGGTATCATTGGAGTGAGATTTATACATTTACAGGGTCTGATTTTTCATGACAGCGAGATATTTACGTTGTTTCAGGGTTTTTTGAGCATATTGGACCAGTCTACAAGGTCACAAAGAGTTGCAAAGTGCATAAAGACAATCTATACTTCCATCGTTTGGCTTAGGAGGAGATTTTCATTGTGTTTAAGGAGTTTGAACATTTGCTGGGCTAAATAGACACCTACAGCAGTTATAACAGCTGACTGTACCTTTATATCAGTCATTTGTATTTGCAGATCAGTCAATAGTATTGGTGTTTCCAGGGCTATAATCATTGATCCAAGGCTTGAAGACCATTATCCATTGTTTGTAATTGAATATTGAAGTTATTGAAGGCATTTGGCACTCATTTTCATGATGATATCAAGTCTGATTTGACTGATACAGTGACTGTAACTCCATAACAGCAGCATACTCTTTGATGTTATTTCATTTCAATTCAATAAGGATGCAAGGTGTTTGATGATTATCATATATGATGTTATGTGTTGATTATTTACATTGATTTGTGCAAGAAATCTTATCTAAAATTGATCAAATATTTCAGTCATATATAATAGGGTCTCTTACACATTATGTTATTAGGAGGTATATATAAAGGAGGTGACTATCATTGTAAGGATATGTGTGGAGTATGATATTGTATTGGAGATCTCTTGGAGATATAGTGTGAAGTGGCTTCTTCCTTAAGGAGTGTTGTACAGTGCAGTGTTACAAGACTCAGACTCGCCACAAACTCGCCTAGGGGATTTTTGGCGAGTACCCGTTCTCGCCACCTAGATTCGCCCCAGACTCGACACATTGTAAAAAACATTGAATTTAGAGATTTTTAAGAATTTAAGACTTGTTTCATGCACCCTTTTATAGATAGACCTTAAAGACAATAAAATCATCAAACAGAAGCTACTTTGATCACATACACAAGCATACATCAATCACATAAGTATAAAGTTATAAACACAAATTTTAGCTGAAGGAAATAACACATTTAGATATATAAATATTGTCAAATGTATACAAAACTCATGGAATATGAAATCCATGGCATCAAAAGTTCAAAACAAATATCAAAACAAAATCTACAAGTCTATGGCCCAGAGGGGCCTGCATTACTCGACCCAATATTATGACCAATCATGCGTGGGCGTCTAAGATAGGTTTTGGATGATGATGCAATCACGATATCTGCCTGTGTCTCAGTGGCACTCGCACCAACATCCAAGGTGCCTCCTCGTGCTCTAGCCTCCTCCTCTGCCATGGCTAATGCCTCTGCCTCTCTATCCACCTGGTCAACCCAATCAAGGTCCTCATCACCAAAGAGAGGATCCTCAGCCTCAGTGATCCATTCTAATTGTGGATCAATCTCCTCTAGTGAGATTGGTGATAAGTCACTGCCCAAAATCTATTTGTGGCGAAGGCGAAGGCTGTAATGAACATAAACTAGATCATTCAACCTCTGCATTGACAGTCTATTGCGCTTCTTGGTGGAGTGTATGTGCTCAAACATACTCCAATTGCGCTCACAACCTGAAACACTGCATGGTTGGCTCAAGACTCGAACTGCAATCCTTTGAAGATTTGGTATCTTAGCACCGAATCTTTCCCACCATGCATCTAAGATGAGAAAAAGAAAAAATCAGTCTCATTGTCCCACTTTAAGTTTCAATATTTAATAATAATGTAAAAAAAGGAAGAGTTTTAATTTTTAAACTTAAATTATGCCAGTAATAGATTTTACCTGGTTGCAATGTCGTCTGAGTTAACTTGTATAAATCTCATTCAAAGAGATCTCCTTGTGCAAGTCTAAAGATCTCAATCTCGCCGACTATTTGTGCTCCAAGAAGAGAATCAGGCACCATCCGCTCTATGACTGTGTAGAGCCCACTCAGAACCTCCTCATCCGCCTTGAAATCAGGGCGGAATTGGAATGCCAGATTGAGAAAATAAGCAGTTGCATGTGTAATGTCCCCTTCTAGTAAGCCAAAATTTTCACAACCTTGCACACAATTTCAACTTACCAAAAGAGAACATTAGTGTTCAATTCTCCTTTTCTTATCATAATTAGGGTTAATCAAATCCATATACTTTTCGCATTTGTACTTAAGACTTGTAACCTTATAATCATAATCATATCATTTCTCTTAACATAATAAACATATGCCTTATACATTCACATTATTATAAACATATACATTACACATTCACATTATTTCTCTTTACATTATAAACATATGCATAACATATTCACATTATTTCTCTCACAACTCTCATGCACTATCTTGAGGGAGTATTAGGGTAGCCCTACCATTAATCAATCTTATCTCCCATATGAGCATGGTTTGTTAAGACGTCTATATCCATCCCATACGGAGGCCCAATGGCTTCACCCAACACCCGGGGTCCCTCACCATTTGGCTCGAGGGGACTTCATGCAACACCTGACATTCCTCATCCTATCGAGAGTCACCTACCTTTGGGCACAATTATAAACAATATGAGCTCATACTTACCATAGGCCCAAGAGCTTCACACACACCCGGTGTTCCTCGTCTCTTGGCTCAAGGGACTTCACACACACCCGGTGTTCCTCATCCACTTGAGGTCGCCTAGGTTTAATCATACGTCCTTAACCCCAAACTCACAAGTGGTAAGATGATTAAGGGTGAGGCTTGACATCCTTCTTGATAGGTTATGAGATTATGAGTTATAAATCCATCGTTGATAATATTATCCTTTCCGGATCATGATATCATATTTCTTATTACACTTGGGAAACTTATCATAGCCTCATACTTGGCTCATTGACGATTCAATTTATGTTTATTCTCATGCTTAAGATTTCATTGCCTCATATTTGATCTTATTTATATATCAGATCTGCTTATAGTCATAATATTTTACATAAATTACAGTCATGTTTACATGATTACATATATATAAATACATATAAGACATTACATAAATATTAATTACTAAATATGCCAAGGCTACTTACCTGTGGTGCCTTTGATTTATTTTTGACTGTACCTTTTTCCACAGACTAAAATTCTGATTAATAGTCCTCAGATTTCCATTATTAGTGATCGCTTCTTCCTTCCTATGATTCGCTGTTAGGCTCACTATTTTCTGTTGATCACTGGTGATGAAGATGTAGATATCCTGTTGTTGTGTATGATGAGAGATTGAATATATATGAGATGCTTCTCCTTATGATTCTTCCAATCCGCATTGGTCAATAGTCACGTCTCTTGCTGCTGCCAATCATATTAATTATGGGTTGTTTTAGGAGTTCGTTTGTTGTCAATCCTTAGTGCCTTCATTATGACCCACAATAGCTTATGTTTGGGTGATGTCTCTCCTTAATCGTTGTCTTGTAAATATTTAATAAAACCTTTATTACCTTCCATACATCTTTGGTTTGTCTTAAGAAGATTTATAATATGCTTTATGTCATATTCGCTAGTCTTTATTTAATTATACCATGCTTTCTAAGCATTGTTACTTTCTAACAATTCTTCCTTGGAATCGCTAGTCTTATGCCATATGTATTTATAATATTTAGTATTTGTTATTATATAATAATATTTAATATAAATAATATAATACTTGTATTTATTATTGATAATAATATTTAACATTTATATCCATATATATATTTATAATTATAATAATATTTAATTATTAATAATTATATTATTTATATTTAATAATATATATTTTAAATTATATTTGTATTTATATTTATTATTTATAAATACAATAAATATATTACATTATTAATATTATTATATATATGATTATTGTCCAAATTGATCATATTTGGAAAAATCAACGTCTTCATCTTAATTTAAACAATGATTTAGTATCGGGACATGATAGCATGTAGGGGCTTGTGAAGCTGGAGGTGCCATCGTCTATCAATGATTTCCCAAATGGGGTGATACTTATCCTCAACTCTAGCATAAACGGATCTAATGGCCTCCTTGGCCCTATCCATGCCCTCATATATGTAGCCCATTGCGGGCTTCTCCCCATCAGCAACTCGTAGGAGAACCACTAAAGGCTCTGTGAACTACAATTATTATGAAAGTTGAAACACTAATATAAGTAAGTGTGAAAAAAAAGCAAATAGAATATAAATATGAATAAAAATATAATGTAGATTCATTTACCTCTTCGATCTCCTCGATTGGTACCCAAAAGCTTTTCTCATCATAAATATTATTAGCCACATCAACCCCTGCATTGGTTTTAGCATATGATGAGGAAGTCCACTTCTCACTAACAAACATGCGCCTCAAACCTCCCTTTGCCTTAACCAAGGATTGTAATGTGATGAAATTAGTTTCAAAGCGGGTTATTCCAGGACGAGCCAACTCCTTCTGCCCTGTGAAAGTCCTCATTAGGTGGAGGACCACAGTATGATTACAAATGTATTTACAAATATTTCTAGCTCAGTCCACACATGATTTGATCCATGGAATCTTGCCAAGATCCTCCAATATGAGGTCAAGGCAATCAGCAGCACAGAGTCCAAAATAATGATGGGTGCCTATCCATGAGTAGTCTACCTGCAACAACATAATTTGCTGCATTATCTGTTACTATTTGCACCACATTCTCCCCACTCACCTTAGCCAAGATTCCCTTCAAAGCTTCACAAAGGAATTCAACATTTTATTTGTGTTCCCTGAAGCATCAATGGATTTAATGAACACTGTACCACCTGAGAAACAAACAAAATCAATGATTTAATAAAGTAGAAATAAAAAAATTTTAATCATTAAATCAATGCATTTAGGAAGTACAAACTAGTTTGAAACTACAATCCCCTGAGGAAGAAACAAGAAAATTTAACAATGTTATATTTCTTCTATCGGTCTAACCATCAGTCATGATAGTGCAACCCTTTTTACTCCATATCTCTCTTTGCTCCTCAATTGTGGCTTTCACATCAGCCATCTTTTGAGTCAAAATGGGGCCCTTTATCTCCTCATCATTAGGGGCTTTGAACCTTGCCCTACAAACAGTAATGGCATCCACCATATTTGCCAAGAAGGAGACCTAACACAAATAAATAAAATAAAATAAGTATTGTAAAATTGAGAGTTCAACTATGAATTCTACATACCTCTAAAATTTAAAATTTAAGAAACAAAGAATCAAAGTTTCAAACTATATATTTAAAAAAAAAAAAGAATTACTTGGCTATGTGGAATGGAATGGTGCAATAGAACCAAAGGTCTCCAATTGCACTTCTTGTTGCATCATGTTTATCTTTGTTCCAACAACCCATGCCCTCAAGTGACGGTTGGGAACCCGGAGTAGTGTGTTGTAACATACACCCTCGGATATATGTTTGTTCTATGCCAATTTTTTGCTTTTCTAATAGTTTATGGTTTAGGGTTTCATTGCATGTTTTGCATGTTGATATTTGCATTGAATACATAGTATATAGAGCATATAACGAAAACCCAAAAAAACTAGAAGAGATTTAGCAAACTAATGAAGACCTAGATTGTATTATAGCAAAATATGAATTACAATGACATACCCTGATGGAGGTCTTCAACTTCGTACTTATGCTGACGGAGGACCAGCAATACTAACCATAGAAAAATGCTCACAACTTTTACAAACAAGGAAATCTGATCATACAAAGTTTTGCAAATGATTTTCAGTCCCAATGCGACCCAAATGTTGGTAATACAGTTTTCAAAGCAAGTTGGAATAATTTATTAGAGACCCACGTCCACTAGCTGAGTGTACGACCTGCTCTAGAGTGTGCCGTAGTAAGAAAAAGCTCCAATTTGATCTGAAAGTCCTCAAACCCCACTGCAATCTGATCGCCTATGATGTGAATGACTAATGTTGCAATAACATAAGAGAATGACACTCCAAACTCCATCAAGAACAACTCCAAAGTGGTACCACCCTAGCTGGAAGTGTATGACCAGCAAGTAGAAAGTCATTCATTCCTTCATTCTCAGCTGTATACAAAAATCTGCATAAAAGTATTCAATAACTACTCAAATCTTCACCAAAATGTCTCCGGTGAATGCACAACTGAAGCCTCTGGATGAAGCCTCCAAGAATCTCTTCCTGATGTGGTCTTTCACACACGAAGAAGAGGACTATGAAGAGGTTTTCATCTCAACACAACCAAGAACAAACCCTAGAGCCAAGCTCCAAAGCCAATGCACGGGAACATCCCAAAACAAGAGAGAAAGTCCATTTTCCAAGCATATGCAAATGAGCTTCACTTTTCCTCTTTTATAATTCTCCAAGAGGGTGGATGCACTTTTGGGCGAGAAATATTTCTTTTAATTTCACTTTTAATATTTCCCAAGGTGAGCGCTCCATAAAATGACTCTAAGTGATTTTTAAATATTTTATTTTTCATCACTTAACCATTAAATCCCAAAGTCCAATATTTAAATAATAATATTGATTTACGGACTTTAAAACGGAGGCCCAAATGAACTCGGAATTCAGTGATCTATAGCTTGTCAGAAAGGTCTCGACGAGACGCTCCATCTCCAACACTAAAAATCCCGAAACGGACAAAAACCCTAATTTGCCAAAAATAGTAAGTCTGGGCCCAGAGTCCGCAATCCCCTGGAAAGACATCACCGCAAACCATTTGCTATCACTGAGCTCAATGCAACATCTGGGATAGCCAATGGCTGACTGCCAAGTCATCAAAACAGCGCTAGACTGACACTTACTATAAATAGCAGTTTTCCCCAAGGACCAAAGAGAACAAACTCAGAAAAACCCAGAAAGATTATTGCCATGCAAGCACTTACTATAAATAGTAAGTATGGATAAGTTGTCCAAAATCTCTCCGAAAAGTGTTATACAGCTCCTCTGGATCACCCGAACACCTTGGTGACATCGAAATACTCTGATTATGCTGTCACCAACCCAGAAAGTTAGCTCTAACTGTGCTGCAAGAGAACTCGAAAATGGGGACATTAAATGCGTGGCAAAATATATGAATCTAATCTAGATCCACGAACTCTAGGCCCAATGTTAACACTGCCACTGCCACTGCCACTACCACTGCCAGTACTTGTAGATAGACAAACTGGAGGAATGGGACAAGAAGACTCTCCACTTGCAGTTCCACCAATGGCTGCCATCTCCTCTTTTTGCCTCTTTTTTAGTTCTTTTTGCTCATGAAAGGTTTCTAATTTAAATTGCACTTCACGTATAACTTCAAGAGGCACTTTTTCGCATGCTTTAGCATCTCGACATGGTATACATGCAAGATGGTATTTCAATCTGTCAATGCCTCCCCCTCCCAAAGTTTTTTTTGCAATGAAAACAAATTATCTCTCCTTTCTTTTCCCCAGGGAGGGCATGTTTCCAACAAGGGTCCTTTCTAACCGGGTTTGACATTGTGATGGAAACAATTTATAAATCTAAAGAATGCTGCATTAACATATAAAGAAAAATAATTAACATTTATGGTCTATAATTAAACTAATATAAAAAAAATTAGGGTTTGCAACTATAAAACTAAAAAAAAAATCAAAAACACATAGGGTTTGTTCAACAATCAAATTAAACACACCTAGGGTTTGTTCTTTGGTCCACTACAACAATATAGAAAAAAGAAAAAAAGAAATGTAAAAGAGGAAAGAAATTAAAAAAAAAAATAAAAAAAAAAACTTGAAAATACAAACTTACCTCTTAAATCTTGTTTGAAATCAATGGCGAGCTCTTCCTAATCCTTTGTAGGCTCCTCTAGATGAACCAAGAGTAGCTACAAACCTGTTCGAATGCGATTCAACCACCAATTTTAGCTAAATCTCCTTGCTGGTTTCCCTTCAGTGCAATCCAATTTTTCCTCAAAACTCTCTTTTCTCCTTCTCCTTTGGCTTGAAAATGAAATGAGGTTTCTTTTAGGGTATAGGAGATAAATAGAAGTGCTTTTGTTTTGAGTTTAAGTGTTTTTTTTTTTTTTAATGTTTTTGTACTAAGTTGACGCGGTCAGGTTTCCCTATCGGGACTCGCCAGACTGGGCGAGTCTCCTAGACTCGGCGAGTCGGGCGAGTACCCGACTGTTGAGCTTGAGAGACTCGCCCGGCTCGCCACTGGGCGAGTCCGGGTGAGTCCTGGACCTATGGTACAGTGTTACCCTACCTTAAGGGTTTATTCTATTTCTATATATATTGGATATTAGGGCACATTGGGCCACAACCATCTATTGTGTTGTGTGAGATCTATCTTCTGCATTATCTTATTGCAATTATTATTTGTGATATTATCACATTGAAGGTGTTCTCTATCATGATATGGCCTTGAGCTAATATAGGAAAGAGGTTGCTCCATTTCCCCATTAAAATGGATAAACACAGTTCATCATCAGCCTAGTTCAATGGCTCAATAGGAGGAAGGTACCCCTCCTCAAATCCGTTTGCCCTAACCAACTCCTCTTGCCATCGAATGTAATTGTTAGGGCAGTCAAAGAATTAGTTACACGTTCGAGAAGTGGCTTCAAAGAGGCCATGTTACACAATGTTCCATGAAACAGCTTCATTTTCAACGCAGCTCCTCTTTTTCATCACCCTTATAATCATGGTTCTGGTTGGAAATTTTCATATCTTAGGATGCAGTGAAGAAATAAATGGCTTATTAAAACGTTTTCCACCCTTGGTAACTTAACTGCTCTGTCCTCAATGCCACTACTTTGCATAGCTTAACTTCCAAGTCCTACAACACTCTTATTATTATATGTTCACATTTCTAAATATTTGTTACAAAGATAATGCAGACATACTCCTAGTTGTATTTCTTTTGCTGAAGTTGTCATTTTTTGTATTAGTTGATCTGTAATATCAAGCAATGCACTGACAGAACAGCTGAAATTTTATGGTTGAAAATTTTCATATCTTAGGATGGAGTGGATAAAGAAATGGCTTATTTAATTTTTTTCCACCCCTAGTAACTTAACTTCTCTGTCCTCAATGGTACTACTTTGCATCATTTAACTTCCAAGTCCTACAATACTCATATATGTTCGTATTTCTAAATTTTTATTAAAATATAATGCAGACATACTCCTAGGTGTATTTCTTTTGCTGAAGTTGTCTTGTTTTGTATTGGCTGATCTGTAATATCGAGCAATGCAGTATAGAAACAGATGAAATTATCACCCCCAAGCCAGTTCATGGTTGGGGGTTGATTTGTTTATGTAACTCTTTATCCTGTTTAATATATTTTTTCTTTATTCAAAACAACACCACCAACAACTATTGAGGGTTTTTCCTTGATTCTTCATGTATTGCATTTCTCATGTGTTCTGTAGATACTGTAAATTACAAATGTTTGTCATGAAGATAAAGCATTTCAGATATCTTGTGTCTCATCTATGAGTATGTTCTGTTGATCTGAATGCTGTTATGATGTCCCGTGTACATAATTGTTATTGCTTATGATTTAGAATAGTTTCCTTTATTAAACTGCAAGATTCCTATTCTCAAATCTGGATCAAGGATGTTGCAATGAATGTTTGGAGTTTGGACTGCTTACAAGGAAATATGCTTTTTATGTACATGGATATACCTTACATGTCTGTTATAAGTTGGAGTGTTAATCTTATCAAATGGTTTGATAGTTTTTGGGGAGGATATGTTGATTATGTGAATATCTAAACTGGCTTTCATACATACTTTTTAGTATTGACTGAATTAGTAATCCTTTTTTGCAATGTTATGTGACCTTGAGTGTTGGTTAACTCTACGTAGAGTTTCTTCCTGTGATACGAGTTAACATCCCCTGATCACTTATTCCACCCCAACCATTAGATTGCATTTTCTATATAGATTGCTTATTGCACTACTCAAGTATGAATGTGATTTGACCTTAAAAATAATTTTTTTTTTTCGAAACCATGTGCTATATAATGTAAGATTCATTATCTTTTGCTTCTTATCCCCAATCAGATTATACATTCTTATTTCAATCTTGTATAGAAGTTCGGAAAGGAGCATATGCCTATATTTTACTCTGGCCTCATACTGTATAGTACTGGAAACCAGGCAGCTTCCATGGCTTCATATTAAGTATTAACAATTGGATCTCAAAATACACTTATGGAACATATTTTGACATTTTATTCAAGGATAAAAATTGATGCAGCATGACACATTAGAGGTTAGCAGCTCAATTCATATGAAGCTTGGAGTTTATGCCAGACAATGTTTTGGCTCTATTGCAGTCTAGTTGGTTTAGATGTGGAAATATTGTCAGATAAGGTTGTTTTTGTACATTTTAAAGGCTTTTGTGTTGAATAATACTTAAAATCATGAGCGAACTATGATAGGTCATGTCTCTATTTTGTCTCGCATGCATGGTGAATATCATTAATGCTCAATGCTAGGTCCTTACACATTGTAAAAACCATTAAGGGTTTGAAGCTGGAGGAGAGTCCATATCTTAATTACAATTGATGGATTAAAAAATTTGAAAGCTGATTATTGGAATGGATTAAAGAATTTGAAAGCTGATTATTGGAATAGGCTTTTCTGTACGTCGTGAGTTTGTCTATTCTGAGATTTTGGAATTCAATGTCAAAATCCTCATTCAGTTTTAATCATTTGGGAGCTCATTTGTTCAAATCTGTTTGGCATAAAAGTTACATGAAACATATAGTGGCTATTTCAACATGTTAATTTCATGTTTATATTTTCAGGTAGGTGATAGATGTGAGGTTGATCCTGGTGGCAAGAGGGGAGTTGTTATGTTTGTTGGAAGGGCAGAAACTCTAGCGCCTGGATTTTGGGTTGGAGTTCAGTATGACGAACCTGTTGGCAAGCATGATGGAATGTAAGACACCACATTCTTAAATATTTAGGAGGATTTATTCACAATGGTGCATTATGATCACACTTTTTTTTTAATTGTTTTCTAGTAAACACATTGCTTGATTGGTAAACTTTTCTGGCTCATTGATAACCTAAGTTATAAATAACTGTCACTAAGTAAAGAAACTTAGCATATAATTTTATTTGAAGGCAGGAAACCACTCTTGCTATCATGAAATATTATTCAAACCAAAGTGACAAGAATGATGCAAGAGCCCAACTCTTAGCTAAGAAGAAAGATAATTATAGGAGGAATACAACAAGGCTAGCAATGCAGCATTTCGATTTGTAAGCCTTACCATATATGTTTGAAATCAATTAAAGTACTAACTATAAGTGCTTGTTTGGATTGAGGCCTCACATTAGAGTTGCAAAATTTTCGAACCTTACAATAACCATGATGAAGAGGAGAATATACTTCAATCCTCAAGGGTAGAAGACATGAATTACATAATCTATAATCATGAAGAATAGTTCCGTGAATTAGATAGATCTCCTTGTCCTCAAAGTGTAGGAAGATTTTCCAGATTTTTTTAATAGAGTAACATAAAGAAGTAAAAGAACTAACGGTATTAAAGACATCAGATTTCCACAGTTCATAGAAATTGTAAATAAGTGCTTCAGGATAAACTTGAGCAGCATAAACTTGAACACAGTTTAATCCTGAAGCACTTATTTACAACTAACGGTATTGTCAAATTACTTTTATTTTAAAAGAGAAATCTGCATACCTCTAAAAACAATAAAGTTTGTTGAGAAGAATGTGTTGGCTTATTCTGTCAGAGACCAGCATTTCCTAAGAAGCTGATCGAAGAATTTATTTAAACCTCCAGGGCTTAAAGTCAGGTTTAAAGTGTTTAAAACAAAGTGAGTTTCTATGATTAGAAGACTAAGTGAATAGGCCAAAGGACAAGAGAGGGCTCTTCTCTCCTGCAATTTAAGCTCTGCTAGGCTCAGGAGTGTGATCCTGTAGAGATCTCATGAAGATTTGCAATAGTTAATGTGAAAGCCATTCAAATGACTGAAATGAACCATAAATGATCAAACAATTTTTATTAGTTCATCTAAAACTATTTGAAGATTAGTATAAAAATAAATCATAAGATTAAAATAATCAAGAATCAAACATTTTTGATCAATTCTTCTAAATTCATCCAACACTAAACTAGGCCCCTAAGACACAATAAGAGATCTAATTTTGCTGTCACTAGTCCACATTGTGTTAGTCCAGTGGTTGAATTGTAGGGAGATCTCAGATTTGCAGAAAATGAGGTCATTCACAAGTAAATGAGCATAGATGTTTAAAATGAAGGCATAACAAGACATTCCTTTGTACCCTTAAGCAAATTGTGAATGAATAAACAGAAATAAATTACACTTTATGAGATTTATTGTGTTCTGAATTGTAAAGTGTATGATCAAAAAATGCAGACCGGTACCATATACCTTGTTGCAATAGAGTCATAAACAAGCTACTCAAAGCATTTGCATATGCAATCCACAATTTTAGAATGGCTTAATGTACTAGGCTTTGTCTTGCAAAGCTTATGTCTTCAAATGCCTTTTCATCTACAATAATGCAACTCATTCTTAGTCATCCCTTGTTCAGTTCAATTATCCCACATATTGTGTTAAAAAGGTTTACATACAATCCTTGACTGTATACTAATTAAATCACAATACAAACACAACAAATGTGTATAGAAATTAGAAACTTTCTTGAAACAACTTATAGAACAATGGAGACAAGTTGCATAATAGAAATGAAAATGAGTCTTATATCGATTTCTTGAAGAAGATATACATATGCATTTACAAAGATTCTCTCAGAAAATGGCTCAATGTAAGATCCCTAATCAGATCTGCCCTAAAATTCTGTTTTTTATTTTTGTCAAACCCTAGTGTAATGTCCCCTTTTGGGACAACACTAATTTGTTCCTAAATTATCAATTTCCAAGCAAACAAAGGTTTAGAGAGTACCTTGGCTTGATTTAACTCCTGCAAACAAGTTAGAAATCTTAAACATTAGTAAGTCCATAACAATTTAATAAACTCAATTGAATCTTACCTTGGGATGATCAACCATGGGAAAACATGGGAGAGAATGACTTGATGGGGTGTCTAGCTGCTTTAGGCCCAAGGGCAGAACCCTTCAACTAAAAGGCAAAACCCCCTTGGCCTCATGTGGCCCATGCCATTCATATGAGGTGGCGTGCCTATTGAAGATTCCCATATCTTGACATCTTTCCCTATTTCCTCATGATTGGTCTCCTTATAACACTATACCCATGATAGGGGAGTGAGGTCTCCAAAAGGGTATCCTAGTAATCCAACTCTCTAGGCCCAAAGGCAGAACTAGAACCTTTCAACTAGAAGGCAAAACCCCTTTGGCCCAAGTGAACATTTCATTTCCATCATGAGTGGCGTATCTAGAAGAGCACATCTCTCTCTAGACCCAAAGGCAGAACCCTTCACTAGAAAGCAGAACCCCTTTGGCCCATGTGAACTTATTACTTCCATCATAAGTGGCGTGTCTAGAAGAGCACATCTCTCTCTAGACCCAAAGGCAGAACCCTTCACTAGAAGGCATAACCCCTTTGGCTTATGTGGACTTATCACTTCCATCATAAGTGGTGTGTCTAGAAGAGCACATCTCTCTCTAGACCCAAAGGCAGAACCCTTCACTAGAAGGCAGAACCCCTTTGGCTTATGTGGACTTATCACTTCCATCATAAGTGGCGTGTCTAGAAGAGCACATCTCTCTCTAGACCCAAAGGCAAAACCCTTCACTAGAAGGCAGAACCCCTTCGGCCCATGTGAACTTATTACTTCCATCATAAGTGGCGTGTCTAGAAGAGCACATCTCTCTCTAGACCCAAAGGCAGAACCCTTCACTAGAAGGCAGAACCCCTTTGGCTTATGTGGACTTATCATTTCCATCATAAGTGGCGTGTGTAGAAGAGCACATCTGTAATGTCCCCTTTCCAAGCCTAGTCAGAGATGGGGCCATTAGCCTATCTCATGATCCCGATGGGCTAGTGGATGGTATGGGATCATTTGTGGTTGATCTTTTGGTTTGGTTTAATTATCAAATTGGAGTTATAAGGTTTATTTTATTTGATAATTAAACACGTTACTTTTATTATTTATTGTGCACTAAAGTCTAAGGTGGATTATTTAAAAGTGACTTAATGTTATGTCTAGAGGAGAAAAAAGGGAAATGTTATATTTTTATTTCCCTAGTCACTTAAGTGTGCACATAACTTGATATTAGAGTTATTTTATAAGTGAAAGTGCAAAAAAGGCTCTAATTTCAAGAAAGATTGGTTTTGTAACTCCCAGATGCTTATAAAAGAAGAGGTGAGCTCATTTGGGGAGTATGCTTGGAATTTGATAATGTTATGTTGCTGGGTTGAAACCAGAGACCAATTGTGCCTTCTTGTGGACGAAAACCCACTTGAGAATGATCAGTTTTGGTGGTGAGATATCTACCCTAGCTGTTTGTGATGATTTCCACTCAGAGAATCATAAGGAGCTCAATGAATTGTTGAAGTTTGTGAAGTTTTTTCTTGGTGATCAGTTTGGAGAGATGAATAATAAATTTTTATAACATTTTGGTATGTTTTTTAGGGGTTTGTGAAGTTTTTGGTATTTTTTCTGAATAGCTGTACCTTCTTGGCCGTACATCTGCATGTGTCAAAAATCACAAGTTTATAGCTGAAGTTTTTTGGAGGTTTATTAATTGCATTATGATTTTCTATCCTCAAGAAATGATTTGCAAGTGTTAAGAGAAATTTTGATGCAATTTAATGAATTTTAGAGGTGACTGTACTGTGTACCTGGCCGTACCTTGCTAATAGCCTCGATGCACAGAAGAAATATATGTTGGAGACTTGACTATTTTTAGTGATGTTTATTGATTGTCTATCTTAAACGATCAGTTTGAGACTGATTTGGAGTGATTTGAGGTTGTAATGGAAATTTTATGAGCTGCCGTACCATTTATGATCATACGGCCCAGGCAGGGAAATTTTGGTATTTCAGATCAGTATTTGTTGATGTGTGTTTGGTGAGTGCTCAGATCTGTTTGTTATATGTTTGCAATCAGTATGATATAGTTTTTGGAGTGGATTGAACAAGTATATGGTATTTGCATTTTCTAAGATGCTTTCATGGTTGCCGTACCAGCAAGGATAGTCAACAATGAAGTATTAAATCAGAAACTCAGTAATGGTTATTCATTTCATTCTTCATTAGCAAATTAGTTCTTCTTGGCTTCTTTCATGCATGGTATGTTCCTACATAGAGAAATCACAAGGGATTATTACCAAAATTCAATTCTTGTGCTTTGATACTGATTTTATAGCATATTGTACTTCATTGTAAAATTCTATCACATTAAAGTACCCCCGGATGGTTTACCGCCAGTGTGGAGAATGAATCCTTTGTTATTTATTCTACCCACTGGAAAAGTGGAGTATTCCCATTGAATAAGTGGATGGCTTTGTATTTTCTTGCTCTCTACCCACTGGAAAGTGGTGAATTTCCACGTTTATGTGGATGCTCGCCGCAGCGGATGAATTGTATTTACATTGTTGCATGATTGTTTAATTGTAAGCCAATCACCGTATGCTCTCACCTTGCCCTTTCTGGGATCTTGGTGATCAGAAAGTGTGAGGCATTTAGTGGGCTTATGGTATTTTGTGTTAGTGTTGTTAATCCTTGTTTTTAGTTGAAAAAAAAAAATTTAGGGGTAGATTGTTACAACATCTCTCTCTAGACCCAAAGGCAGAACCCTTCACTAGAAGGCAAAACCCCTTTGGCTTATGTGGACTTATCGTTTCTCATCATGAGTGGTGTATCTAGAAGAGCACATCTCTCCTAGACCCAAAGGCAGAACCCTTCACTTGAAGGCAGAACCCCTTCGACCCATGTGAGTTCATTACATTTCCTTTTGGGTGGCGTACCTAAGAGAGGGTCCTATATTTCCTTTGTACTTTCCCTTTCTCCTATCATGGTATAGATTTATGCATAACCAAGTCTTATCAATTCAATTAATTATATCCACAACACATAATAAATTATGAGAATGATATCATAAATACAATATGCATGACCTATCATACTTAACCCATACATTACATAAATCCTACCACAATCAGATTTCAGACCTCTATATATGTATTATCCCATATATATAAATCAAAAATATGTATATCTTCTCATTTCAAATCTGCATATCTCCTTTCTTGCTTGATTGTATATTATATTTATTCTTGAATCCCAATATATATATTCTTCCCTGCTGTTCAGCATATATACCTATATCAGAAATACTCTTTTCAAACTCCAAATTTGTAAATATATATTTTGCTGCCTTTTATCTGCCCTCCCTTTTCCATAATATTTCTGCCCGCCTCCATCTTATATCACAAATGATATTATATCTCCATATCTCTATGGAGAGACGTATCTTTTCTAAAGATGATGTCCTTTTAAAAGGACATGACCATTCTTATATATTAATCACACTTCCGTAAATATTAATCGCTGCCTCTAACAGTTTGCTTCCTTTCCATTCATATTATATTAGATAAGACAATGGAATTAATATGGATTGCTCGTCTTAGATTAATTAATAGATACCTTTCGCTGAACTTAATTTGTTATTAAGTATTGTTCTTAGTACTTTTTCATATCGTTGCCTTCTGCCTTTATTCGATACCAATACATTGGGTCGACTTTAGATCGGCCCATATTAGTATTTAATATATAATAATAATTAATTTATATTTATATTTATATATATTATATTTAACAGTAAATTATATTATAATTATTATTATTATAATAATAATATTTAAATTGATAATATTTATATTTGTATTCTATATTATTCAATGTAATTATCTTCGATTTATGATATTAAATATCATTCATTTCTTAATTTGAATGAATAATACATAATCAATTTAATTATAAATCGTTAATATAGGGACATGACACCTAGACATGAAGTCTGATTTTTCTGTTTCTGAATGTAACTTGTTTTGGACAGCAAATATATGGATGTCAATTGCTCAAATATAAATGTCATTCATGTACCTTTTTGAAGAAAACATATACCATATATTCTACCACATAATATGACCTCTCTAATGCAAAACAAATGACATAAAGTTCTGGTTTCTGAATATGATTAACTGCTGCTACAAATCAGATTGCTCAAAATTGAAATTACATCAAGTTTCAAGGCTCAAACATACCCAAACATAACTCAGATCTCTGCTGTTACAAAATCAGACCTTTACATTGATAAGCAAAGGTTTCTACATACCAAAATGATGGAGAATGGTGTCTTCACTTCAAACCCTAGATGGGCGATCTGGTTTGGCACTTGATCATACGCCCTTGAGACTCAAAAAGACTCACGATTCCTCCTCAAACCCTCCAAGCTAGGCGGCGCTCCCTTATAGATGGAAAATGGCATGCAAATTGATGGTCAGCGGCTAGGGTTTGGTCTTCAAATGCTCCACAAACTTGAAATTGGCTCCCTTGGAGATGGCGTTCACCCTAGGGTAAAACCCTAGCACTAATATTCAATCAAATTCCTCAAAATATGGCGCTCCAATCTAATATAAAATCTGAATATAAACTCTCAATCTTTAAAATTGTAATTGGCTACAAATCTCACAATTTTGGCCCTAGGTCTTCTCCACTCCAATCTGTAGAAATAAATGTCTTTGTAGCTTAATCCTCTCATCTGAATCACCAATGAAGTGCAAATGTGAATTCCGTATGAATCCACCTCAAGATGGAATTGGGTTTTCGTCCAATCCACCAATATTCCTAAGGGTTCTCGTCTTTGGAATATGCTGAACCTTTGTTGCAGCCACAAGAGAAAATCTGCAATGAAAATGACAAGATATGAATGATGCAAATGACTTTCTTTGTACTTTCTTTTATAGCCACAAAATAAACCTCCTCTTGGCCGACCTCCTTTTGGCCAACTACCTTTTTGTATTATTTTATTTTCTTTTTTCAAAGTGGCTTACTTTTATAATAAAGTCATTTTATATTACAAATAGGTCCAGCTTAATTAATTAAATATAAATAATCCAAATTGACTTAGGATTACTTAGTATTTAATTAATTAGATTATTCCCTTGCAACTCCCGACTTAGGCTATGGGAATAAAATAGGCTAGCCGACTCCATTGGGTGATCACTCGGAAAAAGGGGACATTACAGTCCTCTCTTCCTGGAATCGCTTGCCCTAAAGCAATTGCAAACCTGGATGCTGCAAAATCTGTTCACCTTCCCAAGTAGCATCCTCAAGGGGCAAGTCTCTCCATCTAACCAAATACTCCTTGATCACCATATTCCTCAACCTGCGCTCCCTAACATCCAATATAGCATCAGGAACAAGTATGAGTTTCCCCTCCTCATCCAATTGTGGAAGCTCTGTAGAATATGTAATGTGTTGCCCAATTGCCTTTTTGAGGCAAGATACATTAAATACATTATGAATTCGGCTACCCTCGGACAACTCCAACGCATATGCAACCTCTCCAACTCTCCTCACAATCCTGTAAGGGCCATAGAAGGTTTTAGTTTTTCTACACCACTCTTCTTCAGTGTAGACTGTCGGTATGGTTGTAGGTGCAAGAAAACTAGATCACCAATCTCAAATGTCCTCTCCACCTTGTGCCTATCTGCATACATTTTCTACCAATTTTGAGCATGATGTAGATTATCCTTAAGTGCTTTAAGGATATCTTAGCTATCCTGCATCATCTCTCTAGCTCTAGGAGCGTTGCTGTCATCAAATGCTAAGTCTACAAAAGATAGTGTCATAACCATACACGGCTTTGAAAGGAGACATGCCTATCGACATGTGGTGGGTGGTGTTATAACAATGCTCTCCTAAATACAACCACCTGATTCAAGCCTTCTGCTGCCCTGCAACATAATTGCGTAGATACCCTTCCACACATTTGTTCACAATCTTAGTCTGCTTATCTGTCTGAGGGTGGTAGCTAGTGCTCGGGGACAACTCCGTACTAGCCAATCTGAATAGCTCCTGCCAAAACACACTAAGAAATCGGCTATCCCAATCGCTGACAATGGTCTTTGGAAGTCCATGAAGTCTAAACACCTCTCTAAAGTATAACTCCACAACCTGAGGTGCCTTATAATTAGATGAAATAACAAAGAAATGTGCATACTTAGTTAGTCTGTCAACAACCACAATATGTAGTCTTTACCTTGGACCTTCGGAAGACCTGTAATGAAATCCATAGATATACTCTCCCACTTTTGTTCTGGAATAGGCAATGGTTGAAGTAAACCTGTTGGGAAAGTATGCTCTAACTTGTTCTGCTGACAAGTCATACACTCAAGGCATTATCCTTGAGACCCTTCCAAGAGAATCTCTCTCGCACTTGCTTGTAGGTCTTGAAGAACCCTGGATGTCTTGTTAAAGGAGTGTCATGAACAACCCTCAAAATCTTATCCTTCATTTTAGATTCATATACTAAATAGATTCTGTCCTTGTAGTAAATCACGTCGTCAATCACCTTATACCTGTCATCCTCAATCTTGCCATCCATGAGCTCGTATGCAAATGTATTCTTGGAGTACTCAACCAAAAGGTGAGCTTTCCAATAAGCGAAAATCTTTGACATAGAGCAAGTGTGGGTCTTCTAGATAGTGCATCGGCAACAACATTCTTTTTCCCCTTAACATACTCAATATCAAAATCATATGCCTAAATTTTACTCGCCCACTTTTGCTACCTCTCATTTAAATCCTACTACTCTAGAAAGTATTTCAAGTTGTTGTGGTCTGTCCTTACCACAAATTTTCCACCCACCAAGTACTGTCTGAACTTTGCCAACGCATGCATGATGGCAAGCATCTCCTTAAATCATAGGTGGAATAGAACCGCTCCGCATCTCTCAACTTTCTACTCTCATAGGCTATGGGATGTCTATTCTGCATGAGGACGGTGCCTATCCCTTCTCTTGATGCATCACACTCCAACACAAATGGCTGAGAGAAATCGGGTAGAACCAATACTGGACAAGTGCTTATAACCTCCTTAAGTCTATCATGTAAGATCTCTAATCAGATCGCCCTAAATTTCTGAATTTTATCTTTCAAACCCTAGGTCTGGAATCGGATTTTTCTGTATCTGAATTTTAAATGGTTTTGGACAGCAAACAAATGTATGCCAATTGCTCAAATAAACATGCCAATTATGTACCCTTGTAAAGATAACATCAACCATGAATTCTAGCACATAATATGACCATTCAAATGCAAAATAAATGACATATAATTATGAGTTCTGAATATAAATGTCTGCTACTACAAATTAGATTATTTGGAATTGGAATTACATTAAGTTTGTAGGCTCAAACATGCCCAAACATAGCCCAAATCTCTGTTGTTACAAATCAGAGCTAAACATAGGCTTATACATACCAAAATGATGAAAATGGTGTCTTGTTTGCAAACCCTAGATGGGCGAATCCTCCAAGATAGACGGTGCTCCCTTAAAGGTGAAGAATGCCATGCAAAGTGAGGGCGGCGGCTAGGGTTTGGTCCACAAATGCTTCCTAAACATGAAATCGCCCTCCTTGTGGTTGGCGCTCACTTCTAGAGTAAAACCCTAGCAACAAACTTCACTCAAAACCCTCCAAAAAGTGGCGCTCCCAAGCTGATCTGAAAATTTGAATATATCTTCAATCTCCAAAATTGTATTTGGTCACAAATCTCACAATTTTGGCCCTAGGGTTTCTTCTCCAAATTTGCAGAAATAAATATGTCTTTGAAGCCCAATCTTCTTCTCCAAATCTCCAATGAAGTGTAAATGTGAACTCCGTATGAATTCACCTCCAAGATGGAATTGGGTTTTCGTCCAATCCACCAATATTCCTAAGGGTTTTCGTCCTTGGAATATGCTGAACCAAAGTTGCAGCCACAAGAGAAAATCTCCAATGAAAAATGATATGAATGAATCATGAAATCACTTGCTTGGTCCTCCTTTTATAGCCATCAATTGAAACCTCCTCATGGCCGACCTCCCTTTGACAATATATTTTATTTTATTTTATTTTCTCTTCCCTCTTGGCTGACCTCCTTTTGGCAATTTATTTTATTTTCTTTTTTCAATTGTCTCATGTTTATAATAAAGTCATTTATTGGTCCAACTTAATTAATTAAACATAAATAATCCAAAATTGATTAGGATTACTTAGTATTTAATTAATTATATTATTCCCTTACATATCCCGACTTTGCCTACGAGAATAAAATAGGCTAGTTGACTCCAATGGGTGATCATTCGAAAAAAGGGGACATTACATATCAAATGTTGCCTGAGCCTAATCTGACCATCTGAATGCGCCAGTCTTAGTGAGATCTGTAAGAGGTGCTGCCAGCTGTGAAAACCCCGTCATAAACCTCTTGTATTTGCATAGCCCAAAGAAACCCCTCAAATCTGAAATGTTCTTCGGTGGTGGCCACTCCATAATAGCCTGTATCTTCTCTTGATGTACCTTAACTCCACCAGCACCAATCACATGTCCCAAATATAGAATCTCTGTCATCCCAAACTCACATTTGGAGGCCTTAGCAAATAGGGACTGTGCCTCCATGATGCCCAACACCTCGTCAATATGCTTGAGGTGATCCTACCATGTCTTACTGTATATCAAGATAAAATTAGAGAATACCAATATAAACTTCCGCAACTGCCTATTGAAGATATGATTCATTATCATGTCCCCATTTCCGGAGTGACCACATGTGGAGTTGATGATTAGCCTATTCACCATTCCCGTAGGCTAATAATTGTGGTAAGGGAATGATTTTGGTTTGAGCTTGGTTTTAGACGATGAAAAGCTATAATGTTGGCTCAACAGGTGATTTCAGTTGGATTTTGTCTAAGTGTTGCATAGTGATATTGTTCATCTAGCCAAAATATCATGTTCTTCTAGCTAAGGGCAGAAAATATAAATGTTGGAGGATAGAAAATGGAAAAATGAGAAATGTCAATCTTTAATTGCATTTTCAAGTATATATTTTATCTAGATTTTTCCAACGCCACCTTGGAGATTGATGCCACTTTGGAGGATGAATGCCTAGAGGAAAGGAGTTAAAAATAAAATAATATTTTTATTATTTTATTGGATCATGTGCCAACGTCCAAGGAGAAGGATTCTAAAAATAATAAAATATTGTTTTTATTCTAAGTTATTGAACCTAGTACTAGTTCGGGTTCTGGTTTGGTGGTTCGGTTCGCGGGTTCTATCAAATTTTTTTTTGGGTGTGGGTTTGTTTTGGGTTCGTCCATACAAAAACATATAAAAATCATATATATATATATACACACACAAAACTTTCATTCAATCCAAATTCCCAATATATTCTCAAAACTTTTATATTTAAAATTTTAAACCATAAAAATTCTTTCCTAATTAAATAAATAATTAAAAACATATCTATATTTAATATTTTTATAATTTATATTTAAACTTACGTTCCTTAATAAATTAAAAAATATTTAATACTTTTATAATTTATATTTAAATTTATATTGCTTAATAAATTTAAATTTTTTTTTAATAATTTAAAATTTTAAAAAAATATAATACTTATATATAGAAGCCACTGAAGCTCCAAAAAATAAGCTTTTATATAAAAATATTGGATTATTAAATATAATTATATATATTACTTTTAAGTTTTATATCCATAATCTTTAAATATTGATTAAACATAATTATATATATTACTTTTAAGTTTTATATCTATAATCTTTAAATATTAATTAAACGTGGACATTGTATAAAATAATAAATAGCCGGTAGGCTTCTATATAATTGTCTCACACCGTAAAAAAATATCGGCTTTTATATTATTGTCTCACGCCGTAAAAAAATATTGGCTTTTATATTATTGTCTCACGCCGTAAAAAAATATCTGCTTTTATATTATTGTCTCATGCCGTAAAAAAAAATCGGCTTTTATATTATTGTCTCACGCCGTAAAAAAATATTGGCTTTTATATGATTGTCTCATGCCGTAAAAAAATTCACGCCAGAAATTTTTCTAAACTCCTCGGTTCTTCCTATCAGCGTATTCCTTGAATCTAAAATATTTCTGATGAAGGATTCGCGCAGTATAATTTAAAAAAATATAAAAAATCTAAAATAAATGCCAAACTAAAGGAGGTTCATCGGGAAATTCTTAAAATTTTGTTGAAATCGTGGTGGGTTGGCCCGGGTTCGTCTGGGATGAACCCACAAGCGTTTTGGCAACTGCTGGACGAATCCCCGCCCGAACTGAACCCGGATCCGGGTCTAGTATGAATCGGACTGGGACCCTACAGAAACCCTAGGCAAATCAGTAACTTAGTTTTTATTGGATCATGTGCCCAAGGCCAAGGAGGAAATTGACAAAAAATTGATATTATTTGCCCAAGGAGGATCGACGCCAACAAGGAGGTATTTAAAATTAATAAAAAATATTATTTGTCATGGATCGCCGTACAAGGAGGAAAAACAATATATTAAATAATATTTTTATTATTTATTTTCCTAGAGGGCCGCCGCTCAAGGAAATTATTTAATAAAATACATATGATTTAATTTGCTGAAGGCAATTGGCATTGGAGAGGAGAAGAAATTTAATAAAATCATGGAATGATTTTAAATGATGGGCTTCATGAGTGAAAGGTATTTAAAATTGTCATTTGACAATTGTATTTTCATTGGTGGATTCCAAATTCTTGCAAAATCGAGCAAATTGGGACGCCTAGGCCAAGAGGAGGATAAATAGGCTTGTTTGCCTTCAATTTGCAACTATTGATCACTTGGTAAGTTTTTCATATTTATGTGTTTTGGCTGGAAATTACATTTTTCAGTTTGTCAAGGAGATGATCCCTTGATTTTGGTGGTATGGAGATGATCCCATCCACATTGTGAGATGATATCATATGGATTCCATCATAGTTATTAATTTGAAGGTTTTCATTGAGGCGTTGAAGGACATTTAGTTTGCATTTGAAGACATTTTCATTCATTGAAGCATTTGTTCATTGTTGAAGACTCCCAAGGTAGTCGATTTGCATAAAAGGGCAATTGTAGTGTGTTTTTTATCATCATATAATATTCCGATTTTGCAATAGTGGGCTGGAAACTTCATATCAGAGCTGAAGGACAACATCTTTTGACACATTTTGAGGGTTTGAAGCATTTGGAACCACTTAAACCCTAATCACTACATCCATAGGGTCTATCGCTAGCCATTGGAGCTCATTTTTGGCATGTTTGTGCCATTCATTGTAAATCTGGGCAACTACTGCAGTGATATCAGTTGGGACAACATTCATTTGAGAAGGTACAACAGTGTTTAAAGGTTATCTACAAGCATACATCCACTCATACTTGGATTGGCTATCATTGTACATCATTGGGCTCATGTTTTATGCTCATATTTGTTCTGATATAACAGTCCAACGCTTTGCCATTTGTAATCAGCGCATTGAAATCAATAAGAAGTAATGGAGATTCCGGGTATGTTCTATTTCATGTTCCATTGATATGGTTATGTGTTTATCATTGATCATTTGATGTTTGTTTGGTAAGCTATTAGAAAAATTTTCAGTTATAACTAGTAGGGTTCTTTATAGTGGTATCAGAGCTTGGATCCTGCCAGCCTATGGGTTATGAGCTACTACATTGATCTATTGCCACATCATTATCATAGAAGAATAGGTACAATGGGAGACAGGAGGCAAGGTAATCCGCAGCGTGATGATGTTGAGAATATGTTAGGAGAAATGATTGATAATTAGCGCCAGATGACATAACAACAGCGTAATACAAATGACAATATTGCACGGGTGTTACAGGCTTTGGTGAATAATGTGACAATCAATTGAGCTAATCAGGGTAATCAAGATAATACAGGTGTTGGTAGTGTAGTAGGATCACCTCGTGCTAGGAGGACAGGCACACCTATAGTGGATAAGCCTATGCAACCTACTTTTCTTCCTAGAGAAGAAAACGTCGTTGAGGAGGTACCAGCTGAGGAAGAGGAAACCCTGTTTGGTGAAGACTTGATAACATTGGTTGATGAGTATGATTCACTTCTTGAGCATGTAAGAAATCGAATCAGCTTCAACAACTACATGAGTCAGAAATGGGACGACAAAAAGGAAGAGTTGAATGACAAAGACAAAGAAGAACACAACCTACTCAGCCTAGGATGCATTGAATAAGATTCCTCTACCTAATTTTGATGGAAGCGGCAAAATAAATGCTAGAGAATGGGTACACAAGTTGGATACTTTTCTTACACTCAAGCCCATGAGTGAGGAAAAGGCTGTACACTTTGCTACTATGCATTTGGATGGATTGGCGTATGATTGGTGGCACCATGGACTTGTTTCACAACATCATAATAGGATCACTTCATATAATGAGTTTGTTAATAAACTCATTACCAGGTTTGACTGCAAGGATGTTGAGGTCTACTACCGTGAGCTTGCATAGTTGAGACAGATTAGTAGAGTGGACTCATATGTCAATGAGTTTTAGAAGATTGCGGTAATGGTTCCTGACATGACTGATAGGAGGATCGTTATGTTGTTTGTTGAGGGATTGAATGATAGAATTAAGGGATTGATCAAAGTTCATAAACCAACTATACTTGAGGAGGCCATTGCGCTTGCACTTGACTTAGATACCACTCCTACATTCACATCTCAAAAGAAAAGCTTCTTTAAAGGC
This sequence comes from Cunninghamia lanceolata, assembly GCA_027924645.1. Taxonomy (NCBI): domain Eukaryota; kingdom Viridiplantae; phylum Streptophyta; class Pinopsida; order Cupressales; family Cupressaceae; genus Cunninghamia; species Cunninghamia lanceolata. The sequence continues at coordinate 2,684,219 of BSBN01001031.1, read as the reverse complement.
TCAAGTTTAAATCAGAAAAAACCATTTCAGCCTAAGTCTAATCCTTCTTCCATGGAGAGAGATGAATTGAGAAGGAAGAAACTTATGCTTTTCTTGCAAGCAACCATGGGAACCAAGACATAGATGCCTTGGGAAAGGCAAGGCACATCTTATAGCGGTGATTTTAGATGATGAGAGTGATACACATGATGATAAAGGTTCAGATCATGATGATGATCATATGGAGCAACCTACATTGGAGCTTGATATAGGTGGTACAGGTTCAGTCACTATTGCTTCCCTTTTTGGTGTTCCTAGATATCACGCCTTTCATGTGAAAGGAGTCATAAAGGGACAACGAGTTACTTGTTTAGTTGATAGTGGAGCCACACATAATTTCATCGATGAAGGTTTAGTCATGAGACGTGGTTTACAGGTTGAGGACTTTGCAGGTTTCACAGTAGCAGTTGCAGATGGTTTTACCATGAGTTTTCAGAAGAAGGTATCTCAGCTTAGCATTCAGATGGGTGACTACACATTGACAGATGATTTCTACATGGTTGGACTTGGTCAGATATATATTGTTTTGGGAGTCTAGTGGCTTCAGTCTCTTGGCCGCTACATTCAGGACTTTCAAAAGATGGAGCTTGAGTTTATACATGATGGGAGGAAGGTTGTATTGAGGGCACTTTCAGATGGAGAGCCTAGGGTTGTTTCAACTGGGCGTATGGAGACTTTGTTTCGTCATGATGACATTGCATGGGCAGCCCAAGTCTCTATATCTTCCAAATCTTCTTCCGAGGGTCCACAATATCATGTAGATATCCAATTTGTATTGGATAAGCACAGTCAGGTGTTTGGTGACATTCCTCCAGGTAGACCACTAGATCGTGGTTTTGAGCATGCGATTGAGTTAGAGGATGGGACCAAGCCCATCAACATTCCACCATATTGTCATCTTCGACACTTCAAGATTGAGATTGAGAATACTATCAGAGAGTTGATTGATATGGGACACATTCGGCCTTCATCTAGTCCATTTTCTTCTTTGGTGGTGTTGGTGAAGAAGAATGGTATTATGCGGATGTGTATTGACTATAGAGCATTGAATAAGAAGACAATAAAAAATAGGTACCCTATACCTAGGATCGATGAGCTACACAGGGCCGTGTATTTTTCTAAGATTGATCTTCGTTCAAGCTATTATCAGATTCGTGTCTGTGAGGAGGATATTCCTAAGACAACATTCAGATGCCACTATGGACACTATGAGGTTCTTGTCATGCCCTTTGGTCTTACTAACACGCCTGCTATATTTCAGTTTTGCATGAACCATGTGTTTAATAAGCAGTTGCATAAGTTCTTGTTGGTTTTCTTTGATGATATCTTGATATATAGTAAGACATGGGAGGAGCATCTTCAACATCTTGATGAGGTACTTGGTGTGATGGAAGCCCAATCTTTGTATGCTAAGGCTTCCAAGTGTGATTTTGGGATGGAGGAGATTCTCTATTTGGGGCATATGATTAGTGCCAATGGAGTCAGAGTTCAGGAGGAGAAGATCAAAGCGATATAGGATTGGCCTACCCAAGGAACATTTCAGAGTTGAGAGGTTTCTTCGGTCTATGCAGCTATTACAGGAGGTTTGTTAGAGTTTTTTCACAGTTGGCGGCACCATTGACAAATCTCACTAAGAAGGGGGCATTCCTTTGGTCTATTGAGGCACAGGCAACTTTTGATCGGCTTAAGGAGGTGATGAGCACCACTTGGCACTACCAGATTTTACACAGTTCTTTGTACTTGAGTGTGATGCATCGGGTGAAGGTTGAAGACGAGAAATCTTAGAGGTTAGAAACACAAATAAAATGCATGAAAACACACAAAATATACCTCAAGATCTTCTTACTCCTTCGATAAGGTGGAGGAGAGTGCACCCAAGAGCTCTCCTAGCTTTACCCAAGTTGATGTAGTGTGAATGTGGATTGCTCCTTGTTCTTCAACACAATAGGATGGTAGATTCGATGGAGATTGGCTATGATAAAGATAGGATGAGATTTAGCTATGGATTGAGGAATGATTTTGGTTTGGTAAGGGTATGATGAGAGGAGATGAGAGAAATTTGGGCATGATAAGGATGCAAGAAGAAGTTATCCCAAATGGCTTAGGTGAGGGTTCTATTTATAGATTTTTGATAAAAGGATGGAGGGTGAGGATGGAAAGTTAAGATCAATGGTTAGGAATGCTTGAGGATTAGGGTTAGGATTGGAGTTGTAGTCTTGTGACAAGTGTCACAAGAAGGTTGGATGAGAGAGATCAAGGGTTGGGATTTGGTCAATGGGATTGGAGGGCTCTCATTATTTGTGAATTTTAAATTCACATGGGGAAAGGTGATGATGATTAAAAAATTCATTTTGGCGGAAGAGTTGGATATGACAAGTTAGATGTGAATTTTTAATTCACACACGGGTAAGAGTTCCCTTCATGGGGAAGAGTTCCCATTAATGGACACTAAGACAAGTGGGAATAAAAGGTTATTTTTTATTTGTGGGGTGTGGGAAGGAGTGTTAAGTGAGGTTAAAATTAATTAAATAAGGATATATTTAATTAATTTAGGTCTAGGGGATAGGTAGGTTAGGGTAGCTAATTAAATAATTGCTATTTAATCAACTAGGCTAGGTTTAGGTTGATTAGTAGAGTAGATTAATTAAATAAGTATGGTTTATTTAATTAATAAGGATTAGGGAGATGGACAAATTAACTAAATAAATATTGAGAATATTTATTTAATCAATGAGGATAGTGTTGTAAGGTATAGTGATAAATTAAATAAATTAATTGATCAGAAAGGATGGATAAATAGTTAAGGGTAGATGATTAGGGATAAATTGATTAAATAAAATAAATTTATTTAATTAATAGGAGGGATAATTGGTGTAGAGATATGGGAAATTGGTTTGCGGAGCAAGTCAATTTTAGGTGTCTACAAAGGTATTGGGGCTGTTTTGATGCAGAATAGGCATCCCATTGCATTTGAAAGCAGCAAATTGAGGGATGTGGAGCGCCTATATTCCACCTATAACAAGGAGATGCTTGCCATTATGCATGCTTTGGCAAAGTTTCGGCAGTACTTGGTAGGTGTGAAGTTTGTGGTTAGGACCGACCACAATAGCTTGAAATACTTCTTGGAGCAAAAAGATTTGAATGAGAGACAACAAAAATGGGTCTCTAAGATACAGGCATATGATTTTGACATCCACTTTGTGAAGGGAAAGAAAAATGTTGTAGCGGATGCACTTTCCAGGAGGCCTACCATTTGCTCTTTGAGTGAGATTTCAGCTGATTGGAAATCTCAACTTTTAGTTGAGTATTCCAAATGTACTTTTGCATGCGAGATCATGGATGGATTGATTCAGGATGATAGGTATAAGGTTGTTGATGATGTGATATATTATAAGGATAGGATTTTCTTGGTACCTGAATCAAAGCTTAAGCAACAGATATTGAGAGCCATTCATGACACACCACTAGCACGGCATCCAGGTTTCTTCAAAACCTATAGGCAGATTAGAGAGAGATTCTCATGGAAGGGTCTCAAGGATGATGTATTGCAGCATGTTAAAGAGTGTTTGACTTGTCAGTAGAACAAGTCTGAGCATACTTTTTCTGTAGGTTTACTTCAGCCATTGCCTATTCCTGAGCAGAGGTGGGAGAGTATCTCTATGGATTTCATTACAGGTCTTCCGAAGGTTCATGGCAGAGATTGCATATATGTGGTTGTTGACAGGGTAACCAAATATGCACACTTCTATGGTATTGCAACAGACTATTCAACATTACAGGTTGCAGAGTTGTTCTTTCGTGAGGTGTTTCGTTTGCATGGCCTTCTAAAGACCATTGTCAGTGATCGGGATAGTAGATAGATCAGTATGTTTTGGCATGAGCTATTCCGACTAGTTGGTATCGAGTTGACACCGAGCACTAGTTATCACCCTCAGACGGATGGACAAACGGAGATAGTGAATAAGTGGGTTGAGGGATCTCTTCGCAATAATGTTGCGGGTCAAAAGCGTGCTTGGATCAGGTGGTTACACTTAGGTGAGTATTGCTAAAATACCACCTATCACATGTTGATTGGCATGTCTCCATTTAGGGCTTTGTATGGATATGATGCACTTTCTTTTGTGGACTTGGCATTTGATGATAGTAGAGCTCCTCGAGCTAAGGAGTTGATGTAGGATACACAGGACATTCTTAAGGTACTTAAGGATAATATTCAGCAGGCACAAAATCAGTAGAAGATATACGCGGATAGACATCGCATTGACAGGGCATTTGATGTGGGTGACTTGATATTTTTGCGCCTTCAGCCATATAGACAAAGTACTTTGAAGAAGAGTGGTGTAGAAAAACTTAAGCCACGGTTTTATGGTCCCTACAGGATCGTGAGAAGAGTTGGAGAGGTTGCATATGAGCTAGATTTGCCAACAGGGAGTCGGATTCATAATGTGTTTCATGTGTCATGCCTCAAAAAGGCATTGCGACATGTGGTTTCTTCTCCAGATCTTCCACCTCTTGATGAAGAGGGCATGTTGATATTAGAGTCTGACAGCATTGTGGATATGAGGGAGCGCAAGTTGCGTAGCCGAGTCATTGGAGAGTATTTGGTGAGATGGAGGGGCTTGCCATTGGAGGATGCTACGTGGGAAGAAGAGCAAATTTTGGAGCATCCTAATCTTCGATTTCTTGAGGACAAGCAATCTCGGGAAGGGAGGACTGTCATGTCCCCATTTCCAGAGTGATCACATGTGGAGTTGATAATTAGCCTATTCACCATTCCTGTAGGCTAATAATTGTGGTAAGGGAATGATTTTGGTTTGCGCTTGGTTTTAGAGGATGGAAATCTATAATGTTGGCTCAACAGGTGATTTCAGTTGGATTTTGGCTAAGTGTTGCATAGTGACATTGTTCATCTAGCCATAATATCATGTTCTTCTAGCTAAGGGTGGAAAATATAAATGTTGGAGGATAGAAAATGGAAAGAAATATCAATCTTTAATTGCATTTTCAAGTATATATTTTATCTAGATTTTTCCAACGCCACCTTAGAGATTGACGCCACTTTGGAGGATGAACGCCTAGAGGAAAGGAGCTAAAAATAAAATAATATTTTTATTATTTTATTGGATCATGTGCCAACGTCCAAGGAGAAGGATTATAAAAATAATAAAATATTGTTTTTATTGGATCATGTGCCCAAGGCCAAGGAGGAAATTGACAAAATATTGATATTATTTGCCCAAGGAGGATCGATGCCAACAAGGAGGTATTTAAAATTAATAAGAAATATTATTTGTCATGGATCGTCGTACAAGGAGGAAAAACAATATTTTAAATAATATTTTTATTATTTATTTTTCTACAGGGCCGCTGCTCAAGGAAATTATTTAATAAAATACATATGAGTTTATTTTGTCAAGGCAATTGGCGTTGGAGAGGAGAAGAAATTTAATAAAATCATGGAATGATTTTAAATGATGAACATCATGAGTGAAAGGCATTTAAAATTGTCATTTGACAATTGTATTTTCATTGGTGGATTCCAAATTCTTGCAAAATCGAGCAAATTGGGATGCCTAGGCCAAGAGGAAGGTAAATAGGCTTGCTTGCCTTCAATTTGCAACTATTGATCACTTGGTAAGTTTTTCATATTCATGTGTTTTAGCTGGAAATTGCATTTTTCAGTTTGTCAAGGAGATGATCCCATCCACATTGTAAGATGATATCATATGGATTTCATCATGGTTATTAATTTGCAGGTTTTCATTGAGGCGTTGAAGGACATTTGGTTTGCATTTGAAGACATTTTTATTCATTGAAGCTTTTGTTCATTGTTGAAGACTCCCAAGATAGTCGATTTGCATAAAAAGACAATTGTAGTGTGTTTTTTAACATCATATAATATTCTGATTTTGCAACAGTGGTCTGGAAACTTCATATCAGAGCTGAAGGACAACATCTTTTGACACATTTTGAGGGTTTGAAGCATTTGGAACCACTTAAACCCTAATCGCTACATCCATAGGGTCTATCCCTAGCCATTGGAGCTCATTTTTGGCATGTTTGTGGCATTCACTGTAAATCTGGGCATCTATAACAGGGACTGCAGTGATATCATTTGGGACAACAGTCATTTGAGAAGGTACAACAGTGTTTAAAGGTCATCTACAAGCATACATCCACTCATACTTGGATTGGCTATCATTGTACATTAGTGGGCTCATGTTTTATGCTCATATTTGTTCCCATATCTACTTTGTATGATGACTGATCCAAAAATCATTCAAAACTGATATAACAGTCTAAGACTTTGCCATTTGTAATCAACTTATTGAAATCAATAAGAAGTAATGGAGATTCCGGGTATGTTCTATTTCATGTTCCATTGATATGGTTATGTGTTTATCATTGATCATTTGATGTTTGTTTGGTAAGATATTGGAAAAAATTTCAATTAGAACTAGTAGGGTTCTTTACATTCATGCAAGACTAGAAAGTCGCGGGAGCATTATTAAGACCAGAAGGCATAACCAAGAACTCGTAGTGTTCGTAATGACATTTGAATGCGGTCTTATGAATATCCTCATCACAGACTCTAATGCTTGAGATGTTTTGGTCTTAGATTCATTATCTTCTTGAATCTTTGATTTTAGTTTAGAGTTTCTCCTTTGAAGTCTTTCAATCTCATTATATGCAAAATGAAGTTCTTCCTCAAGATCCACCTTTTCATTATCCTTTGAATCTTTCTCTTCTTGTTTTTGGTTATTTTCCTCACTGTTTGCCTCTATTGCCATGAATAGTATTTCTTCACTATCACTATCAAAAAATTCTTCATCACTTACCTCCGATGAGCTATCATATTCCTTAGAATAAGACTCTTTTTATACTTTCGGAAGTTCTTCTTCTTCTCTTGATAACTTTTCTTATTTTGTTGGAACTTTCCTCCTTTCCTCATAGTGTGGTCCTCTTCATCTGTAAGAACCCTTACCAATTCTGCCCTATTTCTGATTGCTGATCTGATTTTCTGATTTAGTTTTTGTTTGATTTTGATTGGGTTTTTGAATGTTTCATTGCCATGATGTGATAACGATACACAAACATATTTGCATAGAAACAACACAATATAGATGACTGAAAATGAAATAGATAGTTTCAAATTGAAGATTTGAAAGATGTTACATCAACAACATACCCGGATGATGATATCATGACAATCATATACATAAATGGAAGTTGATTACATAATAGTTATGACTGATCACGAATCAGATCTGATGTTGATTACAAATGTGGTTCTCAATGGCCAAGAAACCTTCTCCAAGATGACGCGATGACTCCCAATGATAGCCGCCTGGGTTAGAAGGATGACCAATGATGAGATGAATGATATGTCGTTGTTCTAACACTGATTTCTGATCTGCAGAGACTGATAACAAATCTGATTGCAAAATCCTTGCATAAACAAACCCTAAACTCCTCCAAAAGGTGGCAGCTAAGTCCATGAATGGAGCGATGGATTCCTAGATGTAAGATATGATAATGCAACACAAAAAGATGCCTCCAAACCCTCTGATCTGCTACCTGCTATGAATTTGCAGAGGTCTGAAATACAAATCTACATACCAATGGATGATGCCACTCACCAAATTGCCCTCCAAGACAAGGCGCTTCACCTCCAAACCCTAGCCATGCATTTGTTGATGAAAATATGCCAAATAAACCTTTAGATCTGAATCAAATTTGTCCTCAACTTGAAACAAACTTCAAACCCTAGCTGATATGACAATCTCCTTTCAAACCCTAGCTGGTTGAAGCTCCATAATGCAAAAGAAACCTGCAATTATGCTCAATAATGAATCCTGAATGGATCCATCTCTCAATGTGGGATGGATTTTTGTCCAAACCACAAATTCTAAGGGTTTTCGTCCTTAGAAGCTTGTTGAAACTCTGTTACAGCCAAAGAGAAACTCTGCAAATATCAAATGACAATAACACAAGATGATGAAAATGACCTCCAAACACCATCTTTTATAATCCTTCAGTTGAGCGCCCAATTCCAATTCAGTTTAATGCAATTTCAAGTCCACCTCTAAAGAAATATATTTTATTTTAGTTTTCCTTTTATTTTTCTCAAGTTAGGCGGCCAACATAGAGATAATAAAATAATAATATTTTATTATTTTTCCTCTTCACCCTTAAGCGACCACTTTAGGAGTAAAAATAATAATATTTTAATAAATAAAATATTATTTATTGTCATTTGTTTTATTTTCCTTATTTTCTCCCTTTTCTCCTTTTTTCCACTTCTCCAAGTGGGTCGCTTTTCCTCTTGGCAAATTATTTTATTAATTTTGACTTTTCTAAAAATATCACAAAAATATACAAAGTCAAATCCCAACTTTGTTTTGCCAAGGAAAAATAGTTGAGCTCCATAAAAACAACTTTCCATTCTCCAAGCGTCTAGCATTGTTCGCTATTCCAAACCAAAGTTCAACCAAAACATTCCCTTACCACATGAATTAGCCTACAGAATGGTGAATAGGCTAACTCTCTCCTCGCTAGGTGATCATGCCAGAAATGGGGACATTACCGTCCTCCCTTCTCGTGGTTGCTTGTTCTCAAGCAATCACAAATCTGGATGCTGTAAAATCTGCTCTCCTTCCCAAGTCGCATCCTCCAATGGCAAGTCTCTCTATGTCACCAAATACTCACGGATCACCCTGTTCCTTAATCATCGCTCCATCATTATCAGGACACCGTCAAGAACCAATATCAAACTACCCTCTTCATCAGGAGGTGGAACATCTAGAGAAGAAACATGTTGTCCAAGTGCCTTCTTGAGGCATGACACATGAAAAACATTATGAATATTGCTATCTGTTGGCAACTCAAGCTCATATGCTACCTCTCCAACTCTCCTCACAATCTTGTAGGGACCATAGAACCTGGGTTTTAGTTTTTTTGCACCATTCCTCTTCAATGTAGACTGTCTATATGATTGAAGGCGCAAAAATACCATATCACCAACCTCAAAAGTTCTCTCTACCTTGTGTCTATCGGCATACATCTTCTGTTGATTTTGGGCTTGTTGAGTATTATCCTTAAGTGCCTTAAGGATATCCTGACTATCTTGCATCAACTCCTTATCTTTGGGAGATTTGCTATCATCAAAGGCCAAGTCTAATAAAGATAAAGCATCATAACCATACAAGGCCCTAAATGGTGACATGCCAATTGACATGTGATAGGTTGTATCAAAGTTGGAAAACTCGGACTTGGCAGCCCAAACTCGGACTTGGACTCGGACTCGGACTCGGGACTCGACACGGACCTGGGAAAAAACTCGGCTAGGACTCGGCAAAAAAAAAAACCGTAGTTTTTAAAAAAAAGAATAAGAAATTAATGCATTTAGAGAACATAGAGCCTAATTTGATTATCAATTTCTCATAATTCAAAGATTACACATGTCATATGATCATCAAACTCTCAATAATTGAAATTTCATCATTCATACTCATAGTTTCAAACTTTCAAAATGTATAACAGCATCATAAGTTTATAAATGCTTACATATAATCATATGTCAAAATGAGGAAAACATTAACAACCAAATATAATCTATAACATCTTCCTCTTTCCCCTCCTAATGAAAGTCAATTTTGAAGGCCTAGAACTAGTAGGTGCTGCTAAAGTATCCAAATAAGGAGATTGAGGACTAGGATTGGTTTCTTAATATTCAAAAGTGTCTTCGTCCTCCGCCACTGCTTCCAATCCTGCTGCTTCTTCTTCATCTGCTGCTGCTCTCTCCAATTCAGGAAGATCTTCATCAGTAAGGAAGACATCAACATCATCATTTTGTTCATCAATAGTCCATTCACCATATGGATCAATATCATCCAAGTCGATGGACTCATGTGAAACACCCTCCAGCTTTCTAGTTCGAAGGCGAAGGTTGTACCGAACAAAAACTAAATCATTTAGGCGCTGCTGGGTCAACCTGTTTCTCTTCTTTGTGTGAATGTTCTCAAATAAACTCCAATTACATTCACACCCAGAAGCACTACATGGTTGCGACAAGACATGGATGGCTAGCTTTTGAAGATTTGGCGTGCTAGCACCATAGGTTTCCCACCATAAATCTACAAAAACACATTTAAAAAATATAAGTATTAAGAATAAAGTAAAAAATGTAAGAATCAAGTTTCTAATTTCATCTTGTAGTATACTATTGAACAATTTTTTTTACTTGGTTGTTGTTTTCCTCTCCTTTCAATTGCTTGTAGTGAGGAAAAGAGTCTCCCCTCTACACCCTTGTAGACCTTGAATAGATAAAATTTAAAAATAAAATTAAATCAAATATAGAAAATTCATAGATAGTCAACAATGAACATTGCAAATTCATAAAAAAGATGTAACAAATCTCACCTCCAACTCATCAAGCACCTTGTCTCTCATCTCATGATCAGGCACCATCCTATCGATGCATCCGACAAGACCTGCCATGACCTCCTCATTAGCTTTAAATGTGTCTGAGAAGTAAAACTTCGGGTTCAAGAAGTAGGCAAAGGCATGTATCGGCTGGTGGAGTTGGTTTGTCCATCTCTGATCAATCATGCGCCGAATGATTTCATATTTTCGTTTGTTGCCGCCATAGTAATGTGAAATGGCCTCTTTGGCCCTATGCATGGCCTCATATATGAAACCCATTGGCATGCCCTCTCCATCCACCATACGAAGAACCCTCACCAAAGGTTCTGTCACCTACAAAAATCAAAACAAATGTTAAATTATTATCAAGTGATACATTGAATTTGTGAAGGGCAAGAAGAATATTGTTGCTGATGCACTTTTTAGAAGACCTACTCTTTGCTCTATTGTTGAGTATTCCAACAACACATTTGCATGTGAGCTCATGGATGGTATGATTCGGGATGATCGTATAGAGTGATAGATGATGTGATTATTATAAGGACATGATTTATTTGGTACTTGAATCTAAATTGAAGCAAAAAATTATGAGAGCTATCCATGACACTCCATTAGCAGAGCATCCAGGGTTCTTCAAAACCTACAGGTAGATTAGAGAGAGATTCTCATGAAAGGGTCTCAAGGATGATGTCTTGCAGCATGTTAGAGAGTGTATGACTTGTCAGCAGAACAAATCATAGCATACTTTTCCCGCAGGTTTGCTTCAACCATTGCCTATTCCAGAGCAGAAGTAGGAGAGTATTTTGATGGACTTTATCACTAGTCTACCGAGAGTCTAAGGTAGGGATTGCATATTTGTGGTAGTTGACAGGTTGACTAAATATGCACAATTCTTTGCGATACCATTAGATTATTCAGCACTGCAGGTTGCAGAGTTATTCTTTAGAGAGGTGTTTAGGTTGCATGGACTCCCTAAGACTATTGTCAGTGATCGGGACAACAGGATTCTCAGTGTGTTTTGGCAGGAGCTATTCCGATTGGCTGGTACAGAGTTGACACCGAGCACTAGCTACCACTCTCAGATCAATGTACAGACATAGATGGTTAATAAGTGGGTAGAGGGATATCTTCGCAATTATGTTGTAGGGCATCAGCATGCTTGGATTAGGTGGTTACATTTGGGAGAGTATTGTTATAATACCACCCAAAGATGGAAAACCCTGTGGACTCGCGAGTCCTTAGGCTTGTCGAGTCGGGCATCAACATGCTTGGATTAGGTGGTTACATTTGGGAGAGTATTGTTATAATACCACCCAAAGATGGAAAACTCTGCGGACTCGCCGCGGACTCGCGAGTCCTTAGGCTTGCCGAGTCGACTCGGCATGGACTCGCGAGCTGAGTCCAGGTGAGTCCCTGGACGGGACTCACGTCTACGCTTGGGACGTCAAAAAGCAACATAAAACCCTCTTTTTTTTGTTTTTTGGCTCATTTCACCACCGTGGTTTGCAAAAAAATAGGTCTGCACTTTAAGTGAGCTTGAAAGAACCCGAGAAGACGAGCTAAGGAGACATCATAGAGCCAAGTAAGCGATTTAACTTCTCTTTTTTTTTGTTTTTTTCAATTAAAAATCAGAAAAATCAAGAAAAATAAGGGGAAATGTTGCCAATTTTTTTTCTATTTCCCTTAATAACCTAAATCCTACTATTTCTAGCTTGGTTTTGCATTCTATTTTTTTGAAATGTTTGACTCTGATTTATTTGCTGATTTTTTACCAAACCCTTGTTGATTTTTTTTTCATGTTGAAGTTGAAACAACAATGTCATCTTCAAACCCAAGGGAACGAGAAAAGACCTTGCATGGAAGTATGGGATAGCAAGAAATAAAAAGGGTGAGGTGACATGTACTGAATGCAAGAAATGGATGACAGGAGGAATAAACAGATTAAAATACCACCTTGCAAGAATACCTGGGCAAAATGTGGATGTATGCCCTAAATGGACTCCTGAGATTGTTAAAGAGATGAAGGCTGTAATGTTCCGTTTTCTAGCTTGATCTTTTACAGTTGATCGTTGGCCTATTTCGGTGACCCGTAGGCTACTCGGAGGTTGAAATTGGGGTTTAATGTTTTGGTGGTTGCTTTTGTTTGTGGATTGTGGTTTGGTTGGCGGTTTCTTTCCAGGTTTGTTCTCCTTAGTCCCTGTTGGTTACGACTATTTTTAATAAGTTCAGGATTGGCACCAGAATGGGATTTTGAGAGTGGGGTTGGATTCGTCTTGTCAAGACCTTTCCAACGAGCTATAGATCATTGAATTCCGACTTCATCTTGGCCTCCGTTTTAAAGTCCGTAAATTAAACATTATTATTTAATATTAATGTTGTTTTAAAAGAAGGGACTTTAAGGGTGAGGTTGAAAAAGAGGATTATATTATTTTCCCTCTCATGTTTTATCCCATATGCAAGAGGATTTTAGAGACTCCCAGTTGGAAAAGTATAAAAGGAGGAAGAGTGCTCTCATTTCGGCATCCGAAATCTTGATAATGTTATGCTGCCGGATTGGCCTTGGGATTGCTTCGAGGAATGTATGCCTCCTAGCTTGGCATTGCTTCTCGCTTGAAAGATAGCGACTAGTGGTGAAATAGTCTAGTTTGTGAGTTTACATTGGGATTTGTGCATTGTAATCAGCTTTTGGCTTTAGTTCAGTTTTGCATATTAGAGTTTTTTCCAGCATTGCATTTTGAGCTACAGCAGATTTGTGTTTTATTCATAAGTCAAAAAACAACAAAAAATATTGTTCTGGGTATTCTCTTATTCTCATTGTCTGGTCAAGGCGTCACTTTCCTCCAGTTTGCAGATTTTTTTGAGATAGCTGTGATTTTTTTAAAGGCAGATCGCCCTTTCTTGAAGGCCGTACCATCTGCTGGTGCATTGGAATCTGTGCATAAATAATAAATGGCATTTTGATCTGTTTTCAGTGTTCTATCCTAAGCATCATCATTCTTAGGGAATATTGCATTTTGTTTCAAGTCAGTTGGATGAGTTATGAGGGAGATATGAGCATATGAGTAAATTCATAGGTTGCTGGTTTTAATTTAAAGGCGAATGAGATTCATTTGTAAACTGACAGTAGTACTGGCAGTAATTCTCAATCTTGTTCAATTCTGATTTGTAATGCTCAACTCTACTTCCAGTATTTGCTTTTGTATTTACTTTACCTCTGCCTTATGGTAGCTACTTTCCCATTCCGGGACAGAAAGCACATTCTGGGTGTTGAGTACTTTCAGCATTACAGTTATTTCTTTCAAGCATTGTAATTTGTAATACTCCGCCATATGGTCGCCTCAACTCCATATTGGATTGGGTAGCACATACTTGGTGTCGAGTTCTCTTTCAGTACTTAGTGTAGAAGACCCTCTGACCATATGCTTGCCATCATTGGTGCCATTCTTGGTGAGAGTTATTGCATAAGCATTTTGATTAAGATCCTTTGACCAATGCTCACACCTTGCCCACATCGGGATCCTGGTGTACATTCTGGTTAGAGTTGCTTCAGCAACGTTTTGGTTTAGCTGCTAACCTTAACGGGTGCATTGGTTTGTAATTTGTAATTTGAAAAAACAAAAAAATTTGGCTCGGAATATTTCAAAGGCCCTTCTTGTTGAGTATGAGATGAAAAAAGATGAAAGACAAAACAAAGGATGCACTAGTAGCAACAATGAGTGGATCCACTTTTACCTCAAGTATCCGTCAGCCACATTCATCTTTTGGTGAGAGTCCTGAGAGTTTTTTCTCTACTCCTACTGCTAATGCTAGCCAGAGTCCTTCATCAGGACCAAATTTCTTTATTCCACGCAATGTTCCAGGAGCACAACCTTCACTTGAAGGTACCGGTTGGAATAAGGAAAAGCATCATGAAGTTAGGATGGCAACAACAAACTTTTGGTACTACAATAATTTACCTTTCAATGTCGCGAGCAACCCATATTGGGAAGGTTTGGTGAATGCCTTTACAGTTGCAGGTAAGGGGTTTAAGACCCCAACAACCAAAGATTTGAGTGGGCCATTGCTAGAGGAAGCCGTAAAGAATACATAGCTTATGGTTGATGACCAAAAGAAATTTTGGCAAAGAAAAGGCTACAGCATTTTATCTGATGGGTGGACAGATGGACAGAATAGGACTCTCCTAAACTTTTTAATGGCCTCTAATGGTGGATTGGTGTTCCTAAAGTCAATAGATGCCTCCAATGAAGTCAAAAATGTTGAAACTTTATGCAATTTATTAGATGGGGTGATCCAGGAGGTTGGGGTTGATAATGTTGTCCAAATTATTACAGACAACGCAGTTACATATGTAGCTGCAAGTAGACTACTTATAGAGAGGCATCCCACACTTGCATGGTCTCCTTGTGTTGCACATTGCTTGGACCACACTTGCATGGTCTCCTTGTGCTGCACATTGCTTGGACTTGTTGATAGAGGACATTGGGAAGATTGGATGGGTCAAAAGTGTGGTTGAAGATGCCAAAAATGTTACAAAATTTATCTACAACCATACTTGGGTGCTTTCCTTAATGAGGAGATTCACAAATGGCAAGGACCTTGTGCAACCAAGAGTGACATGATTTGCTAGCCACTTCCGCACATTGCAAAACATTCTTGGTGCCAATGCTCATCTCATGCAAATGTTTGTGTCCGATGATTGGAAGCAGTCCCCATTTGCCACTAAACCTGAGGGAAGAGGATTGTAAGCATCTTCCACATACACATAGGCGTCCTCTTGGCTTCTTTCTTATCAAGTGATACATTGAATGTAGTCATATGATGTGGCTGATTATGATTGGCTTGATGATGATGTTTGCCACGTAGATGGCACCTTAGGTTATTCCCAAATTTTATCATCTTGTGTGATGTCTTCGATGTAATTGCTTTGAATGAACTTGTATGTTTGGGATATATCTTCAATGATCTTGCCTTGTTCATTGTAAATAGAATGTATATGATACTTGTAGCTCATTTGACTAATACTGTGATTCTTTCTTCTTCTTGTAGGTGGGTTGATCTTCTTTGATGCATCTTCATGGAAAGTAGTAGGAGATGATGATGCTGCTTCAAGGAGACTCTTCTGATATTTGAAGATTGGGAGAACTTGAAGTATGGTGGATGGATGCCTTCGAACGTGATGCAACTGATGAAGTATACTTGAACTTGATGTGATCTAACATGATGTCATTGATGAAGAAGACTTGAGATGTATCTTGTTGTGACCTCTTAGAGCAGCTACCTCTTGAAGTGGTGTCTCTCTGGCAGTGATTACTTCTCGTCTTAACTCTCTGGCATGAATGAATGTGAAAGGCTCCTTTGGAGCGGCTACATGATGACTCTTCCTTAAAGGTGACTCCAAGCCTCTCGCTTGAAGGTGACTCCTTGAACAACTCCTTAGCTTTGTTGATGTTCCTACAAGACAAGAGAAACAATATTAATCATTTTGCAACACAGGAATCACTTTAAACATGTAATAATCCTACTTCAAATCTAGGCGCATATATAGGTAAAAAGAGGAGCAAAGGGCGCCTAACACAAGTTAGTTCCATATTTGCCATTTCAAATGATTTCAAACAGTTGTAATAGCTTAAAATGATCCTTCCTTTCAAGGCACATATTCAATGATGTAGATTTGTGAGGTCTCTTTGAGGCGCCTATCTAGGTTGTAGAGGTAGAAATAGGCGCCTTACCCTTTTGGCCTTAATTCTGTCATTTTTGTGACTCCAAACAATTGAACATGACTTAGAATGGCTCATTTTATCCAGGCGCCCACTCCAAAATGTTATTTCATGTATTTTTCTTCTAGGCACTCATTGAGGTGTGGAGAGACAGGCAAATGCGCCTAGCATACTTGGCCTATTTTTGGCATTTTGATGGTTTTAACTTAGTGAATAAGTGTTTAGAGGATTTCTCACCTCAAAATGACATCAAATTTCATAGTTTTAAATCCTCCTTTTACAAGGCGCCCAAACTCATTTCTCCTTCCTAGACGCAATTTGATGACCAGAATCACTAGAAATGGCGCCTAACATACATGAGGGATTGATAATGTTCTAAGGTGCACATTGTTGATGCTCAGGGTGTGAATTGGCGCCTTAGTTCTAGCTTGCTTCTTGACACTTCAAATGATTTCTACTCATGTTTGGACTTCATAGAGACTTCATTCTCACCTCTAGGCGCAACTTTAGGTTGTTACAAGTGTGAAATGGCGCCTTGAGATAGATGAGTGTCTCCTTCACCTTTTAATGTGTTCAAACCTTGTAGGTATTCTTAAAAACTTCACCCAAGCCAACAATCTTTCAAAGCTTGTATATTCAAGTGGATTTCATCCTAGGTGCAATCTGAGGTTTGAATAGGTGGGAATAGGCGCCTAACTCATGTTAGCTTCCAAACTTTCTTAGTAAAATGCTTCGAATTCCTCTTAAGCGCAATATGAAGGTTGTAGAGATGTGCATTAGCGCCTTCTTATGAATAAGGACTTACTCCAAGTTAGGCGCATATTTAAGTATGATGGAACTAAGAAGGGCACCTAAATTAAGTTGAGGCGCAAATTGATGATTACAAAGCTCTAAGGTGCCTTTTGATGATAGTGGAGGTATGATATGGCGCCTTGGTATAGCTAGACATTTATTTGAACTTTTAATGATTTAGACCATTTGGCATGTTCATAAGGAGTCCCAGACCCTCAAGCACCCTCCAAAGATGAAGAATTCAATCATATTTTGCCTAGGCGCCAAAGTAGGGTTGCATTGATGGAAAGTGGCGCCTAACTTATAATGATGAATCATATTCAACTTGAGGCGCATTCTAAGGTCCATAGGGATACAAAATAGCGCCTAGGACTACAAGGATGAATCAAACACTTGTTCAAACTCCATCAAAAGACCACTTCATCCTTAGGCGCTCATATTGAGGTTATCCATTTAACTCTGTTATCAAGGCGCCATAATGGATAGTTTTGACACAAAAATGTGCCTCCTCTAATGATAATCTCAAGCCCTTTACTAGGTGCACTTTTGTGATGAGTAAAACATGAAATGGCACCTAGACCTAAATGCCTTTACCTTCTCAAATTTTGAATGTTTAAGGCCTTTTAACATCAATTTCAATCAAGGCGCCTTGGTTTTAAGCTCTCCTTGCCCAAGGCGCACATCTAGGTTTCTACTTTAGGCGCACTTATGGGTTTGCAGAGATGAGAAAACGCGCCTAACTTCTTGGAGCAAATTCGCGCCTAGAAAACAAAAGTCCCCAGGGTAAGGTATATTGAAAAATATATTTAAGTATTCTCTAAACTTATACTTTAAATACTTTTCAATATACCTTTCGAGATGTTTGAGATAGGTCTCAGATCCACCGGATTTAACATGTAGATTCCAGATTTTGAGGGATCCACCAGATTTCAGACTTAGTCAATTTTTCAGGATTTCCAGGATATCAGACTTAGTCATTTTCAGGATCTCAAACACACATCAGGATACTATGATTTCCACCAGGAAGTTAATGACTCTTGAATAAAACTGAATAGAAAACTCAAGAAACTATTCCTCACTTAGGCAACAAACCATTGACTTCATCATGCAACCAATCCTAAGACATCATCAAAGGCTTAATGCAAAGCATCAGAGCTAAAAAAAAGGGGGTCCCCATTTGCAATGGGGCGATGTGTGATTATGTCACAACAATACCCTGAACGAAGATCAATCTTGGAGAAGTACATTGCCCCATGTAACTCATCAAGCAACTCATCGATCCTGGGAATGGGATACCTGTTCTTGATTGTCTTCTTGTTCAAGGCTCTATAATCAATACACATCCTCATGGTGCCATCTTTCTTCACCAAAACAACTGAAGAAGCAAATGGATTGGAACTAGGCCGAATGTGTCCCATGTCAAGTAACTCTTTTATCGTCTTCTCAATCTCCTCCTTGAAATGCCACGGATGATGATAATGTGTAGTAATGACGGGCTTGGAGCCCTCCTCTAGCTCAATGACATGCTCAAATCCACGATTTGGTGGCCTACCAGGAGGAATGTCTCCAAACTCCACACTGTGCTTATCAAGCACCGACTAAATGTCTACATGACACTCTTGATTAATGGAAGAAGATTTGGAAGATACAAAACACTGGGCTGCCCATGCAACATCATCATGTCTAAACAATGTTTCCATCCTTCTCGCTGAAACAACCCTAGGTCCTCGATCTGAAGGTGCTCTCAACACAATCTTCTTCCCATTTGACATAAACTCAAGCTCCATCTTTTGGAAATCTTGTATGTATCTACCGAGTGATTGTGACCACTGGACTCCCAAAACAATGTCAATCTCACCAAGTCCTACCATATAGAAATCATCAGTCAATGTATAGTCACCCATCTGAATGCTGAGCTGGGGTACCCTCTTAGTGCAACTCATGGTAAAGCCATCTGCAACTTGCACATTGAATCCTGCAAAGTCCTCGGTCTGTAATCCCCTCTTCACAACCAATCCCTCATCGATGAAGTTGTGAGTAGCTCCATTGTCAATCAAACAAGTGACCCGTTGTTCGTTAAGGACTCCTTTCACATGAAAGGTATGATATCTAGGTACTCTTGAAATGGATGCAATGGTAACATGTCCTGTATCATCTATAGTGTTAGGCTCAAGCTCTAATTGTGGTGGCTGCTCCACATGATCATCATCACTATTCGAACTAGTATCCTGTATAGTCTCACTCTCCACATCAGAAGTGACCTATATGAGATGTGCCTTGCCTTTACCAAGGCATCTATGTCCTGGTTCCCAAGGCTCCTTACAAGAAAAACAAAGTTTCTTCCTCCTTAATTCATTCTTCACTTCATTAGCCATCTTAGGTGTGTATCTAGGCTGATTAATTTTTTTCTGATTTGAATTAGAGCCTTTGAAGCTTTTCTTTTGTGGTTGAAATGATGTAGGAGTAGTATCAAGGTCAAGTGCAAGCTCAATTGCATCATCAAGTGTATGAGGCTTATGAGCCTTCACCAAACCCTTCAACTTATCATTCAACCCTTCTACAAACAACATTGTCATCTCTTTTCTGACATGTCAGAAACCATAACAACAACCTTTTGGAACTCATTGATGTAGGGATCCACACAACCAATCTCTCATTTGTGTCAAATCCCAGTAGTAGACCTCTACATCCTTCCTGTCAAACCTAGCAATGAGTTTGCGTGTAAACTCCTCATAAGAATTGATCATTGTATGGTTTTGTGTCGTAAGTCCATGATGCCTCCGATCATAAGCTACTCCCTCCAAATGCATGGTTACAAACTGTATAGCCTTGTCTTTCCGCATTGGTTTGAGAGTGAGGAATGTATCTATGTCATGACTCGATGTTTTCCAATTAAAGATTGGAAAGGTTCGATAGATCTCATTGCATTTCACATTCCATCCTTGAAAGACATTCAAATTTTCCATGATGCAAACAAGAAGGAAATCTGATCAGTTACTTGGCATTAAGACACAATCCGTATCATATAAGGCCGATAGTGGCATCCACAATGGGTCAAATGATATAGCATATGCATGGTTAGAACTAACTAACACCTTCATATTAAGTGATGAATAGAAGGATCGATCAAATTGTGTTAAGAGCCTAACTAATGATCGATTAACAAGATGACTCTAAATAAAAGGTGGCGATCATTACTAAAGCAACACATCCATTCGAATTGGATTCAAATATAAATAAGTAGGTCGATGGATGGGAAACAGATCATAATAAGCATAGTTCGAATCATAAAATAAGAAGAGGGAATAATACATTCATAATACACAGCGAATCATAGAAGATCGATTCCCAAGAGGGCCCCGATCTCTTCCTTCAACTTATACAATTGCCTTTCATTATAGCAGCCAGTACCAAGTATAAATTCCAGAAAAGAGGCATCAGTAATATTACAGCAGTAGCACCGATCATACATTCGGCCACTTTATAATTAGAGAGCACATAATTGTGATCATTATGATCGCACCTATATATTTATATACAGATATTATTGTCAAGCCTGCAGGCCAATCACATCAACTCAGCCACGAGATCATATCAAGGTATGCACATTACATTTAACATCTCTTTACTGTTTATAAACTGCTTAATGTTTAATTCAATAATATGATGAATATGAATGAGTAAATGTCTTACAATGAAAGTGCTGACAATTACATGAAATAAGCTATAACAGTGATATAATATCATGTGCCATGAATGTAATCTATTAGTCTCATATGGGAAAGTGAGCATGAGATGCCTAAGAGGCCAATCATGGGTATATAGAGGCCTTTGTCACATGCTGGTACAAAAGGTACCCATAGTGCAAAGGATATTTATCATAGAGGCCTTTGTCACATGTTGGTACAAAAGGTACCCATAGTGCAAAGGATATTGATATAGTGGCCTTGGCTGCAAAGGGTGCAAAAGGCATTCCTAGTACCAAGGAATCTCATAGAGGCCTTGACTCCAAGAGTACAAAAGGTACTCCTCGAGTCTAAGGATAGAGATAGAGGACCCATTATGGATAGTGGCAAGCATCATCTCACCTCTCTCATATGAAGCTAATGATTAATACATGGGAAAGTGATAGAGAATGGAAATGCATTTTGATAGAGATCATGACATTTAATGATAGAGAATATGAAAGATATATTGATAGTGAACTTAAGAGGGAACATGTGAAATATCTATAATGATAATGATTATAAGATTAGTGATAGAAAATGTGTATTGATAGGGATCATAAGATTATGCATAGGAGATATGAAATGATAAATCATAAGGGCAATGTTCTTACGTGATTTGAATATATCATATATCTATTGCTATAAATGAAATCAAGAGGGTTTAGTGTACTAATGTTTTCTTCTTGCGAGTTGAAATTGTTTGCAAGGTTGTGAAAATTTGGACTTGCGAGAAGGGGACATTACAAGTGGTATCAGAGCCATCGACCTGCCATCCTGTGAAACAATCTTATGCAAGCATACACTAGGAGGAATCGTCAACTCTTAGAAGAACAAATGAACAACGAGATGGGAGCCTTCATGGAAGCAACTACCAAGGCAATGATGGACCAAAACGAAAAAATCACTAAAGCCATGATGGAGCAAAGCGAAAAGACAACAGAAATGTTTCTAGAGGCACTCCAAAAGGTGGGTAACATTACGAATCAACCAAAAACTCACTCAACAAATGGAAGAGAAGTAGGATCTAATCATTCCGAGAATAGCCATACTTCATCCAATCCAAGGATTCCCATACCATCTTTTCTTCCGGAAGAGGAAACATCAAGAATGGAAGAACCCACTTCAAACTCAATAAGCACAGATGACATTGCAAGGGCTTATGCAAGTTTGGAACCCGAAGTGAGGAGAGTAGTGTCATTCAATGACTATAGCAATTCAAGAAGGAATGAATTGGTAAGAAGGGAAAGAAGACCTCTTAATAACGATTTAAAGCACAAGGCGAACAAGGTGAATCTTGCAAATTTTGATGGAACCAATAGAATCACACCACATGCATGGCTTCAAAAATTGAATGACTACTTCTTACTTAGCTCGATGATGGAAAGAGATGCACTTCAATTCGCCATTTTGCACTTGGAAGGCTTAGCCTATGAGTGGTGGCATAATGGAAAACACACCCAAGGTCACGAATCCATCACATCCTATGCGGAGTTTTCCAAGAAATTTATCAAGAAATTCGAGACGTCACCTGCAACAAGATTTCAAGGATTTGACACAAGTAAGGCAACGAGAAACGGTGGATGCATACATCAATGAATTTGAGAAGATAGCCATTCGTGTCACCGGAATTGAAAATGAACAACTTACATTCCTATTCGTAGAGGGATTGGATGAGAAGTTGAGAGGTTTAGTGGGAGCACTCAAACCCACCTCACTTGATGATGCCATTGAAATGGCGCTTCATCTAGAAAAGAGTAAACCCTCTCTATCATCATCAAAACCTCTCCATAAGAAAGGAAATTTTGATAAGGATCCATGCCGTAAATGTGGAGAACCGTGGAAGTCGGGACATATATGCCTAAGGAATGAAAATGGACACGAGAAGCCCATCTTCCTTACAAGGACCGTGAAGAACTAAAAGAAAAGGGCCTTTGTTTTGATTGCAAAGAAGCATGGAAACCCGGACACAAGTGTAAAGACCCCACAAAAGGAAACACGTGTTTTAGATATAATGAGATATGGGAAGCCGGACATAAATGTGGGAAAAGAGCTCAAGCACACAATATAGAAATCATAATCGACAAAGAAATTCAGGAAGAAAATGAAGCAACTTCAAATAAAAGAAGGAAAGAAAATTGATCTTAAAATCTAGTGTCCCGAGGAAATAGGGATTGCGTGAGGACAAGCAATCTCAAGAGGGGAGCCTGTCGTGACTCGTTGTTTTCCAATTAAAGATTGGAAAGGTTCGATATATCTCATTGCATTTCACATTCCATCCTTGAAAGACATTCAAATTTTCCATGATGCAAACAAGAAGGAAATCCGATCAGTTACTTGGCATTAAGACACAATCCATATCATATAAGGCCGATAGTGGCATCGACAATGGGTTGAATGATATAGCATACACATGGTTAGAAATAACTAACACCTTCATATTAAGTGATGAATAGAAGGATCGATCACATTGTGTTAAGAGCCTAACTAATGATCGATTAACAAGATGACTCTAAATAAAAGGTGGTGATCATTACTAAAGCAACACATCCATTCAAACTGGATTCAAATATAAATAAGAAGGTCGACGGATGGGAAACAGATCATAATAAGCATAGATCAAATCATAAAATAAGAAGAGGGAATAATACATTCATAATACACAGCGAATCATAGAAGATCGATTCCCAAGAGGGCCCCGATCCCTTCCTTCAACTTATACAATTGCCTTTCATTATAGCAGCCAGTACCAAGTATAAATTCCAGAAAAGAGGCATCAGTAATATTACAGCAGTAGCACCGATCATACATTCGGCCACTTTATAATTAGAGAGCACATAATTGTGATCATTATGATCGCACCTATATATTTATATACAGATATTATTGTCAATCCTGCAGGCCAATCACATCAACTCAGCCACGAGATCATATCAAGGTATGCACATTACATTCAACATCTCTTTATTGTTTATAAACTGCTTAATGTTTAATTCAATAATATGATGAATATGAATGAGTAAATGTCTTACAATGAAAGTGCTGACAATTACATGAAATAAGCTATAACAGTGATATAATATCATGTGCCATGAATGTAATCTATTAGTCTCATATGGGAAAGTGAGCATGAGATGCCTAAGAGGCCAATCATGGGTATATAGAGGCCTTTGTCACATGCTGGTACAAAAGGTACCCATAGTGCAAAGGATATTTATCATAGAGGCCTTTGTCACATGTTGGTACAAAAGGTACCCATAGTGCAAAGGATATTGATATAGTGGCCTTGGCTGCAAAGGGTGCAAAAGGCATCCCTAGTACCAAGGAATCTCATAGAGGCCTTGACTCCAAGAGTACAAAAGGTACTCCTCGAGTCTAAGGATAGAGATAGAGGACCCATTATGGATAGTGGCAAGTGTCATCTCACCTCTCTCATATGAAGCTAATGATTAATACATGGGAAAGTGATAGAGAATGGAAATGCATATTGATAGAGATCATGGCATTTAATGATAGAGAATATGCAAGATACATTGATAGTGAACTTAAGAGGGAACATGTGAAATATCTATAATGATAATGATTATAAGATTAGTGATAGAAAATGTGTATTGATAATAAGATTATGCATAGGAGATATGAAATGATAAATCATAAGGGCAATGTTCTTACGTGATTTGAATATATCATATATCTATTGCTATAAATGAAATCAAGAGGGTTTAGTGTACTAATGTTCTCTTCTTGCGAGTTGAAATTGTTTGCAAGGTTGTGAAAATTTGGACTTGTGAGAAGGGGACATTACAATCTAGCTTGTGAACCTAGGCTCTAGCACTTGTCTTACCACTGCCATCGAAGTTAGGTAGAGGTACCTTGTTCACAGCTTCCTTGAATTCCTTGTGTTGCCTTGCTTGCCTTCTAGGTCTTTGCTCTACCCTTGATCTTCTTCTATCCTTTCTTTGGTTCATGTATTGATTGAAGTTTAGATCCTATTTGATTTCATCGGGAAGTGCTCTATACTCATCATGTATGGTAACCAACTCATCCGCCAATGGTTGCTCTTCCTCGTCCTCAATAACCTCTTCCTCTTCTTCTTCTCTTGGAAGAAATGTGGGCAATGGTGTATCCATTATAGTAGTACGTGTTCTCCCAACACGAGGTGTACCTACTACACTACCTTCACCTGTAGGAGCTGCATTAAGTCTCATATTACCCATGGCTTGAGTTATGAACTGCATCATCTGCTGTTGGGAAGCCATCATTTGAGCTAAAGCATTATTTGTTTGTTGTTGTCCTGCTGCCATATCCGTTTGACCTGCTGCTATATCCCTCAAGATATCTCCAACATTCCTATCATCTCTTGGCGGACTCCCATCTCTTCTTCCTCTCTCCATGTCAAACTGATTTGTACCTGCAATTGGAGTCTCTTCTGCTTGATTATCTTGCTGGCCTGCTCTTCTTCTAGTGTAATACCTGTGTGGACCAACGTCAGGTGGTTGCATATGAAGATTCTAAACCCTCAAGGCTTACAAGATCAAAGCTCTGATACCACTATAAGAACCCTTACCAATTCTGCCTTGTTTTTTTTGATTGCTGGCTTGATTTTCTGATTTAGTTTTTTGTTTGATTTTGATTGGGTTTTTGAATGTTTCATTGCATAAAGGGTTTTGCCATGATGTGATAACAATACAAAAACATATTTGCATAGAAACAACACAATATAGATGACTGAAAATGAAATAGATAGTTTCAAATTGAAGATTTGAAAGATGTTACATCAACAACATACTTGGATGATGATATCATGCCAATCATATACATAAATGGAAGCTGATTACATAACAGTCATGAATGATCACAAATCAGATCTGATGTTGATTACAAATGTGGTTCTCAATGGCCAAAAACCCTCCAAGATGAGGCGATGACTCCCAATGATATCCGCCTAGGTTAGAAGGATGACCAATGATGAGATGATTGTAATGTTCCCTTTTTGAGCCATTATTGCAAAGTGACCTTGACATTTGGAAAGTTGGCTACAATGACTAAAGTGACTTAGATATTTGGAAAATTGGGAAATAACTTAAAGCTTGGAGAATGGAAAGTCACTTTCAAAGGGAAAAGGAAAATATGACAAAATAAAATAATATTTTATTTGTCAAAGTGGAGGAAGGAAAAATAAATAAAATATTAATATTTTAATATTAATATTTTATTATTAATATTTTAATATATAATGGACGCTCCACTTGGGTAAAATAAAGAGAAAATAAAATAAATTAAAATGACAAAATAAATATAATATTTTATTTATTAAAATATTATATTTCTTCGAAGGTGACCGCCCAAGTGTGATATGGGAAAAATAATAAAATATTAATCTTTTATTATTTTATTTTGGCCGCCCAAGTTGAGGAAGAAAAAAGAAAAATAAAATAAAATAATATTTTATTATGGAGGTGGACTTGTAAGCAAAATAAAATAAAGTGAATTTGGGCACCAACTTGTGGCTTATAAAATGGGTGTTTGGGAGTCATTTGGAACATATTGTGAATTTGTCATTTGGAATTTGGAGATTTTTTCTTTGGCTATAACTTCTGGTTCAGCTTGTTCTGAGGACGAAAACCCTTAGACATTTGTGGTTTGGACGAAAACCCAACACCACTTGAGAGGTAAATCCACCTAGGGTTTACTATTGAGCATAATTGCAGGTTTTTGGCATTATTGAGGAGCTGGAAAAGACATTTATTTGCAGGTTACAGCTGCTAGGATTTCATCACCAAATTTGTGAGATTGTTTCAATACAAATTTGGGAATTATAATCAGCTTTGTTGGAGGGTTTAATTGCAGATCTGAGTTTCCATATTGTTGGTTGCTAGGGTTTGAACATCATTTGATATCATTCGGAGTTATTTGCAGATCTGGGCAGATATATAGGAAGATCCTGGGTTGTTTGAGGAAGAAATACATCCATATCCATCGCCTAGGGTTTCTAGCAACATTTGGAATCTAGCGCTCAACATAGGAGGCAATCATGGCACTTGAATGAAGGATTTTAGTTACTGTTTACATCAGACATTTCTGATTTGACAGATCAGAACTTTGAAGCCACATTTGTCATTTCATTGGCATCCATTATCCATCTGTTGGCATCTAGGGTTTGAGCACTCCATCCCAAGTCTAATCACTGCCCTAGAAACCTATCGCTGCCTATTTGGAGGAGTCTTTGGTGAAGAAATCAGTGTTACAACAGTCACTTCTATATCAGAAATTAATTGCAGCAGTTTATCATTTGTATCAAACATTCATTGCAGCAGTCCAACAGTCATGTTGTGACCTAATCACACATCGCCCGATTGCAAATGGGGACCCCCTTTTTTTGAGCTCCGATGCTTTGCTTGCGTTTTGGATGATGTCTTAGGTTCGTTTCCTTGGCCAATCCAACAATGAGTCTCTCCTAGGAGGTTTTGCTTAGAACTAGAGGTCTCACTTGGAACATGAATTTGCAATAATGAAGAGTCTTGATCAAATTCTATTCAAAGGGGAAACAAGGAAGTCATCCGTCAAGGTTCAAATGAACACTGAGAACCTGATGCATGTTTGAGATCCTGAAAATGACTTAAGTTTGATATCCTGATATCCTGAAAATCCTGAAAATGACTAAGACTGATATCTTGATATCCTGAAAATCCTGAAAATTGACTAAGTCTGAAATTTGGTGGATTCTCCAAATTCTATAATCTACATGTTAACTCCTATGGATCCAGGACCTATCTCAAACATCCTGGAAGTATATTTCAAAAATATTTAAAGCACTGAGCATATAATTAAATATATATTTCAAATATACTTCCACCCAGGAATACTGGCTAAGTACTCTAGAGGAGGACAAAATTTTGATCTAGTGCGCTCTTATTTTGGGAGATCGAATTTGCCATCTAATGCGCCAATTTCAAACAAAGATCAAACCTTCATCCAGTGTGCCACTTTCAACTGGAGGACAAAATCCTCAACCAATGCGCCCTTGAGAAGGAAGGAGAATTGAAGTTTTATGAACATCTTGCAACCGGAGATCAAAACATTGATCTAATGCGCCACTTGGGTGTGAAGTTCAATTCAAATTTTATAAGACTTTTTAAGCGAAGATCAAATTTGTCATCCAATGCGCTAAGAGATGAGGTTCTTGTTTCAATTTTTAGGAAGGCATTCAAATCTTGATCTAGTGCGCTTAGAATGAGGGATTTAAATTGCAAGTTTCGTGACACCTTTTTTAACCGGAGGATGAAATTGTCAACCAATGCACCCTCATCAAGGAGTGAAAAATAGTGAAGTTTTAAAGTGAAATTTTAAGAGAAGATCAAAATGCTGATCCATTGTGCCAAAGGATAGGGGGGCTGTTTAGAATATGCAAAAGGTGTGATTTCAACCAGAGATCAAAATCTCCATCCAATGCGCCAAGATGGAGGAAGTTCGTTTTGATTGTTAAAGTGTAAATTTTGTGAAAATTTTAAAGAAGGATGAAATTTCCATCCAATGCGCCATTATTGGTGAGGTTTTATGAGAGCATTCAAACAAGGATCAAAATTGTCATCAAGTGCGCCATCATTGATATGTGGTTTGACTAAAGCTAAATGAAGAAATTCAAACGAAGGATGAAATTATGATCTAGTGCGCCACTTTGGTGTGAGGATGAATTGAAGTTTTATGAAGGTTTTTTAAGTGAAGATCCAAATCCTCATCCAATGCGCCACCTTGTGTGATGTTAAGTTCAAGTTTTGTGAAGACTTTCAAACCAAAGATCAAAATCCTGATCTAATGCGGCATCTTTGGAGTGTGATTTAACTTAAGTTTTGATATCTTTTCAACCAGAGATCAAAATCCTCATCTAATGCGCCTAGACTAAGGGGGTTGGTTGAAGTTTTGTAAAGGTGACATTTCAAGCAAAGGGCGAATTTACCAACCAATGCGCCACTATGGATAAAGTTTAGTTTAAGTTTCATAAGAGTATTTCAAGAGAAGATTAAACTCCCCATCTAGTGCGCCATCTTGGGACTGTGGTTTTAATTCAAATTTTTCGGACATCTTTCAAGAGAAGAATGAAATCATGATCTAGTGCGCCAACTTTGAAGTAAGGATTGATTTAAGTTTTTTATGAGTTCATTCAAGAAGAGATCCAATTCCTCATCTAGTGCGCTTCAAAGGGGAGAAGTAAGACAAATTTTCAAAGGAGTAAAGTCTGATTTTAGTCTAATTAAATCTGATTTTGACTAAGTGTTGAAGGGTTTTCATCAAAAGGCAGTCAATTGTAAGTCTGATCTGTAGGTTTAGTGTTCTGATTTTTCATTTTCAGCAGACTTATTGACTTCAAGAAGAAAATTGATCTATAGGTTTAGTGTTCTGATCTGTAGGTTCTTGAAAAATCAGATTTTAATAAGTATGAAAGATTAAAAGTGTTCAAAATGATTTCTATTTGCTATGAGATTCGATACTTATCAATGATTTAATTATTGTTTTCTCTGTGTTATAGAAGGATTGATGGAGCTAAGGAATCATCTAAGGAGAAGCACTTGGAACCACCTTCATGCTAGGAGTGAAGTGAAGATAGAAGATAGCTACTCCAAAGAATCACATCAAGATCATCATGCCGGAACACTTCATCATCCACATCAAGAAAGGACATCCATCCATCACTTCATGTTCCATCAATCTTCAAGTCTTTCAGAAGTTTCTCACTCCATGTTATCTATCAAGCATCATCATATCTACACTACTCTCTACATGAAGAAGCATCAAAGAGATCAACACATATCCTACAAGAGAAGAAGAATCACAGAGTTAGACAGATGAGCAACATACATCATACATTCAATTTACAATGAACAATACAAGATCAACAATGATGCATTCTCAAAACATTCAAGTTCATCAAAGCAATCACATTCGAAGACATCACACAGATGATGCAATTTGGGAATATGCTGAGATGGCACCTACGTGGCAGATACACATCATCATTCAATCACAGTTCGCCACATCATTCAACAAGAAAGAAGCCAAAGAGGGCGTCCATGTGGAAGATACTCAAAAGATTCCATTTTATCCTTATCTTCTTGGAAAGCGTGCATTCATTGCCTCTCTTATATACTAAAAATAGCAAGTTGTTGTAACTAATTGCTGAGATGGCATGATCTGGGCCCTTGGCTACTTGAGTTGATCTAGGCCATTCATTGTAATTCTGGACCTCTATATAAAGGCCTTGTTGCCTCATTTGTAAAGTTAGTTCAGTTAGAAAGTTTGTAGTAGTAGAAGAGACTCTCGAAGTTCTCTGAGAGTACTTGAAGTTGTAAATATTTATCAAGATTAATGCAAAGACATTGGAGCTTGTTTGGTGTTAAGTGTTGTCTTGTGGAATAACATGGTTTCTTGTATCTTGATGAAGTGGAGAGATGTTTCTAAGTACATTAAAAGTAGATTAGTAGCTCATTGATGTTATGCATGTTGTATTGAATATTTGATCAACTCCTAGCTCATGCTTTTGACATTCATTGTTGGTGAAGTGTTGTGTAAAACTAGTCTGAGCCTCTTGCTTAAGTTCGGTTGTGGATGCTTGTTTGAGCTGCGCCGTTTGATGGGTGCTTATGTGAGCTTTCATGATTTGAAAACCTTTCGCTATCCTTAGGAGATTGCACCAACTCCACGTAGTTGTAGGCATCCTTGGCGAAGTGGAGTTAGGTTGATTAAGGAGTTTGTCTATTCATGCATCATCATTGCCTCATTGACCTTAGACTAGTTTCTCTGAACCCTTGTCTTTTTCTTTATCATTGAAGCATTGTACATACATCATCGACACTGAAAGGAGAAATAAGCTAGATGAAGTAAGAAGTCTGCGTAAGTCCCTTTGTGATTAACAACAAGATCACATCAATTCACTGAGTTCATCCATCACAAATCATAAGTAAGGAACCTTGAAGTTACTTCATTGGATCGCATCGATTAGCCTTTGAAGAACTTTATTCAAGAGAGAGTGGGATACTTAGTGCTTTACTCTATTGTTGTGTTGTCTAAAAACAATCATCAACAAGTCATTACATCAATTTGGGTAACCATTAAAGCTCTTGGAGATAGCTGTCTATGCTGGAAGTGATATATGAAGGTGTATGACATGTATTTTGGTATGTAAGAAATTATATGTTGCTGATATAAAATTCTGAGTATTTCTGAGTACTGTTACAGCCCTGAAAACATTGTAATTTCAATGGACAATTCAATTAGAAAGGCATGTTTGGGTTACTATCAATTGTATGTTATAATATTCTATCATTTATTTCCATTATACATGTTATTTTGGCATTAGATTGCATATATATATATATGTTGTTACATGTAATGTCCCCTTTTAGGATATTATTGATTTCTTAACCTGCACACAAGAATAACTACTAGAAAGGGACATTAGCAATATTAAAGATCAATAAATTAGAATATAGCAATGAAATCAATACATCATAACATAATTAATGATATAGCATAAATAATATTTAGTTCAACATATAGTTATCCAATCCTCAAGCCGATCCTATGATGGTTCCCATAGGAATACTCGCAAGTTAGAGTATGATGGAGGGCACGCTTCCTACCTATCACCTCTTATGTCCACCTTGGCGGCACACCCTACCAATATCAAACTCAAGGCTCAAGAGTGTGATGGAGGGCACACTTCCTACCTATCACATCTTGACAAGAGCATGATGGAGGGCACACTTCCTACCTATCATCTCTTGATGAGGGCATGATGGGGGGCATGCTTCTCACCTATCATCCCTTTAACATAACTTGATGAGAGCATGATGGGGTCATGCTTCCCACCTATCATCTCTCGTGGACTGGAAGGACCAACCTTCCTACTTGCCTCTATACCCCTATGCAACCTAACATAGTTTGCTTGTAATGAATAAGATAATTAATTATAAGTACCTCTTGATCAATAAATATAGTTCAGTTCAAGGATGGCAATATATCCTCTTGCTGTATCACAATTGTTTATATGACTTGATTGATTGATAATTCCAATCTGCTGCTATATATATATGTGAGGGTGGTTGATTTATATTTCTATATGATCCTTCCTATACTAATGCAGATCTGAATATTAATTCATATATATATATATATATATATATATAATTTAGACCTATCTTCTCTTCTTCTTAGAATTATATCTTATTCACCTTTAGAATATATATATATATATATATATATATATATATTCTTAACTCAGAAACTATATATATATTTAAATTCAGAAATATATTATTCACTTGCTTGCCTAGAACTCATATTCAGAAATATCTATATATATATTATTAACTCTCTATATATTTCCCCTACTCTCCCTCACACTAACCTTACTTTTATATCCTTATGAAGGGAGGCATCCCTTTGAAGGATGATGCCCCTTCGTAACAATCGCTGCTCTTATTAGATCGCAGCCTTTACAACAATTTCCTTAATATGTGATTGCTGCCTTTGACCAATACATAATCGCTGATAGGTCTATGTTCATCCACGCTGCCTTAGCCCTTACTTAAATTCACTTGCATTACCTTCTAATATATATTTTGTTTGGTTAGATTCGCTGCTGCTTTAAAATGTACATCATTTTATATATTATATAGTATATGCAAATATATTTAGTATATGTAAATATATATATTTATTTATATATATATATACTTATAGCATTAATATATTATATTATAATAATTATAATAATATTTAAATTACTAATATATATATTTATTATTTATATAATTTAATAATATATATTATATATTATATTTAGATTATTTATATAATAATATTATTTAATATTGTTTATTAAATATTATATATTAATAATATTATTTATATGTATTAAATATTAATACATACGTAATTATTTCTATTCAAATTGACTAAACATCGTATTTCACGAAAGTGACTTCACCGTCTTTTATGATGATGTTTAAATCTTTAATTTAAACAATGCCTTAATAGCGGGACATTACATTACAAATAAGCACATTCAGAAATAAAAAAATCAGATCCCTTGCCAAGTGTTTGACAAAATGTCAAATCAATAAAATTAGACATTTCAGGGCAGATTTGGTAGGGGATCTTACAGATATCCCGCTGTTCTAACACAGATCTCTGATCTACAAAGATTGATAACAAATTTGATTGCAAAATCCTTGCCAAAACAAACCCTAAACTCCTCCAAAAGGTGGCGGCTAAGTCCAAGAATGGAGCGATGGATCATTGCTGCTCTCATTTTTGCCATGCGGACACTTAGAAGCGAAATGACCAAATTTACCACAATTAAAACATTTATACTTGCCCTTGTGCTTGCCATATCCTTTCTTGAACTTTCTTTCAAAATGGACTTCCTGTGCTTACAATCCATTGCTGGAGCTATCGCTTGATTCATACTTTTTATTCCTTGTCATCTTTGAAGCTTTAAAGGCTACCTTCTTTTTAGATGGTTGATCTACGGTTCTAATTTCATAGGCAGTAAGGATCCCATGTAGCTCATCCTTTGTTAGTTTGTTTAGATCTCTCATTTCTTCAATGGTTGACACTTTTGCATCAAATCTCATAGGAAGGGATCTTAGTATCTTTTGCACAATCACATTCTCTTCAATTGTTTCACCAAGTCCTCTTATAGTGTTCACGATCTCATCAACTTGAAGCAAATAAGAAGCTATATTCTCTTCTTCTTTCATTTTAAGGCTTTCTAACTGTCCCCTATGGGTTTGAAGCTTTGTCTTCTTCCCTTTGTCATCTCATTCATAAATCTTCTTTAGCTTATCCCACATCTCCTTAGCAGATTTGCAACTCATTACCTTTACGAACTACGATTCAAACAAACCACATAAAATAGCATTCTTAGCTTTGGCATTGTTTTCGCTAGCCTTCTTTCCATTCTTATCCGTAGGTGGAGATGCTGGAGTAGTATAACCATTCTCAACGGATTACCAAATATCAATCCCTAGAGCATTTAAATAAGTCTCCATCGTTATGTTCCAAAAGGCATAGTTTGTCCCATCAAACAGTGGTGCCCTGTTTGAAGAAAATCCATATCCTTCGTGTCCGTCCATGTGTTCGTCTAAGATATACCTTCAAGCGGTTAAGCTCTCTCCGAAGAAACCCGCTCTGTTACCAATTGATGAGCACACACTTATACTAAGAGGGGGGAGGTGAATCAGTATAAGACAAACTTTTACTTTTTCAAACTAACAACCACAATAACATCAATTGCAGAATATCATTCACTTAAGATCAACACAAGAAGAACACAAGATTTACGTGGAAACCCTTCCGGGAGAAAACCACGGCAAAATATTGCTTATATACATAATTCTCTTGTAAGCTTTGTAGGTACCAACCTACAGGAGACTCCAATCCCCTCTTGTACAATCTGTGAGCACCAACCCACTAGAGACACCAATCTTTATTTGTAGAATTCGTGAGCACAAACGCACTGGAGACACCAATCCCCGCAAGGCACCAACCTACGAACCCTTTAATGGATGATATGTCTTCACAAGATTTGAATGTCGATACACTTCCTCTCACAAATCTGATCACAACCCACACAATATCCTTCTTTCACAAATCTGATCACTACTCAAACAATATCCTTTCTTCACACATCTGATCCAAATCAGGCACAAACTCTTTTCACAAAATTGATCATAATCATGCATAAACTTTTTTCACAAAACTGATCATAATCATGGCACCATCTTCTCATAAATTTCTGCCTTGGTATCTGCCCAAACTTGTCCTTTATCTTTGCAAGATCTTCTTCTTTATCTCAACACAATCATCTTCTTTACAACAGCATAGATCTCCTTCTATATTTCTGCCTTTAACTCTTTTATATTTGTATAACCTTCTTCAGTATTTCTACCTCTATCTTTCCTATGCAGATCTGAGTGTGTCTTTGTAATGTTCCCTTCTAGCAAGCCAAAATTTTTCTTAACTTTGCACAAAATTTCAACTTACAAAGAGAACATTAGTAATCCAGTTATCATTTATTTCAACATATAATCATTAAGACTATAACACATTGATCATATTCACATTATATAATTCACTTCATCATCATGCATTATAACATTTCCAATTCATAAACACATTTTCTATCACTTATATTTCACATGTTCCTCTTAAGTTCATTATCAATATGTCTTTCATATTCTCTATCATGATATTTCACATTCTCTATCATTAATGTCATGATCTCTATCAATATATATTTCTCATTTTCTATCATTATCCATGCATTAACCCTTAACTTCATATGAGATGAGCTGATAGGATGCTCTTTGGCCAATCATGGGTCCACTATTAATCCTTTGACTCAAGGGGTGGATATTCACCAACTGGAGTCCAGGCCTCTATGATATTCCTTGGTATGAGGGGTGACTTTTTCACCAATTGGAACCAAGGCCACTATATAATAATCCTTTGGCACGAGGGGTGACTTTTTTCACCAACTGGAACCAAAGGCCACTTCCACTTGTCTAAGGGGTGCCATTGCACCAACTGAGACAAGGGCCATATCCGCTTGTCCAAGGGGTACCTTTTGTACCTACTGAGACAAGGGCCCTATCCGCTTGTCCAAGGGGTACCTTTTGTACCTACTGAGACAAGGGCCACTTATTACCCATGCTGGTTACTATACATCTCAGACTCACCATCTCATATGAGGTTAATGGATTAATCCCATTATTTAATATTAACAAGATCCCTTAAGTTAAGTTCTATATGCAATGCTTACAATTTAATTGTTCTATTTTGATATAGGGATCGCATATATAATAATCTTACCATTTATATTTACCAACTATAGATTGAACAAATTAAATATAAATACTTACTTACCTGTTGTAGCTTTACCTCAGATTTCTTACCTATTGCTTTCTATTTTCCAATGTTTTCCTTGCTCGATGGAATGACTAATGTAATTTTTATTGTATTGCTGCTGCTGTTTATATATTATATAATATATACTTCACACCCCTTTCCCATCATACTCCTTTATGCTCTTTTATATATTTCCAAGGGTTTACCGTGGGTAAAAGGATATACCCTTTCCAACCATTGTGGCTTTAACAATGTTTGTCTTTTTATTTATTTATTATTTATTAAGGTGATCGCTGGTGTCAACCAACTTAATAGCTGTATACATACTTTTATTTATATTTGATTGCCTTATATAAGATCATTGATTTTTTTTCATAGGAACTACTTCTTCACTTTATATAATTAAAAGATAATAATAATATTATTATTTATTAGATAATAAGTATTAATAATAATATATATTTACTTAAATATATACTTTACCAAAGCAATTTCACCGACTTTTATATGTTGTTTAAATCTTTAATTTAAACAATGTCTTAATATCGGGTCCTGATAGACTTTATAATATTTATAATAATTAACTTATAATATTGTATTTATGTTTATTCTTATATAATATAATAATATATATATTATAATAATATTTATTAATATTTATATTTATAAACATGTATTGTTATATTATAATCATAATAATAATTTATATTAATATTTATATTTATTATCATATATTGTTATTACATAATAATAATATGCTATTTTAATATTTATAATTGTTATTTATATTTAGAATATTTATAGATAATATCATATAATATTATATATATTTATTAATGGACTATGGCTAAATCTTTAATTTAAACAGTTCCTTGATATGGGGACATGACAGTCTTCTCTATTATCTCTTTTACACCCAACACACACCCTCCTTCACATTCCAAAACTTTATTTATATCTTCATATCTCTATGAAGAGATGTATCCTTTTCTAAAGATGATATCCTTTCAAAAGGACATGACTCTTCTTAGATCCCAATCACTGCCTTCCAAAACTGATTGCTACACTTGTTAATTATATTTGCTGCCTTAATGAATCGCTACACATCTTTATTAATCTTTAATCGCTCCTCCTCTCATTACATATTTCTCATACCAAATCGCACTTCTTCTCATAATTAAATTGCACCTTTTTCATTACATGTATCTCCTTACTAATCGCACCTCCTACTAACCGATTTAAATAAGACACTTTGTCTTATATGGGGAGCGCTCTTTAGAGAGGTTGGCCCAAATTTATTTGTCTTTTAAAACTTTAACTTTGGCGTTAAAGAGAGTTGGCCTTTTTCTGAACAGAAGTTCATCATATAAATGTCAACTTTGCATGGAGTCGACCATTTTGTAAGAACGTTTTTATGGCCTTTGGCCTATGTCGATTTCGTCCATATTAATCTCAAACTGATCTCATGTATCCATATCTCTTTTGAATAAACAATTTGCCTTCTCATATATGATTCCATGTAAATGTCTTTGCCTTCATAAAGTTGGCCCATAAATAACCAATGTTTAAATCTTTAATTTAAACATTCTCTTAGCACTATCTTCATGAGTAGTCGGCCATGATAGAGATCGGCCCAATATAGAAACTCCAATATGATCCTCCAAACAGTTTATCCAACTTGTCTTGGATATGCCACTGAATGATGATGACGATTACCTTGCATACAATGATATTGCTACTTGACATCAAATAACAATATGTCCACACACCATTGACATCTATGACAACGATCTTGCCAATAGTCTTGTCGATACACTCTTGGCATCACTGACAATATTTCCAACAAGTTGTTAGTTAATTCTCGAGTTTGCATCAGGTTCAAGTCAAATGTTTTGATCATTGCAGATACTTTGAAACTTTGACAATTTGATGCTCAAATCTAAAAACCCTCGTGTTGACTTCTTTGCATCAAACACTAACTCAAATTTTGCAACCCTAAATGTTCTGAAAACCCTTCGCTCTTCAGCAAACCCTAACATCTCTGAAAGACTGAAGAACCACTACTTTGTCTGATATATGTGAAATACTCAAACTTGAATTTTCTGTGGTGGCAAGTTCATGTTTGAAAGATGAGTTTTTATTTATGAACCTATCTTAGGGTTCCAAGATGAGGTAGAGAAAAATAGGTGGCAAAGGCACAAGGAATTTGCATTGGAGGAGATCTGCTTGGCTTCGACCCATGACAAGTGTGCTTGGAGGAGTTTTGTCATGGTAAAGCCAAGTGGAAAGTGTGCTTAGAGAAATTTTTAGATGACAAAGCCATAACAAAAGTGCACCTTAAATCCATTTGAAAACATTTCACATGCTGGGCACCCTTCACTTATATGTTTGCCATCATCTAGAAGGAGAAAGTCAGTGGCAAAGTCACTGAAAAATTGTGCCTCCTTTATGCCCTTTTAACCCTTGGCAGAGATCACTTAACTTAATGCCATTTTTCATCCTGCTGGTGGAGTTTTGAGAGAATTTGACCTGTTTTATACTTGGTGCGCTTTACTAAGGAATTTGCCCATTTGTCTTATGTTTGGGCGCTGATTCTAGGTGGCAAAGCCACTAGATTTGTGCGCCACCCTTTATGTCCTTTATTCCCTTTCATATGTTAGGTGCCTTTCACTAAAACTTTTGGCAACTCTTTACTGTTTTCAGGTGCAGATTTGCATGGTTAGGGCCACTAAAAAGTGCGCCATATTTCTGTTCTTTTCATCCTCATACCAGACACACATTTATGATCAATTTGCCATATTTTGGGCACAATTTACTAAGGGCTAGGCCATGCAAAAAGTGCGCCATTCTCTGCTGATATTGATATATGCTAGGCATGAATCACTTACCTCTTGACCATTTTTTATGTCTTTGGCACATATTTGTCAAGCTATTGCCACCAAGCAGAGATCACTTAACTATCTACCACGTTTTTTATTTTGAGGTGGACATTGATTTGCCACATGAAATGTGCACCTCAATCTGTTTTAACTGTTCTCTTCGTCCTCTAGGCACATTTCTCTTAATACTTTGCCACTATGCCTTGCTGTTTGGCAGAAAATGGAATGACTATGCCACTTGAAAAGTGTGCCATAACTTTACTTAGTCTCTTTTCCCTTGGGCATAGATTTGTGATGCATTTGTCATGGCTTTTGCTTCTAGAATGTGTACCTAACTTGTCTTAAGACCTTTTATATGCCTTGGCTTGCTTTTGCAAGATGTTGCCACTTTGAAACCTTCATAGCCTTTGCCATCAATCAGGAACCTCATCAATTTCACTCAGAATAGTGCGACCTTGAGCAATCTGAACGAGTTATTAGTTGAAAGTTGAAACAATGGACCAAGACACAATGACCTTGACTTGACACACAAATGATGATAAATTGATGACAGAAATGGACACCAAGTAGTACAAACATTGAATTTTGTATGGGTACCAACAGAAAGTTGGAAACCCTCTTGAAGCAATGCCCCCCCATGATATACATCCAAGGCTACATAAATCTGGCTTGACTTTTTATCCTAAATCAGGCCAATGCTTTGGCTGCAAAACAGATCTTTCCTAGCATCCGTCCCCAAAATGTGAGATTTGGTACACCAATTCTAACTAGAAATAGAAACCAAGTGGATAAGCTTTAAAACAAGACAGAACAGATTAATATAGCCTCACACAAGCACAAGGGAATGCAAGTTGCCAGTGTCTATACAGAAAGACAAGAATCTTTGAGAACTGTAAGAATACTAGGACCCTCATTCAATCAATTGAGAGTTAAATCCATAACACAATTCTTATATATCTCATGAACATAGCCAATAGCCACTCTTCCTCTAATATGCTGGACCATCAAAGAGCCATCAGCTGTTGAGGGGGACTCAGAAATAAATATCAAGAGAATTCAAGATGCAACATCGTCATCCACAGTACTCTGAACACACACATCTGATTGCAGATTTAAACTGGAAAAATGACATGATTTTTAAATCAAAATGTAGACTTAATGAGAAAGCTCCCAAATTGCAAAGTTAACAAAAGATGTCAGCATAATCAAGTAGTAGATTTCTTAGCCAAAGAAAGGACTCCACCAAGACCACCCTAGCATTGTGATCTATCAAGAGGGGAACTGATCGTTACCAATAAATATCCTAATCAGGGTGGCCTTAGAAAACCCCACCCTCACTGCTTCCTAAGCTGTTGTTCAACCACACAATAAATATTTTCATATTTTTTTACTATCTCTTAGTAACTCACTGTAATATCCGCAATGGGATCTGCCCTAAATTTCTGCACTTTAGTTTTCTGCTCAAAACCCTAATTTCTGATTTTATTTTCTGATTACAAACATGTGATCACAGCAAATATATATATGGCAAAATGATGCTACAAGTTGGCATTCATAACAAGCATGAATTACACCATGAAATACACAATGTAGGGTATCCAAATCCAACCACCAAGTCTGATTTTCTGAATAAAACCCTGCTGCTAGAAACTGAAAGTTCTGATCTGATTTTTACAATAGAATCTAGGGCACAAACATGACAAACAAAGCCCAGATTTCTGCACTGTAAATCAGACCAATAGAATATGTTGGTACATACCAGTTTACATGCAAAATTGAAGGCAAATGATCGACCCTAGCTGGGCGAATTCTACAAGAGGTGCGCCTAGGGTTTGCTGCTCCAAATCGCCTCCAAAACAAGTGAAAATGCCCTCAAAGATGGGTGCTCCAGATCTGCCCAAGTGTGGCGCTCCTAATTCAAGGATGCTACAAAATGCCACAAAGTTATGCTCCAAAACTGATCTCCAAATCTGATTATGCAATGAAGTTCTTCTCCTTCAAATGTCGCCAATGAAGCACAATTAGGACTCCGTGATGAATCCTCCACAAGGATGAGCTACGGTTTTGTCCAACTCACCACATTCCTAAGGGTTTTCGTCCTTGGAATGAAAGCTAGCAATATTGCAGCCAAATGAGATAAACTCAATGAGAAATTGTGATGTGAATGATGATGAAATGACTTGCAATTTACTTTCCTTTATATCCATCTTATCCTTCCCAAAGTTGGCCGACCTCCTCAAGTCATGATAGGCACCCAAAATACAAATTAAAGATTTGTTTTTCCTCCTTTCTCCTTGGTCGACTTCCTCCTAGGCGCTCACTTTGTTTTATGATCTTTTTTCTATTTTCTTTCCCTTATATCTTGGCTGACCTCATGTCAAATGGAATATTTTATTTTTATTTTTTCATCTTGTTCTCCAAGAGGAGAGCGAACCTCTTTTGGCACTTGTTATTACATCTTTGGGCTCTTCCTTGGTCGTCCACCTTACATGCTATGTAAGATCCCTTACAAGATCACCCTAAATTTCTGAACTTAGCCCTAGATTTCTGAACTTCAGAATTCTGCTTGAAACCCTAGAATTCTGATTTATTTTCCGATTTCAAACAAGTATGAACAGCGAACATATATATGCAAGATTTGCTCAAATAAACATGCCAATGATGAACCCTTATGACAATAGTATCAAGTATCAACCATAGACTTATCCACAATCAATTACATCAATCATATAGGCTCAATATGCCCAAATACATCTCAGAATTTTGCCATTACAAATCAGACCTAATAATAGGTTTGTACATACCAAAATGATATAGAA
The DNA here is from genome assembly GCA_027924645.1 of Cunninghamia lanceolata. Taxonomy (NCBI): domain Eukaryota; kingdom Viridiplantae; phylum Streptophyta; class Pinopsida; order Cupressales; family Cupressaceae; genus Cunninghamia; species Cunninghamia lanceolata. The sequence continues at coordinate 2,642,913 of BSBN01001031.1, read as the reverse complement.
TGATGCTCCACAAATCCTCTACAATGATGGCGCTTGGCCTGCTGCTATAGTTAGGGTTTAGAAAACCCTCAATGATGAAAAAATTGCCTCCAAAGGCCAAATCACTCTCCTCTAGGTGTGGCGCTCCAAATTAGGGTAAGCCCTAATGCAATGAACACAAAATGCCACAATAATGATCCTCCAAATTTGGCGCACAAGTCTAGGGTAAACACTAGTGCCAAATGAACACAAATGCCACAAGAAAATCTCCTACAATGCTGATCCAAAATCTGAATATGCAATCAAGCTCTCCTCCACAAGTCTCCAATGAAGTGCAATTATGAACTCCGTATGAGTCCACCTCCAAAGTGTGATTGGATTTTCGTCCAATCCACCTATCTTCCTTAAGGTTTTTGTCCTAGGAAGGTGCTGAACCAAAAACGGAAGCCAAGAGATAAATCTCCAATGAAAAGGAATATGAATGAATGATGATGGAAATGCCTCAAACCACTTTGTATTTATACATGAATCTTCTTTTCTCCTCAAGCTGGCCGACCACCTTGAATATCTTCTTTTTATTTTCTTTTATTTCCTTCTCCCTAGGCCAACCTCATGTAGGCGCCCAAAAGAACAAAAGAAATATTATAATTTATTTCTCTATTATTCCATCCGTCCATTCTCCAAGGGCGAACCACTTAGGCACATGATACCTCATATATTTGACCTCAAATGAAGTCGTCCTCCTCAAGGAAAAACATTATAAATTATTCTTATTTTTTCCAAAGGCATTTTCCATATTTTCTTCTATTTTCCATTCTCCTAGTTGGTCGCTTCACATTAGGGCAAATTATCTTAATTGTTTTGACTTCATCAAAACTCTCACAAAAATATACCAAATCATCTCCCGTGCTCATTTTGCCCTACAAAATTGGCTAAGTGTGGAATCTCGCTAATTAGGTCATTCCTTGAGCCCTCCGGCTTAGCCTACGGGAATAGGATAGGCTAGCCAACTCCACTAAGTGATCACTTCGAAAATGGGGACATGACATGCTATTTTATTTGGATTTACCTTATTTTTCCCCAAAGTCTCCAAAAGGCATTTCCGTCATTTTCTTCCTTCCTTTCATTTTTTCTTTCTCTCCCTTGGTCACTCATCTCTAGAGAAATTTTTAATTACTTTGACTTCTCCAATAAATCCGCAAAATTATACAAAGTCATCCCTTATGATCAATTTGCCCTAATAAAATTGGCTAAGTATGTAATCTAGCCAATTAGGTTATCCCCTTAGCCCTCTGGCTTAGCCTACGGGAATAGGATAGGCTAGCCAACTCCATTAGGTGATCACTCTAAAAATAGGGACATTACAGCCCTCCCTTCCCAGAATTGCTTGCTCACAAGCAATTGCAAACTTGGATACTGCAAAACATCCTCAAGTGGCAAGCCTCTCCATGCAATTAGGTACTCTGTTACTATCCTACTCCTCAACCTGTGGCTGTATCTCCCATAGTGAATATGAAGAATGATGTGCAACATGAGCTTCGGTGGCCAGCAATGAGACAAAACCAGCCATACACACTCAAGCGCAAATTGGCTCCATTCCCCAAATTTTGAAATTTTGCTCGTCCATGCAATTTGCCTGTGTAGTTGTAGGAACAAGAACTCCAAATCATCAACGACAAGTGTCATCAACTCTCTCCCTTCAAAGGCTCCACTGTCCATAAATGTTAAGTCTATCAAAGTCAAAGCATCATACATATCCAAAGCCCTGAAGAGTGTCATACCCACCAACAAGTGATATATGATATGATCTCTGAAGCACAACCACCTACACCAAACCTTCCGCTGCTTTACTCTGATATAAACATCACTCAACCAAAGGTTGTGAAGCAACTCACCAAGATCCCTGTGAAGAAGTGTACCAATCACACCAATACCTAGATCCCAAATAATCACTCCATCACACCAACTGAAAGTGAAGAGATAGATGTCTCTCATCGTGTCATCATCACCAACTATCCATCTAAATCTAAATGATCTGATATAGATGTGAAAAATGTCCATCACAGGGGCATAGACAAACATGCCAATCCACACTAGGCTGCTGATATAAATCAGAACAGCACTAAGAAAACTGAAAATCATACCTATGACGGTGTCAAGAATGCCTCTGCTGTCATAGAATGATAGGATCTGATCATCATGCTAACTCCCAATACTGTAGGGGCAATCCCAAACACTTCAATCCACCCAAGCAGCTGCAAACATCAATATATAATCAGGAAACTCCATGATCAACAAGGTAGAACAACCATCAACCAACAATGTGTGAGCAAGAAATCGATGGATTAGGGCTAGAAATTTTTTGCTCTCATACTCATCTCCATGCCTTGGACTATAGTCCAACTGAAAGCCAACATCTACAAGCATATGCCACTTAAAATCAAATACCTCCAAGACATCATCTTCACATACCAAAAATAGGACAGCCTTATGCTCCATCAAAGAATCATCATCATGACGATGTAGTGTCAAAACACAAGTAGACACAATGAGCTCTCCAAGGATGGTTAGACTCCCAACCAAATCCGAATCACAGTTGTTTCCTTCTACAAATGCATACATATCATTATGTGCTGGTCCACAAAGTGTATGCACAACTACCTCCTCCATAACCATGACTTGAGCCTTCAATGGGCTCTCCAAAGGGTGTGACTCATGAACCTTATGATGAAAATTATTTGTATATAACGAAATTTCTGAATCATACCTCTCATCAAGTCCATGCAAATCTGATTGCTCCTTGTGTTTTACTACCATAAGAGGTTCATCCTGCACATGCTCAACCTCTGTAGCTTCTTCCCTTGGAAGAAATAGGGTTCGAAGAAAGGTCTCTTTCTGCTGCCTCTCATGATCTATGTGACTGCATTGTTCCTTGACCTTCTGTAGGTGCTGTTTTGCTTCGGCAGCCAGCAACTTGACTTCTCTAGCTCTCCTTAGGCACTCATCACACATGCTTTGAGTCCTCTTCACATCCTCCATGCTATGATGCACCAAATCAGATTGTTTGTGGCTTGGATCCACAACCATTACCTCATGCTTAACCATCAAATCTTGAGTGTCAACAAGGCAAAGTCTCTTGCCACTATCATCCTCATGCAATTCGTGTATCTCATGATCATGTGAAGACAAATGACTGTTGTTTGTGCTCAGCAAATCAGAACTGCTGTCATACCTTTTTGTAGTGTCTTCAAGGATCTTAAGCACCTCTCCCTCCATGGTTGGATGCTCATCAACAAATGCTGGTCCAAAAAGTGTGTCAAACTGAAAATCAAGTGTATGACTTGTCATAGCTTCTCTCCCATGGCTGCAAGGTATATCTTCATGTGGACATTTCTCCTCTAACCTCAAGACTTCACGTTCTTGATGTACTACTCGATCCTTGTCAACATAGTGAACCATCTTGGTATGAGGAATGCTTGAATCTTCATTCAAGATACTTTATATTCCACGATCTGCAACATATAACTTATGAGTACTCAATATAGCTAGGAATTGGTTAGGGCATTCCCTAAGTTGTCGAGTCAGGCAACATCTAATTGATTTGTTTTTTGATTGACAATGTATGTGTAATTGAGATGTTTGGAGAAGCAGGATGCAGCACAAACCCTTGTTGACTATAGTGGCAAGAAATGTTTCTTTTGGACTTGCAATATTGTAGCACTACAAATAATTTAAATGTCTTATAGGCAAGAAAAGAAGAGGCCATAGTGAATAGATATAAGACAGTAAATTATATTCCACAATCTCCAAGATATAACTTATGAGTACTCAATATAGCCAAGAATTGGTTAGAGCATTCCCTTAGTTGTTGAGCTAGGCAACATCTAATTGATTACAAAAGGTTAGTACCAAAAGCAAACTAATACAAGAGTCAAGCCATGTCACGTGCTCCATTAATCAATACACATCTACATGGTCACTCCTTCCTCTCTTGGAAGAAAGGTTGATGGTTTGCAAGGAGGTTAGAAAGTATAATGCTCCCCTTTCTCTAGTATAAGATGTCATTTATGTTTATCATACACGGTTCAATTTGTTTGTAATAAACCAGGTACAATGACAGATAGAAGAATGTTTGAATAAAGCAATATTAGTTCGTATTAGGAAAAGACAAAGTGTCCATAGTTATGTTTGTGTACAGATCGCATTGAATTTTATTAGTATTGATTGGTTAGGTGGTTAGCAATATCAACCACCATGCCTGTTGGCTTCATTAATTGTACTTGTGGTCCTCTCTTGGACATTGTTAGGGAGCTCTCATGTGCATTTTTTATGGACTTTTGACTGTTGTTTGTTGTACTTTGCCTACCTATAAATGTAATTAATTGTTCTAGACATTTTGTTTTAATCCACATTGTCTGTTTATACTACAACCATTGCTGTTTCTTATTGGTATTTCTAGTCAGGCAACTTACACCTAGTATATCTTTAATCTTCCTATGAACTGTCTTTTTGCATGGGTCGATCTGTGACTTATGTTGTAGGTGTGTCCAATACTCTCTTCCAATTAGATATAATGCTTATCTCTTCACAAGTAAGCCACTGGGTAGATTATGAAAGGAAAAATTAGCATAATCAATAACAAAATACTAAAATTAATATGCTTCTCTCCTGTCCAACCATAGAGTTCACTTCCTAATGTTTTTATCTCCATTTTTTCTCCTTTGACAAAGATGGTATGCCAAATTTCAACTTATAATCTCTCTTCAGTTTCATATGGGACACTCTGGGGATCCTGGAAGCAAATCTTTTTTCTTTTCAAATAAACTCTAAATTCATGGTCTTGAGAATGAATATTCACAAACAATGTCCGCAACCAACTATATACTAAGAATATATCACGTTTAGACTCTACTACTAGTCATGGTATTAGAATTATCAGTATAAGCCTGAATAATTATAAATTTAAATTGCTTATTCATCCTAAACTGAAATCCCACTTCTTTTTTCAAGCACCACTTTATGAAACTCTAGAGATTTTCACTCCAGAGTCATCTTAGCTATAGAATTCATTAAATTTGTGCTGTCAACAAAGAATAGAAAACATGAGGAAAGTTGGTGATTGAAACTTTCATTTAGGGTGCCTCAAAAATATTCATCACATGCAGTATGCTTGAGACAGAAAATCAAGAATTCCTTCGAATAAAACCTTAAAGTTGTGTCTTGGTCTTCAGGATCCCTGAAAGCCATATAAAATCTGCACATAGACTAATACATAAATATAACTTGACTTTAATATGTGTGCTTGCAACTACCAAAATGTAAAGTTTTTTTTAAAAAGACAAGTATACTAGGATTTCTTTGTATAAGCTTGTTTCTGGGATTGGAACTCTATCAAATGTGGTATAGGGAAGTTTGCCCTATTAGTAGAAATGACTAAGACTTGCACTAGTATAGGAAGATCCACACTTTTAAAAATGAGTATGGTATTTCTTCATACTTCTTCAAGTACCTTTCGACACCAAAAATTTAACTAAAAGACTAAGTGCTTAGAAAGATGTGGACGTTAAAGTTAAAATTCACTTTGAAGTTTTTGCTTGTACTGCATATTGTCAAACTATTCCTGGCCATGGTGATCAAGTACCATGGTCAGTTTGTGTCAGATATGTTGCGAGAATGTAACATCATTTTGACCTATGGTATGTAAATTAGTTTGATCAATGTCGTTAATGAGTTTTTGATATGGGCCTGTGTTTTTGTCAGAAATTACTCTAGAGAACTCCAAAACTTTTTAAATAACTTGAAGGCATTACATGTTGGTAACAAACTCAAACTGCTAATATATTAACTTCTATACCTATGTTTTGGTGATTTTCTTTCTAGGGTCTATATGTTGTCAATAAATTGCCTTTCCAAGCTGATTTTACTCTTCTTTATTTGTTTTATGCCAAGCTAAATGCTTAAGCTATAATATCGGGAGCAAGGACGACTTTTCTCAATTTCACCTAAACTAGAATGTCAATGAAATAGATTTGTTCTGTCTTCAAAATGGTTCAAAGTTTCAAACAGTACAATGTTGGCCTTCTAAAATTCCCTCTATAAAGCAAATACACATGTATGGCATTTTGTCAATTTCAGCAGAATCTAAGTTTTCCACCCTAGACAATAGATGTATTTCTTGACACTACAATAAGATATTTGTAGTACTTTGTCAATTGTAATTTTTTATTGCTTTTTTTGACCAAGCTATTGAAGACAGATTTATTACCTTATCTTTTGTAGGGTGAAAGGAAAACGTTATTTCAGTTGCCCACCACTTCAAGGAGTAATGCTTCGCCCAGATAAAGTGAAGGTTTGTTTGGATTATGAATTCACTCATGGACGAATGTCTCCTCTTATTGTACTCTTAATACGGAAATAAACTCATAAGGTACTACTTAGTTTGTTCAGTATTTACTATCTTTTAAGGTTGGAATGATGAGATACATCTAGAGAATGAACAATGAGGTAATCATTGACTGTTTTTCTTTTCTCCTTGAAGTATGGCACAATGCCTCCAAGGCTCCAAGGACATGCTCAGCATCATGGAAATATATTTCAAGCTCAACAATATATATTTGAAGGTGGAAATTTCTACTTTTTGGAATTAAAACCCCATGAATAGTACAAAAGGATCTGGAGTGAAAGATCAATACCACCTACTTGGGAAGAGTTTAAGAAGGAATTACACTTAACCATGAGAGTACATGGACTGTGGACTTCTTTTTGCAACTCAAGTCAGAGTAAATAGGGTTTCCATGTGAATATAATTCATAACACCCTAAATTGTCCACTCAAGTTCAGAATTTGGATCCAAAGAAGAGGTTGGACCTTCATATTGGAGGTTTTAGTGAGGGGGTATACAACATCAATCTGTAGTCCATAGACTTGCTACTGTTTGAGAAACTACATGAATGGCATTAAATTAGGAAATGAAGAACCAACAAATTTGGCATCAGTATGAAGGTCATGCTTAGGAGGAAGGGTCATGGGCTCCTTAACACCTAATTCCCAATGGATTACACAAGTCATGGCTTATTAACAAGTGAAGAAGATTATCCTAACACTGAATTTGTGGTGAAAGGCTTCCTCCTAGACATAAATGCCTGGAAGAGAATTTGATGCTTATAGGAAATGAAGTAATGGAAGACACCAAGATTGGAGATGAGGAAACAGTTCCATATCAAGAGCAACCCAAATTCCTAGAAGGAACATTTGTTTCAATACATGCACCACATGACGTCAACACTTCTCAACATTCAAAATAGAAGGCTATTTCAAGAAGCAAAATGTGATGGTATCAATTAATTTTTGAATAACTTGACTTTATTGATCAAAAAAGAGGATTTGATCTTAATTGTTTCGCTTACCCATTGTCAACTTCCAAGTTGTTGATGATGTTTTTGTGATACCACAACAATAAAATAAAATACTGAGTATCCTATCCTCTCTTGAATAAAGCTTCTCAGACGTTGAACTTCGTGATCGAATGAGATTGCTCCAAGGTTCCTTTTGTGTCAGGTCTTGACATGCACAGGGATAGATTCAGCGAAATGATGTGATTTGTTGGGAATCACGAGGGGGACTTACGTGGGATTACTCCTTTGTGGACATGGAATCTACTCCTTACTCCTGGGGTTGGTGAATGAATGGAATTTCCTCACAAATGGACAACTTGGAATTCCCAAGTTCCACTCTTGAAGGGGCGTATAATTTGGCAATGAAGCTCTGGAAAACTAATCCTAGTGAAAATCTAAAAGAAAATACAAAAGATGAGGTAAGGGTTCAGGAATCTAATCGATGGAAATAATTGCTGTCGAGGATGGAAACTGGAACCAGTCCTCTGCTTCGTCATGAGGCAACAGCTAGGCAAGGATGGTGCTATCTTTTGAGGGGAATAACGATTTTCAAACTGCTCCTGCAAGGGACATGGAACTGAAACATGCAGAACAATCGAAGTTAGACTTGGAATTAGTTTAGGTTAACCATGCACGGTGATTTGCAGGCCACAGATCACCAATGGTATGAAAAAACAGATTCAATCATTCAACAGTAATAATCTCCATCATTCTAACTAATGAAATACTGAAAGAAAATAGAAATGAAACAACTTAGATCTTGGAGCTTATGATTTGCTTCAAAGAAGTCAGAAAACCATGCCACAATCCAAAGAATATCAAGAACACCAATATTCAATGTCCATGTATTGATTTGGGAATGTCTTACAACAATCTTGCTGATTCTTCAAAGTTCCTTGTTCCAGAAATGGAGTGCAAGAGAAATGAACAGCTAACTAACTACTTGCTCTAAGAGCATGAAAAATGAGAGAAGAAAGAATACCCCTTCAAATGAGGCCCCTCAGCCTATTTATAGGCAAACAAAATACAAAGAGGAGGTGAGGAGATCAGATCTCCTCGAAATCTGTGCAAACCCTAAAGAGATAGGGATGAATATGTCATAAGCTCCATGGGATGCTGCCACCTATCCTGGACGCCACCTGCCCTGGATGAAAAGATGCCACTTGTCCTGGACGCCAGGCTAACTAAGCTGCATGGTAGGTAGGTGAGACCAGTCAACTGTCTGTTTGTCCTGCTCCTTGGTCGCAAATTCTATGGTGTCCTGGAGTCCTTTATCCTGAGTGCAGATTCCAGGGTGAACAGGATTTTCATGTGGAGGAATCCTTCCTAGAGCAGGGGCGCATTTTCCTTAGGGTCCTGGAATGGAATTCCTTCCTGAGTTGGAATTCCCTGTCGTGGAATATAATTCCTTGTCCTGGATTCCTGGGTTGGAATTCCTCATCCTTGGCGTGGATTCCCGTTCTTCCTGATGGATGGTGAACTGTACCCTTGTTCTTGGTTTTCCAAGGATTGATCCTCTTGTCCGGAACTGGAATCCCTGATATTGGGCTTGGAGTGATTTTTCCCATTCTTTCATCTTTGATGCAGGAATTCTCCGTGTCATTTAAAATCTTTGAAAGGACTCTTGATTCTTCCTTTATCTTTTATGCGCAGTCTCCCCGTCATTGAATTGGAATCCTTTGACGTTGCCTTCCTTGTATCATTGAGATGTCTGAATCTTTATTTTCTTCTTGTGGAATTCACATGTAGTCTCCTCGTCTGGTGTTGGAAGTAGTCCTCTCCGGTATTGGAACTCCATGATGCCTGAGATAGTCTTTGATCATCCTTGAGCTCTGCCTTCATGGAAGCTCATCCTCGTCTCGGATTTTTGCCAAACAAGGGAAACCTCGAGTAGTCATGATGAACAAGATCCTTAATTGCAATGCAATCAAAAGATAAAACAGGAACTAAACTTGCATAATTGATCAAATTGACTTATGAATTCCTGAATAAACAATGGCTTTTCTTCACTTCCTGGTATCCTTCACACTTGGACTAACCTTTCCTTTCATTCTAGGATTACCAGGCGTGGACAGGAGGAATTTCCAGGTCAGGGAGCAATTGGAAGGAGGGAGTAGGATTCCTTGGACTGGAATTCCTCAGCTAGGAATTCCAGGTCTTGATGAAATTTGTCCTCCTAGGGGTGAAATCTGTTCTTTGAATGCTAAAATCTTTCTTGGAATACTTACTTCTGCCCTTGGTTTGAACATGAAATCTGCTTTTTCTATCTTGGATTTGAGTTTGAATGAATGAAATGACTTGGGCGGCCTCCCTATATAGGCGTTTGGACTCCCCCCTACCACTTGGCCGACCTTGGTTGGTGGAATAAAAAAACCAAGCCGCCATACTCCATCACCTAGCCGACTTAGTTCTTTTGTCTTTTTCTCCCAGGGTCGGTGGTCGGCGATTTTAGTCGGTCGGGGAATCCACCTGGTCAGGGATTCCTTAAGGTCGGGGATTCCGTGAGTGATTGGATTACATATTCCACTTGGTCGGGGAATCCTTGAGGTCGGGGATTCCTTAAGGTCGGGGATTCCATGAGTGACTGGATTACATATTCCACTTGGTCGGGGATTCCTTGAGGTTGGGGATTTCTTGTGGTAGGGGATTCCTTGAGGTCAGGGATTCCTTAAGGTCGGGGATTCCTTGAGTGACTGGATTATGTGACCATGGATAACTTCTTCCTGAGTCTGGACTTCTTCTCTCTCAGACTTTCTTTCAAGTCTTTTTGTCAAAATTTTCTCCTGTGGAATCTCATTCAGACGGAAGGTTGCTTCTTTCATTCTGGACAGGAATTATCTTATTTTGCATTTTTCAAATGGAACTGGAATCCTGTTGTCCAGGAGCGCAAATTCCATTTGGGTCGGGAATGTGTGACCTGGACAAAAAACCTCCAGGAGTGCAAATTCCAAGGGGAAGTGGATTTTGCGATTTGGAAAAAAAGCTCTCTTGGGCGCAGATTCCACCCTCAACTAGATAATGCGACTTGGACTTTTGAGCCTGATTTTGACTAAGGATTTGTTCTCCTGTTTCAATTTTTTGGCAAAGGGTGTACTTTATTTTGCTTCATCAGAGGGGTTCAATGACGACACGGGATCCGGAGCATAGAGTTTTCGTTTCTTCCATCCGCTCAAGGAATCTCCCATTTTCATTGTGAAATTTGCAGAAGGTGAACCCTAGCTGCCTTACGGAGGTTCAATGACGACATGGGTTCCAGAACACGGAGTTTTCGTTTCTTCCATCCCCTCAAGGAATCTCCCATTTTCATGGTGAAATTTGCAGAAGGTGAACCCTAGCTGCCTTACGGAGGTTTAATGATGACACGGGGTCCAGAACACAGAGTTTTTGTTTCTTCCATCCTCTCAAGGAATCTCCCATTTTTATGGTGAAATTTGCAGAAGGTGAACCCTAGCTGCTTTACGGAGGTTCAATGACGACACAGGATCCCGAACATGGAGTTTTCGTTTCTTCCATCCTCTCAAGGAATCTCCCATTTTCATGGTGAAATTTTTCAACCAGACTGTGAATTCTTTGATTCAAGCATCTGCAAAGAAGTCAGGGAGTGATTTTCAGGCCAACTGCATAGTCCGGACTGGACAGGACCCTGAACTGGACACCCTAATCCTGGGGCGCATAATCCAGGAGGTACTAGATTATGCGAGCAGGACAAAAAGTATCCCAAGGCGCATAATCCAGTACCTACTAGATTATGCGACCAGGAAGAAATTTCTTCCCTCGGCGCATTTTCCAGCTGGTACTGGAATATGTGACTAGGAATATTCCTGTTTGCACATTTTAGTCTTCCGGAGGGGTGCTTGAACGTTGATAATTTTAAAATTTGCTTTAGGTTCTTGGAAACCCTGTTTGATTGAGAATCTTCCGAGTTATGAAATGAGTCATGGATTTGGATCAGAAGGATATCCCTTGGACAAACTTCCGGACTGGAGCCGTCGAGTCAGGAACTGAGTTCCATGATGGAAAGATGAACATGCCAAGGAGTGATAGTCTTTGTTGAATTCCGGGCTTGGTCGGGATAAGAATCTGGATAGACCTTGGAACAGGATTTCGGGCAGGGATTCCTTGAACAAGATCCCGGTATAGGCACTTCCGGACAGGACTCCGGATTGGACCTCCGGGCTGGATTCTTGCACTGGAGTCTGGGAATGATTTCCTGAGTGGGACATGGAATCTTGGAACAAGATTAGAATTGAGTTCCATGGGGGGGAATGGAGAGGGTTCTAAGGTGGAAAGATGGATTTTGACATGGAATGACAAGCCTTGTTGAATTCAGGACCCTGGATTGGAACTTCGGGACAAGAATCCGCACAGGAACTTTGGAATAGGATTCTTGGATAGGAACTTTGGAACAAGAATCCGGATGGACCCTGGAACAGGACTCGGACAGGAACTTCTGGATAGAGACCCTTGGACAGGGACTCAGACAAGGACTTCTAGATTGGAGCGTTGGAACTGGAACTTCTTATCCATCACAGAGTCTTATGCTGAGAGTGAAGGATTTGGACTTCTTCTATGAAATGATGGACTCCTTCCATGGACTACCCAGATTTAATCGAGGAATGTTAGGTAGGGCATTATTCATCCTCAGGAGAATCACTCATTTCTTCACTACTACAAGCACTCCTAATGTTCCCTATGAGCTGACTGCTCGGACATTCTTTCCTACCTTCATGGATCTGGACAAGAAACTACAAGATCAAAGCAAAAACGACGGCGAAAGCGAGCAAAAGAGGGGGTCCCCATTTGCAATGGGGCGATGTGTGAAAACGTCACAACATCTGGTGCCACTTTTGAACAAATGTTCCTGAACATTTCAAAGATAAAGACTCATTCTAAACTAGGAACCTTTGGATAATCCCCTCTAACCTATCAGTCAACCCAGAAATGCACTCGAAAGGGGAAAGAACAAAGGATTGAGTCAAAACTCTTCTTCTTTTGATCATTGTGATGTGTGCAATGCTTAACAAAAAGCTTGATTCTGCGAAGTATTCACATGATAAACAAGAATCACAGAATTGGAACCTTTTGCGTACACCCACATGTTAGTTTGAACAAAAATGAATACATGATTGTGGAATCAGAATCAAAAAGCTTAGCACAATCATCCATAGCCAAGAGATCTAAGTGTGTGCATTTGTATTCATTTCCATCCGTCTGCAATTGAGGTCATCAAACTTCCTTTACATTAAGCTACGTGATTAGTACGCACCTCCTGAACTACCTGGACATTGCCCCATTGCCAGCGAGCGTCTATAGCCCTGGCGGGTTTGTCTCCTAATTCCACTCGAGCAGAGCCCCATTGCCAGCGAGCATCCATAGCCCTGGTAGGTATTACTCGATCGTCCATCCAACTGAGTTATAGTGTGTGATTGAGTGTTTTCCTTTTCTTTTCTTTCTTTTGATTTTCATTTGACTAGAATTTGGCAGAGTACAATGCAGTACCGCTACCCTTGCAACACATGCTTTTGACGGCATAGGTTACGTTGATAACTCAGCTAGCTGGGTGTGGAATTCCGATGGCGGCAAAGGTGGACCATGGATTTTTTACTTAATGTAAGATCATTGAGACTCCCACAGTTACTTCTAGATTTTTTAATGTGTAAAGTATAAGATCTTTGAATGTTTCAAGTTATGCTAAACAGTCGATCCTTCCTCTAGGAGCCAACATTCATGCTTATTCAAAATTAACTATGGAGTCCACACCAAACTTCCAATTCATGACTCATGTTTCTCGAAGCAAGACTAAGAGATATCAATAACAATATAGATCAAAAAACATTATGACTACAAGATATTAGTGTCAAGACGCAATTATTGGTTCCTTTCCGAGTCAAGTACAATTCCTGTCCTGATGATGAAGTTAGAGAAAATCATCCTAGGATTGCAAAGAATTTCAAGAATATTTATCCAAGGAATGAACACTTCAAGATAAGCCAGATTGTGTTTCAGGAAGTTCATCACCCCTTCAGAAATCGGGATCCTTGGAAAGAAACCTAAAGCTAAGCAACCACTACACTAAGGAAAGCAAACTAACTATGGAAAGCAAACCTAAGCTAAAGCAAACTGAAAAGAAACCTACCTAACCACAAGCAAAGAGTGAACAAGACTTAAAAGATCTAAATATATACATGATCTAGCATGTTTTCTCAAAATGAATAAGAGTAATAATGTGCAAGTGATTGTTCGGAATTTAGCACGTTCATCCTTGAATTCGGCGAAAAGATCTTGCACACTACACTCCTCATATTCAAGCAAAATTTCACGCAGGATTATTAGTTGCGGCAATTCAAAAGGACCATGATTAATCCAAACACAAGTTGTTTTTCCTAAATTTCCATAATCAAATTCATAATCTTCACAACTAAAGGCAGAGAGAGAAACAACCTGGGATACTTCGTCTTCCAGCGGAAATTGTTCAAGCTCCATTAGCGTATCAGGAGGTTGCAGTTGATGATGGATCATTCCTCTTGCAGCAACCCGTTCATCTTGGAATAGCTTTGGCAAAAGCTGTTCAGGCACTTCCTTTCTTGGATCTTCCAGCCCCCCTTCGAATTGTTCTTCTTCCTTGGACTCAATAGCTGGTACCTTTTTATCCAGCATATCCATAAGGTTGTCTTCCTTGCCAAGGACGCTTGAAATTCCTTGTGATTCATTTTCAATGACTTCCCCTTGTAGCATGGACGGCTGTTCGTCAAGGATTTCCTCCTCTTGCAATGGATTGAAGTCGCCTTCATTTTTGATGGAGGAATCAACATCTTGATCGTCACATGTATTTATCTGAACATCTTTTATTTCCTTTTCCGCTTCTCCTTCAGCAGGCTCGTTCTTTCTTGGAAGAAGATATGCAAACTTGTTCTCCTCAATAGTATTTTGATTATCAGAGCCATTTGTACTGTCTGCACTATTGGATGGAATGGGAAAGTCTTCTCCTTTGGATGGATAATTGATTTTTCGAAGACACTTGCTCCACAAGATGTCCAATCTCAATCGTGTCTTGGATTTCTCTTCCAACCTCAATTGTTCCTTGACTTGACGAATAGCTTCCGCACAAGACGAACAGGTGAGTTCTGAATGGGCTGTGTTATGAATCTGGCACCAACCACCCGGAATCAAGAAGTCTTCTGCAGGCAAATCCTTCTCAATGCTCAATCTCCTCTTGATCATTTCCTTGAAATTCTTGAAGAACTCCCTTTCATCAAATAGGACATCGGGCACCACTTTCGTAGGAACAATTGGCTCATGCACCTGTGAAAAGGGAATTTTCCCTTGCACGGCTAATTCCATCCTAGACAAAAATGTTAGACAATACATTTCATTGTGTCCATTGGTCTCGTGGATTCTACATTCCCTCCGTGACGCAAAGTCTTTTAAACTCTCAGGGCGAAGTTGTGCACTCAAATTCCACCAGAGCTGGAGAAGGTTAACTTCAGGATGATCCACATTGAATTGCCTTCTAGATCCTGAGAAATCCATGTCTTTTATTTTCTGAATTTTTTACTTTTTTTTTTTGTATTTTCCACATATGATGATATCTAGCAAATCTCAAAATTCTTCCTTGAAAGCTCACTTTGGTTCCACCTTCATAGTCCGGAGTTCATTCAACATTCGTTCTTGCTTCCGTTGGGCATTTGATGGAGAAATGGCTTGAAATAGATGCAGCAATCCTTCCTTTAACCTCGGAATGAACAAGACAATTCGTAGTTCATGCCCAGAATGAATGGAGTAATTCCTTGAATGGCCCTCCTTCTAGCGCCAATTTATGTTGATGCGTGTTTTATGACTGCAACAAATTGGAATACTGAGTATCCTATCCTCTCTTGAATAAAGCTTCTCAGGGGCTGAACTTTGTGATCGAATGAGACTGCTCCAAGGTTCCTTTTGTGTCAGGTCTTGACGTGCACAGGGATAGACTCAGTGAAATGATGTGATTTGCTGTGAATCACGAGGGGGACTTAGGTGGGATTACTCCTTTGTGGACATGGAATCTACTCCTTACTCCTGGGGTTGGTGAATGAATGGAACTTCCTCACAAATGGACAACTTGGAATTCCCAAGTTCCACTCTTGAAGGGGCGTATAATTTGGCAATGAAGCTCTGGAAAACTAATCCTAGTGAAAATCTAAAAGAAAATGCAAAAGATGAGGTAAGGGTTCAGGAATCTAATCGATGGAAATAACTGCTGTCGAGGATGGAAATTGGAACCAGTCCTTTGCTTCGTCATGAGGCAATAGCTAGGTAGGGATGGTGCTATCTTCTGAGGGGTAGTAAGGATTTTCAAACTGCTTCTGCAAGGGACATGGAACTGAAACATGTAGAACAGTTGAAGTTAGACTTGGAATTAGTTCAGGCTAACCATGCACGGTGATTTGCAGGTCACAGATCACCAATGGTATGAACAAACAGATTCAATCATTCAACAGTAATAATCTCCATCATTCTAACTAATGAAATACTGAAAGAAAATAGAAATGAAACAACTTAGATCTTGGAGCTTATGATCTGCTTCAAAGAAGTCAGAAAACCATGCCACAATCCAAAGAAAATCAAGAACACCAATCTTCAATGTCCATGTATTGATTTGGGAATGTCTTACAACAATCTTACGGATTCTTCAAAGTTCCTTGCTCCAGAAATGGAGTGCAACAGAAATGAACAGCTAACTAACTACTTGCTCTAAGAGCATGAAAAATGAGAGAAGAAAGAACACCCCTTCAAATGAGGCCCCTCAGCCTATTTATAGGCAAACATAATACAAAGAGGAGGTGAGGAGATCAAATCTCCTCGAAATCCATGCAAACCCTAAAGAGATAGGGATGAATATGTCATAAGCTCCATGGGATGCTGCCACCTGCCCTGGATGAAAAGTTGCCACTTGTCCTGGACGCCAGGCTAACTAAGCTGCTTGGTAGGTAGGTGAGACCGGTCAACTGTCTGTTTGTCCTGCTCCTTGGCCGCAAATTCCATGGTGTCCTGGAGTCCTTTATCCTGAGCGCAGATTCCAGGGTGAACAAGATTTTCATGTGGAGGAATCCTTCCTAGAGCAAGGGCGCATTTTCCTTAGGGTCTTGGAATGGAATTCCTTCTTGAGTTGGAATTCCCTGTCGTGGAATAGAATTCCCTGTCTTGGATTCTTGGGTTGGAATTCTTCATCCTTGGCATGGATTCTCGTTCTTCCTGATGGATGGTGAACTGTACCCTTGTTCTTGGTTTTCCAAGGATTGATCCTCTTGTCCGGAACTGGAATCCCTGATAGTGGGCTTGGAGTGATTTTTCCCATTCTGTCATCTTTGATGCAGGAATTCTCCATGTCATTTAAAATCTTTGAAAGGACTCTTGATTCTTCCTTTATCTTTTATGTGCAGTCTCCCCGTCACTGAACTGGAATCCTTTGACGTTGCCTTGTATCATTTAGATGTCTGAATCTTTCTTTTCTTCTTGTGGAATTCACATGTAGTCTCCTCGTTTGGTGTTGGAAGTAGTCCTCTCCGGTATTGGAACTCCATGATGCCTGAAATAGTCTTTGATCATCCTTGAGCTCCGCCTTCATGGAAGCTCATCCTCCTCTCGGATTCCTGCCAAACAAGGGAAACCTCGAGTAGTCATGATGAACAAGATCCTTAAATGCAATGCAATCAAAAGATAAAACAAGAGCTAAACTTGCATAATTGATCAAATTGACTTATGAATTCCTGTTTAAACAATGGCTTTTCTTCACTTCTTGGTATCCTCCACACTTGGACTAACCTTTCCTTTCATTCCAGGATTACCAGGCGTGGACAAGAGGAATTTCCAGGTCAGGGAGCAATTGGAAGGAGGGAGTAGGATTCCTTGGACTAGAATTCCTTAGCTAGGAATTCCAGGTTTTGATGAAATTTGTCTTCCTAGGGGTGAAATCTGTTCTTTGAATGCTAAAATCTTCCTTGGAATACTTATTTCTGCCTTGGTTTGAACATGAAATCTGCTTTTTCTATCTTGGATTTGAGTTTGAATGAATGAAATGACTTGGGCGGCCTCCTTATATAGGTGTTTGGACTCCCCCTTGCCACTTGGCTGACCTAGGTTGGTGGAATAAAAAAACCTAGCCGCCATACTTTGTCACCTAGCTGACTTAGTTCTTTTGTCTTTTTCTCCCAGTGTCGGTGGTCGGGGATTTTAGTCGGTCGGGGAATCTACTTGGTCAGGGAATCCACTTGTCCTGGAGCACATATTCCACCTGGTCGGGGATTCCATGAGTGACTGGATTACATATTCCACTTGGTCGGGGATTCCATGAGTGACTGGATTACATATTCCACTTGGTCGGGGATTCCTTGAGGTTGGGGATTCCTTGAGTGACTGGATTATGCGACCATGGATAACTTCTTCCTGAGTCTGGACTTCTTCTCTCTCAGACTTTCTTTCAAGTCTTTTTGTCAAAATTTTCTCCTGTGGAATCTCATTCCGACGGAAGGTTGCTTCTTTCATTCTGGACAGGAATTATCTTATTTTCTATTTTTCAAAGGGAACTGGAATCCTGTTGTCCAGGAGCGCAAATTCCATTTGGGTCAGGAATGTGCGACCTGGACAAAAAACCTTCGGGAGAGCAAATTCCAAGGGGAAGTGGATTTTGCGATTTGGACAAAAAGCTCTCCTAGGCGCAGATTCCTCCGTCAACTGGATAATGCGACTTGGACTTTTGAGCTTGATTTTGACTAAGGATTTGTCCTCCTGTTTCAATTTTTTGGCAAAGGGTGAACTTTATTTTGCTTCATCAGAGGTTCAATGACGACATGGGATCCGGAGCACGGAGTTTTCGTTTCTTCCATCCCCTCAAGGAATCTCCCATTTTCATGGTGAAATTTGTTGAAGGTGAACCCTAGCTGCCTTACGGAGGTTTAATGACAACACGGGATCTGGAACACAGAGTTTTCGTTTCTTCCATCCTCTCAAGGAATCTCCCATTTTCATGGTGAAATTTGCAGAAGGTGAACCCTAGCTGCTTTACGGAGGTTCAATGACGATACGGGATCCGAAACATGGAGTTTTCGTTTATTCCATACTCTCAAGGAATCTCCCATTTTCATGGTGAAATTTTCCAACCAGACTGTAAATTCTTTGATTCAAGCATCTGCAGAGAAGTCAGGGAGTGATTTTCAGGCCAACTGCATAGTCCGGACTAGACAGGACCTTGAACTGGACACTCTAATCCTGGGGCGCATAATCCAGGAGGTATTGGATTATGCGACCAGGACAAAAAAATCCCTGGGCGCATAATCCAGTACCTACTGGATTATGTGGCCAGGAAGAAATTTCTTCCCTGGGCGTATATTCCAGCTGGTACTGGAATATGCGACCAGGAATATTCCTATTTGCATATTTCAGTCTTCCGGAGGGGTACCTGAACGTTGATAGTTTTAAAATTTGCTTTAAGTTCTTAGAAACCCTGTTTGATTGAGAATCTTCCGAGTTATGAAATGAATCACGGATTTGGATCAGAAGGGTATCCCTTGGACAAACTTCCGGATTGGAGCTGTCGAGCCGGGAACTGAGTTCCATGATGGAAAGATGAACATGCCAAGGAGTGACAGTCTTTGTTGAATTCCGGGCTTGGTCGGGATAAGATTCCGGATAGACCCTGCAACAGGATTCCGGGCAGGGATTCCTTGAACAAGATCCCGGGATAGGCACTTCCAGACAGGACTCCGGATTGGACCTTCGGGCTGGATTCTTGGACTGGAGTCTGGGAATGATTTCCTGAGTGGGACATAGAATCTTGGAACAAGATTAGAATTGAGTTCAATGGGGGGAATGGAGAGGGTTCTAAGGTGGAAAGATGGATTTTGACATGGAATGACAAGCCTTGTTGAATTTAGGACCCTAGATTGGAACTTTGGAACAAGAATCCGCACAGGAACTTTGGAATAGGATTCCTGGATAGGATCTTCGGGACAAGAATCCGGATAGACCCTTGAACGGGACTCGGACAGGAACTTTTGGACAGAGACCCTTGGACAGGGACTCGAACAGGGACTTCTGGACTGGAGCGTTGGAATAGGAACTTCTTATCCATCACGAAGTCTTATGCTGAGAGCGAAGGATTTGGACTTCTTCTATGGAATGATGGACTCCTTCCATGGACTACCCAGATTTAATCGAGGAATGATAGGTAGGGCATTATTCATCCTCAGGAGAATCACTCTTTTCTTCACTACTACAAGCACTCCTAATGTTGCCTGTGAGCTGATTGCTCGGACATTCTTTCCTACCTTCATGGATGAGGACAAGAAACTGCAAGATAAAAGCAAAAACGACGGCGAAAGCGAGCAAAAGAGGGGGTCCCCATTTGCAATGGGGCGATGTGTGAAAATGTCACAACACAAGTCATGATAGAAAATGGCATGGAAATTAGATGTGGGATCAACACTTCTCAATGTTCAAAATAGAAGGCTATTTGAAGAAGCAATATGTGGTGGTATTAATTGATTTTGGAAGCATGTTTACTGAGAAAAATTGCTGCAGCGAAAATCTTTTTCAAGACTAAAGTAGAATAACCCAGGTCCCTGTTCACTTCAATGACAAATCTATAAAACACAATTTGATCCATAGTGTAGAAAGAAAAACAAGATTCGTCATCAAGCATGGAAGAGATGACCATTTTTGAAATGTAGCAGTAGAACATCCCATGTCATTACAAGCTTGACCACTTCAAGGTGTAGGGAAAGGAAAATTGGGAACTGTCTCAATCTATATACTATACTCTAAACTTTGATAGAACTTCAAAAGGCATCTTGGGAACTTTAGGAATACGTAGAGTAATCCTAGACTCGAAGAGAAATGCAATCATAAAATACTACCAAAGCATAGGTACATAGACAAACAACTATGCCTAACTATGGGGCTTTGCTTCAAGGGGTCTAACTAGTGGCAACAACCAACATCACCCATCACCACATTATAAGGATCTTAAATAATGCCCAAGAAACCACACAAGACAATTCCATTGATGCAAAACTATCAAATAAGTTTGATTGGAAAATGGGAAGTATTGTTAAACTCAGCATCCAGTATTTAGATAAATTGTAGGGCACCATCATAAGCTACAAAAAGTGGTTCAGAAATGAAGGGGCGGGCCTCTTGGCAAAAATCGTTGTCTCAAGGTTTAAACAGAGGCCTGATCGAATGCTTGTGCTTCCCTCCTCTTTTGGTTGAGAGAGGCTGACTGGAGCTGCTGCACCTTCTTTCGTTACTCAATTTATAGGCTGATTGAAAACTTTTAAAGCTTCTTGAAGCAAATCCCTTTGATCTGGGATAGACAAGGCTTCCCACATGGTGACATTTAGATTAGTCTTCTTTATTTGATCAATGACACTGAAGGGGATATGACTAACTTTTGGAGGAGCCTTCATGGCCGCAGGGTCTACTCTTGTTTGTTGATAGACCTGAGACTGATGTTGTTCTTGGTTTCCTCTACCAAAGACCTGGTTTGTTTGTAATGGAGAAGCCCTAACTACTGCACTCTTTTGCAGTCACTGGGGATGCTCAAGATGTTGATGCTTGACCAACCATAGAGGCAGACCCATCCTCCATTGTTCTCTTTTTAGATCTTGTGTTGTGTGCCACTAGACTTGAGTCTTGATTCACACCACAAAAATCATCTTTCAGTCAGTTCATTAGTGTGGATTCATTTTGCATTTGTTCTTTTCCTCCCATAACCTCTTGATTGGGTCTAGCCTGTTGTTCTTAAAGTACTGATGGGTTCTGGACCACCAAAGCTTGACTGAATTGTCCACTTTGACATAAGTTTTGACTATGAGGCTGGTTGAAAGGATAGCACCATTCACTGTCTTGATCCAAATTGTTTTGTATGGGAACAAGGGCTCCTAATGAACTTGCAGCCGCTGGGTTCACAACATTTAGGGGCCTAGCATAGCTAGGCTGATTTTTTCTTTGCACATCGCCTTGGTAGGGCTGCCTATTAGGCTAATAGGCTTAGTTGAATGGCTGATATGACCTGCTAGGTTGTGTTTGCCGTCTTTTCATGGCCACCAATTCATTTCCTAAATTTCAGGGTTTTTACTTAATGTAGCTCATTGGAAGGTGTAACCAAGAGAGTTGATGAGTTGACTGCTGTAAGAATTGGTGCCACTGCTAGCTGAATGACTGGAGCTTCTGGGAATAAGGGCATTGGAGGCCTAGGATCTATCTTTCCAGCCTGTATTAGACTATTTTCTGCCCTTATGGCTATATCATAGGCATCTGGTAACACATTCCCTCCCATGGACTGGATCATAACAACAATATCACTATTCAAGGACCTTAAATAATATAAGAAAGCAGTGTTAGGAGAGGATTTCAGCAATAGTGGAATCCTGTCCCAAGTCTTTTAAAATCTAAAATTAAAATCCACCATAAACTCATGAGGAGCTCTTTTAATAGTTGTTAGCTGCTCCATTAGAGACAAATGGTCACTTTTGTCTTCAAAGTGCTGGCAAAGTCTATCCCTTAATTCATCCCAATCATGGATAGAATTTGTTGGTAAGCCCCTATACCATTGGAGTGCTTTTCCTTTCAAAGAAGAAGCAAGGAGTCTAACAACAACATTATCTTGGGTTATATTGTGAACAAAGCATATATTGGCAATATCTTGTTGTGCTCTATGGGCATAGTTGGAATATCATCAAAATAAAGGATTGGTTTCAAAGCTGAAGTTGGAATATCGTCATATTGTTGGAGGTCAAGTGGGCTTCCTCCATTGAAGGCCACAAAATCTCTATCTTTGAGCAGAGCCATAATGGGGATATGAAAGTTTAAGATGGGTATATGGAAGCTTGACCTTGGTTGAGGAAATCTACCAAAAGGAGGCGTGGATTGGGCTCTTGGGGAAGATGATACAACACTATTATTTCTTTTCATAAGAGACCTAAACAATCTATTTCTCCTTCTTCTTGAAGTAGATGCAGATAATTCAACAAACTGAAAATTACCTTTTGAAGAAGCTCTTGTCTCCACTCTAGGCATGAAATGTTGGATTGGTTCGAACCTTTACTTGCAGAGTCGCCAAGTGCTTGTTGGATACCTCCACGGCTGCAAATGCTAAGAACAACATCAAATTTCTTATCTTAGACTCTTAACTCGGAGCAGAGAGTCCCACCGAGCGTGCCAAAAACTGTTGGTGCTTGGATTTGCACCCTTTGTTGAACCTGTTGTTACAACAATCCAAGGACACAATTGGACTGATCTCAAGGTGTGGGACCTTGCAGATGAGATCAGACCTCTAGAGAAGGCCGGTTCCTCTTTCTAAGCTTAAAGCTTAGAGAAATAATTTAATAATTTGAAACTAAACCTAATCTAACAATCACCAGAGAAAAGGGGAGAGGAGGAATTCTGGAGATGGAAGGTAATGCACCATATTTAGTATTTTAACTACAATATCAACTCTAGATGCACATAATGACCTCAAACAAATGATACACACACAACTCATAAACCCTTGCAGAGGTAAAGAAATGAAATGAACACTAGGAGGAATATATCATTCACAGATAGCAATTCAAACATCCAAGATTACACAGTGTAAAGGAAACTAGAAGGCATAAAACCAGTGTTATATTAATCAAAGAGGCAAAGATTACAGATTGATATAGAGTCACGGCTGTCAAAAGACCAACAACCTTTTTTACATCTTGAAAAATGGATATATATATATCATTTTCAAAGCACATGAAGTCGCCTGGGCTGGAAGGAAGAGTCCACATGTTTTTCTAGTTGCCCATAACTATTGCATCATGCCCACATGGCTCTGTCAAAAAATCAGGTCGATGGAGTATTTCCCCATGCCTTGGGTACAAGAAATTCAATGGTGAAGGTCAATCATCCACCCAGGGTCACTAAGAATCTGTCCACCAAGCAATAGAGCCCTTGAAAGATCATTAATGGCGGCCAGGAAAGTCGTTGGGGCATCCTGTCGTAAAACAAAGCTTTTGGGGGCCGCAAGAACTCAAGAAAATGGAGGAAAAAGGAACACAAGAACTGGTGCTGGGTTGGAGAAAAAATCTAGCCCAAAGAGGTCAAAAAGGGGTGAAAAAGGAAGGGGATACGGGAGAGGTCTAGGCTGGGGAAAAGTTTTAGCCTGACACCTGGAAGGAAACAGAGAAAATGAAAGGGCGCCGGGAATTGGACTTTCTAGGAACCGGGGAACTAAGGGTTCTTGGAACTAAATGCAAAAGTTCCAAGAACCTCCAAATTCTCGAAATCCGAAAAGGCAGACAAAGGGGGGCCGGGCTGGGGAAAACTTCTGGCCCGGAACCACGAGGGAAGTGGAAAAAGGGGAGAAGGCAAGGGAAAATTGGGATTTCGGGGAAGATAGTAACTTTGGAACAAGTTCCAAGGTGCAAGGAAAACCCGAAAGCCTGAAAGCACCCAAAAGAGCTCAAAAAGTGCCAACATTTAGAAGATTTCATCACCTCACGAGCTGACATCATGTTGACATCACAAACAACATCCAAAAGCCGAAGAGAGCAGCATCGGCGAGAATCCGAATCCCGGAAGAACCACAGCCAGAAGCACTAAAAGGAAAGGGTCCGAGTTGGGAAAAAAGTTCCGCCCCAGACCATATATCTCACCCTAACCTATCATCTTTTTCGGTGTTTTGGTGAACCACTGAACCATTTTCGATGTTTCGGCGAGTTCACGAACATGCGAACTCATCGAAAACTGATCTATTTCTTCATTTTCGTTGTTTTGGAGAAATGGCGAACCAACGAACTGGTTCGTCAAGTCATCATTTCGTCGAAATGCCGAAACATTTGCATCTTTTTCCCTTAGTGTTGTTTTGGCATTTCGGCGAAATGGTGAACCGATGAACCAGTTCGCTGGTTCACCATTTCTCTAAAATGCCAAAAAAAACTAAGGCACAACCTTTTTTGGCCTTTTGGCAAGTTTGTGAACCTGCGAACCTATTGAAAGACAATAAAATTCTAAGGGGAAAACACTTACAACACTTAGGATTTTTAGACTTAAGGATTTGTCGGGATTTTCTAAGGTTGGGGAGCCCATTGAAGATGATCTCTAATCGATTATATTTGATGGGTTATGCACAAAAGAGGCAGAGATAAAGGGCCTTTTGAGGAAAGACTATTTGAGTCAGGATGACTGAAATAGGGCAATGGGATCAATAGTGGAGTTGGACACACAGGATGAAGCTTATTGGAAGAATAAGAAATCCTTGTTGATTCACTGGGGCCCACATTTATTATCCTTGTCTTGGCTTGATCCTAGGAAGCTTGCACTTGCATCCTACTTTGTTGGGACTTGTCTTAAGCTAGACAGGAGGACAAAACATCAAAAACTCAATATTTTCTTTTCCTTCCCTACTAATTAATTGTCTAGTTGGGACCCGCACATTTTTCTTTTTGTTGGGTTTGTTTCCATTACTGGGCATTTATCTTCTTGAAGTCTTGGCCTGTGTGTTGGGACCCATTCCTTCTTGGCGATTACCTTGTCATCTTTTACTTTGTCTTTTATGGCAGATGCACTCTTTACCTTAGGTTGGGCGCAACCTTTATAAATCGTGGGAATTAAAATCCTACAATCTACCTGGTGGTGGCCCTCGGCAGTTCCAAATTGCTAGATGGTTACAAATTAATTGGTGACAACAATTTTTTGTCAACACTCAACTATTTCAACCTTGGTCGTGCCTTATGCTGCATTCATTTTTCCTAAATGTGGGTCAATTCCTGTGTTGGTGGCAGTATTCTTTATTGTTGGGCGCTCCAAAACTAAGACGTGGGCTTTCAATGCATTTCAAATTTATTCCTGTCGTCCCTATCACCTTTGTAGTCAAGTAGCTGTAGTTTCTTACACCCCCACTCTTAGTGTCTCTAATTGGTAGGGAGTTGTATTGCTGCATACTTATATAAAACATCAAGCTGAATATAAGTCAATCAGAAGAGTAGGACAGAAATAGAAGAATATGAATAACAAAAGAAGAGTATAGAGAAAATTAATAGAATATCTTCCTCCTTGGATAGGATTGAAAGACAAGATCATAGGGGTAAATAGTTGGAGAATTGTCTTGCAGATAGTAGTAGGAGTGTGATGTCCTAGATTGAATTATTAGAAGAATTAAGTTTTTTTGAGTTAATCAGTGATGCCTTTTTGCTAGGCAGTGGCTTGTAGGAAGGTGAATTTGAATTGTCATAGATAATTGTTTAGTATCATTGTTATTTGTAATAACCACTTGTAATGTCCCCATTCTTAGAATGGTCTCCAGAGGACTTGGGCTTATCACCCCGCTCCAGGACTCTTGGAGGACATCTTGGGTAATGAAGATGACTTGTTATATGATGTCACTTGCCTTGGAGAAGATGATTTGGAGCAAGCTATTCGAGAGAATCTTCACCATGCTGGGAGATCACATTGTATTATGTAGGAAGATGCTCTCATTCATGACGAGAGAAATCTTTGGGTGCCTTGCTTATGACTACACTCATGATTACATTGTACATATCATTGTGGAAGCTATTATTATTATTATTATTATCTTGGCACATAATATTCCTATGCTAGCGCTTGAAGTAGGGAACAAAATAATAAACAAATCTTTAATTTGGTTTATTATGGGCGCTCATAATGTTGGAGGATGGTCGGCCCTCTTGGAGGGAAATTCACATTCAAAATATATATATATCCTTGCCTAGGTCGGTCCTAATTGAGAGGGCAAAAGTGAGGTATAAATATGAAATCATTTCAAGGCATTTTCATCATCATTCATTCATCATTCATTCGAGTTATCTCTTGGAGAAGGATTTGAGACGAAAACCTCAAGTCTTTGGAAGAAGTTGGACAAAACCCTAGCTTCTTTTTGTGAGGATTCCGTGACGGGTATCCATTTGCACTTCATCTACATTTGGGCAGCTTTGTATTAGCTTTGAGAGCATATTTTGGTGGCATCTTGCCTCTAGGGTTGGAGCGCACCTACTAGAGGAAGGGCGACTTGCATTAAGGGCAGATTTGTGGCATATTGTGGGCTGCTAGGGTTAGGGTTACAGTAGAAACTATTGCAGCAGACCTTTAGTCTTGTGCGCCCTCCTTGGAGATCATATTTCATGCCTATTTTGGCATGTTCTGATTTCTAGCAGCAAACCTAATTATTCATGTTGGAGTTGTTTATCATGGTTGTTCATGTGCATTTCATTGTGTAATTCATCCCTATGCTTGGGCGAATCATGTGTTATGCTTCATTGATGCTTGGGTATGATGTTTATGGTATTTTTACAAGTATTTGCATGCTGAAAATATAAAAATTAGAAATCAGTGTTTAGGGTTTGAGCAGAAAAATCAGACTTTTTCATAATATCCCCACCCTAGTTTTTTTTTTTCAACAGTAAAAAAGGTGCAAACATACAATCTCCTAAACACCTTCTGATCACCCAAATCCCGAGATGGGCGAGGTGAGAGCATACGGTGTATTGGATTTGCACAACTACCCAATGCAGCTATCAATGCTCATTGCAACCACTAGGCGGCCAGGCCGTCCACAATCTACTCTTCTTTAGAGGAGGGGTTGTTTTAACACAATATGAACGCTCTAGGCGACAAGCCAACCACAACTACACTTATTCAGTGGAGTGTGTGATGCAATAGAATGAAGGCAAACAAGGCGACAAGTCGACTTAATCAACACCTCTTCGGCGGACTGCCTGTATGCAAGCCACTGGCAGAATGTCTAAACTTGCTCAAACCAAATTGGTCGATATAGCAAGTTTGTTCATGCCAAAAGGGCTGAAAGTAAATTGCTATAAATACTGGCGGTAAACCGTCCAGTTTACAATATGATCATGCAAGAAGACAAGCCTCCGGCGGTACTACCATTCGGGGTATTACAAACACACAATTGCAACTACTGAAATGAAATACAATAATTAAAGAACTGCAATATCAACTTTATTTCTGATTTTCAAACTAAAAGCACTGTTGCAATACACAAAAACTCATTGAAATCACAATTAAATATGATTGGAACCATGAAACAACAACCCAAACTGAAAGTACTGAAAATATACCACTCCAAACTGAAACTCGAAGTCTTAGTGTGGCTGAAACCTCTGATATTACTGCTGTAGCAGGTCTGCAGCACTATAGCAGCTCTGGAAAACCCTTAACCAGCACCCCAAATCATTCAAACCTCATCATATATTGAATTTCACAGCTCCAAACCCCTGTAGACTGTTTCCCCTCATCAAGGCGCCATCAAACAACAATAAACAACAGGAAAAAAGAAGGCGTTTCCCCCTCCAAGATTTAGACACCTCCCTAGCAGGTACGACCAGGTACAAGTGTATGACCTACATAAACTCACTTCAAACTCCTCAAAAGGGCACCAAATTCTCTTCAAAATGTAACATCAGACCTTGCGCCTGGGTGACAAGAAGATTTGATCAACAAACAACAATTTTTTCCTCGATAAATCCACGCCCAACATGGGTACGACCTACAAAAGTACGACCCTCAGGAAGGAAAGGTACGTCTAGCATAAAGTCTTGATTGTACCATCAAAACACTGCAAAATCTTCAACATCAAATATCAATCCTACTCCAAAATACAACTCAAAACACATCAAATGTCCATTTTCAACAGTAACATAGATAACTTCACTTGTAGCACAGGGGTGATCTCAAGGTGAAATCTCCAACTCCAGCTAGGAGGGTTTCCGTCCTTGAAACTGGTATTTCTAGAGGGTTTTCGTCCTCAAGAAATAAGGAGGAACTCAAGTTCTCTCACAGAGCAATAAGCAAATTCAAAATGATAGTCTAACCCTCCAAATGAGCTCAACTCCTCCTTAAATAGGCACTTTTAGGGAAACACGAGAGGAAATAAAATAATATCACTTGTTTCTTCAAAGAAATAAAAACTTGTTTCTTCAAAGAAATAAAATAAACCTTTTTGATACTCACTGAAGTTGCTTTATGACCCCCATGCCTAGCGCCCTCCTTTTTGCACACTGAAAAGTCACTTTATTTAAATAATTATAAGTTGTCAATTGAAAAATATAACATAAAGTTACTTTATGACAACTTAAGTAATTATTTAAATCTATTTTCCTTTATAACATCCAATTAGCCTATGGGAAAACATAGGAAAATAGGCTAATGGTGTCTGAACACGTTACGGGCGAGAAGGGGACATTACAGTCCTCCCTCCCCAAAATTGCTTGTTCTTAAGCAATTGCAACTCTGGATGTTTCAAAATCTGTTCATTCTCCCAAGTAGCATCCTCCATAGGTAGATTCTTCCACTTAAACAAATACTCCTTGATGCTCCTCTTCCTCAAAGTACGTTCTCTGAAATCAATAACCCTTTTAGGAACCAAGATGAGGTTCCCTTCCTCATCCAAAGAAGGTAACTCAAAGTAGGCAACCACATTGTGACCAAGTGCCTTCTTGAGGCGAGATACGTGGAAGACGTTACGAACCTTGCTTTCCTTGGGAAGTTCCAACTCATAAGCCACTTCTCCTATCCTCCTCTTGATCCTAAATGGACCATAAAATCATGGCTTCAGCTTCTCAGATCCGCTCTTCTTGAGAGTTGACTGTCTATAAGGTTGCAACCTTATATACACCATATCACCAACCTCAAAAGTACGCTCTATATAGTGCTGATCAACATACAACTTCTGCTGATTTTATGCATGCTGAAGGTTGTCTTTCAATGATTTCAGGATGTCTTGGCTTTGCTGCAACAAATCTTTAGCTTGGGGTTCTCTACAGTCACCAAATAATAAATCAGCGAAGCTTGGAGCTTTCATAACCATAAAGAGCCATGAAAGGAGACATTTTTATGGACATGTGGTCAGTAGAATTGTAACAACACTCTCCCAAATGAAGCCATCTAACCCAAGCCTTTTGCTGTCCTGAAACATAATTTCTTAGGTATCCCTCCACCTACTTGTTGACAATCTCTACTTGCCCATCAATTTGTGGGTGATAATTGGTACTTGGAGTGAGTTCAGTCCACTCAAATGGAAAAGTTCTTGCCAAAACAAACTTAGGAACTTGCTGTCCCTATCACTAACAATGTCCCTCGGCAAGCCATGCAATCTAAACACCTCTTTGAAGAATAATTCAGCCACTTGAGCTGCTCTAAACTATAAAGTAATGGCAAAGAAGTGTGCAAACTTAGTCAAACAGTCAACTACAACATAGATGCAATCTCTACCTTGTACCTTAGGTAGCCCTATGATGAAGTCCATAGAGATACTTTACCGTTTTTGATTGGGAATAGGCAAAGGTTGCAGCAGACCAACAGGGAAAGAGTGTTCATTTTTGTTCTGTTGACATGTGGAACACTCTCTAACATGATCAAGGACATAATCTTTTAGGCCCTTCCAAGTGAATCTTTCACAAATTTGCTTGTAAGTCTTGAAGAATCCTTGGTGACCAGCCAAAGGAGCATCATGAAAAATCCTCAAAATCTTCTCTTTGACCTTGGAATTAGGTACTAGGAAGATCCTCTCCTTGTAAATGATCAACTCATTTATCACCTTGTACTTCTCATCTTGCAAAGTGCCTTCAAAAATACTAGTAGCAAATGAATCGTTGGCATACTCAACAAGAATTTGTTCTTTCCAATTAGCAGTAATCTCCATCATTGAGCTCAAGTGTGGCCTTCTTGACAAAGCATCAGCCACAACATTCTTTTTTCCTTTGACATAAACTATGTCAAAATCGTAAGCTTGAAGCTTACTCACCCATTTATGTTGTCTCTCATTAAGATCCTTTTGATTTAGGAAGTATTTGAGGCTATTGCGATCTATTTTCACAATGAACTTCCCACCAACTAAATATTGTCTAAACTTCACCAAGGCTTGCATGATTGCAAGCATTTCTTTGTCATAAATTGAGTAACTTTTTTCTGCACCTCTCAACTTCCTACTTTCAAAAGCAATCGGATGCTTGTTCTGCATTAGGACAACACCTATTCCTTCCTTGGAAGCATCACATTCAAGCTCAAATGACTTGGAAAAATTAGGGATGGCCAAAACAGGGCAATTACCCATGATTTTCTCGAACTGATCAAACGATTGTTGCGCTGCATTAGACCAATTAAATGCCTCCTTCTTGGTGAGATCAGTGAGAGAGGCTGCCAATTGAGAAAAGCCCTTCACAAATCTCCTATAGAAGCTGCATAAACCAAAAAAACCTTCAAATGTGATGGATTTTTTGGTGGAGGCCATTCCAAAATGACTCTAATCTTCTCTTGATCAACACTAACCCCTTTAGAGCTGATCACATGACCAAGATATAGAATTTTGGTCATACCAAACTCACACTTTGATTCTTTGACAAATTAAGAACGTGCCTCAAGAATTCCCAACACCCCATTCAAGTGACGCATATGCTCCTCCCAAGTCTTACTACATATTAAAATGTCATCAAAAAACACCAAGATAAACTTATGGAACTGCTTGCTAAAGACTTGTGATGGGGTTGAAATATTGACCTCTTTTTATGTTGTTTTTATATGCTTTTAGAACTTTTCCATATGATCCTCCAGACACTTTTCCAACATCACCATCATTATATATTGTCTTTTTATATACTTTGCAAGACCTTGAATCTATGTTATTAATATGGAATATGGTGATGATATTATCAATTGAATGATTTAAATATGAGTATGCATGCAATATAGATGAAATCATATGGTTTAATTATGAAGGTTATTCGTGTGCATATGTTTTGTGGATTAACCCCTGTGCAACAAGAACGTGGCATCAAGGAAAGGAGAAGTTGCAGCGAGTTGCAGGACAAGAGAATTAAAGGAAGTCGAAGTCCAGACGCCAAAAGTGTAGGCAGCTGGAGGATGAATGTGAACCATCATGGAAAGGAATAGATGCAGAAGAAGTAGACTTGTTTCAAACGTGGCTTATGTGTGTTCTTCATATGAGCCGTTGCATAAGAGTTGTTATTTGAATAGGATTCTCCTTCCTCTGTTCAGTTGGGATTAATAAATCAATCTTAAACTTGTATCCTAGTCTCTAGGAATGGATTAATGATTGAAGTTAGTTGGTAGTTGCATAAGACTCCCATTTTCTGTATAAGTTAGGAGGGATGAGTTCGGTGTTAAGTTAGTTACCTTATTTTCTAGTTACTTAGTTGTTGCTCTGTTTTTCAATATTGGAAGATCCGGACATGTTTAATTAAAGAATGTCATATATTCTGAAAGAGATTCTGTTTATGATATGAAATGAATGGAACTATGTGTTATGAGGATGCGTGAGTATCTGAATTAGATTTGATTTCCAGCTAAGTGAGTCAGTCCCCTGAGCCGGCCACTCAAGGTATTGATCTTCACTTCATTTATTTTCTTATTCCTTTATGCATTCTTGTTAAATTTATTTTCCATTAGTCTATAAATACATTACGAGTCAATTAGAATACTTTGATTGTTAAATTACAGTAGTATGGTTCATGAACAAACACATGCTTTGTCTACTTTAAGTCCTCCGAAGGTTAGCAGTATTCTCTTATCATTTTGAATGTTTTGGATTAGTTCTGTAATTCCCTATTGTTAGCAGTTATCTACAACTTATGCTGAAGGTACCCTTAGCCACTAGGTTCTGTAACTGTTTTTACTGTTCTTGCATTTCTGTGAATTCCAGCAAAGTAAAATAATTTGAGTAGGTTTAGATAAGATAGTTTAGAAGAATATGAGCCCTGAAGGCACATACAGTGTAGTGCCATCATAAGCTTACGCTCCTTGGTTGATAATTTAATGTAGGAGTACAATGATAAGTGGACTGTTCAAATAGGTTTACCCCTGAATTATGTTAAGTCTACAACGCATTAGTTTTCCTCTACATTTTTGGCGTCGTTGTCGGCGATGGTGCTACTTTCATAGGCTCATTTTACATGCTTTCATAGCTTAAATTTTGATTCCAGCATTAGGGTTAATAGATTTACTCTTCAGGAAACACCAAGAAATTATACTAACATTGTGCAGGACCACTGGAATATAAAGCTAAATTCACTGTATGCGGAGGCAAAGAGACAACCGAGGTAGATTCCTCCCTTCAAATTATCAAGAAAGAGAAGACACAACTGACTTTATCAACTATACAGTAGGAGTTGCTGAAGGAGAACTTGTTTTTATATCTTCATCAACACCTTCTACATCTTTGTCCGCTTCTTCCACAACTACAGAAGGGACCTTCAGAACCATGGCAGATGTTGCGATGGAAGATCCACCAGAGCAAGCAACGTTCGAGTTTCCTATCACTGATCAGGAGGGGGCTACAGTGCTGAAAAATATTCCACCATCAACATTACCAGTCTTCTATGGCCTAGTGACAGACGACCCAAATATGTTTTTGTTTGAGTTTGATTTCCTGTGTAGGAGCTATGACTACAGTTCAGATGCTCACAGGCTGAAACTCTTTCCTGCGACCCTCAAGGATGCAGCCTTGAGATGGTTTATGGGGCTGGGAAAAGATGTCATTCCAGACTGGGATACAATGAAGGAGAAATTCTTGGAGAAATACCAAGATTACTGCTGAGGACATGACAGGAGGGGAGATGACATCTTCAGGATGTCACAAAAGGAGGAGCCACTAGAAGATTATGTTGAAAGATTTCAGTTTGCTTTGAAGAAAAACCCCCAAAACAAATTGTCTGAAGAATCATTAAAATTGGTTTTCTTGAGAGGGGTTAAGGATGATTGCATGGATGCTTTGAATCTCATTGGGCAAGGTGATATTTCTCAGCTACCTTTTGAGTCAATTTGTAAAGTTTGCCGAAATTATTCAAGAACTTTCACCAGACGACCAAGGGGAGAAAGGACATCAATTACAAACAAAGCAACCAATGGAGTTTCACGAGGGGAAATCAGTAACTTGCTGTCCAACATGAAGGAGGATATAATCAGCCATATGGCTACACAGCTGGACACTCTTCACATCAAGAAGAAACAAGAAGAAGCTGATGCAATGCTCACTGAGTAATGTCCCAGTTGTAGGCAAAGGAAGGCCAATTGTAAATGCAAAAGGGTGGCAAGCATCCAACAAGAGAGGGTTGAAAGGCCAGAATTTCAACCATTTGAAGGGGAGGATGGACAACTGTTCTACATAGCTCAAAGGAGACCTTGGCAGCAAAGACGAGGTATGCCCTCTGATCCACTCAGTTTCAGTTCACCCTTTCTTGCTGCAAACCAAAATTTCTCTGCTTGGAACACTCAGCCATGGTTTAGTAGTCAAAATCTCTGGCAAAACCCACAATGGCCTACTCCACAACCTAGTTGGAACCAACAACAGCCAAACCAATGGCTCCAACAAGGTTTTCAAGGTTCCAACTATAACCCCAAGTGGCCTACACAGCAACCTCAATGGCAGCCCCAATGGAACAAGAACCAACAATGGCAACAAAATGCAAATTACCAGCAACCTATGCTTCCATCAACTCCTCAAAACCAACCTCCTCGACCTACCCAAATCCCTGCCCAACCTGCACCTAATCCTAACAACAAGCTTGTTCATCAGGCTTACACTAACGAGGTGATGCAATACCCCACCTACGGGTTAGAAGTGAGTAATGTTCATCTCATATCAGGGAAGCAACTTGCGGGCCCTTCATCTCCCCAAATTACAGAACTTGCAGATGAAGAACCCACAGAGGAAGCCTCAAATAAGCCAGCTTTGGAACCTGAATCAAATCAGGGCCCTCAGATCATTTCACATCCTCAACCTCCTTTCCCTGAATGCTTGGCTATCTAGAAACAACCAGCTCAGTCTGAAACTGACCTCATAGGCCAGTTACACGATATAAGTATAAAGATTCCCTTAATCCAAGCCATCAAAGATATTCCTATCTATACTAAGACTATCAGAGATCTCCGCATAAAGAAACTAGGAAGGAAGAGGATAGACCCAGAGACAGTTCATGTTTTGGGTAACCTTGCTGACATAATGTTGGGAAATATAACTGTTCCCAAATATATAGATCTAGGTAGTCCAGTAGTGGATGTCAAAATCAATGGGACTCTGATTAAGAATACTCTAATAGATTTGGGTGTTGCAATTGATGTAATGACTAAGGAGACAATGCAAACACTTCAGTTGACCAACCTTAGGCCTACTCAGACAATCTTACAATTAGCTGATAGGTCTACAGTTAAACCTGAAGGAGTCATTGAGGATTTGGTAATTGCATTAGATTCTTGGGAATACCCTGCTGATTTTATAGTCTTACAGCCCAAGGTTAATCTCGCTGGTTATCCTCTTATACTAGGCAGACCATGGCTTGCCACAACAGATGCATTTATAGGTTGCAGGTCAGGGAACATGATCCTATCCAATGGGACTGTGACCAAGAAATTGGTTTTATATCCACCAGCGTAACCATACCATGAACTTGAGTAGACCATCTGGCCTCCCCTGGAAGATGAGGACAGCGATTCCCTGCAAACCTTGATGACTATTGAACACAACCCCATACTGGATATTCAGGATGAAGATGAGTTGATTGCTCACATTATACAAAATGACTGCGGAAGGCACCCGCAACAGCAAGACTGTTTATCTTGCTTGCAAGATACCTTAAGAAGCATAATACCCACCAGTTGCTCAAAGGAGGTATATCAAATATTTCATACTTTGTTACCCCAGCAATGCTTGCCAGTAATACCTAGCCTTTATTTGTCCTCTGTGCAAGAAATGTCTAAACCATTAGAAATCAAGCCAGGAAAGATGTAATATCCCGTCTTAGGATATATGTTGAAATTTTGACTTTAGTGTGTTGACATTTCGTCAAACACTTATCTTGTATGCTGTTGGACTGAATTTTAAATAGATTTCTGAATTTGTTTGTTTACCGATTTAGATGATTCAGTTTAGATTTGCATATGCCAAATAAATAACACTGAAATATAATACTTAGCAAATGAAACAGTGGCAAATCATAACACTGTCATAATAACAAAAGTCTGATAGCAGGGTAGATCAGAATTGATATAGTCTGTTATGGATGTTCAAATTAAAGATTTGAACAATAGAAAAATTGTATTACATCCATGTCTTCATACTTGATGGATTCTTCACCACTTGATAAATTAGAAATCATATAAGTACTGATGCAAATCAGAATTCAGGGATAAATCTGAGAATATCTGAATGAACTTGTATTTGAATGCTGGGTTGTTAGCAATAGAGACTTGAAAACTGTTCAAAAGCAATGTCACCATTCAGATTATCAATTTTATTCAATGAACTTCCATGCTGGTATGTTGGCTACCCTTGAATGCCCGAATCTATGATTTCCTTCTAAACACAAATACTCATAATATCTGAGACTGAGTATCTAACATTCTTCGGCACTCCAATTAATATTAATGTCTCCTAATCAGTGTAACGAAACTCGCCAAGACTCGCGAAAACTTAGCGAGTCCGAGGCGAGGCACCCTGGCCGAGTCGGGGGGGCTCGGACTCGGATTCGCCGAATTTTTGCCAGAAAATCACCTTACTCGCCAAACTCGCCAATTCCTGTCATGTAGACTCGGCCGCTCAGAAAAATGCCAAAAAGTTAAAAAAAACATAAAAAACTCACTTCAACTTGTTCTTTTTTTCACTTATAGCTCCTCCTCCACCCTAAAAGTAACATTATTTCATTTTGAAGCCAAAGGGGAAGGAGAAAAGAGAGTTGTGAGAAAAAATTTGAGTGCATTGTAGGGAAACCGGCAAGGAGGTAGAGTAAAAATCGATTGTTGAATCGCATTGGGGCAGCTTCGTAGTCACTTTTGGTGCATCTAGAGGTGTCTACAAAGGATTGGAAGGAGCTCTTTATTGATTTCAAGCTGTATTTAGAGGTAAGTTTGTATTTTGAAGGGTTTTTTGTGTTTTTTTTAACCAAAATTTGCATTTTTCTTTACATTTCATTTCTTCTTTCTATTTTATTTTAGTAGATCAAAGAAAGAACCCTAGGTGTTTAGATTTTTTTTTTAGTAAACCCTAGGTGTTTTTGTAAGCAAACCCTACATTTTTTTTATTACTTTAATAATTATAAATCACAAATGTTAATTTTTTTTGTATTTATAAATTTTATATGTTATTGCAGCAGTGTTGAAACTTGAGATTTTCAAAATTTCAAATCATCTTTATCACAATGTCCAAAGAGCCAGTTAGAAAGGACCCTTCTTGGAAACATGCTGAAATTATGCCTGGCCAAAACAAAGGAGAAGCAAAATGTTTTTATTGCAAAACAATTTTTCGTGGAGGCATTAATAGATTGAAATACCATCTTGTACAAATACCAATCCATGATGCTAACCCATGCGGAAAAGTGCCTCTTGAGGTTATACGAGAGGTGAAAGTGCAACTAGAAACATTTGAGCAAAAAAAAGAAATGAAAAGGAAGCAAATAGAGGAGATGGCAAATGTTGGTGGTAGTGGAGAGTCTTCTTCCATGCCTCCATTTTGTCCTCCAGGTGTTGGAAGTGGAACACCTGCTATTGCTACTGCTAGTGCCACTGCCAGCGGCAGTGTTCTTGGGCCTAGAGTTCGTAAATCTAGGACTCTTGATTGATATATTTTGCCACGCACCACTCCAGGTTCCCAATCGTCGCTTGAGAGCATGGGTTGGAACAAGGACGTACATGATGTAGCTAAACGTGCAATCGGAGACTTTTGGTACTATTGCACCATTCCATTCCATGCAGCCAGGTAATTCTTTTTTGTTTGATTGTTTGAAAATTTATAGCTTGATTCTTTCTCTTGAGTTTTTATATTTAGAGATGTCGAATTCAAATTTAAACTCTCCATTTTACAATACTTATTTAATTTAATTTATTTGTGACATATGTTAGGTCTCCTTATTGGCAAAACATGGTTGATGCCATTACTGTTTGTGGGGCGGGGTTCAAAGCCCCTAGTGAAGATGACATAAAGGGCCCAATTTTGACAGAAAAGGTGGCTGATGTAAAAGCCACAATAGAGGAGCAACGGTTGATTTGGAGGATGAAGGGTTGCACCATCATGACCGATGGTTGGACTGATAGGAGAAATAGGACATTGCTAAATTTTCTTGTTTCTTCCTCAGGTGATTCTACTTCTTACAATGCATTGATTTAGTGATTAATATTTTTAATTTATGCTTTATTGAATCATTGATTTTGTTTCTTTTTCAGGTGGCACCGTATTCATCAAATCTATTGATGCTTCAGGACATGTTAAAAATGCCACATTCCTTTCTGAAGCTATAGAGGAAATCATAGCTGAGGTGGGTGAGGAGAATGTGGTGCAAGTGGTGAAGGATAATGCAACAAATTATGTTGTTGCGGGTAGACTATTGATGGAGAGGCACCCATCATTATTTTGGACTCCATGTGCTGCCCATTGCCTTGACCTCACATTAGAGGATATTGGCAAGATTCCATGGATCAAAACATGTGTGGAGATGGCAAGAAATTTTTGTAAATTCATAAACAATCATGCATGGGTCCTCAACCTAATGAGGCAATTCACGCAGCAAAAGGAGTTGGCTCGTCCTGGCATAACTCGATTTGCAACAAATTTCATCACATTACAATCCTTGCTTCAGTCAAAAAAAGCTTTGAGGTGCATGTTTGTTGATGAGGAGTGGACTTCTTCATCCTATGCTCATACCAATGCAGGGGCTGAAGTAACAAATTGGATCTTTGATGAGGCAAGATTTTGGACACCTGTTGAGGAGATTGTAAAGGTAAATGAAAATCTAATTATATATTATGTTTTAATTTTTATTCATATTTTTCTTTTATTTGCCTATTTTTGTTCACACTTAAGTTAATGTTTCACAGTTCACTTTCACAATAATTGTAGGTCACTGAGCCTCTAGTAGTTCTCCTACGAGTTGTTGATGGGGAGAAGCCCGCAATGGGCTACATATATGAGGGCATGGATAGGGCCAAGGAGGCCATTAGATCCATCTATGGGGGAGTTGAGGGTAAGTATCGTCCCATTTGGGAGATCATTGATAGCAGATGGCACCACCAGCTTCACAAGCCCCTACACGCAGCCGCTTATTACCTCAATCCGACATTTCAATTCCGCCCTGAATTCAAGGTGGATGAGGAGGTTTTGAGTGGGCTCTACACAGTGTTAGAGTGGATGTCGGCTAATTCAATACAGATTTTCCATGAGCTTGAGACCTTTAGACTTGCACAAGGAGATCTCTTTTCTTATGAGATTTGCAAAAAGAATCGGTCAACATTGCAGCCAGGTAAAATCATATTAAGAGCATAATTTAAGTTTTAAAATCTAATAAACTTTTCCTCTTTTTATATTATTATTAAATGTTGAAACTTAAAGTTGGATAATGAGATTGATTTTTTTCTTTTTCTCATCTCAGATGCATGGTGGGATATGTTTGGTGCTAAGGTACCAAATCTTCAGAAGATTGCAATTCGAATATTGGGCCAACCATGCAGTGCTTCGGGTTGTGAGCGCAATTGGAGTATATTTGAGCACATACACTCCAAGAAGCGCAATAGACTGTCTGTGCAGAGGTTGAATGATCTAGTCTTTGTTCATTACAACCTTCGTCTTCGCCACAGACAAATTTTGGGCA
The DNA here is from genome assembly GCA_027924645.1 of Cunninghamia lanceolata. Classification (NCBI taxonomy): domain Eukaryota; kingdom Viridiplantae; phylum Streptophyta; class Pinopsida; order Cupressales; family Cupressaceae; genus Cunninghamia; species Cunninghamia lanceolata. The sequence continues at coordinate 2,603,912 of BSBN01001031.1, read as the reverse complement.
CTGACACCACCCCCATCATGCTAGAGGAGGTCGATCCACAATCTGATTGGATCACTGAGGCTGAGGATCCTATCTTTAGTGATGAGGACCTTGATTGGGTTGACCAGGCAGATAGAGAGGCTGAGGCTGTAGCCATGGCAGAGGAGGAGGTTAGAGCACGAGCAGAGTCAGCAGACACATTACATGTTGGTGTGGGTGGCACAGAGACAGGCAGATATTATAGCTTCATCATCATCTAGGACCTATCTTAGACGCCTTCGTAAGAAGGGTGCACTTGCAGGCTCCTCTGAGCCATAGTGGCATAGACTTCTAGTTTTTGTTTTGATATTTGTTTGGAACTTTTGATGCCATGGATTTCATATTCCATGAGTTTTGTATACATTTGACAATATTTATATATCTAAGTGTTTTATTTCCTTCAGCTACAATTTGCGTTTATACTTATGTGATCGATGTATACTTGTGTATGTGATCAAATTAGCTTCTATTTGATGATGTTATTGTGTCTTTAAGGTTTATTTATTAAAGGGTGCATGAAACAAGTTTTAAATCCTTAAAAATCTCTGAATTTCTTGGGTTTTTCAATTTGCCGAGTTTTTGCCAAGTCTAGGCGCCGAGTCCGAGTCCGAGTCCAAAATCAGCTTGCCGAGTCCGAGGCGAGTCCGAGTCTCGTATCTATGCTCCTGATAGATGCCACGCCTTCAATAGATAGCTGCAGCTATTACAAATTCTCTTATAAGCAGAATTCTTTATAAACTGCATTAACTTATTTATCTAGAACCCATGATTCGTTATTTATAATATATGCTATAAGATGCAACTCAGGGCTGCGGTTGTATCACTAGGCGGCACACAAACAATTCTTACAATGTCTTTATATGATTAATAACTATTGCTTGAGGCATCAAATAAAATCTGAAGACCCACGATTCATTCTCTAAACACCAATATGAGCTGCTGCGTCAGCCTTATGACATAACCTGTAGCTGCTGAGTGAGCTAATCCGTCAGACTTGGTTCCCTGTTTGGCAGCAAACAATATAATCTTCTAAAACCCACGCAACTACTTGCGATCAATATTCAATAACAATATCAATTGTTTAACATATGCAAATTCAAATCCCGAATGCTTGCTGGGTCCTGCGATCCACTACTTATCAATTTGATGTTTTCTTTAAATTTCCCAACACCACAATCTCAATACCTCTGCTGCATATTAAGGCTAGGACCCACGATTTACCAAAAACTCTTTAAAATATAACCATAGTTGAAGCTTGTCAGATTTTGTCTCCTAATGTGCAACCAAACATAAACAGATATATATATATATATATATAATATGGCTTCAAATATGAATAATATATTCAATCAAGGTTCCACGCAAACTTCAAACACTAAAATCTATTACTCAACAAAATAACATTTCAATGCTCCACAAAATATAAATCTGAATAATCAATCAATATATATATCAAATTACCCTTGCAAATTTATATTTTACAAATCAGTAAATTTACAAACAAAACCCTCTGCCTTCTATTATCAAATCTTCAATGAAGCTTACAAATGTCTTCGACCAAATAATGAACTCAAACCACAGAAAACCCTGAACAACACTTTGGAGCACAATTGTGAAGTCTGAAGCAACTTCACCTCAATGACGGTAAGGGAACATCACCAAACTGACTTCTGCAAATGCAAGGGAACATCACCTTGACATGAGCTGAATACAACTCGACAAAAGTCATAATAAGGGAACATGCTTCTACCAACACTCAGCTCTCTTTTTAAACTTGCATAAATTAGGACAGGCCCTAATTTTATTAAATGAAAGTTTTTATGTACACGGTCACACCTAAACATTATTAACTGCTTGCACTTGCACTTTTTAAATGTGTGTGTACAATAACACTTTAATTTATAAAGTGTTTTTAAACTGACTTAAGTAACTTAAAATAAAATATTAATTTTATAAAGCAAAATAAAAATACTTCATAAAATTAATTTACAATTAAAACAATTTTAAGTTACTCCAAAAAATGGGGACATGACAAAAGATGTTGACTGTTTATAATGCATTGATTGATGAGCAACAGCAATCCCTACACGCAGTATTACAAATCCACTCAGCAGCATTTGCATGGGATTACAGTGATATGAAAGGCATAAATCATGCTTTGTGTATGCATAAAATTTACATTGATGATGACCACAGACCTATAAAACAGCAGCAACGACGCATGAACCTTGCTCTCAGAGAGATAGTCAAATCAGAACTTCAAAAGCTTTTAGATGCAGGATTTATATATCCCATTTCAGATAGTGAATGGGTTTTACCATTGGTTATAGTTCCCAAGAAAGGTGGCAAATGGAGAGTTTGTGTTGATTACAGAGAATTAAATGCTGCCACCATGAAGAATCACTTCCCATTGCCCTTCATTGATCAAGTTCTTGACTCTTTAGCAGGGAAGAAATATTTCTCATTTCTTGATGGTTTTTGTGGCTATAACCAAATCAAGATTGCACCAGAGGATCAAGATAAGACAACATTTACCTGCCCTTAGGGACCTATGCATATTATGTCTTGCCTTTTGGTCTGTGCAATGCTCCAACCACATTTCAAAGAGCAGTCCTCAGTATTTTCTCTGATTTTGCCCATGACAACATGGAAATTTACATGGATGACTTCACCACATATACTGAAACATATGATGAAGCTTTACACAACTTGGAGAAAGTTTTAAAGAGATGCACAGAGCACAATCTATCTTTGAGCAATGAAAAATGTTTTATGATGATGACACAGGGAATAGTCTTGGGACATTTTATCTCAAGTGCAGGAATACAAGTTGACCCAAAGAAGATTGAAATTATATCTACCCTGTCTATTCCACAGAGACAGAAGGATGTAAGGAGCTTCCTTGGACATGCAGGTTATTATAGGCGGTTTATTCAAGATTTTAGCAAAATTGTTGCACCTCTGTTTACTTTGTTGACAAAAGACATTGAATTTGAATGGACTCCAAACTGTCAGAATTCATTTGAGAAGCTAAAAGCATCCTTGACACAAGCTCCAGTTCTCAAAAGTCCAAATTGGACACTGCCTTTTCATATCCACACAGATGCATCAGACTTTGCCACTGGAGCAGTCCCAGGCCAACAAAAAAGGAAATATAGAGTATGCAATATACTATGTAAGTAAAAACCTACAGGGAGTTGAGTTGAACTATACTGTGACAAAAAAGGAAATGTTAGCTATTGTTTATGTCATTAACAAATTTAGACACTACATTACTAGGTATAAAGTGTTCATACATACAGATCATACAGCAATCCGATATTTGATGAATAAGCCAATAGTGGGTGGAAGACTTGTAAGATGGTTGTTGTTATTGCAAGAATTTGACATAACAATTGTTGACAAACCAGGAAAAGCTAATGTAGTTGTTGATTTTCTGTCTAAACTGCATACACAATCATCAGAAGGAGTGGTTGATGACTCTTTTACTGATGAGCATCTATTTGCTCTAACTATACACACTCTATGGTATGCAAATATAGCTAATTATTTGGTTACAGGGCAGATTCCAGGTTACTTTTCTCCAAGGGAGAAACGATAGCTAGTTCACAAATGTTTCCCTTATTCTTGGGTTTTTGGATTCCTATTCTACACTGGTCCAGATAACATTATGAGAAGATGTATCAGAGAGGACAAGGTGTTTGATATATTGAAGGCCTGTCATGATGAACCCTGTGGTGGACATTTTGCAGCCAAAAGGACAGCCTTCAAAATATTGACAACAGGATATTACTGGCCAACACTTCATAAAGATTCTGTCAAGTATACTAGAAGTTGTGATCGGTGTCAAAGGATGGGGAGACCTACAAGGAGTGATGAAATGCCTTTGCAGCCACAAATAGCATTAGCTCCTTTTGATAAGTGGGGGTTGGATTTTGTTGGTCCTATCTCTCCTACTTCAAACAACAAAGAATATATACTGGTATGCACTGATTACTTAACCAAATGGGTGGAAGTTAAAGCCTTGCAGTTTGCCAGAGATGGCAATGTGGCAAAATTTTTGTATGAGGAAATCTTCACTAGATATGGTGTACCTAGGAAGATAGTGATTGATCAAGGACCACAATTCACATCAGACTTAATCACTAGACTAGTAGAGGAATATCAGATTAGACATAAGAAGTCCACTCCCTACCATCCTCAGGCTAATGGTTAGGTTGAGGTCACAAACAGGGAGATTGAGAATATATTGACAAAAACAGTACAGCTTCACAGAAGAGATTGGGTTTCCAGGTTACCAGAAGCTGTTTGGGCATATAGAACTACATGGAAGACAACTACAGGATTCACTCCTTATGAATTGGTTTATGGCAAGACAACAGTCTTGCCTATAGAATTTGAATACAAAACCCTAAGGACAACAATAGAATTAGGGATGGATTTGACAGAAGCTCAAAAGGATAGAATACAACATTTGAATGCTCTTGATGAAATCAGATCAGAAGCCATCCACCACACAGGTTATACAGAAACAAAGAATTAAATGGCATGATAAGTATATAAAGACTAAAGAATTCACTGTTGGTGATTGGGCCCTTCTCTATGATTCCAGATACACAGATTTCAAGGGCAAGCTTCAATCTCGATGGTTGGGACCATATGAGATTCAACAAGTATTCCCTAATGGTGCAGTCCAATTACAAACCATTGACGAGGTCTGATTTTCATTGCTAGTCAATGGACACATGCTGAAACTTTATAAGAAACCACTTCAGAAAGATGATTTTCTTGTCTCTCTAGCCACTCAGTATGGTACTCATGGCGCTCTTGATGAAGGCTCTGTGACACACACTGATACACCGTCAGAAGATGATCCACCAAGCCTGTCTAGTGATGCACCTCTGTCACTGAGACTTAATTTTTCTTGCTTTATAATTACATGTACACACAACACACTATCCATGGTGACCACAGTTAACTCCAGAGGGACCTGTTTTTCACTCTTAGTTGGGACCTGACATATTGCATATGTAACTATTCATTCGGGACCTGTGCTGGAGGCACTCGTAGCGACTCATGTCTGCAGATGTCTTCAACACTTTGGCAAACAGTTCACCATTTTCCCGCTCATTCCATATCTTCTAACATTGCTTCATTCATTTTGAAATAAATCCAACGCCGCTGCAAAAGTGTTAACTCAAGCTCATGAGTTGTTCGTTCATGCATTGTGAGCTGTCACCTCACATCAATTCCGAAGTACCCGCCGCCTTACCATTCACCACATGCATGTCATCTTGCTCATATCTAATAAAATGCCAAGTATGTGTTCTCAAATTCCAAGGTGCGCTGATCATTTATTTTCATAACGTGTGTACATAAGGTAACTTTCAATGATTAACTTAGCTTTCTTTCTATATTCATTCTTACTTTTTATTTATTTCATGCATGCGAAAATTTATATCACCATTCCATTTAATAAATACTCTTCTTTTCATATCAATTCCCACGTGAAGTTAGGTCACTTCACACATTAGTTGGGTGGAGGGGTTTAATTTTTTGATTTTCGCCATCCTTGTCTTTAGAGATACCAGCTAGAATTCTATGCCATTTTCTAAAGATAGTAAACCTACCTTGTTTCGCCAAAGTATGAACTTGTTACCCTGAGAAAGTTACAGTTGGGAAGAATAGAAAAAGGCAGTAAACTATAGGTTGGTTCTTTTTAAGGTGGTGGAATCGGAGTTTAGCAGAAATTGATACTCCAAGAGGTTGCAGAACACAGAGATAATGGGGGGTGATGTGATACGACGAGAACCATCTACGCATAAGGAAATATTAGAGGATGTGTTGGTGCTACCACTCTTCACCAGAGTAGGATGGCTGGACTACTTTTTGAAGTTAACAGAATATGATAATGAAATGGCAAAAGAATTTGCAGCTACATTGCAGTATGATGAGGCAACGGTCAGGGGATTGGTTGTAGATGCTTTTGAAATAGCCATTGCCCAAGTTACAGGATTGTCGTGCATAGGGTCTGAATATCCAGCTCGTGTTGACGCAACTATAGCAACGGAAGAATTTTGCGAGCGAGAACACCTGGACTCAACATCACAAGGTACAAAGAGATTGTCCCTTCCATTCTTTTGGGGAAAATGTGCTTCATATATCATTAAATACTTTGCCTATGATGGCCGGCACAATTTGCTGTATATTGTGCATTTTAAGTTGCTTAATCATTTACGCCATGATAAGCTAGTCAATGTTCCCAATTTCCTCTATAACATGTTGAAAAGGATGGCATCTGAATATCAGAAAAAGCAAGCGGACACCATGTTGCCCCATCACTGTTTAATAGCCCTATTGGTTAAGAGAAGCCTGAGAATTCAACACCCACAGGTTGATTGGGAGGGCTTTAAACAATGTATAGATATCACAACACTGTTGGAAGAACCTGAAGCAAAAGATGAACCCCAACATGAGCCTGAACCTGAGCAAGAGGGGCCACAAGAGGAAAATACTCCAGAGGATAGGCCAGTGGCAACAGAGGAACCCTCATCTTCTGACCCTAAAGCTATGAGAGGCACTGATTCAACACCTGTTAGGAAAAAGAGAAACAAGAAAAGTGTTGAGAAACATAAAAGCACTGTGCAGGGAGAAGATGCAGGGGAAAAGAAGAAGAGGAGTAAAAAGAAGAGAAAAAATGAAGTCGAGCAGGAGATTGTTACTCCCAAGCGCTCAGGTAGGTTGAAAAGGCAGAGTGTGAAGAAAAGAATTGTTGAGCAACAGGGGTAGGAGGAAAAAGGTGAAGGACAGCAGCACCATGATCCAACGCCAGTGAATACAGATTCAGATAAAGAAGGAAACGCCCCTGAAGATGTCCCTGCCGATGCTCATGAAAGTATAAATGTGTCTGCCAAAAAGAGAAGGGATGTTTCTTCATCTTTTGATTCTGATTCAGAAGATATGTTTATTGCAAAGAAAATGGGAAAGTCAATTCCTAGTAGTTCTAGTAAGGAAATCATTGATATAATCGGGGATGATGATGATGAAGGTCTGAATTTTGAAAAGGAAAAAGAATTGTTGGAAGATAGGAATATAAGAAGAGAGCTTCAAGAAGCTCTTGATAGGATAAAACAATTGGAAGAGCAGGTGAAAGGATATGAAGAGAAGGACAAAGAAAAGGAGAAAAGAATACAAGAGTTGGAGGAGAGAATTCAAACCTATGGCCATGGAACCAATTTAGATCTGTTAGCACAGATGGCTATGAGTAAAACAAAAACTGAAGAAAATGAAGTATTAACTCTACAACCTCATGTAACAAGGACTCCAATGTATCACACCACTTTGTCTTTGGGTTTTGAATTAATGAAACTTACTCACAAATCCAAACAGGAAAAGGAAAGCTCAGAGAAAGAAAAACAGAATCTCAATGCATCAATAGAAGATAAGAATTTGGCGATAAAAAGGATGGAGGATAAGCTAACAGAGGTAATAGACAGAGCCATACATATCATTGAGTGTAAACCTCCACCTAGGGTATATGCATTGTTTCTGAAAGAAAAATTTCTCAGTTTCCAGTTTAATAGGTTCATTAATGATCAGCTTGCTTTACATTCAAGGCATATTTTTTACAGCTATTTTAAAGAAGTCAGCTTAGAGGAGCAAGATCAATTGTGTGAAATATTATTTGCACCACTACCTAATGGCAGAGGATACAGAATGGAACCCTTCAATTTATGTTGGGGATTTGCAGGTTAGGGCACTGTCATCATATTTCAAGAATGAGCAGCTCAGGGGTGAGATAATGGACAAATATGAGGAACAAGAGAAAACAGTGGCACTATAGATCAGAAGAGAAGCATTGAATCTTGATGTAATCCTTACTCAATGGTTAACCCTCCTCTCACACAAAGGTCCAGGAAAAATAATTATGGATTTGAGACTGCGAGATCATAGAAGGATACAACAGTTAGCAGGACCTATGCTTCAAAATTGCCTAAGGTATGTACAAGACAGATGGAATAGTCTGACCCCAGCACTGTAGAGGAAAGAGCCTCACTCTTTCCATAATTTTATGAACATGTTTGAAAGATTGCGCAAGTACATCCAGATTTCAGAACAAACAGGAGTGGGATGGTTGCCACTTACTTTTCATCCTCCTATTCTCCTCTATCCAGTACCACACTGGACATGAGAAAAGAATGACGAATGTAGGAATGCAAATTCAGTCAGAATGGATAGGCTTGCATGTTATAATGGTTTTTATCTTAAGCAGGGAGAGGGAGTCAGAGAAATAATGGACCTTAGGCAAATTACTTTGCACTACAATCTTTTCCCCTAGATGTTTAATTCAATGATTTTGCTTGAGGGCAAGCAAAAGACTAGTTGGGGGAGATGATGGGTTGAAATATTGACCTCTTTTTATGTTGTTTTTATATGCTTTTAGAAGTTTTCCGTATGATCCTCCAGACACTTCCAACATCACCATCATTATATCCTGCCTTTTTATATACTTTGCAAGACCTTGAATCTATGTTATTAATATGGAATATGGTGATGATATTATCAATTGAATGATTTAAATATGAGTATGCATGCAATATAGATGAAATCCTATGGTTTAATTATGAAGGTTATTCGTGTGCATATGTTTTGTGAATTAACCCCTGTGCAGCAAGAACGTGGCATCAAGGAAAGGAGAAGTTGCAGCGAGTTGCAGGACAGGAGAATTAAAAGAAGTCGAAGTCAAGACGCCAAAAGTGCAGGCAGTTGGAGGATGAATGTGAACCATCATGGAAAGGAATAAATGTAGAAGAAGTAGACTTGCTTCAAACGCAGCTTATGTGTGTTCTTCATACGAGCCGTTGCATAAGAGTTGTTATTTGAATAGGATTCTCCTTCCTCTGTTCAGTTGGGATTAATAAATCAATCTTAAACTTGTATCCTAGTCTCTAGGAATGGATTAATGATTGAAGTTAGTTGGTAGTTGCATAAGACTCCCGTTTTCTATATAAGTTAGGAGGGATGAGTTCGGTGTTAAGTTAGTTACCTTATTTTCTAGTTACTCAGTTGTTGCTCTGTTTTTCAATATTGGAAGATCTGGACATGTTTAATTAAAGAATGTCATTATTGAATACAATCTGAAAGAGATTATGTTTATGATATGAAATGAATGGAACTATGTGTTATGAGGATGCGTGAGTATTTGAATTAGATTTGATTTCCAGCTAACTGAGTCAGTCCCCTGAGCCGGCCACTCAAGGTACTGATCTTCACTTCATTTATTTTCTTATTCCTTTATGCATTCTTGTTAAATCTATTTTCCATTAGTTTATAAACACATTACGAGTCAATTAGAATACTTTGATTGTTAAATTACAGTAGTATGGTTCATGAACAAACACATGCTTTGTCCTCCGGAGGTTAGCAGTAGTTCTCTTATCATTTTGAATGTTTTGGATTAGTTCTGTAATTTCCTATTGTTAGCAGTTATTTACAGCTTATGTTGAAGGTACCCGTAGCCACTAGGTTCTGTAATTGTTTTTACTGTTCTTGCATTTCTGTGAATTCCAGCAAAGTAAAATAATCTGAGTAGGTTTAGATAAGATAGTTTAGAAGAATATGAGCCTTGAAGGCACATGCAGTGCAGTGCCATCATAAGCTTACGCTCCTTGGTTGATAATTTAATGTAGGAGTACAATGATAAGTGGACTGTTAAGATAGGTTTACCTCTGAATTATGTGAAGTCTACAACGCATTAGTTTTCCTCCACAACTTGGTTCATGCAAGATTGAAATGTTACAGGAGCATTTGTTAGGCCAAAAGGCATAACTAAGAACTCAAAATGCCCAAATTGGCATCTAAAAGCAGTTTTCTCAATATCACCTTCCTGCATTCTAATTTGATGATAACTCTACCTCAAGTCTATCTTAGAAAAGTAGACAACTCCATGTAGCTCATCAATCCTCAGTATGGGGTACCGATTCTTGATGGTCTTCTTGTTGAGGTCTTTGTAATCTATGCACATGCGCATAGTTCAGTCCTTCTTCACCAACACCATAGAAGATGAAAATGGGCTCTTGCTTGGACGGATAAGCCCCATGTCCAAAAGCTCTTTGATTGCCTTTTCAATCTCATCTTTATGTCTTTTAGGATGTCGGTAGGGAGTTGTGATGACAGGTTTGGCTCCCTACTCCAACTCTATGACGTGCTCAATACCTCTTTCGGGAGGTCTTCCAGGTGGTAAGCCACTAAAGACCTTGCTATGCTTGGTCAACAAAGCTTGCACATCCGTATGGTATTCTCTCTTCCCTTCATGAGAAGTAGTAGGCGTGATAACACATTGGGCTGTCCACTCAACTTACCCATGTCATAGCAATCTTTTTATCCTCTTAGTTGTGACAACACGAGGAGCTCCATTTGACATCCCTCTCAACACAATCTTCCTTCCATCCGCTTGAAACTTCAACTCCATGGTCTGCAAGTTCAATGTAATCTCACCCAAAGAACGGAGCCACTGGGTGCCAAGAACAACATCGGTGTCACCAATGCTCACAACATAGAAATCATCTTTGACTTCATAATTACCCAACTGTATACTCATTTGAGGGATTCTTCTTGAACATGAAAGAGTAAAGCCATTTGCAACCATGACTTTGAATCCTTCAAACTCTTTGGTCTTCAAGCCTCTTCTTGCTACAATTCCTTCATCTATGAAGTTGTGAGTTGCTCTTGTGAGAATGAGAGCAACAATTCGCTGCCCACATAGCACTCCACAAACTTTGAAAGGGTCATTCTTTTGATGACTAGAGAGCTGTGCAAAGGTTCCTTCACTTTCCTTCTTATCTTCAATCTCTTATGGGACATCTCCTTCATTTTCCTCTAAACCAGTCAGTTGTTTTGAATTTTCTGATTCAGATTCATTAGCTGAATACACCTCCAAATAGCATACTTGACCCTTTTCAAAACACTTATGGCATGGGGCCCATGGTTCTTTGCAAGTGAAACATATTTTATTCCTCCTTAGCTCATTATAGAGGTCTTCATCCATCTTTGAAGGAAATTTTTAGGCTGATTTGAATCTTTTCTAAAATGCCTTTTATCCTTTTTGTGAAGGAAGGTCTTGGACTGAAATTTGTTCTTAGGGGCTGAAAATTCTATGTTTCTAGCCCTTTTGATTGCATCTTGCAAAGAGAGAGGATCAAGGGCCTTAACCCATCCTCTAAGTAGCTCAGACAACCCTTCAACAAACAAGAAAACAAGCCTATTCTCTGAAATATCAGGAACCATAACCAAGAGCCTCTGAAATTCTATGATGTATTCATCAATTGTACCTTGTTGCTTCAACTGTGCCAGCTCCTTGAAGTGTTACCCTGTTAGTGAAGTCATCATATGTGGCAATAAGGTTGTGACCCTGGGTCACCAACCATACCACCATTCATAAGCTGCTCCATCCAAACGTAAGTTGGCAAACTTGATTGCCTCATCTTCCGGCATTGGTCTCAAGGACAAAAAGTTGTCCAACTTTTGGACCCATGCACGTTCGGTGCTCTTATCACTCCCGTCAAAGTGACAAAGGGTTACCTTTCCCAAAGCTTGTTGATAGTCCCTCTGTAATGTCCCCATTTTTGGATTGGTCGCCATTGGAGAACGGAGGAGTTGGTTTTCACACTCTGAGGATTTTGGATGCACAATCGAGGTTTTGGAGATGGCTTATCATATTTTCCGGGGATGTTGATATATGCCTTTCACTTGATATCGTTCCTTTCCATGAGAGCGGCCCATGTAGAGGCATTGTGAGTATGGAGATTTGCTTGTTGTGGAGAGGGCTTCGTTTTTATGTTGATGCCTCCTTGGATAAGTAATTGTTGATCTTGTATGTATGCCGGCTTGAAGGACATTTTTTATACTTATGAAGAAACAAAGAAATAAAATAATAATAATCCCTTGGCGCTTGGAAATAGAATGATAAAACCATATCTTTTTGAGTCTCTTGGGCACCAAAGTCACTTGTTGCTGGTCAGCCCTCTTAGTGAGGGAAAATAATAAATAAAAAGCACTAAAAGTGCCTAGGTTGGCCCTAATTGAGAGGGCAAAAGTGATGTATAAATATGAAATCATTTCAAGGCATTTTCATCGTCATTCACTCATTGATTCATTCACATTTGGGAGTTTATCTCTTGGAGAAGAGCTTGGGACAAAAACCTCAAGTCTCTTAGGAGGAGTTGGACGAAAACCTAACTCTTTCTTGTGGAGGATTCCATGACGGGAGTACACTTGCACTTCATTGTTTTGGAGCAGAATTGCAGATCAGATTTGGGAGATCATCTTGAGGACTTTGCCATCATTATTTTGCATTGCTTTTGGTATGTACAACCTTAGGGTCTAGGGCACATTTGAGCTGGGCTTGTTTGTCTTGATCATCCATGTATTGGATGTAATTGAAGACTTGTTTAATTCTGATTTTTATAGCAGCAGACTTCTGGGTTTATTTCAGTCATTTATGGTTGTCATTTGAAGTTGTTTAATTGCATATTGTATGGTGGAATTCAAATATAATATTAGAAATGTTGTTGGCAATGATATTATGGTGATTGGGCATATTTTATGGAGATTATATGCCATTGTTTAAGTCTGATTTTTAGGGCAGAAGTTAGGGTTAGAGCAGAAAACTAGGTCAGAAGTTAGGGTTAGAGCAGAAAATTAAAGTGCAGAAAATCAGGACAGAATATTGTCATTGGAGCATTATAACATTGGTATGTACTTTCATTGAAAAGTCAGATCAGAACTTCCATTTTGTAGCAGCAGTGTCAAACGCAGAAAATCAGATTTGGTTGATTAATGCTAGATGCCGTAGAATGTGTATTTCATGGTGTAATTCATGGGGAATGTGAATTGTAATGTTGCCATCATTATATGCTATGTTTGGATGCACATTTGGGTGTTATTATTGCATGTTTAAGAGCAGAAAATAAAATCAGAGATTAGGGTTTTGGGCAGAAATCTAAAGTACAGAAGTTAGGGCAGATTTCAAAGTAAGAAAAATCAGTCATTCCAAACAAGTTTCATTTGGAAAGCCCGTAAATCCAAAATTGCCCTAAATATCCCGTTTTGGGATATTACACCCTCTGAACAGTTTGCCCTCTATTCTCATATCTCCCACTAGCTCTCTTTTTCTTTTGATTCATGAATTGATCAGTGTTCAGATGCTGTGAATCTCATCAGGAAGAGTTCTATACCCTGCATAGCTTGTCATAATTTCATCAGTCAAGGGGACTTGTTCAACTTGCTCAGGTTGAGCCTCTTCCCTACGTGTGAAGGTTAGGTTGAACAAATGTTCTAGCTGAACGGTCATTGTTATTTTGATGATTATTGCTTTTGGAATTGCTAGCTTCTTCATTTTGTTTCTTAGGAACATTCTGATTTTGATTCATTCTATGAAGAAGTTCTGCCATCATGTCAAGCATGGTGTCAAATTTTATCTCTGTTCTAGCATGCGGACTCTCTGGAGAGTTTGTGCCTTTGTCTTTTTTTGCCATATCCTCTGTAACAACTGCGGGCTTCTGTCTTGCAGCCAAAACCTCAAAAAAAGTATCTTCAACCGGATTACTGGGAAACTGATATTGTTTTTTCTACTCTCTTTCGTAGTACCTTCTTGCTCTATCACTACTGTGCATAGAACAAGTGCTGCATACAGGATTAGAAATCACAGGCTGGCAAGATCACCAGCTCTAATACCATTGTAATAACCACCATAGTTTTTTTTTAATTTTTCAACAGTAAACAAGGTGCAAACATACAATCTCCTCGACACTTTCTGATTACCCAGATCCCGAGATGGGCAAGGTGAGAGCATACGGTGTATTGGATTCGCACTACCCAATGCAGCTACCAATGTTCATTGCAATCACTAGGCAGCCACGCCGTCCACAATCTACGCTTCTTCAACAGAGTGGTTGTTTCAACACAATATGAACGCACTATGCGGCAAGCCGACCACAACTACACTTATTCAATGGAGTGCGTGATGCAACAAAATGAAGGCACTCAAGGCGTCAAGCCAACCTAATCAACACCTCTTCGGCAGGCTGTGTGCATGCAAGCCATTGGCAGAATGTCTAAATTTGCTCAAACTAAATTGGTTGATATAGCAAGTTTGTTCATGCCAAAAGGGTTGAAAGTAAATTGCTATAAATACTGGCGGTAAACCGTCCAGTTTACAATATGATCATGCAAGAAGACAAGCCTCCGGCAGTACTACCATCCAGGGTATTACAAACACACAATTGCAACTATTGAAATGAAATACAATAATTAAAGAGCTGCAATATCAACTTTATTTCTGATTTTCAAATTGAAAGCACTATTGCAGCTCACAGAAACTCACTGAAATCACAAGTAAATATGATTGGAAGCATGAAACAACAACCCAAACTGAAAGTACTGAAAATATACCACTCCAAACTGAAACTGGAAGTCTGAGTGTGGCTGAAACCTCTGATATTACTTCTGTAGCAGGTATGTAGCACTGTAGCAGCTTTGGAAAACTCTTAACAAACTCCCCTAAATCATTCAAAACTCATCATATACTGAATTTCACAGCTCCAAACCCCTGTAGAGTGTTTCCCCTCATCAAGGCGCCACCAAATAGCAACAAATAGCAGGGAAAAAGAAGGTGCTTCCCTCTCCAAAACTTAGACGCCTTCCTAGCAGGTACGACCAGGTACAACAGGTGTACAACCTGCATAATCTCACTTCAAACTCCTCAAAAGGGCACCAAATTCTCTTCAAAATGTAACATTAGACCTTGCGCTTGGGTGACAAGAAGATTTAATTAGCAAACAACAGTTTTTTCCTCCATAAATCCACGCCCAGCATAGGTACGGCTTACAGAAGTATGACCCTCAAGAAAGAAAGGTACGACTAGCATAAAGTCTTCATTCTGGCATCAAAACATTGCAAAATCTTCAACATCAAATATCAATCCTTAAACTCCAAACTACTAAACTCAAAACACATCAAATATGTCCATTTTCAACAGCAGCATAGATAACTTCACTTGCAACACAGGTGTGATCTCAGGGCAAAATTACCAACTCCAACTAGGAGGGTTTCCGTCCTTGAAATTGGTATTTCTCGAGTGTTTAAGAAATAAGGAGGAACTCAAGTTCTCTCATAGAGCAATAAGCAAATTCAAAATGATAGTCTAACCCTCCAAATGAGCTCAACTCCTCCTTAAATAGGCACTTTTAGGGCAACACAGGGGGAAATAAAATAATAATCACTTTTTTCTTCAAAGAAATAAAATAAACCTTTTTCATGCTCATTTAAGTTGCTTTATGACCCCCATGCCTAGTGCCCTCCTTTTTGCACACTAAAATATCACTTTATTTAAATAATTATAAGCTATCAACTAAAAAATATAACATAAAGTTACTTTATGACAACTTAAGTAATTATTTAAATCTCTGTTGAAAAACTCGCAGGACTTGCGAGAAATCGTGAGTCATTTTGCACTACGAGTTTTTATAGGAAAAACTTGGCCCGACTTTTAGGTAAAACACGCCACGATTTTTGTATAAAAAATCACCTGAAACTCAGAAAACTCGCGTGCCAGGGTGTGAAAAACTCGCCGTTTTGGCGGCAACTAAAAAAAGGTTAAAAGTAAAACCTTAAAAAAAGCGCTTGTTTTTTCCTCGACGGCGATTTTTGGATTGTCTGTTCAGTAAAGAAAAATTGATTTGCTTGACCCTTTCACTGGTATGAGCAATCTACGAGCCCTAGCGCGATTGGTATGAGCAATCGACGAAGAGGAGAAATCGAAAGGTAAGAGTTTTTAATTTTTTTTGTTTGTAAATTAAAAATTTAAAAGACTGTATCATATGAAAGGAGAGATTTTGGATGAACTATCAAAATTTATATACAAGCATTATAGTGTTTGCTATAGTGTTTGCAATTGTCTCACGCCGTAAAAAAAAACTTATATTATATTTTTTCAAGTTTTCAACTATATATATATATATATATATATATATATATAGTGCAATATATTATTATTATTAATATATTATTATATATTATAATATATTTCTTATATTATTATTAATTTATTAATATTATATATAAGAAATATATTATAATATAATATTATATTTAATATAATATATTATATATTATTATTATAATTATACTAATACAATATTTATATCTAATATTATAATTTATTATTATATATATAGTATGCATACTGGGGAAAAAAAATTGCAACAAATCCCAATCCCGCACCAGTTCTAGGTAACTTAGATGAAATGTATTGAAGGAAATCAATAATATGGTCCATAAATTCAGTAATATGCATGTTTTTAAAGCATATTTTTAAAAATTAATGTATTTTTTTATGTTCGATAACTTTGTCGAGTTATTGCTGAGTTTTTCCCCTAGTTTTTGACGAGTCTCAAGTTTTTAAAATTTTTGGGTCCACCGAGTAATTGCCGAGTCCGAGTTTTTCAACTAGGGTTTAAATCAATTTTCCCTTATAAGATCCAATTAGCCTATGAGAAAACATAGGAAAATAGGCTAATGGTCTCTGAACACCTTACGACCGAGAAGGGGACATTACATTATTCCATACTGTATTAATGGCAGAGATGTAATGTGAAATTCTACACTTTAGTTTTCTTAGTATTATTCTTGCTACATTCCTTGGTTTTGTGGGTATTAGTTTTGGGTTTGCTACAAGGATTGGTTGTCCTTTACTGGGGGCACTTGATCCTAGACTGCACTGAGTGATATTAGAACGAGTTTGCTCGTTGGGATGTGTTTTGGAGATTGCATCGATTACATGAAATGGTTTGAATAAGATTTGTTGGCTGAAAGTTGTCTCAAAAGGCTCTTGTGGATTCTTGATGTGGGTATCTGTGATTGCAGAGGGCTCTGCACTCTAGAGGATTTGTTGTAGGTGTGGAGTCTTGTAACTGCAGAGAGGTTTGTGCCCTAGTAGATTTGTTGCAAATATCTGTGACTGCAAAGGGCTGTGTGCTTTGGTGAATTTGGTGTAGATGTGTGGCGACTTGTGATTGTAGAGGGCCGTCAGGAGGCATGGGTGTACCAAAAAAGGCTTTGTTGCTCAATGTGTTGAATACTGTAGCGAGTTTGTTGTGGGTGTAAGTCCTCTAACTATAGAGAGTTATGTGTATATATGTGTGAAGATGTCTTCGAAAAAGAGGGTGAGGATGGTCTGAAGAGGCCAGTTGAGTGGGCATTTATGGAGCAATACCAAGAGGAGGAAATATTTGAGAAGATGGACATTCATTTGAGATTGACAAGGATGGAGGTTATGCAATGTAGAAGAGTTGTTGTAGATGTGATTGGGAATGATGGAGAATGTCATGTTGGTGGCATGGAAGAAGATGACATTGTATGAGTTGTTGAACCTAAGGACAAAATCCTTGAGAAGATAATGGACATCCATGTGAAATTGGTAAGGTTGGAGGCTAAGCAACGTGGAAGAGGAGTTGTGGATGTGACTAAGAATGATGAAGAATGTCATATAGGTGGCATGACAGAAGAAAAGAACATGACTGCAGTTGAAACATGTCTTTCTGAAGTTATGGATGTGTTGGAGGATAAGGTTGTAGCGAAGGAGAAGGGTAAGGATGAAAACCTTGTTTTGTTTGTAGACATGGAGGAAGGTAAAGACAAAGAAGTGGAAACTCTCATGCTAGAGGATAATGCAGAAGGGGAAATTGTGGTGGTGACAAAAGTTCAAGAAATACAAGTTACAAAAGATAAAAGTGTTGCGGAAGTTCCTTTGGAGGTACCAACTGATTTGAGAGTTGAAATGGTGTCTTGCGAAGGCCCTGTGTTTGATCATGAGATTGGTGAAGAAAATCTCCTACTTGAAGAGGAGATGAAGAATATTGAAGAGTTGTTTAGTTTGTGTAATTCTTCACATGAAGATTTTGTTGGAGTGGAGGATGACAAAGAAGAGGAGATTTGTCCTATAGAGGATGTGTAGATGTTGGTTAAAGTGGAGCAGCATGAAGAGAAGTACTTTGATGAGGTACCAAATGCACAAAGTGAAGGGATTTTCCTTGAGATGATACAGAGAGCGGAAGTTGTAGTGGTTGAACCTAAGATGTTTGCAGAAGCAAATGAGGAGGTGATTATTTTTGACAAAATGAGTTGTGATGTGTGTAGGTGAAGGGAGGAGAGAAGAACGGAGAAAGAGATTTTGGTGGAGGCAAACTGGTAATGGTGGGTTGAATCCCACAAAAGATGATTTGAGTGTAGGAGAAGATGACCTTTGGTGGAGGTCGACAGACAACAATGGGTTAAATCCCATGGAAAGAGGAAGATGGTGGAGAAGAAACATTGGGAGGTTGGTCTATGGTGGATAAAAGTTCACAAGAGGTGTGAAAGATGATGGATGAGTTTGGCAAAAGGAGATGGGAGTTGTCCCAGGTAAGTGCTGGAAAAGGCAAAGGAAGAGATATTCTGAGGTACTTGATTCAGTAATGGAGCTTGTTGTGGGTTGTGTGCTTTTTGGAAGGGTGGTTTTACCACTCAGCTCTAATGGCTCACAAACTTCTTACCCAGTGCGTCTGATGTAGAAGCATTCGGGCTTAGGCACGATCTTGTTCACCCAAAAATATAATCTTTCCAATTTTGGTTTGCTTTGATTTTTATTCTATGTATTTTTGGTTATTTTGTCTTTTGTTAGGTTTTCTGTTCACATGGGGTCCACAGTGGAGCTGGACACACAGGATGAAGTTTATTGGAAGAATCAGAAATCTCTGCTGATTCCCTGGGCCCCACATTTATTCTCCTTGTCTTGGCCTAATCCTAGGAAGCTTGCACCTGTGCCCTACCTTTCTGGGACCCACCTTGAGCTGGACGTGAGGACAAAACATTTAAAATTCAATGTTTTCTTTTCCTTGCCTACTGATTAACTGTCTGGTTGGGACCCATGCATTTTTTGTTGGGTTAGTTTCTATTGCTGGGTGTTTATCTTCTTGAAGCGTTGTCCTGTGTGCTGGGACCCACTCCTTCCTGGTAGTTACCTTATCATCTTTTACTTTGTCTTTTATGGTAGATGCAGTCTTTGCCTTAGGCTGGGCAATACCTTTATAAATCGTGGAAATTAAAATCCTTCAATCTAACTGGTGGCGGCCCTTGGTAGTTCCAAATTGTTGGGTGGTTACAAATTAATTGCTGACATGGCAGCTTTCTGTCAGCACTCAACTAATTCAGCTTTGGTTGTGCCTTATGCTGCATTCATTTTTCCTAAACGTGGGTCAATTCTTGTGCCGGTGGTAGTATTCTCTATTGCTGTGCGCTCCAAATCTAAGAAGTGGGCATTCAATGCATTTCAGATTTATTTCTATCATCCCTATCACCTTTGTAGTCAAGTAACTGCAGTTTCTAACACCCCCACTCCTAGTGTCTCTAATTGGCAGGCGGTTGTATTCCTGCATACTTATATAAAACATCAAGCTGACTACAAGTCAATTAGAAGAACAGGAAAAAAAGAGAAGAAAAGGAATAATAGGAGAGTAGAGAAAATTAACAGAATATCTTCCTCTTTGGACAGGACTGAAAGACGAGATCATAGGGGTCTAAGTTCCTGGTTCGGCCCTTGCTATGCCCAAATCCGGGTCCGATTCGTACCAGGTCCGGATTCGGGGCTGATTTGCATGGGGATTCTGTCCGGGCACGTATGGACGACTATGGGTTCATCCCATAGAAACCTGCACAAACCCATGAAGAACCAAGCTGAAAATCGTGTGCCCTACGTCGAACCAGGAGTATATCGCCTTCAATTTTTTTTAAAATCTGTTTTTTTTGGACTTTGCATTAGCGATTTCATTTTCGTGACGTGTGCAAGATAGGTGGAAGAAATGCAGACCTTAACAGACGCGAGCAATATTATCACAAATCCGTGAATGTTAATGAATTCGAGCAAGGACTCGTTCAATCGCAGGAAGATAAATCCATGAATATAATAGAATATATTAATAATGTTAATTAATATACTATAACTTTAGTCTTTATTTAATAAATTTATGATATACATTAATATATATATAATATTAGTAATTACTATTTAATAATGTTAATTAATATACTATAACTTTATTTAATAATGTTGTTTATAATATATTAATAACTTTAGTAGATAATATATATATTTTTTTTATTGGTAAAAGGCCGAGGCCATTAATATATAAAGTCAGTAATAAAATTCAGCTTTGTTCAATGCGGGCACCGGTAGGAAAGAACAGAGCAAAGAAAACCTCCGGTCTAGCCGGGGACTTTTGCAGTCTAGTACATACTGTTTATTTATAGATCTTATACGGGGTCAAGCCCAACAAGGACTCCTCCTGTCTTATACAATTTCTGGGGTACAAGTACAAACATTGCCCTATACCTGGGCCTTTCTTCCGATATTCTCTTGCTGTATGGCTTATTGGTTCTCCGGCTCCTGGGCTGTCCTCCATGACATATAGTATTAGATCAGCTGTCTATTATCAAGTGAGGGGCTTCATCTGTCTAGCTCCTGCTAGATTACCTGTCTTGCCTGAAACCACAGGGAAAACTTCCAACTCTTTCCGCATGTTAGCTATACAAAACAAGAATATACAAACTTCTCTCCCTACAAACCCTGTTAGTTCTCTAAATCCTTTGCCTGAGAGGAAAATTAAAATACTTGCTCTTGCCAATCTTATCATAAAATATTCAAACACACTTGCTTCGATGTTAACTTAAATCCCATACTAGTTGACTGATCCCTTGTAAATGCCAACATCTACATATATATACTTGTAAAAATGCAACTATATATACCTAAGTGTGGGCATAAGTGATCGATCAAGTCACTGATAATGTTGGTGAACCATCTAAACTTTAACCCATCAAAGAAAAACGTCATTACCTGTCAGATCTGTAATATCTCTCAATGAGCTAGAATGGCAGCCAAAGATCGACTCGAAACCTCATTATTGCCAGTCCAATTTCTTGCCTTCTCACATGCCAGTAGTGATTCAAGTTTCAATCAAAGCATCAGTAGTTCTAACCTTTTCAACGAGACAATCTGCTTCGCACAAAAGGACATTATTAAACGCTTATGGTGATCAAATCATATCTTAAACTTTTCTTGCTTGGGTCTTAAGCCCTGTGTTGAGGGGAGTCATGCAAGAATTTGAAAAGTATTTCTTGATTGGGACCTAAAAAATTATGGCAGAATTTCATGTACCCATGAAGAAAGTTGGAATCAACCTCGAAAATGAGTTGGGGTTGCTTTTTGAAATTTCTGAAAATACCCTTTTTTTTTTTAGGGTTATGACCAAGTCAGCGAAGGTCAAATTGAATATTGGTCAGAAAGCATGTTTACTAGATACAAAATAAATTGTATGTATACCAGATGCAGAAGGGGAGCGCATAAAAACTTTCTGTATTCGAACATGTATATAAGATACAAATGAGCTATCAAAAGCTTTGTATATTTGCTCATATGTATACAAGATACAAAGCTCATATGCAAAACGAATATGCAGATGCATGAAGATCCGGACCTGAAGACTTTTCATAGAACCGGACCCGATAGAGTTAAGAGTTTAAATGAATAATTGGTCAAGTCCGTCGGATGTAATTTGAGTTTGTATGTTTGGCAAAGGGAAACATACAAGATGATATACAAAGCTATAAGCATGTCGCGGAACTGAAAAGATTATGAAATGAGGTTTTATTGTTGTATGTTTCGTGCATTTGTATGTATGTTTCAGGTTATACATATCAATAGACATACAATGCGGAACTCAAGAAAGGTTGAAATTTGGTTAAAATGATGCTTAATGACTTCAAGTATATTGGAAGATGCATTGCCCTTTATATACATCGCGGATATACCAAGATGCTTTGTATATTGAAATGTATAACATAACCATGTATATTGAAATGTATAACATAACAATGTACATTTTCGATATACTAGCCGATATACAAGAAGCAATGTACATCTTCGGTATAGCAGCCGATAGACAAGATGCTTGTATAAAAAACAATGTATATCTTCAATATACAAGCCGATATACATATAACATAAGATGCATGTATAAATGACAATGTATATCTTCGATATACAAGCCTATATACAAGATGCTTTGTATATTTCAATATACAAGCCGATATACAAGATGCTTTGTATATTTCAATATAGAAGTCGATATACATGTATAAAGAGAGGGTTTGTATAAGATGCTTTGTATGTATTTTGAGTTTGTATGTTTGGCCAAGGGAAACAAACAAGACGGTCTACAAAGCTATATGCATGTCGCGGAACCGAAAAGATTTTGAAATGAGGTTTTATTGTTGTATGTTTCGTGCATTGTATGTATGTTTCAGGTTATACATTTCAATATACATACACTGCATATCGGGCTTGTATAAATAACAATGTATATCTCTGATATACAAGCCGATATACAAGATGCTCTGTATATTGAAATGTATAACATAACAATGTATATCTTCGATATACAAGATGCTTGTATAAATAACAATATATATCTTCGATATACAAGCCGATATAACATAAGATGCTTGTATAAATAACAATGTATATCTTCGATATACAAGCCGATATATCGGGCTTGTATAAATAACAATGTGGGCTCCACCGTATGCATATCGGCTTGTATAAATAACAATGTATATCTTCGATATACAAGCCGATATACAAGATGCTTTGTATATTGAAATGTATAACATAACAATGTATATTTTCGATATACATGCCGATATACAAGATGCTTGTATAAATAACAATGTATATCTTCGATATACAAGCCGATATAACATAAGATGCTTGTATAAATAACAATGTATATATTCGATATACAAGCCGATATACAAGATGCTTTGTATATTTCAATATAAAAGCCGATATATCGGGCTTGTATAAATAACAATGAGGGCTCCACCGTTTGCATATCGGCTTGTATAAATAACAATGTATGTCTTCGATATACAAGCCGATATACAAAATGCTTTGTATATTGAAATGTATAACATAACAATGTATATCTTCGATATACAAGCCGATATAACATAAGATACTTGTATAAATAACAATGTATATCTTCAATATACAAGCCGATATAACATAAGATGCTTGTATAAATAACAATGTATATCTTCGATATACAAGCCGATATACAAGATGCTTTGTATATTTCAATATACAAGCCAATATACAAGATGTTTTGTATATTTCAATATACAAGCCGATGTACATGTATAAAGAGAGGGTTTGTATAAGATGCTTTGTATGTATTTTGAGTTTGTATGTTTGGCAAAGGGAAACATACAAGACGCTATACAAAGCTATATGCATGTCGCAGAACCAAAAGATTATGAAATGAGCTTTTATTGTTGTATGTTTCGTGCATTGTATGTATGTTTCAGGTTATACAATATACATACAATGCGGAACTCAAGAAAGGTTGAAATTTGGTTAAAATGATGCATCATGACTTCTGATTATAATTTTTAGTTAATTTTGTTTGAAGGACTACAAATCATTACCAAACTTCAAATCTTTAATTGGAAGTGTTCCACACCTGATAAATAAGAATCTGGTTTCATCTTAGTTGTTCTTATCTTCTCCAATGCTGTCCTAAAACTAGGACTCTATGGAGACTCAGTATCAGTTCAAATATGTGATTGAACTAGTGGAGATCTTATTGGCTACATAAAGGTATACACGTCTTATGGGACTATAAGTAGATCTAAATAGAAAAGTGAGCATCCCTCCTTCAGATTTTCAGGAGGAGTTTTAAAATTCCTTCTTTAGGGTTGACCTTTAGTAGAAAGGCATATGCCATTAGCCCCTTTATTAGCCAAGGAGTCAGCTTTACTATTACCTTCCCTGTAAATATGGTTAAATGTGCACCTTTTAAAAGAAGCAATAAAGTCTAGGGCAATAGTCAGAAGGGAATTTAGTCTCCAATTAGGCATACTCCCTTTACGTAAGGCGTTAATGATGATTGCGAAGTCTCCTTCGACCTCAACTTTTTCAATTTTCAAGTCTTTGCAGATTTTCAAACCTTCAATCAGAGCAGTCAATTCTGCTATATTGTTTTTTGCTTCTCCTAATGGTTTGGCTAAGGTGGCGATTACTCTCTCTTCAGAATCATGAATTATACAGCCTATACCTACTGCTCCTGGGTTGCCCCTAGACGCCCCGTCGAAATTAAGCTTGAACCGACCTTCTTTAGGAGGTTGCCACTTACATTCCTATCTCTTATTGGTGGTGTTATGGCTGCCTGGTCCCACAAAGGAGGGCAATTTTAATCCGACCCATTTCCCACGCATCTTATCATCCCAGTGAGACATTGAGGTATCTTTTTTAGGGTTACTAAGCACCCTGCTATTGACAATTTCTATGATAATGGCTTCAATCTTACTAATTAGTTGTTCAAAAGTCAATTTTCTATCTTTAAATATTCTTCTATTCCTTTCTTTCCAAATTTCCCATATCATAATCGAAGGGGTGATTGTCCATAACATATGGTAAATGCTTTGTGCGTATTAGGCCAACACTAGAATAGGTTTAGTATGTTATTAGGAAGGGCTGTAATCCATCCCATCTTATTGCTTAGCCAGTTCCAGCATTTATTAGAAAATTAACAATCGAGAAGAATATGATCTGCTGTTTCTTGCTCCTTTTCACATAGGGGGCATCTGCTAGGCCCTTCATAACCCATCTTCGTGAACCTATCCACTGTTAATATTTTCTTCTATAGGGCCATGCATGCAAACATCCAGCTTTTGGAAGACAGTTCTTATCCCAACAGAGTCTTAGTGGGATCTCTGATTTTGGTCTGAGCTGTTGTTTGATTAAAATTTTATAACTGTCCTTAGTTTTATAGTTCCTAATTTGGCCCCGTCCCAAACTAATCTATCTGAGCCTTCTTTGAGGGATACCTTCCTGCTATTAAGGATGTCAATCAATTTCTTTTTTTCATTATTCGGGAGGTTCATATTTTCCAGGGATTTCCAATTCCAACCCTGACTCTCCCCATTATTGGGGAATTCTATGTAATCTTTTACTTGCTTTCCCCATCGGGATTCTAAGATTCTTTTGGCATTTTCTAAGTTACCCAAGCTACTTAACGTCTCGACCCCCCCCCCCCCCCCCCCCCCCAAGAGTCATCCCAAAAAAGTGCTTGATTTCTATCACCAAGACTCCAGGTCAGTTTGTCCATAATGAGCTTTCTGCAATCCATCATGAAATTCCAAAGGCGAGAGCCTTTAGGGGGATTGGCCATTCTGAATAGGAAGGTCGGTTCCTTGCCTCTAAGATATTTGTATCTAAGGATTTTAACCCACTTTAAATTAGGCTGCTGATACATTTTCCATACGAGTTTAGCACCTAATGCCTTGCTCTGCTCCTTGAAGTTTTTCAAACCCAAGCCACCTTCCTCTTTTGGTCTACAGATTTTGTCCCAGGCAACAAGTGCCATTTTCTTTTTATCCTCCGAACCCTGCCATAGGAAAGTTCTTAGAGTTTTGTTGATTTCTTCACGTTTTTCTATTGGCAAATTCATATAGGATAATTGGTATACTGGGATAGCTGAGAGAACCGAATTTAGCATTGTAACTTTGCCTGCTGATGATAGCCACTTGCCTTTCCATGATTCCGCTTTTTTCTTGATCTTAGAAGTGATATGGTCCCAGAGAGCATTAGTCTTGTTGCTTTTACCCAAAGGTATACCTAAATATTTACAAGGCATCTCCCCTCTTTTAAAGGATAAAATTCTGCAGATTTCCTTTTCAGTTTTCGGCTCTGTATTGAAAAAATAAATTGCTGATTTATCAGCATTAACCTCTTGTCCAGAGGCCCTACAGTATGAGTCCAAGATTTCTTTGAACGCCTTAGCTTCTTTGATGCATCCCATACCAAAGAGCATAGTATCATCAACAAACTGTTGATGAGTTGTAGGGTCTACACCCGAAGTGATTTTGATTCCTTGAACCTTTCCTTCTACCCTTGCCTTGGTGATCATTCTCCCTAGAACTTTTGCCATTATAATAAAGAGAAAAGGGGAGATAGGGTGCCCTTATCTCAATCCTCTTGATATACTAAAAAAACCTTCAGGGATCCCATTGACTAAAACTGAAAACTTGGGGTTAGAAATGCATGCATAAATGAGGTTTATCCATTGTTTAGAAAATCCAAAGGCTTCTAAAGTTTTGCAAAGGAAACGCCAGTCAACCTTGTTGTAGGCTTTACTGATATCTAATTTAATTAACATTCTAGGCTTGTTATTTTGTTGTATGGAGTGAATGGCTTCTTGGGCTATAATAATTCCGTCAAATATGGATCTTCCTAGGACAAACCCTATTTGCTCATCACTTATGATGTCTAGTAGAACTGTCTGAATTCTATTCGCTAAGGTTATAGTGAGGATCTTATATATAGTATTACAAAGAGAAATAGGCGCAGATCCCCCAGATTTTTTGGCTTCTCTTTTTTTTGTATGAGAGAGAGAAAAGTATTATTTACTTCTTTTAGAAGGCTGCCCGAATTTCTTACCCCTTCTAAAGCATCGACTATTTCATCTCCTATGAAGTGCCAGCATTTTTGAAAGAAAAATGTTGGGAAGCCATCTGGTCCCAGAGCTTTGTCTGGCTACATTAGAGAGATCACCAGTTCAACCTCAGTTTTAGTAAATTTACCATTGAGGTCTTTGTTTTGATCCTCTAAGATAATCCTTGGAATATCTTTTAGTATGGCTTGTTGGTGCAACCAATTAGATCCTAAATGATTGTTAAGAATATCCTCAAAGTACCTAACCGTTTCATATGCAATTTGTTGAGGATCTTCGATCCAGACATTATTCGCATCTTTAATTTTAAAGATCCTGTTTACATTTCTGCGTGCTCTCGTGCTGTTGTGGAAGAACTTAGTGTTCTTATCACCCGCTTCTGGCCATGTCTCTCTAGATTTTTGTCGCCAAAAGATTTCCTCTTTGGCTAGGATATCTTCATATTTCATTTTCAGCTGTTTTTCTTTTGCATATGATTCTGCGTCCATGCCTTTAGTTATCACACTTCTATTGAGGTTTTCAAGTTCCTCTTCTAACTTAGTTTTGATTTCGAAGATATTACGAAAGTTAGTCTTATTCCAACTAAGAAGCTTACATTTGATAGTTTTTAATTTGGATACTAAACAGAAAAGCTTAGATCTAGAAACTCTAGTTTCTTTCCACCATTGCTCAATTAAGATTAAAAGGTTATTATCTTTGACCCACATTTGTTCAAATTTGAAGGGGCACCGTTTGGGTTGGCAGTCTTTTGATATACTTAGCTGGACTGGGTAGTGATCGGAGCCCGAGTATGGTAAGATCTCAGCCTTCAGAATAGAAGAGAGTTGTGCCCAGTTGCCCCTGACCAGGAATCTATCCAATTTTTCTGCAATATTGCTAAAGCCCTTCCTTCTGTTGTTCCATGTAAAACCTTCTTGTGCAGTTTTGATTTCCATTAAATTGTTCTTATGAACCCAGTCCTTAAAGTCAATTACTGTTGTGGATAAGCCGACAGATCCTCCCAGCTTTTCTTTAGGGTCTAAGATCGCATTGAAATCTCCGCCCAGAATACAAACCTGATCTTGTAAGGTTCCCAAGAATTGTTCTATTTCTGTCCAGACTAATCTCTTGTCCTCGTTCTGGGAAGGACCATAGATGTTAATAAGAAAGAAGTGTAGATTGCTTCTGATGCTTCTGACGTTCCCCACCATCCAGTTCTTTTTACAACTTGTTACTGAAAATGAAACCATTCTAGGATCCCAGATTACCCCAAAGCCCCCCGAGGCACCCTCTGCTGGGACTCCTACTAGTTCCCATATTCCTAGCTTCTTATTTAGAGTGTCTATCTCATCTTTATTTAGTTTGGTTTCTTGGAGCATTAGTATGTCTGGTTTTGTGTTGGTTATACAGCGTTTTATGATTCGCTGTTTGTTAGGGGCGTTGAGACCCCTAACATTCCAAGTGTATACTCTCATGGCGCCGTGGGAAGGTCCTTCCCCTTCCCTGCATTAAATAGTGTGGTAATCTTAATCTGATCTATTGCCTCGCCTGCTTTCTCTCTTAGTACCAGTAGTGATTTCCTGTGCCTTTTTTTATTACTTTTGGCACAATCTGGGGTTTTTTACTAAAATCGGTTATGGCGATTCCCAACCGTGGGTCTATTTCCTCCAGCTCTCTATCTCCCTGCTCTTTTAGGTCCTCTTTACCATTCTCCTGCCTTTTCTCCAGTTCTTCCAGTTCCAAGATCTTGGTGATAAGTTTTTCCTTCTCTTTGTTTGCTTCTTCGATTACTACTTCCTCTATTGCCTTGTCGAGGATCTCATTACAGATCTCCTCTAAGTCCCTATGGCTAACCTTATCTGTGGGTTTCTTATGATTCCCATTCTCCTTATATTTTTCCTCTGTTTCATAAATGTTTGGGACCCATTCTGGTGTTTTTGAAACCTCTGGATCTGAGCTTCCTCCCCCTGCTTGGGGGTTAATATTACTAGTTTCTTCTACAGGAACTTCCCCCTCCTCAAGCTCCATCGTAACCTTGCCTATCTGAAGTTCATAACTCTTCTTTGTAGTCTCAGCCGCTATCGGTGTTCCTTTATCTGATATTCCTGTGTGGGGTTCATATTCTATATAGTAAGTTCATGACTCTGCCTCTATTATTCCTTTTGGAATTCTGAGATGGTTTAGGGCATTTTCTGGGCTGAGCTGTTACCATACTCGGGTTTTGATCTTGTCTAGTTAACTCTCTTCTACCACAATGGTGCTATTTAAGGAAAGGAAGGCTAGTCCTTTGGTAATCCACTATAAATCCGCCTTTGTTATCATTGAATCTGATGTTTACCTCCGTTGACTGGGGTTTGGGATTCTTATTAGTATGTGTTTTTGGTGTACTGTTGATAAAATTACTGTGGAGGACCCTTATGAAATACTGGCTTAATACAGTAATTGGCCCAGTTAGTTTTAATTTCAAGAGGTTCGAGGGTTACCATACTTATATCCAATTTTACTAACAAGAGAACATCAGAGTTGGATAAGAAATCCTTTTCTATTCCTATGAATTCTCCCAGGTGATTACCTATCTCCCTTAAGATTTCGCTATGGATGAGCTCAACCGGGAGGTTGGCAATTTGACCCATCTGGCTGATTTGAGTTTTATTTTACTGGGGTCGAAATTCGGTTGTCAGTCTATATATTCGAAATTATGCCCTTTGTAGACCAAACTTCTACTATTTAAAATTTCTTTTTTGAGATCTGAACTTTTGCAATCAACATATATGAAATCTTCAGAGGTGATAGTGATACTTACCTGATTTTTGAGGAGAACTTGAACCCAATCCGCGATTACCTTTGCAGGTTGCCCTATCCCACACCATCGGATAAAAAAACCGTGGGTTCTGCAATGATTCCCCAAACCATCTGAGTAAATGTTGCTAAAGTTTATTGGTGCTCTCTTCCCCACGGCCTCCGTTTTTTGATAATGTCTTGATCTCGCTTGTTGGTTCGACCATGGGGGTCTGGGGTTTGCCTGTCCTTGAATTACTACCTGATTGTTGCCCCTCCCACGAGTGTTAGACGTTGTGTATCCGAGTTTAAGGTTTTGAGAGACTGGTCGATGGTGGGGTGCTCTGGGATTTACCATATTGCTTATCAAGGGCTTTTCCTGTGAATGAATGATCCTGGGGGCCGGTTTTGAAAAACCCTCCGCAACTCTTTGTCTTGGAAGGGAAGGGTGGGAGACCGCAGGGGGTAGTTGAGCAATGTGGCTTCTTTCCTTGCCCAACGAAGTGTTGTTAGCTCCAGTTGCAAATGCTGGAGTTGCTGAGGTAATTGGGATAGCCCAGATTTTGGAAGCCCTGGCTTGGGCATTTTCTCCACCAACATTTGCCCAAACTTCTCTTTGCGATTTCCTACTCCTAACAATCTGCCAGCCCTGTTCCTCAAATTGTTGCGGAGGGGGAGCCCAGCCCCCCTGAGAAGCCTTCTCTTTCCAGTGCGATTCGCATCGAGGGTATTCTGCCCTAGTTTCATTCCGGGCAAAATTGTTAATGCAGCTTTGTTGTTGGCACTCTGCTTTTTTTCGCATTTTTGCTGATTGAAAGAAGAATTATTCTTAGTAGATAATATATTAATAATAGTTATAACATATTTTTTAAATTAATAATATATTATAATATTTATTAATATTAACTTTCTTTATAGTTTTAATATTATTATATTATAATATTATATATTAGCTTTATATATATATATATATATATATTTTTTTTTTTTTCTGATTTTTATATGTTTTTGTATAGAAGAACCCAAAACGAACCCACACCCAATTTTTTTTTTTGACCGAATTTGCGAACCGAACCTGCGAACCCGAATCCAAACCAGTACCAGGGTCGGTAACTTAGATAGGGGTAAATAGTTGGAGGATTGTCTTGCAGACAGGGGTAGGACTGTGATGTCCTAGACTGAATTATTAGAAGAATTGAGTTTTTCTGAGTTAATCAGTGATGCCTTGTGGCTGGGCAGCAGCCTGTAGGAAGGCGAATCTGAATTGTCATAGATAATTGCTGAGTACCATTGTTATTCCGTACTGTATTAATGGAAGAGATGTAATATGAAATTCTGAACTTCAGTTTTCTGAGTATTATTCTTGCTGCATTCCTTGTTTTTGTGGGTATTAGTTTTGGATTTGCTGCAAGGATTGGTTGTCCTTTACTGGGCACCTGATCCTAGACTGCACCGATATTGCAGAGATTCCATAACCTGCTCCATAGTTGCTGGCAGTGGAGGCCTTCTAGAATGGTTACCAATGATTGAATGCATACAAATAGCAGTTTGAGTGGAGCTTGAAACAACAGACAGAGATCTGTCATTACTTCAGAATTCAAACATTAGCTAAGTTGCCAAATCGGGTACAGGTACGTGGGTACGGTACGCCGGTATGACAATTTTTTTTTTTGTGGGGGGGGGGGGGGCTGTGTACATTTGGGTACATCTGTACAAAATAATAAAAAACTTTGAAATATTTAAATTATTTAATATAGTTAATATAATATTTAATAAGAACTTAATATTAAAAATAAAATAATAAAATTTTAAATATAGTCTATGACTATAATACTATAAATTTTTTAAAACAGTTCAAAAATTAAACGCTGATAACTTAAAATACAGTGTATAATGTATATAAATAATAATAATTTATAAATAAAAATTATAAAACTAAACAATAATAATAGTTTAAAATAATAATAAAGTCAAAGGGTCCTTGGTCTGCTGGTGAAGTTGAAAGGTGGTTCTAAATGAGCCCACCAAGGATCAAGTCTTGTTGAGTGCAAGACTCTTGACACCATAAGGGTTGAGGCCGGGATCGTGACCCGGGCGAATTTGGCAGAATGGATACCCCTCAATCCTTGGCTCTCAGCTGAAGAGGTTCAGCCTAAGGCTTGTGCTCCCAAATCGGGTAGCAAAAACGAATTTGTGGATGACCTCCATAAAAAAATAACAATAATAAATAAATCTAAAATATTAAAATATTAATTTATTAATTTATTAAATAATAACAGTTTAACCTTCGAAATGGCTCTTAAGAATCATACTATATTCTATAAATTTAAAAAAATACAGGGGAGAGGCGACTTAGGATTTTCGGTTTTTTTCGAAATAATATTTTAAAATGTTCAAAATATAGTGTATAATGTTGAAAACCCGCAAGGGTTTTTTGTTTATTATTTACAGTTTTCGAAATCCCAAAATAATAAGGCGAGTTTTGAAATGAGGATTTCAACTCGCGGTGGCATGATAAAACTCCTGAAACTCCCAGGTTTTCATTTTAAAAAAGTGAAAAAAAATCCCGAAACTTGCGCCTGCACCTTGGACGATTCCGCAGGGTTTTGGGGACGTACCTGTACTCGGAATTGGCAGGTAAATGAGCCAATTCGGCTACTTAGAATATTAGTTACCACTGTTCTATACAATATGCCTCTGATCTATCAATTGAACCAAATTAGGAATGTCCTAAGTCTGGGTGAAGCACATGGATCTCTAGACAAATATCATTTTCTAACATCATCCATCTGAATAAGTACATTCTCATCCAAACTCTGCTGGAAATCAGCATTCAAACTTGCAACTTATAAGATGAGCACATTGTTACAAGAATATACTTATTTTTAAAATGAAAATTGGGATGGTTGAACTTGAGGGATGTCTAGAATTTTTTTTGCATTTGGGGATGTACCCTCAAAATTTTGAAGGTAGGGGAAGATGAAGGAATGTCGCTTGTCATCCCCATGTACTGAAAATGTCGTCGGGGACAAGGACTTGGGTAAAGGGTGCGCAAACACATCCCCGAGTAACCTTGGTGTGTGTTGTTTGCTAGGAGAGTGTTTACAGAGCATGGGGTTGTTATCTGCCCTACAAAGTATGGAATTGACAAAGTGCTCCGTGCATAAGGTATGATTTCAGATGAAATTATTCACTAAGATTTTTTGTCTCTTAGTTCTTTGAATCCCATGCAAGGAGAAGGTGATTCTCCTCCTCTGCCATGCAAAGCTAGTATTGCTGATTATTGCCATGGCAGTGCCCGTCACTCTTTTTCTAAATGCCACCTCATTTGGGTTGTAAAGGTCTCACAATAAATCCTATGCAAACACATGATATTGGGAAGTTGCATATCTGGATAATCTAGACATTATCCATTTTGAACAAAACACTTAACAGATTTGATGCTTCTTATGGATTGCCATTTAGTATTTGTGTTACCTTTGAGGGGCCACTGGGATTGCTGGGAAGTGGGACACTAGTGTGTTTTTACTGACTGCATGTTAACCTCATTATGCAAAGCCTTGATCAATCTGGGCATGGTTCATGTCATGGTAGGCTTCCTCTTTGACTTTCCTTTGGGCAGGCCTTGGTAACACTAGGAGTTGTGAGAACTGAACAAGTTGACCAACACCATTCTGGCCTTTGATTGCTTTGTTGGCAAGGCAATCAGCAATCCTGTTCTCAGCTCTCACTTGATGCTGGAATTTGACTTAATGAAAATCTTTCAGGAGATTAGCAGTGTTGTGTAGAGAATAGAGCTCGTACTAAGATTGTTAGGAATGTTACACATGAAGCAGCTTGAATGAGAAGAAAGTGATCATTGGTCATACCGTCATTCCAGAGTTTTAGTTGGGGACAAATACCCATTTATCTCATGAGAAGAGAAACATGAGAAGAAAAGATAAAAAAGTTCATCCTTATTGGATATAGTGAAGGATCTAAAAATCAGGTTGTACATTTCCATAATTCATGAAGTGGGAAGATCTCAGAGAACTGGACCACTCACTTTCTCTGCCTTTGTCTTCCCCTTCTCTTATAGAGACACAATTGATAAGGAGCCTAGCTGAGGTGAATTTTCTGTAGAAGTGAGGCCAGAGTACCTTGATGTAACTAGAAGCTCGTCCAAGATGCCAAGGTTGATATGGATGCTAATTACATTTTTATGTCTTAAATCTAAAGCAATGGAGATAAGTGAATCTCCGATCTGAGGAAGCTTGTAGAACTAGGAGTAGGAGGTTTCTATGATAAGAGAGTATAATAAATCATAATTCCTTGGTGAAGAACCATACCTGGGAATTGACCACCTGTAAAAGGTTGAAATTTGCCTACACCTCGACACTACCTTCTATCTTTTCTGTGAAAAGTTCACCTGGGACTTGATCCCAGCCTTGTATTGATCAATTACCATAAGTTCTAGTCAGAAGCATTAATTACTGGTCAAGGTATATGTAACAGTCAAACAGTCTCTTGCTTTTTGCTGATGTCACATTTGTATCTCACAATAATAAAATACCATTAGTTTCTAGTGAACAACATTGAGCAAGTAGTTTCTGCAGTCAAAATTGTCAGCATATGTCTTCTTTATGGCAAAACAGCAGTCTAGGGGGGCAATATCAATCAACATGGTCAAACTACAGTCAAACCATCTTAGTTTCTCCTTGCTTGTCACTGTTTTAGTTCTCGATGCCAGCATTCATAAATGATTGAAGTCTATACTCCTAATCCCTTCTTAGTACATCGCTTGAAATATGCATCTAAAATGAGGCGGAGGGCTTCTATATTTATTCGTTTGCATTAATTACATGTTTACTGTCAAGTCAACTTGGTTAAGCAGGAAAATTATAAAAAATTCAATTAGATTTTGTTAGTGTTTGTGCCACAATGTTATTGATGTAACATTTGTCCAATATGATGTTATGGATGATGTCAACTCAAAGTGAGAATTTTTGGTGTCTTGACTCTTAATGATGTCATAAATTAAGTTACTAGTTTTCTTCTAGGGTATTTGGCCTGGCCTTTTTCATCTTGCCTGGGTTCGTTTGCAAGCTATTGTCTCTTAATCTACTCTTGGTGGGGCATGGGCCTATCCTCTGTTAAAGCAGGGACCAATCACCTTACAGCCTTGAGTTTTGATCTCGTGAAAAAGGTGCATAAGGATTGTTGAGTTTTACACTTTGAGAGATATTGTTGTTCAATCCTTGCAATGCAACATTGTATGAGAAGTTAGGCTTCAATAACCAATAAGTCTGGACAAAAAGGCCTGCATGCAAAAATTCATCATTGACCAAGTGAAAGCATTTATACTCTTCAACTTTTAGTCAATTATTTCTTCTGTCCTCCATGCTTATTCTTATCTAATATTCTTGTAGAAGTTGCCTTCTCTTCATTTTCTCATTATATTTTTTGCTTTCCTCTCGTGCCTCATCTTTCATTTGAGACACTTAAATGCCATGTTCCGAACAGGGAGTAGGCACTTGACTTGCCCTTAGATTATTTGTTTGAACCTCGATTCCTATATAAATCTTCACATTATAGAGACATAGTTTGGCTGGACTTATGCCCTTACGAATCACTTTTTCTATTTTTCAAGAATTTTTCTGACCTTGCAAGATATGATGTTTTCAGTTGCAAGTCTTCGTTGCCAATAAATCAAATAGAGACATGCATAAGGTTAGAATGGCTTTGATTTACGTGTAGTTTAATATGTATGAAAATATAATGTAAAAGATAGAACTGTGTATTGGTTTTAACCTTTTTTCACGCGTAAAAAGGGCTGCTTTACTATAGCTGTATATATTTCAGTTTTGAAATAGTGCAATATGATGGATACTTTGTTGACCTTGATCTGCTTTCTTTAGAATTCAAAATTTCCTTGCATGCACAGGTGGGCAATTTTCCTGAACGAGATCCCTTTGAGGAAGAAGAAATATAATTTTCCAGATTATTCATTGTGTGCCCTTCCAGAGCTTTGAGCTGATATTTTAAATGCAAGCCTTTACAAATATGATCAACTTCTATTGATGGAAAGAAGACTGATATCGAGGTAGTTTTACAAGGATAATATTGTTGTTCCTAACAAGAGCATCATTAAGATGTTTGAATGTCTACATTTCATTCTTATGATGCTAAACTGTATATGTATATGACTAACACAGTATCTTGTCATGGATTAAGTTCATGGTTATTTCCCCCTTAAAATTTACTTTGGTAGGTAGATGATGCAGGGCAAATTTTAACTCTGTACAATGCCTTGTCTGTTCATTATGCATATTTATCAAAGCTGCTCTACTCTGAACATTTCAATTGATTCGTTTGTTGGTTTTTAATTGTGAAATTTTTGTAGCAAACTCCACATCAATTATAAAGAGCAGGCTTGTCAGAATCATAGTTGGAAAACTCGGACTCGGCAAAAACTCGCCAGGCCAAAAATTTTCAACTCGGCAACTTAATAAATTGATTAAATTTCATTAAAACACTTTTTTTTGCAAAATTCAATGACAAAATGTATCCAATGAGTCCATAAATGACTACCAAAGCGTTTTCGATTAGATTTGATTAATGTGAATACAAAATGAGTACAAAATCACATCATCATGCGGAATCCTGATAGGCTGATACCCTGATACAATAGTTTGCTAGCAATTATTATGAATTCATGATGATTGCCTTTGAAAATTATCATCATAATTCATAAATTGCATATTACAACATTTTACATCTTCCTCTTCCCTAATCTAGTGAAAACTAGGGGAGGGGTTCTAGTCCTTGCACTCTGTTGTGGCTCCGCGCTCTCCATAGAAGGCTATGTTTGTGGATGTGGCTCGACCTCCATTCTATTGCTAGATGGCAATGATTCCTCTTCCTCATCAATGTCATCCAATGACAATCCAGTAGCTCCTTCTGTTGCAGTCATATCCTCCATTGCTTGCCTCTCAAAATCAAGAATCTCGTCCATAGTAAACAATGCGATCTCTTCATCCTGCCTTGTCCAATCGCTATAAGGATTGATGTTGTCCAAATCAATGACCTCATGTACTTTGTCCTCTACATTTCCTGTGCGAAGTTGAAGGTTGTATTGTACAAAGACCAAGTCATTGAGACGTTTTTGAGTTAACTTATTTCACTTCTTGTGAATGGCCTCAAACAAACTTCAATTGCACTCACAACTAGAAGCACTGTAAGGTTGACACAAAATGCAGAGGGCTAATTTTTGAAGATTTGGGGTATTTGCACCCCAACCTATCTACCAAGAACCTACAAAATAAGATATTCAAGAGTTGGTAAGCAAACCATATTTTATCAATAGTTGTAAATTTATAACTTGTAAGATGCATGTAAAGACCTTAGACTCCAATTTTTTTTACCTGGTGCTTAAGTGGTTCTTCCTCGGATAGCTAGTGGTGAAAAAAAGAGCCTCCCCCTACCAAAATTGTAACTCTCCAATTCCTCAATAGTGAGGTCTCTCACCTCAAGCTCAGGTGTCATCCTCTCAATGCATGTCGTGAGGCCCTACATAACCTCTCCATTAGGATTTGCAAAGCTATTTGAATAGAAAAAACGGGGGTTGAGGAAGTATCCCACTGCATGAATGGGTTGGTGGAGTTGATTGTTCCACCTCCAATCAATGATCTCCCAAATGGGATCAAATTTGAATCTGTACCCCTTATAATAGTTTCTTGGCCCTATCCATGGCCTCATAAATGTACCCCATTGGGTTTTGATCCCCGTCTACCAAGCGTAGAACTTTGACCAAGGGCTCGGACACCTACAAATACAAACAAAATTCAAATTGAAGTTACAAATTTATAATGAAAGTAAATACTTTTAAAATTTAAAAATAAAAAGATTAAATTTGAAATTTAAATCAAAGTTTTCTAACTCTTTGAGATTACCTTGACAATCTCTGTAGCTCTCTGTGGAAAGAGATTATCAAAGACTAGTTGCGATCCTCTCTCCTTCAAGCTTCTTTGAATATGATGAGTCTAGCCATGCTTGACTCAAACAT
Organism: Cunninghamia lanceolata; assembly: GCA_027924645.1. NCBI lineage: Eukaryota > Viridiplantae > Streptophyta > Pinopsida > Cupressales > Cupressaceae > Cunninghamia > Cunninghamia lanceolata. The sequence goes on along the minus strand of BSBN01001031.1, from coordinate 2,566,487 downwards.
TGTTTTCAAAGAAGTCAACAAACCAATAATGCTTTGCAATGTTAGGAAAATCGTTGCAAATCTCATGACACTCGCTCGCACCAACTCTTTCCTTTTGGTGTGTTCTCTCATCAAATTAAGAACCCAAGGGTGATTATAAATAAATTTGGTTAGTTTCTTGCATCTTCTAAAACCGGTCGCATCCAATCAAGTTTGTCAATGTCCTCCAAAAAAAGGTCAAGACAATGTGTTGCGCAAGGGGTTCAAAAGAGTGTTGGATACCTCTCCTGGAGCAGTCTCCCAGTCGCCACATACGTTGTTGCATTGTCAGTTATAATTTGCATTACATTCTCTATGCCCACCTCTAAGACAACTTCCTCCAACATTACACTAAAAGTTTCAACATTTTTTATTTTGTTATAGGCATCAACTGACTTCAAAAAACTATCTCACCATTTGAAGCTACCAAAAAGTAGATAAGGGTGCGGTTCTTTCCATCTGTCCACCCATCTGAGAGAATAGTGCAGCCATACTTTTGCTATTGCTTCTTTTGTTCTTCCACAACTATCTTTGCATCTTCAACTGTATTATCGAGCAACTTCCTACATAAGTCTTATCGAGAGGGTGCTTTGTAGCCTTTTCCTGCAACTGTCAATGCAGTTACCAAATTCTCCTAGTACGGGCTCTCTGCCACATTGAAGGGAAGGTTGTTGAAATACCAAAAACTAGCACATGCCTTATCTGCTTCTTGGTGCACCTCTTTGTTCCACCTTGTACCTTCCAATGATGGTTGTGCTCCAGGTGTGTTTTTGGGTACAAAAAAACTATGTGGTGTCTGTGTAGTCGTAGCTGCTCTACTCAAAGATGAGGTGGATGTGGATGTGTTTCATATGCGTGGACCACAAACAGAGCCCACTATGCCGTGAATATCGTATCTTCATTTGTTTCTGTTTGCAATTGAGGACCTCCAGCAGAAGCTATGGAATCTGTTATGGCTGCTATTGTTTTCTTCTGTAGTTTTTTCTCATCCAACAATGCAAGGAGTGCAATCATCTCTCATTTTATCTCTTCATTGGGCTTCTCACAGGGCTTGGCATCACGATGAGTAATGCCTACAAGATGGTATTTGAGGTGATTGATGTCTCCATGATGTAGCTTCTGACATTCTGTGCAAATGGTTCTCCCAGGTGTCGGTCCCTATACGACATATTGCCAAGCAAGGCCTCTCACTCTAGGGGGACGAGTTTCGGTAACTAGCATCGACTATGCTAAGCTTGAGCCTGATGCGGAGTGGGAGCCTGATCCAAAGTCCAATGAATCTCTATTTCCCATTGTATCTAACGGTAACCTACAAGTACAAAGTACAACATATTTAATTTTTAAATTAAAAAAATCAACACAAATTCAGCATAAATTAGTATAAATCAGCATAGATTAGTGTAAATCAGCGTAATTTCAATATAACCTAGTGATTTTATTTCAAAAAAAAAGTATAAATCAACAAAATAGTTCATTTGTAAATAAAACTAGTGATTTCATCAAAAAATTAGTAAAAATGAACAAAATATTCTAATAAATCAGTTTTTTTGCAAATAAAATTGTCAATGCATGCTATAGTATGAAATTATGAATTGTTTACAATCTACATGTTGGATTTTAGCAGCTAAAATGAATTTAAATGCTTGCAAAAACATAAAAACAAAAAAAAAGGTACTAACTTGCCCTTGAATTTCTTCGAATCTGCCCTTCAAATTTGCCTAAAAATCCTTGCAATAAGGTCAAATGGATGCAAGAGTGATGTGTGAGGAAGGTTGAGGGGCAAATGTGCTTTTATAAGAAAAAGAAGTGTTTTTTCCCCGTTTTTGGGGCGTCCCAGGTTAGGATCCGTGTTTCCTACACGTCTGCAAGTTTTTGGCGAGTATTTGGCCGAGTAACTCACCACAGGAAAAATCTGGCGAGTTTTGGGGGAGTTTTTCATCTATGGTCAAAATATTGTCATTGGTACTGGAAAAGATCAATAAGATTCGGCATGATTTAAAATCAAGATCTAAATCTGTATCTATTATCAAATGTTTGTCAATACAGTAAAATAAAATGTGACGTATCATAGGGCTTGATTCTTTTGTATTTTGTAATTATGCAATTCTATAATACCATTTGAAATAATGGAACTTAAGCATGCTACTGCCAAATCAATTATCATTACTATCGGCTAAATGTTTTTTCTGTCATGTGTTACTACTTACAGAAATTTTGATTGAATACATGATCACTTTTGCTATAGTAACTCTACATTGTTTAAAACTATAGTTAATCTTAACAAACCCAAGTCATTTAATTAGTTGACAGGTTTCTTATGCGGGCATTCATGCCTAGAATTAAGATTGTCTCAATGCTAGTTTTTTCCCATCCCCTAATTTTCATTTCACCAGCATGTCAAAATTTTAGCCACTTCACCACTTGTTGCGATCAGCATTGCATTTGCTTTTGTCGGGGATTATATAAAAACTAATAAGGGTATGAATTCCATATTTAAATATTAAATAGCAGGGTCACTTTTCCTACTTATTTAAGCCGGTGGCTACACCTACTTGTTCTGCTGCTTACGGCCTGCTATGGACTTTCTGTTACATTACTACACTGCCCACAATTGACTTGTAGACCTCCTATTGTCCACATCTCTTGCCCAATTTGAATCAGCAAATCCATGTATATCCATTGATTGTTGCATGTCTGTCCTAGCATTGCTACAAGTGTGCTCCAAGTGACTCGAAGTGTTGCAGGGGTCACCAACACTCTTAAGAGTGTGCTACAAGTGAGCCAAGACACTGGTGCATGTGTCATCAACATTGGTATAGGTGTGCTCTAAGTGATCTAAAATGTTGCAGCTATCACCAACGCTTCTTAGGGCACATATAAGTGACCAAATGCATTGTTGCTAGTATCTCCAACATACTACATGAATGTTGGGGGTGTCTTGAAGTATCTCCTTGGTAGCAAATAAAATACTCTGAAGTGCCAAATAGATATTTGGAGATCATTTTCACTAGCACCTAATGTTTTTTGCCAAATTTTGTCATAAACCTACTTCAGAGTACCACTACTTGGACAATGTTTTGTTTGGTGCAAACCATAGGATACATGAGGCTCCCAATCACACTAGCGTAAAAGATGTGACTCATCCTCCATCTCAAATGGTGTAAGACATTGCTCAATTGGAAACTTTGTTTCCATAGGAATATGAACATTCACTAGTTTGCAATTCTACATTCTAAAATGTTGCAAAATAGAGTTAACTCACTTTAACTTAACCAATTTTTTATATTATATCTTTCTCTCCTAATGTGCATCTCTAAAATAAACTTAGCAACCACCAAATCTTTCATATCAAACTATAAATAAAGTTGAGATTTCAAATCCTTAATCATATTCTTACGGTTACCAATCAACATCATGTCATTCACATATTAATGCATTGGAGAGCTCCTTTCATTGACCTTGCAAAGTCTCTTACTAGAAATGACAAAAATAATCTTCACGGTTTTTTGAGACAAGGATTAAATTTGTTAGGATTAGGTGATATTGACCTTGCAATATGATGTATTTTCTATGTGTCTCCAACATCTTGGGTTAGGATCCCGAATCTCCCGCTTCAATGCTAGGAAGATTCTTGCTATGAAGACATCAGTAATGCTACCGGTCGCTTCCTATTGATCGACTCCACAACCTCTTTCATGGGGCACTCTATGTTTGTACGTATACTAGTCGACACTGACATCTCCAAACCCCTGCATGGAGAGGTTGTTCTGAAGGCGGGGGATAGGTCATGACCTCAACAACTTGACTATGAGGGTCTCCCCTTCAAATGTAGATGTTGCTTTGTAGCTAGTCACTTAGCCTTTGGTTGTCCACTCTCTCGTAGGGTACTGCTACTTGGTGGAAGAATGCTCTTAATGATCACTTGACTATTAACACTAGTGACACTTCGGTGGTTGATCCATCCCAGGATGATGAGCCCTCTCTAGAGGTTGTGTCCTCTCTGCCTAATCTTGCTCCTGTGGGTGAACTGGGGGGCGTGATTGCATGCCAATCGATTCCTCTCGAGTCTTCCCCAGATCTAGCTCAAACATTTGCTACACCTTCTATGCCAGATGGTGTGGAGCCCCTAGCTCCAGCTCTTGTAACAGTCCTTCCAGCTTATGGCTTGGGTTCATCCCCACGCAACTTCTCTTTGGTTGTGGCTTCAGCTGAGGATTCTATCCTTTCCCCTCATTCTGAGGACTTAGAATCTGAGTCTTCTTGGACGGTTATTCAGAAAAGGAAAAAAGGACTCCCTAAATCTGTCACTATTTCACACCCTCCGATGAAGGGAGTCAAATTTGCCAGGTCAGGGTCAGGAGTTGTCTAGATCTTGATGCTCTGTATTGTTGTTTTGCAGTTTGTTTGTCCCTTTGTGGTTAGTACCATATCTCATGGTACTCGTTTTGTCTGCCTTTTGGCTGGTCTATAAAAGGGTTCGGGCCCTTTCAAAAACCCATTTTTATCTTATCAAAACATCTTGGGAATGAGTACAAATGGTTGAGAGATTATTTAATTATTACTCTTAGGACTTGGAATATTGTTGTAATGTCATTTACAAAGGAAGTTATAGTTGGTAGGAGTTAAAGTTATCACTGTCATAAGACTGATTGCCCATCTCTCTCTCATGGAGTGTATGGGAGTTACTTTTATGAGTGAAGCATCTTGTTATGATAGGTGGGGTCCATATTAGTTGGCCACTCCATTATGGAGTGCTAGACTTGGAAATGTGTGCCCATTGAGAGTTACAAGTCAAATATGTTATTTATTATTGATTTCTATCTTGGATGAATGATTAATGGCACATGGGGGCATGGGTTTTTTGCCATAGACCATGGTTTTTGTGCATGTGGTTTTGAGAAACTACTTTTGGTTTCCTCTTCCCATTTCTCAATAAGTTAGATGCATTAGATAGTCATTTTATGGGTCTTTTATAGTTGAGTATTTTATGTTGTCAGAATATTGTTAGAAGAAGATTGAAGTGGATTGATTATTGTAACACATTATTGGTCAATACAAACTTGAAGGGTCTCTTTGGTGGTAAAGTGTTTTCCCTAAATGGTTTCTCCACATAATTCTAGTGTTATGTCTTTACTTGTAGTTTTCTAATTTTATATGAACTACTTCATTCCATAATATTGGTTTAGTACATGAATCTTTAATAATTAATATTTGAAAACTTAATGTTTTGTTTTCACTATATTTGTTTACCTTAATACCCTATCTTTCAACATTCGGTATTAGAGCTACAAATTGATTTGAGAAGCATATGCTTTCTTAAAGTATTGTGGTTTTTTTGTGATGTAGTTGGAAATGTTAAGCACGTCTTAGATAGAGATTATATGTTTAGTGGCATGGGCTACAAGCTTTGGAAGCTTAAGATGGAGGATCTCCTTGAGGAGATAGATCAATGGAGTATTATGTAGAAAGAAGGAAAGCCTAAGGGGATGTCTGATGAAGATTGGAAGAAGTTGGACAAGGCATAGGGAACCATTTAGTTATGTCTTGCAGATTTCATTATCTTAAATGTCTTTAGGGATGCTACCTCATATCTACTATGAAAGAGGATAGGTTATATCTATCAAAATAAAAGTCTAAAAAATAAATTAAATCTCAAAAGACATTTGTATTCATAAAAATGAAGGAAGGTGACTCAATTGCCAAGCATTTCAATGCTTTCAATTTAATTTTGAGTTAACTAGGCTTAGTAGATGTTAAAACTAATGAAGAGGATAAGTGTATTATTTGTTTTACTCTTTTCTTAAATCTTGGGAGAATTTAATTGTTACAATTGGTGGTGGTTCTACAAAGCTAAAGATGGATACCCTTGTTGCTACTTTGCTTAGTGCAGAAATGAGAACATCCATGGATGATGGTTCGAAAGATAATCCTATATGTTCAAGGAAGGCCTAAGGATAAAGGTACATCTAAAGGGTAATGGAAGAAATTGAAAGATAGGTCCAAGTCAAAAGGACAATCTAAAACCCTAGGGAAGAGCAATTGAAGCGTTGTAACTGTAGGAAGTGGGAAAATGTGAAGAAGGAAAGTAGAAATAAGAAGATTTTTTTGATGATTCCTCTACTAAGAAATCATTTGATGATAACAACAATGATGCAATATTTATTTCTGCTAATGTTTCTAATGATGACTCTTGACTCATTAATTCAAGTTGATCCTACCATATGACTCCTAATAAGGAGTGGTTTTCATCTTACCAATCTTATGATGGAGATGAGGTATTCCTTGGTGGCAACAGTTTGCATTGAATTGTTGGTCATGGGAAGGTATAGTCATATTTCATTGATGAGAGTGAAAACTCTTGATAGTGTTTTATATATTCCAAGACTTGTGAGAAATCTTCTTTCTGTATCCAAGTTGAACAATTCTATAATACATGTGACGTTTGAGAAGTCTAGTTATAGGTTGGCTAAAGAAAATTTGGTGATAACAAGAGGATCATGGTCTGCAACTCTATTTAAGCTTGATGCTTCTACATTTTATAATTCTATTAGTGTAATTGCCACTTCTAAAATGCATGTATGTGGTGGCATCAACATTTGGGTCATATTGGTGAAAAAGGTCTTTCAACCATGATTAATAAAAAGACGGTTAATGATTTTCTACTTATTGTGATGAATTTAATTTTTGTGAGCACTATGTTTGGAAGCAAAATAGAGTTTATTTTCTTGTGGAAAGTTCTATAGCAAAAAGTGTTTCAAAAGTTATTCACTCAGATGTGTTCTGGGTCTATTGGTAAATCATGATACTAAGTTTCATTTATAGATGATTATTGAAGATACACCTGAATTTATGTTCTTTGATCTAAATTTGTAAGTTTTCTCTAAGTTTAAGGATTTTAAGGCATTTGTCGAGAAACAAGTAGATGGAAAAATAAGTGTTGATATTGTTGGCAAGAGACACTATATGGATTCATGGTTGTTGTCATTGATGGCAACAAAGGTCATCCCACATATCCGCAAGTCATGGTGTGTCTCTACCGGAAGTCAGAATGAAGATTGTTGTGGTCCGGTGAACAAGAACAGAGCATGTGGCAAGGTCCGACAGATTGGTCCGGATCTCTCAGAGGAAGTGTCTTGGTCCAGTGCGGATTTGGGGAAGTCAAGAGGACTACCTTGAGTAGTATATTCCAAGGATTTAGCCTCCGGTGATGAACAAAGAAAAAGATATGAATAGTTGAGTACCAGATTCCTGAGAGACAGTGAGAACAGAGGAAGAACTGACTGACAGAGTATCAGACTATTTTCCGGATGTGTTACTGTTGATGGTAAAGGTTGTGAAGGCATGAATCATGCTTGGCCGACATGATTAATGATATCTACAAGTATATGCTTGATCCGCATTGCTTGGTGAGCAAGGATTCAGCCGACAGAACAGAGTTTGTAAGAAACTAGACTGTTTCGGATGCCGACTAGAAAGGTGATGAAATTACTTGTGCGGATATATATAGAGGATGGATTTAGTTGTGAAATGTGTGATTGTGAAAAGGCATATGCGAATAAGTACAGAACAGAGCAGAAGTAGTAAGAAAGATCCGGTATGTGAAAGGATAGCAGAATAAAGAACAGAGGAAAGATGAAGTGCAGCAGATCAGTGTACTGAGCCTAAACCGGAACTGAACACCAGCATATGTAGATGCTTCCAATCAGTGCAAGACTGTGATTCTTATCACTTTGTAGACAGTGTGTCTCCTTATAGGCAGTGGGCCTCTTTGTGAGCAGTGTGCTCGGGCAGTGAGCCCTAATTGGCAAGTGCCATTTTTGTAATTCCCTATTCTTCTAACAGAGAATAATCTTTGGGTTAATCACCCCGTGGTTTTCTCCCTTAACAGGGTTTCCACGTCAAAAATACTGTGTCATGTGTTTCTTATTTCATGGTAATGTTTTTGTGTTTGATTCAATGCTGCATTAATTAATAAGAAAGTTCAAAAGAAGAGATAAATAGGATAACTGATTCACCCCCCCCCCCCCTCTCAGTTATCAACAATTGGTATCAAAGCTAAGTTCCTCCTAATAGAGCCTAACAGCTTGAGGAAGATCTGGGAGTTCAAATGGATGCATATGGTTTAAGGGAGCAACTCAAGACTGCCCTTGAGGATCTTGAACAGTCAAATTCTGAAATCAATGAATTAAAGGAAAGACTCAAACAGGCTGATGAATTCATGAGAGAATTAAAAGACAAATTAAGTCTCTCTATGAAAAAGAGAAAGGAGCTGCTCCAACAATTGGCAAGACAAAGTGAAGAAAGCAATACAAATGAAGAATTGACTGAACAAACCAAGTTATGTGAAAAGTTATCAAAAGAAGTCATTATGTTAAGACATGAAATGGAATCAGGAACTATAAAGTTTACTCAAGAGATTGAAGAAAAAAGAAAAGTTGAAGACAATCTAAGACAATCTCTTAAAGAAAAATCAGAAGAATGCCACCAGATGGACAGGATTATCAGACATCTTGAATCTGATCTTGAAGATGCCAAAGATAATGAAGAAAAACTTGAGGATCAAATTGCCTCTCTCAAAAGAGATCTTCAAACAGCAAATGAATATAAAGAAAAATTCAAAATAAGTTCTGCCCAACTTGAAGTACTTCTTGGAAGTCAAAAGAGGATAGATGACAAGTATGGTTTGGGATATGAGAAAGGAGAAAGCTCCGGATCCGGTCAAAAGAATTTTGGATCAGAAAATCCAAGGAATAGGCCTAGAAGACCTCCGGTAAGACAGCCCAATGCTCAAAGATATCCATCTTTCAATGGATACTGCCACAGCTGCAACCACTTTGGTCACAAAGCTAATCAGTGCAGAAAGAGAATGAATCAGATTAATTCATCCTTCTCCGGACAGTGCTTTAACTGCAAAAGGTATGGACACAAATCCCATGAATGCAGAAATATGCAAGTAAACAATTCATTCAAAGGTAGATGCTTTACATGCAATAGAGTAGGTCATATGGCTAATCAATGCAGATCAAGAGGTTATCAGTCAAATATGCAAAGAAATGTTATTTGCCAAATCTGTAATAGGTCCGGTCATAATGCTAAAATCTGCAGAAGCAAGAATCAGGACAAAAGAGGTCTGGTGTATAATCAGAATCAAGACAAGGGTAAACAAAAGATGAATGCGGATGAAGTTAGGAATCAGATGAGCAAGATTTGGGTGAAGAAAAGTTCAGAGAATGTAGAGGTTGGATCCGCACCAGACTCTGGTGCTGATATTTCTTCTGGAAATTAAAAAGTGAGCTCTGGCTCAGGGGGAGACTCAAAGAAAATCCTGTTCCCCCAGCCAATCAAGTGGTGCCGGATGTGGCACAAGATGCGGAGTAAAGGGTTTAAAGATATAAGTCTTGAGATGATCCAGATAATATTTCAGAGGTCCGCATGGAGATGTGAAGAAGCTGTGATCGATCAAGTAAGACCTGTTCCGGGAGATGCTCCGGAATGACAGAGGATTACAAAAAGGTCCGGAGAGATCCGGAAGTGCATTATCTTATTCTGCGGATTGGACAGAGTGTTTGGGATGTCCTTGTGATGTGTTATCTCGATTTATTCATAATTGAAAGATCCGCATGATGTTCATAGATCAAGACTGATCCGGGATACTCCAAGCTATCCGGACAAGGCAAACCGGAATAATATAGGTGAAGCATTTATTGCAAACAGATATTAGGGTTTGCGAAATGATATAAGGGATTTCTCAACAATCATTTGATCATTCCACATCCAAGAAGAAGCGAAAAGCGGAGCTCTGCAACAAAATTCATCAAGTTTACCGAAGATCTCCTGCCGAAGTCATTACATACAGAAATCAATCCAGCTACTCCGTGCAACCGAAAACGCAAAAGGTATTTTCCACTTTCGATATCTTGCTACAAATCTTTTGAAGAAATGGCTACTCCAAATATAGTAAAAATCTCAGATAGGCCCCGGCCTGAATTTAAGAAACATCCATACAAGTCATTGGAGGTAGATCCCTTAGGAGCATTTTCCAGTGTTCCTCACGGAGTTTTACACACAGAAGACATTAGGGTTTACATACATGCAAGCATTGAGGAATTTGGGGATTCAAATTGAGAGATCTCTATCACAAACAACTGATAGACAATGCTTTTGAGCTTAAACCAGAGTATAAAAGTATCTAGAAGAAACAATTTGATCAATTCATTCATTTCCCCTGCTTTGAAGAAGATGAATGGGTCCGGTATGTACTGAGCAGGATGCATGACAACTTCCTATGGCTGGATAGACCCTGCAAGATCACAAAAGAGGCAATAAGAGCAGTAACTGGTCTATACTCTTCCGGAGGGATACCTATCCTCAAATCTGTCAAGAACAACATTGTAACTGAGCCCACCGGATCAAAATTCGATAAGAGGGCAATGACCATTGAAGATATTTCGGATCCGGATATCAAGTATGCATCCATGATAATAGGATACAAGATCTATCACTCCAGCAGGGAGAATTCTGTATCCGGAACTGCAGTATATACTGCCTATGAAATGCTAAGGAAGAATGCAGAATATGATCTCTGCGAACTGCTCTTAAGCCAATTAATGGAAAATATACAGAAAATCAAGGACAAGAAGAATTCCTTCAAGTATGGTACTCTTATATTATGTCTATTCTTCTACTTCATGAATGAGCTGCCCGGATCAAGTGGATGGGCATGGCAGAATGACAAACCTGTTGCAGTACAAATAAGAGACTATCTACATGGGCTTGGGGATGCCAAAGCAAGAAATACAGCCCTATGGGGATACTTCAAAAACTTCCAAAGCATGATGCAAGCAAGAGAGAGAATTCCCCAGTCTCTTGTTGAAAAATACAAAGACTCTGTGTGCTTTATGGTGGACACTGATCAGTGCCTAATGGAGGCAGTGGAGCCAAGGACTGTCTGGATCATGCCCATGGGGTATGAAGTGGATGAACAGATAGTGGAGCTGCATGTTCAACACATGCTAAGTCAGCCCAAAGATCCAAAGGCAGAAAGGTTTGGAACCTTTGAGGAGCTGAGTGTAAAGATCCATGTAGAACTCAGGGAACCTGAGATAAAGAGAAAGGTGAGAAAAGAAGTAGAGCATATTGCTCGAGGCCTAGGCATCTCAAAAGAGGCACTTGATGCCAGCCGGGAAAAGAGGAGAAAGGCTGAGGAAGAAAAGAAAAGTAAAGAAAGTGTTCCGGTTGAAACTTCCACCCGGACCAGATCATCAAAAAGATTTGCACCTTCCACAACCAAAAGTTCAAAACCGGAAGTCTAGGCATCCGGTAAAAGATCTAAGACAAAAGCCACAAGGGCTTATGAAAGCCAAAAGGATGAAGAGGAAACTGAGTCAGATGAGGGAGTAAAAGAAATAAAGAAGCAGAAGAAGAAAGGATCCGGTAAACCCTCCACAGGCCAAGACAAGGATGAAATGGCAGAGGTATTTGTTGAAAAGCCCACTCTGTCTCTAGAGAGTGTAATCAAGTCGGTTACGGTGGATGGAAACCTTCAACCAATGACTGAATTTTATGATGACTACAATGAGGCTGACCAAAAGATTCTGCAGGAAGCCACAATCAAGTATCTGAACATATACAATAAGGCTTTCATTGAGATCATATCTCTAATTCCCAAAAGCCTAGAAAAGGAATTAGAAATAAGAAAGAATAATGCTCATGCAAAAGATCTTGAGATCCGGGAGCAGATAGCTATTCAGCTATATCCTCAAATTGATCCCAAGACAATGAACATAATATTCAAAGACTGCAAAGATGAGTTCAGAAGTAAAGCCAGGATGAATCAACTCATGCTTGGTGAGACTGACAAGGTGGCCAAAGAGATAGAAGAGATCCTCCGGAAGGCCTTCAAAAGGTTCAATCTTCCTGTTGTAGAGGACTTAGGTGCAGAAACAGCTGTGGACTTGGAATCATCTGCGCCGGAAGAAGTGGGCCTTGAACAGACTAACATCTCTCCTCCGGTTTCCCCCACAGTCTCCGGATCCCAAGAAGAAGAGAAACTACAGGAGAAAGAAGCAGCAGTCAAAGAAAAAGAGGTTGACAGCACCAAGGATGCAGAGAAAGAGAAGACCCCAACAGAGAAACATCTGTCTCCGGCAAGAGACACAGCACAAACTGTTCAAGAATTCTTGACAAAAGCCACTATAGAAATTGATGAACCGGACCTGCTAAAAGGACCATTAGATTTTGACTCTTTGTCACCGGTGCAAACAATGAAAATAGCCTCATTTGCAAATGAGAAAGTCAAAGAGAAACTACTAAAGTCTCATATGGAAGACTGTGAGTTGATAGAGGCTGCCTCCGGAGTGCTTGAGAAGATTATGCCATTGGTCTAGATAGATCCGGCAGCCTCCTCTTCCGGTAATCTCAAAACCTTAGTCAGCAGTGTTAGTACACATTTTGAATCTCTAGAAAAATCAGCTGAAGAAAAGGTCCGGAAGGAATTTTTGGATAAAAGATTTTCAGAAGTATTAGGATTAATCTCTAATGATAGAAGAAATATGAGTATTGGAATAAAGAGCTTAGAAAATGCTCTTAAGGATGGCGGTGACATTTACAAATTTTGTATATCCTGGTCAAAGGCAACAACAGAAATTGATAAGAAAATAAAAGAGGAACGGGACAAACTACAAAGTTTATCTCAAAGTTTTGATCCTCTCTCTTCCTCCATAGTAAATCAAGAATGTCAGACTATTGCAGTCTTGAGTGAAATAAAGAACCTTGAGAAGGAAAGAAAGAATATCACTAACCGGATGGGAGAACTTAGAAGGATTATAATCCCTAAGTTAGAAACTATGCATGAGGCCATCAGTGATGCTCAGACCACCGCCCAAACTAATGATCCGACAGATCTCAAAAGGGCAGAAGCTTTTGCATTTTTGTTGAGTGGTCACATTTCAATTTTGGATAGAATGAAGCAAAGTTGGGCTACAGAACTGATCCAATTGAAGACATCCTTTGCAGACATTCTTCAGTATATGTGAGTATGTAAATATGCGGCTATGTATAGAAAATTTTTGAAAATTTTGGTGTGCGGACCCTACCCTTTGCCATTGATGTCAAAGGGGGAGTGAGGAGCAGTGAAAAATGAGGAATCCAACTAAGGGGGAGTTCTAGAAATTGTATATAAAGACAGAGCATCAGCAAAGGGGGAGCATAGTGTAAACACTTAGTCATTTTTCACTAAGTGTTGCCATCAATGCCAAAGGGGGAGATTGTTGGCAAGAGACACTATATGGATTCATGGTTGTTGTCATTGATGGCAACAAAGGTCATCCCACATATCCGCAAGTCATGGTGTGTCTCTACCGGAAGTCAGAATGAAGATTGTTGTGGTCCGGTGAACAAGAACAGAGCATGTGGCAAGGTCTGACAGATTGGTCCGGATCTCTCAGAGGAAGTGTCTTGGTCCAGTGCGGATTTGGGGAAGTCAAGAGGACTACCTTGAGTAGTATATTCCAAGGATTTAGCCTCCGGTGATGAACAAAGAAAAAGATATGAATAGTTGAGTACCAGATTCCTGAGAGACAGTGAGAACAGAGGAAGAACTGACTGACAGAGTATCAGACTATTTTCCGGATGTGTTACTGTTGATGGTAAAGGTTGTGAAGGCATGAATCATGCTTGGCCGACATGATTAATGATATCTACAAGTATATGCTTGATCCGCATTGCTTGGTGAGCAAGGATTCAGCCGACAGAATAGAGTTTGTAAGAAACTAGACTGTTCCGGATGCCGACTAGAAAGGTGATGAAATTACTTGTGCGGATATATATAGAGGATGGATTTAGTTGTGAAATGTGTGATTGTGAAAAGGCATATGCGAATAAGTACAGAACAGAGCAGAAGTAGTAAGAAAGATCCGGTATGTGAAAGGATAGCAGAATAAAGAACAGAGGAAAGATGAAGTGCAGCAGATCAGTGTACTGAGCCTAAACCAGAACTGAACACCAGCATATGTAGATGCTTCCAATCAGTTCAAGACTGTGATTCTTATCACTTTGTAGACAGTGTGTCTCCTTGTAGACAGTGGGCCTCTTTGTGAGCAGTGTGCTCGGGCAGTGAGCCCTAATTGGCAAGTGCCATTTTTGTAATTCCCTATTCTTCTAACGGAGAATAATCTTTGGGTTAATCACCCCGTGGTTTTCTCCCTTAACAGGGTTTCCACGTCAAAAATATTGTGTCATGTGTTTCTTATTTCATGGTAATGTTTTTGTGTTTGATTCAATGCTGCATTAATTAATAAGAAAGCTCAAAAGAAGAGATAAATAGGATAACTGATTCACCCCCCCCCCCTCTCAGTTATCAACAGATATATGATAATGGAAGTGATTATTTCTCTAAGGAATTTGATTATTTATGTAGACATGTAGGTATTATGCAGCAAAAGACTACCCCTTATATGCCACAGTAGAATAGGGTTGCAAAGTCAATGAAATAAACCTTGATGGAAAGAGCCAAAAGTATGATGAGTGGTACATAGTTGGATTAGTGCTTTTAGGATGAGACTATGAGTATTGCCTAATACTTGATCAATAATCTCCAATAGTTTAACTCTTGTTGATAAAACTTTTAATGAGGTGTGGACATGTAAGAAACCATTTGTTTCACATTTAAGGGTATTTGGCTATGTGCCTAGAAAATAATGATCTAAGTTGGATGTAGAAATCAAAAGAAAACTTCTGATGATTCCTCTATTGAGAAATCATTTTATGATAACAATAATGATGGATTATTTATTTCTAATGATGACTCTTGGCTCATTAATTCAAGTTGATCCTACCATATGACTCCCTATAAGGAGTTGTTCTCATCTTACCAAGCTTATGATGGAGAAGAGGTATTCCTTGGTGGCAATAGTTTGCATTGAATTATTAGTCATGGGAAGGTATAGTTGTATTTCAGTGATGCAACAGTGAAAACTCTCAATAGTGTTTTACACATTCCAAAGACTTGCGAGAAATCTTCTTTCTATATCCAAGTTGAACAATTATATAATACATGTGACATTTGACAAATCTAGTTATAGGTTGTCTAGAGGAAATTAGGTGATAACAAGAGGCTCACAGTGTGTGACTCTATTTAATCTTGATGCTTCTACATTTTACAATTCTATCAGTGTAATTGTCAGTTCTAAAAATGCATGTATTTGGTGGTGTAGACACCTAAAAGTGTCTTTAAATTGCAAAATACCAATCTCTTCCACATTCCACTATTTTTCCCTAATTTTCCTCTATGGTTAAATAATTAATTTTAATTGATTAATTATTTAATTATTCATTACCACTTTCCCCCTTTAATTTAAATAAATAAACATTTATTTAAATTAAAAGGCCTTATCCTGATTGAATAGGTCTCACCTATTTAATTTAATCATCCCACATTATTCCCCTTCTCAAATAAATTAAATAAATGAACCCAATTTATTTAATTTGAAAACAGTTTCCACCTCACCATTTCCTCTAATTAAAAAATGTCTTTTGTCCTTTTGTGGCTGGAAACCCTAACTCATCTCAGCCCTCCATTTGCATCCAAAGTCAACAATGAATCCTGACCCTCCATTTAAATCTACTCTTCTATAAAATCACTTTTCCCAGCTCATTTTGCTCTCTCTTTGTTCATTCTTTATCTCTTAATGCCTTAATCCCTTAGGCTCTCATGCTCTCTTGTCTCCAACATCTTGCCATTTTCATTTGAGCTTCTCTAGGTCTTTACATAAACTTACAAATCTAAGAGCAAATATGGAAGATAGAGGAGAACAATGAAAATAAGACAATACTAGCTTAGATTCGTAGTTGTTTTCATGCTTGTTTGGTTAATTTCTAAGTTAGATTGCACTTCATTGCAGTTAGGATTTTGTAGTATTTTTATTTCTACATGTTTGAAAATCCTAAACCCTAGCGACAAATGGTAAACCTGACGTGAATCAATTTTTAATCCACCATTTTTTTAAAGTTTTGGTGGTTAACTTGCGCAGGTGGCTTCCTTGTTTCAAACGAACCTCACCGTTGAGTCCGGGAGGCCCTTTCCGCGAAAAATGACAGTAAATTTGCTATATTTCGGTGACAGGAAATTTTTTGTATTTTTTTGAAAATAAATTTAGTTCATGGTCCATACAGTACGGATCCGTATTGATCCGTACCATACAGATCCCCTATAAGTACGGTGTGGGTCTTAATTTGTTGTTCATAGTTTATTCTAATCAGACTGACGTGGGTTTATTGCAGATTGTTATTGCTCTATTTTTTGTTTTGCAAGTTCAATGGCGATTGAAAAACCCTAATGCATTGGTGATTCCAATTGCCACCCAAAAGCACAGAAGAAAACCCTAACACCACTTCCAAATCTCCCTTAGGCCATCGACCAACACTGTCACCTCCCGCCGCTACCTTCTATACTGTCGACCGCCTGCACCATTCTCGAATCCCTATTGAATACCCTCAGTCTTTAGACCTAGTCGACACCTAAATACCTAGTTGTCAAAACTTAGATTTGTCGATGCCCTTTGAAAGCCTATCCCATCCTGTCGATTTTAACCATTCGCCCTGTCGACCTCCACCACTCTACCGTCCCGTCGCAACTCCAAACTACTGCTGCAAACTTCGTCGACCTCCTTAAATTCTCTACCAACGCTTAAAACTCTAGTTCCCCAAAAACCTAGTCGATTCATTTCCACTTCGACTTACATCCCAGCTCATACTTCCTTACCCCCATCACCGCCCATGCTCGGCCTCCACCTCTGTTCTAGCTTTCGACAGTAGTCAACAGCTTTCATTGGGATCCTTTACAAGGCCAATCCTCTGCCACCGGGACTGATGACTCCTTCCCTTGACTATCGACCGATTTCAAAACCATAGTCAACGCCTCCCTTAACATCACCGTCGTTGTTCATCTACACCCTGGTCGCCACCGTTTAGACCTATTTGTGCTACCTATTTTCCACCTTTCACCAACTGTAATCCGTAAGCCGTTAGCTCTATGCGTTGGTGTCTAAACCTTGTTCATCGGTAGTCCTAACCTTTAATAGCTCAGTCGTGGTTTTGAAACCATCATAAGCTTCGTGGCTTCCTCGAATCTTGTCGATGCTTCCTCTATTGTCGATGCCAGTAGCAGTGGCTCTATAAGAACCCTCAGGTGCCGCCTAGTTTAAAAGTCTACCACCTTCGTAGAATGTCCACCACTAGATACTGTCATCGCTGCCCTCTGTCAAAAACGTAACACTTCAAACACTTCCCACACCCATGAAAACCTAACTCCTAACCCTCAGTGTAATCTTCACTCCTAAACCTAGCACCCACATGCCTAACTGCGACCTCTTTTCCTTCGTGGAGGTGTGGTCCCATTAGCGACCGAAGGGCAAGGCCCATCGTGCCCCCTCTATATTCTTTTCTTTTTTAAAAAACTGTTTGGCCCTTGGTCATATGGATGACCAGGGGCATCACTAAACTTAACTGCAATGGTAACCGCCAACCCTCTGATAGCAACATGTGACCATTTTGGCACTAACCGCCAGTTGTTTGTTGCCAGTCAGGGTTCTCCTCTTTGCTCCCACATGCCAAAATAGGTGATTTTTTTCAAATTTTCATAACTTTTGCAAAACATATCAGATTTGTGCTAAACGAGCAGTGGTGCAGAGCTAACTCACCTAGCTTTGCTGTGACGAAGTCGATTTCAGGTAACTGCACCATTTTGTCAGACTTTTTTCTGGTCAAAGTCAACGGTCAATTTGAACTTCAAACACTTATAAATCATACAAAATTGATCCATTTTTAGTGCATTTTTTTTAAACTGCATAGAATTTTGTCAATTTTCTGATTCTTCAATCTATTTTTCTATAGCTGATCAATATTTTTAGATATTTTGCAGCTTTTCTTTTTTGACCTTTTCGACTTGTGGCTTGCAAAATGAGGAATCTACTTGATATTTCATGTTTTTTGCATTATCATGGAGTTTTTTGCTACTGATGTCTAATTTTCAGCTTGTGGTGTTCGCTGGGAGAAGACT
Organism: Cunninghamia lanceolata; assembly: GCA_027924645.1. Taxonomy (NCBI): domain Eukaryota; kingdom Viridiplantae; phylum Streptophyta; class Pinopsida; order Cupressales; family Cupressaceae; genus Cunninghamia; species Cunninghamia lanceolata. Next base: position 2,548,414 of record BSBN01001031.1, on the reverse strand, counting down.
TTCATTTGAAACTACTAATAGATTTGATGCGGGTTCCTTTCATTCTCATGCATGTGCTTGATTATCATAGGAACATTTAGTTTTGGTGCACTAAAATGAACATAATCTTGTTGTTCACACACTTTCTTGGGGTTTAAAATGAATCAGTATTTGCTTTGCTTGGTGACTTTTCTTTTGTTTATGAGGTGTGTATGCTCTTCTCTCGCGCTCTAAGCGATCTTTGGAATCAAAAACACTTGAGCATTTGCATTTGTCACACCACACATTTGATTTTTAAAGGTGAATGAACATGTGCGAGTGTGATAAAGTGCATGTGTCTGCTCTCTCCTTGAGTCTTAGTCTGAGCCTGGAGATCAAAAACATGTACTTGTCTTGCTTTTGTGTAACCCTTTAGAGTGGGCCTGCTCTTGAGACACATCCACAAGGAGAACTCATTTGCGACCCCAAGCGGTACTTTCATCCGGTCCGCTATACAAAATAGGATAAGGTGAAAGCCAAGTCCAAACCGGTATCAGCGCTTACCGTACAATGCTAGCTCGAAAGGAGGCATACCTTTGCATATATGAGACTCCTAGTAGGGTTAGTCAAAACTTTAAGTAGTTTGCTGGACACTCATAACGTGCCGGTCCCCCGGATATTCACTAGAAACCTTTGTTTAGTGGCCAAAATCCCTCTATTTGCTAGCACAGGAGGTAGTACCTCTGAAGCCGTCCCACGTTCTCGCAGTTCAAATTAGAGATAGAAAATTCCTTGAGACCTTCGAGCTTTTGGGAATACGAAGTTTGGTGTGCCCAAGAAGTGAGTGTCGTGTAAGGGGGAGCCAGTGCCACCAAAGTTCTAAGCTATCCACTCTGAATAAGTGCGGTTGGAGCAATCCAAGTGGGAATCCAACAAATATTATCTTTGTCATCCTAGGGGGTCATCCCTCAATAGTGGGTTACACTTTTGTGGACGAAGAAAAATTGAAGGTGCCAAAAAAACTATAGCAGGCACCTTCGTTCGAAGGTATTTCCTTCGCTGGAAGGTCATGTCGGCCTTTTTTAAATCTTAAGATAATGAGGCCTTCGTTCAAAGGTGTTCTCCATTCGAAGGTCTTTGGGCACAAAGTTAAAACAATAAAATGATACCTTCGATCAAAGACCCTCGTTATTTATAATGCAAGGAACCTTCATTCGAAGGTGGTTGTTATGGGGATATATGCATCATCTTTGGACCTTCGTGCGAAGGTGTCTAAACTTCGAATGAAGGACGTCACCCACCTTCGTTCGTAGGTGTCTTTGAACGAAGACCCCCAGTAGACACCTTCCCTCCTTCCCTTCCCTTTGTTTCTGCAAAATTTTGGCTTTCGAAGCCCAGTTGAAGGTCCAAATGCCTTCACCTTGCCAAACCAAATTGGAGGATCACAGTCCTCGAGACGAGCTTTCAAACGAGTATAGTTTTGATATATTTTGATTTTATTATGATTTTTTTTTTAGTTTTACTAAACATAGGTTTTTCACCGAACATCAAGTTCTCTGTTCTACACACATGGAAAATTAGTAAATTAGTGAAATTTTTTTTGAAAAATATTTATGCTCTAGGTATTGATGTCCTTGTTTCAACAAAAAAAAAATTGAATTTCGATACATACAGAAAAAGTTATGTTTTATGGAATACGCCTATGTCTAAATTATAATTGGTTTGACTTCAAAACTTAATTAAAAAAAACTATTCAACAAAACATTATGAAACCAAGTGCATGCCCTAGATATCGATGTTACCAATCTAAATTCAAAAGAATCAGAATTTTATCCTTTGTAGAAAAAAAGTTGTGTTATGGAATACACATCACTTTAAAAAAATGTTGTTTACTATTAAAAACTAGTTATCAAAGGAGATGCAAAAGAATTTACAATTTAACTCCAAATTTTTTTTAAAAAAAAAAATTATAATCTACAAACAAAATCTCACAAATCACTAGTTCACATCATCTTCAAATTCCTAACGGTTTAGCGGCTATAGGTGTCAGAAAGTGAAGATTTAGTTCAAAATGTTGATTTCAAAGTCAAGTTTGGCAAAAAAGTGTAACCCACTATTGTGGGATCACCCAGGGTTGTGCATGTCTTCAAGTGCTTTCAAAACTTATTAAAAAAATGCAAAACATCAAGAGTCACTAAAAACAGCCAATCTGACTACCAAGTGTCTTCTATGATTGATGTGTGTGCTTGCTTAGTCATCACCCTAAACATTCTTTCCATCCATTCATTCCAAGTCACTATATCCTAATCACTCTTCCTAATCACATTCCTCCTTGTCATTCCACATCATCCTTGTCCCATCCTAATTACATTATCATCATTCCACATCATCCTCTTTCTAACCCAATCAACACCATTCCAAGTCAAACCAACATCTAGTCATCCAATCTCATCATTTCACATCATATCCTAATCACATTATCCTAATCCATCCAAGTCACCATATCCTATTCATCATTCCTAATCACCCTCCTAAGCCAACCCATTTCATCCTAATCACATTATCTTATTCATCATTCCTAATCTTTTCACCTTATCTTGATCATATCCTAACCATCATCCTTGTCATTCCACATATCCTAATCCATTTTCATCCTAATTGGTCCAAGTCATTCAATCTTGTCATTCCTCAACATCCTAATCATTCAACCTCATCCTAATCACATCCTTCTTCATCATTCCTAATCATTACACCTCATGTCCTAATCATCATTCCTAATCATTACACATCGTCATCCTCATCTAATTAACATCATCATAATCATCCTCCTAATCATATCCAAGTCATCCTTATCAAACCCTAATCGCTTCTTTCATCTAATCACCATCATCTTAATCATCCTGGTCAAACCCTAATCACCTCTTTCATCTAGTCACCATCATCTTAATCATCCTAGTCAAAACCATAATCATCTTCATTCATACTCCAATCACCTTCTTCCTAATCCATCAAAGTCCTCTAATCTCATCATTACATTCTAATCCAACCAATTGCATCCTAATCATATCTGAACCATTCATTCTAATCCAACCAATCGCATCCTAATCATATCCAAATCATTCATTCCAATCCAATTGATTTCATCCTAATCATTCACCACAATCGTAGGGAAACCTTTGAGCATCTAGTCTCCCTATCGAATCAAATTGCAACTGTGTCAAAACATTATAGACCTGCTGGTTTTGTTCACCCACTACATATCCAATTTCATTCCTTTAGGATCAAATTTCATCACAACATTTCATTAGAATTCATCCCTTGACATCTATAGAGGTTCCCAAAAATAGTCTTCCTAAGGTTGAAACATAGGTAGAAACTGTCGAAGCTTGACTATATCACAAGTACAATCTGGACCATGAGACCTTGACATCTTTTTCAAATCAATCATAACTTGGGATTAATACCACAAGGCTAGTTTAAGTCCATCCTTCCAAGTGAATTCTGAAACTCATGGGTTCACTTTAATCAATCATTTTTTCCACACCTCAAGGTCTCAATAAATCCAATTTATACTTTGACAAGGTCATTAGTAGATGAGAGCACCCTCTTGGAGATAGACTTTTCGAAGACTAATATCATTAGCCTCTATCATAGTCTGGGTCTCATCACCTTGCATTGACACCCCCTTACCATCTCAAAATTCACAAGTCTTGCATGGTAAAGACATGGTTGCAAAAAGAAGAGAAAGGGAGTAGATCCTCTTAGTCATCCCTATTGCGAACACATCAACACAACATTCTCACCAACACATTCCTCCTTGTCTTTCCACATCATCCTTGTCATCCAATCCACATCATAGCCTAGTCATATCCCAATCAATTTTCATCCTAATCATTATTCTTGGCATTCGACATTATCATAATCACATCCTATTCATATATTCAGCATTCAACCTTCACATCCTAATCACCCTTTCTAATCACATCGTTCAACCAAATTCATCGTAATCACCTCACCCCTAATCATATCCTATTCATTTCAAAGTCAACCTTAACCATACCCTAATCATCCCTAATCACCCATCTAATCATCCAATCAATCTCATACTCTATCACATTCCTAGTCATTCCACCTTATCATTACCATAAACCTAGTCAAGCACTTGTCAACATGGTCCTAATCCTTGGCAATCACAAGACAAATCCAAGACCTAAGCTTATACTCCAAGGAGCCCCTCCTAAGACCAAGTTCATACTTCGAGGAGGCTATCTCTTTAGTTACAAGGATGAGACAAGTCCAAAACCTAGTCCATCCACATGCTAACTCAACACTACATCAACCATACCCCAACAAGCACATGAGAGTCTAAGTAGCCCCTTGAAACAAAATAAAGTGCATTTGAATCCTAATTCCACCTTTGACAAGGGAGACATCAACCTAGTCCATGCAAGCCATTCACTATCTCTTCCACTAGCTAATCCTCTAACTCCACGTCCTAAGTTCAAACATTACAAAAGCAAACATGTGGAGTTGCCCAAGTCCACCAATCCATTCAATCCCTTTGACACTCCACCTAATCAAGATCAAAACCCTAAGCCAACACCTTCCATCCCTCTTATCCCTACACCATGGGAACTTTCCACTCCACCTAATCCTAATCATAAGTCCACATCATCTATCCTCATTATTCATCCACTATATTGTCCTTCCACACATGCCCTTGCAAAGGATGTGATCCATTGGCTACTAGCAAGGAACAACTTATCCCCATGTCAAACACCTACCTTGGCACCTAGCAATGAGCCTTCAAATACCATGCCTAACCCTCCAGCTCCATCATGTGATCCACACCCTATTGATCCTATATGTCTAAGGCATAGTCCATCATGCCCTTGTGTTGTTGATCACAAAGAACACATCAAGCCTCTCCAAGAGCCTTCCACTTCCATTTCCACTCAAAGTCAAGAGGTATGTCAAGGGTATACTCCTAAGCACATGGAAACATTACCCCCTCATCCAAATCAAGATCAAACCCCTTCCATTGATCCCATCCATAACACACCTAATCCTATCTATGATCAAGCTCCCATATATGATCATGATCCCCTCTATGATCAAGAAGGCCATGATGATCCTCTTAGTCAACTTTATGCATTCCATGGTCAAGAGCTTATCACCCCATCCATCCATCCTCCATCTAGCCCTAATGTGCAAACATCCACTTGTCATGATGAGACACATGCCTCCCAAGCAAAAATAGAAGATCAAACAAATAACTAGGAACTTAACGTGCATAAGGTTACTCACAATCCTAATGATCATTCTTCATCCACCATTGATCCCATTTCAAACCCACCATCATATCCACTTGGTCTTACCACCTTCATCCATGAGCGTTTTTCCTTTGGACAACAACTACCGTTGTCTTCCACTTCACCTTCTTCATCCAATAAAGAACTCAAGTCTAGTTCCCAAAACATACATAGTCCCATTGTCCACCACATACTCCAAAACATGAATTATCAAGGTAAAGGCTTAAACCTTCATGAACAAGGTATTTTGGAGCCTATACATGTCAAAGTCCCCCCGCACTCATATGGCCTTGGATACACACCCCAGGTAAACAATCTAACGATGTTGGTACTTCCTCCACACTTCCTACATCTACTTCTTTCCATCACAAACCTTATCATATCCCAAAAACATACATTGTCATTCCACCTCCATCCTACAAGCGTCAAAAGCATGTGACCATACACCTTCCACCATCCACTTTGCCTCCACTACTTCCAACCCCTAATATCATTCCATCCACATTACCTCCATTGCTTCCAACACCTAATATCCCTAAAATCCATAAATTCCCTCGCATTCCTAATCATGACCAACAAATGCACACATCATGTAAACATAAAGCTTCCACTCATTCCACCCTCCACATGGGATTCAAAAATAAAAATTTGGATGCCTCCACTCATAAAGCCAAAGATCCTAAGGATCCTCATACCTTAGGATATCAATGCAAAAATTCAAAGCAAAATACATCTAAAAATCCATCCAAGCCCATACCTCCAAAAGTAAAGTCAAAAATTAAAATGGTATGGGTCCCTAAACAAAAATGCAAGTCAAACGAGGCATCCACCTCTCAAAAATCCCAACCACCCTCTTCCACCGAAAAATTCCAAAAATCCCACATCAAAAGCAAAAATCATAAAAATCATAAGTACATGTGGGTCCTTAAGTCACTCCATCGTCCATCTCCTAAGCAAACATCGCAACTCCTTTCTACACCACCATCCAATCAAATGCTTCCATGTTTATCACGGTGTGTGCAACCGTTGGTCATGGTTCCCTTTCATTCCATGACATTCCCACATGCCTCCATCTCCCCATCATTTATCCACTATCCTACATATCTTCCCTATCACCTTCCTATGGTCCATGCTTTTACATAAGCCTTCCATAATCCACTATCTTCCCTACATAATCCACATCATAATCCACTATCGTTCCCTCCATACTTCACTCTCTACCTAATCCATCTCACTTTCATGCAATCCCTTACCAACATCTATGAGCATAACGACTTGACATGGTCCATGCGACGACATCTTTTGGGACTATCATCTTTCATGCCACTAGACACTTGAGTCCCTCTCGTTCATATTCCACCTATCCCATTCAAAAAGTCAAAAAAAAGAGAAAAATCAAAAATCAAAAAAGTAAAGAGAAATCCCTACTTCCAATGGTGAAAACCACCCTTGGTGGCACCTTGGATATATACCATGATGAAAACCTGGCAAACAGGCGTCATGTGTAGATTGATCTTCTATGTTGCTTACACTTGGGGGCACAATGTCTCATCCAACCTATCATACCATTTCCTATCCTATCTTACTATCCTTATCCATTACACCCACATATACTTAGTCTATCAAGTCCATCCATCCTCCCTTCCTCTTTTGATCTTGATAAAGATATGGGGGCAAATTGTTGAAACATGTTTTGGCTATCTCTTGACATACCTCATCCTTTCCAAACAATCCTCTCATCATCCTATCGTCATAATCTTTGCCATGTCAAATCCTAAGCCTACTACCTAGAATGGGGCATGTTATTCCTATGCGACATAGTCTTTGGAGATCACATCCTTTCTTTCTTACATGTACATCCATTCCATCCCTTATCGTCCATCCTTTTATCAGTTCATCCAATCCCACTTACCTCCTTGCACCTAGACTTTGTTCTCCCTTGTCATTGGTATATAGCACAAAGGCTATTCAAATTGTAATCCAATGCCATCCAAAACATTCAAAAAAACCAAAAAATCAAATATTTTTTAAAATCCCAAAAAATCAAAACATTCCCAAAATCCAAAAAAAATCACATGTTAAAAATCCAAAAAAATCAAAACATCTCAAAACACAAAAAAATAAAATATCCTAAAAAATTCCAAGCCATAAAATCAATCAATCCACCAAATCATTCAAACCAATTCAATTCATCACATCATTCCAACAAAATCAATTCTTCAAATCATTCAATTCCTTAACTAAATCACTCAATCAAATCTCTTGATAGATCCATTCAAAACCATTCTTCAAATCATCCCAAGTCGACATGGTCGAACTATGTTGCCTCTGAGCTTTCACATAGGCAAGGCCATCTTCGATGAGCCCCCGAGGCATTAGGTCAGTCCCTTAGGGCTCATCCTGTCAATTGTCATAATAAGTTGTCCCTTCACGAGATGGACACTTTGATCAGACTGTAAATCAATCAGTCTTTCGCACTTGAAAACAATCCCAAACAACAAGACAAGCTATCCATGTTGCAAGTATGTGCCTAATCGGTGTTGTTATTGATGTCAACATATATGTGTTGTCACCAATGTCAAATGTGCTCCTATCTTGTTGTTTTCTTGTAATGAGTAAGATGCTTTGTATTTACTTATGTAAGTAATCTTGATGTTGGGGATATTGAGAAAATTAGCTTCTCCGGTAGAAATAGTGAGTTGCAGTAGAAACAGTGTATTGCATACAGAAGAACAACCCAAGAGATTGCTCCGCATTTCCTGCAGGATGAATATCTTCATCTATGGATCAGAAGTTATTTAGAAGTCCATTTGAAGATGCTATATTCCGATTTTGAGCCTCCGGTATGAAGAATTGAGTGAGTTATGTTCACCAGAGTGAAAACAACTTTTTCTGTATGTTTGACAAAGACAGGGAGAGAGTATTATGTTCCGCATTCCTCTGCATTGAAGTATTTTGATCTGTGGTTCTAGAGTTAAGTCTGAGATGATGTTAAGTGCTTTCAACTCCAATGGTTTGTGATTTGGTGGTCCACAAGCTATCCTTTCTTTATGACAATAGATGACAGTGTTGTTCTTGTGCTCTGGTTTGAAGAAACTTCTTGACAGAGTGGTTAGAGATCGTGCAGTTGTTCCTGGTGTTTACAATGTGCTTGTGGATGTCTCTTGATCGTGTTCCTACCTTTGTATTGGTCTACAAAGATAAGTGTGGATCGTGAAAGAAGAATATTCTTAGAAAACCTAGTGTTAACTTCAGTCTTGGCCAACTTGATTGTTTTCACTATTTGCGGAGATGCATTGAAGATTGTAGAAGCGTGTTGTGGCGTGGAGGATTGCCTTTGAGTCCCAGCTAAGGCATGGCATGTTCATCATACTTCTCTACATCTTTCCTTAGTTAAATTTGGTAATAGGTCTAGACCTATTTCTGTGTATGTTTTGTAATGCTAATCTTGAAGATTGTTCCAATGGTTGATGAATGTAATGCCAACCTTGATGTACATTCCAAGGTTGATGAATTGTATAAAAGCATGTAATAGAGTAGTGAAAATGTGTGTGTGTGTGTGAATATGAAGAGATAAGTGCGAAGGTGTGAAAGAGCAGAGCAGAGAAGTTATATTGTGCTTCAATGGAACTAAATCATGGCATGGAGTAGATGCTACTTAATCAGTTCACCCCTTTGGTAGTGAGCCATCTCTTGGTAGTGAGGCACCCTTTGGTAGTGAGCCATTCTTTTTAGTGAGCAATTTGGGCAGTGAGCCTCTATTTTTCGGTATTGTTATAACTCATATATTTCTGTGGGCTAACACCCACCGTGGTTTTTCCCTTTTAGGGTTTTCCACGTAAAAATCTGGTGTGTACTGTGTTGGATGTTTGTTTGTGATTAAGTTTATGGTTTCATGCTTTCATAGTTAAATCTGATTATAAGCAATTAAGTTGTTGATGGTTTGATGTTCATATGAAGCTAAGTTTTTGTGACAATTGATTCACTCCCCCCCTCTCAGTTGTCCAGTGTATTTCAACTATTGGTATCAGAGCCAAGTTCCTCGGAGGTAAGCCTAACAGTTTGAGGTTGATCCGGGATGTCACACCAGGACAAATTATTTTTTAATTGTTTCAAGTGTGGTGAAGTTGGACACTATGCATCTAGATGTCCAAAAAGAAACTCAAAAATTTATGATAAAGAAAGCAAAAGCAGAAAATCCAAGAAAAGTTTTTATCATATTGAAGATGACGAAGATGATGACTATTGTTTCAATTCAAAGAATGACAATTGCAAAGATGATGAAAATTTTGATCCAGAGGTAAGTATTGACAACGAAGATATAAAAAACTATTGGGTTATTGACAATAGCTGCTCAAATCATGACTGGTGATAAAGGCAAGTTTGCGAATCTTGTGAAAAATGAAGAAGGATTAGTTAGATTTGGAGATGACTGTACTGCTAAAATATGTGGAAAAGGTTCAATCAGTTTTGATGGAAGACAACATTCAGATAATGTTCTCTATGTCGAAAGCCTAAGATAAAATCTCTTGAGCGTTAGATAATTGTGCAGAGAAGGATACAGTTTCATATTTCAGAATGATACCTTTGAAATCAGAGACAAATTTGGAGCTGTAATAGCTGGTGGAAAAAGGACAGAGGGAAATCTTTATCATCTTAGAGAAGGCAACATTATTCAGAATCATGAAAGTTGGCTTTGGCATAGGAAATTGTGTCACATCAATCCTAATGATCTAGCAAGGATAAACTCAGCACAAGTTGTGAAAGATCTGCCAGAGAGGATACATTTTAGCAACATCACCTGCAATAAGTGTCAAGTTGAGAAGCAAGCAAGAGGAAGTCCACAGGATGAAGAAAGATCCTCAACTGGATTGATGGAATTGGTTCATACAAACCTTTGTGGACCTACAAGAGTAAAAAGTCTCCAAGATGACAAGTACTTTATGTTCTATGTTGATGATTATTCTAGAATGACTTGGGTTAGTTCTCTCAAAGAAAGATCAGAAGCCCCAAATGTATTTAAGGCCTTCAAAATAATGGTTGAAGATGAATTAAATGTGAAAATCAGATGTCTAAAGTCTGACAGAAGTGAAGAGTTTACCTCTGATATATTCAATATGTGGTGTGGGACCCATGGAATAAAAAGGCAGTTATCTAGAGAGAATAGAGTAATGGAAATAATAAGCAGGTCTGTTCAAGCAGCTGCAAAGACAATGTTAGAGGAAGTTGACCTACCGGAAGCATATTGGAAAGAAGTTATACATATTGTTGTCTATTTTCAAAACAGAGTTCAAGTCAAAGGTAACGATACTAAAACTCCTTACGAATTGTGGTATGGAAGAATACCCTCGGTAAAATATTTCAAAGTCTTTGGAAGCAAATGTTATATTAAAATAGAAGAAGAGCTAAGCAAGTTTGATGCTAAGTATGATGAAGGAACCTTCCTTGGATACTCTAATGAGAGTAAGGCCTACTGGTGTTACAATAAAAGACTGAAAAAGATCATTGAGAGTGCAAATGTCAGGGTTGATGAAGACATACAAAAGTATTTAGAAATCATTAATCAAGCATCTGATTCAAATAGACTTCCTTACAATACAAAAAGGGAAAAGGTATTCACCAAAGAAGAAGATGATATTGAAGAAAAGAAAACAAAGAAAGATCAAATGAATTGGTGTTTGATTGCCAATATTGAAGCCTACAATTTAATATAAATCCCGAGCTCAAGATAAATGTCTATCCACTAAAGAATCCAAAATTGCTCTTGAAAATCTTGAGAAACCTGAAGAAGAAAGCATAAACTTGAAAGTAAGTACAACAGAAGCAAATGAATGCATCAAAGAGTTAAAAAGGCAAATCAAAGAGCTTATGCAAAGACTTGAGGATAGTAGTAAAGACTTGAAATTAGTAGATGAAGAAAAAGAAAAAATTGAAGAATGCTTAAAAAATAAAACAAATGATTGCTTGAAGCTTGAAGAAGAAGTTGTGGATCTGAAGGCTGACCTGAAACATGCATGGGTTCAACAAGACAAACTCAGTACAAGTGTAGCCAGATTTGATAAACTAATGCCTGAAGTAAGTCAAAAAATCCCGATGACATAAACAGTATGAGACCTGTGAAAGATAAAAGTTCTAGAACAGATCAAGAAAAGAATTCTAAAGTCAGGGAGGATAATGGCAAACCGACTTAGGACCAAAAGAATAAATCAAGAAGATCTCTGGTCAAGCAACCAAATGCACAAAGGTATCCATCTTTCAATGGTTATTGTTACTCATGTAATAAATTTGGTCACAGGGCTACTCAATGTAGAAGTAAAATGAATCAAGATGTTCCATCTTTCTTTGGTCAATGTTTCAACTACAAAAGAACTAGTCACATAGCAAGTGAATGTAGGGGTATGACAAGAAATGGCTTCAACAATGCAAGGAAAACTCAATCTTTTAATGGAAAGTGCTTTGCTTGCAATAGACTTGGGCACATGGCTAATCAATGCAGATCAAGGATAAATTCATTCAAAGGGAGAAATCAAGGACAAGGAAGTATTGTGTGTTATGATTGCAAGAAACTTGGATATATGGCAAAGTTTTGTAGAAGCAAGGATGTGAAAAGAAACTACTATCCTGAAGAAAGGAAAACAGAGCAGAGAAATGATAAGGGAAAGGAAAAAGTTGATCTGGTTGAAACCAAGAAAGAAATTGGCAAGATCTAGATCAAGAAAGATGGGATTGAAGTCAAGGATGGATCTGCACCAACTTCTGGTGTAGATATTTCCTCCGGGAAGTAAATTAGGAGCTCTGACTCAAGGGGAGTCTTATTGAAAATCTTTCCTCCCCGACCAAAAGATTGATGCTAATAACCCATCATAAAAAGACAAGGTCAAGAGCAAAAGTCTAAGTCAGGACTGAGACTGTATTTGAGAAGGATAAAAGAAGAATTGTGCAAAAAGGTTCAAGTTCATTGTTCCCTGCACAGAGCAAGTCTTCATGATGATTGACAGTACTTAATGAACTTTGAGGAGAATGGATACGAACCAGTTGTGTCTTCATGAAGTAATGAAGAAAAAGGAAAGAAAGTGCAAGATGAAGAAACTCTGGAAAGTATTTCTAAGACCCATAGGATTTGTGCAAGAGCATCACACTAAAGATCAAATCATTGGTGTCTGACAAGAACAAGGCTTACTGAAGAACACACTGAGAAGAATCATACTTGGGAACATATTCCTATGATTGCGAACAAGAATTATTTAGAATTAAGTGAAATGAAAGTGAAAAGTGTCTGAAAAAGTCATTGCTATACCTAGGCCAATAAGAGCTACCTCTCAGGGGGAGTAGCTAGATGTGTTGATAACAGTTCTGTTGGATCAGATCAGTAGAATGCAAGTATGTGCCCTTTGCCATTGATGTCAAAGGGGGAGATAAATCATGTGAAAAACTCAGAAGCAGAAAGGAAGTGCAGATGTGTAAAGAGAAAGGGGGGGAATCGTGTCCTGATCATCTTTACAGTTTTTCACATCATATGTTGCCATCAATGACAAAGGGGGAGATTGTTGCAAGTATGTGCCTAATCGGTGTTGTCATTGATGTCAACATATATGTGTTGTCATTGGTGTCAACTATGCTCCTATCTTTTTGTTTTCTTGTAATGAGTAAGATGCTTTGTATTTACTTATGTAAGTAATCTGATGTTGAGGATATTGAGAAAATTAGCTTCTCCAGTAGAAACAGTGAGTTGCAGTGGAACTAGTGTATTGCATACAGAAGAACAACCCAAGATATTGCTCCGCATTTCCTATAGGATGAATATCTTTGTCTGCGGATTGGAATTTATTTAGAAGTCCATCTAAAGATGCTATGTTCTGAGTTTGAGCCTCTAGTATGAAGAATTGAGTGAGTTATGCTCACCAAAGTGAAAACAGCTTTTTCTATGTTTGGGAAAGATAGGGAGAGAGTATTATGCTCTGCATTGAAGTATTTTGAACTGTGGTTCTAGAGTTAAGTATGAGATGATGTTAAGTGCTTTCAACTCCAATGGTTTGTGATTTGGTGGTCCAGGAGCTATCCTTTCTTTATGACAGTAGCTGACAGTGTTGTTCTTGTGCTCCAGTTTGAAGAATCTTCTTGACAGAGTGGCTAGAGATCGTGCAGTTGTTCTTGGTGTTTACAATGTGCTTGTGGATGTCTCCTGATCGTGTTCCTACCTTTGGATTGGTCTGCAAAGATAAGTGTGGATCGTGAAAGAAGAATATTCTTAGAAAACCTAGTGTTTGTTGCAAGTGTGTGCCTGATGTGTTGTCATTGATGTCAACATATCCTTCTGTTAGAAATAGTGAAGACAGTATAGAGGAGTGATCAGTATTTCCAGTAAGGTGAAGATCAGAGTTCACAGATTAAAGGGTTTATATAGGGTTGTCTAGTGTTGCTCCAGTTGAGATTTGAAAAGTTCGCATGAAGATTTGGGGAAGTTATGGCCCTCTGAGTAGAATAGATTTCTGCAGTTGTTCTGTGATGACAGAATGGCAAGAAGTTGGTTCGGATTGGTCTGGTATGAGAATATTGTGATCTGCGGATCTAGAGGCATGTTTGGGATGTTGGTGTGTTCCCTCAACTTGAGTGGCTTGTGGTTTGCAGATCTGGAAGCAATCTTTCTAGTATGACAGCCATGGCAGTGTGAAGATACGAGTGATTCTAGTGATGCGAAGTGGTGTGGTTATTCCTGTCAACTTAATTATGCTTGTGGTGGTTTCTGAATTGTGTGGCTATTGTGTTGGTGGTTCGCATTGACAAAGGAGCTCGTGATTGAAGGTTTCCTCTTGGTTGTTGTTATTCTTCCCAGTCTTGGCCGACCGGATGTTCCTAGTGTGTTGTAGACGATCTAAAAATTATTTTATGAAGCATGGTGTGTTAATAGAGGAAGATTCAAGTCTCAGCTATGATTGGACGACAGTGTAAAGATCCGCGTTAAGTTTGGCCGACCTTGTTGATCATTCCAAGATGGATGAAGTGTATAAATGCTTGTTGAAGAATTGTCAAACATCATCCTTGTGCAAAATAAATGAAATCCAAATAAAGGATCAGAAGCAGAGCAAAGAAGAAAAGGAGCGAGAGCATTATAGAGTGTGAAGTTAGTAAAGAAGAATCTAGGGCAAGGCAGAAGTTTTTGAACATTCATTGAAATTGAACTAGGCATGAAGTAGATGCTATTTTTTAGTTAATTTATTCTGTTCTAAATAAATTTTGTAGGCAGTGAGCCTCCTCCTTTGAGCAGTGAGCTCTGAGTAGTGCGCCCGAAGGCATGTGCTTTCTATTTTTCTAAAGTACTTTTAATAGGGTACAAATCTTTGTGGGTTAACTCCCACCGTATGTTTTCCCTTAACCGAGTTTCCACATCAAAATCTTGGTGTCAAGTGTGTTGATTATGTTTCTGCTCTTATATTGTTGATCTATGATTTAATGTTTACATCACTAATCTGGTAGTAAGATAATAAAGAAGGTTAAAAGTAGAAAAAGATTAAATTTTGTAACAATCGATTCACCCCCCCGTCTTAGTTGTCCAGTCTAATTCTAACAATTGGTATCAGAGCTAGATCCTCTTATAAAAGCCTGACCGCTTGAGGAGATCCAGGATGTCGACCTACAAGAAGGATAGTCTGAGATTTGATGGAACAAATTATTTTGTTTGGAAAAATCGCATGGAATGCCATTTACAATGCATGGGCGATGCCTACTAGGCAATAACCAGTGTTGAGTATAAACCTCCAGAGAAAGGTCCTTCACTCCATATCAAGTCAAAGATGCTGAAAATAACCTTCGAGCTAAAGAAGCCATGCTGAGTGCCCTAATTGATTCTGAAATGACAAATGTCTTTGGTCTAAAAACTACTTATTAAATCTGGAAAAAGCTGGAATATATGTATGAAGGTGATCAATATGTCAAATGTGCCAAGCTGCAAAGTCTAAGAGGAAAATTTGAAACTATGAGGATGAGTGAAGATGAAAACATCACAATCTACATGCAATAGATAAATGAACTTGTGTGTGGTATCAGGTGTGCTAGTGGAACTTTGGAAGAATCAGAAATTGTATCAAAAGTACTTAGATCTTTACCTAATTCATACAAACATAAGGTTGCTGCTATAGAGGAGATCAGGACTGTCTCAGATGTTACAAGAGATCATCTAGTTGGTAAAATTTTAGCTTTTG
Source organism: Cunninghamia lanceolata (assembly GCA_027924645.1). NCBI lineage: Eukaryota > Viridiplantae > Streptophyta > Pinopsida > Cupressales > Cupressaceae > Cunninghamia > Cunninghamia lanceolata. Next base: position 2,532,945 of record BSBN01001031.1, on the reverse strand, counting down.
AATTAAGTGAGTTTGGTGATTCTCTTCCCAAATCTGAATTTGCATTTAAGGCCAGTGTATATGGAAAACAAAGATATGATCTGGGTGAAATCTCTTCTGGAAGATCAAATAGATTAATGAAGACAAGGAAGGATCTTGAAGATATTGAACTTGAAACTGCTGATCTTGAAGCTCTTCTTGCCAAAATATTACCAAGAGGATCGAGTAAGTATGAAGGAAAATTGCCACTCAAATGTTTTGCTTGTAATAAGATTGGCCATTTTGTCTCAAGATGTCCAGAGAGGTTTTCAAAACCAAAACCTAACAGATATCAAAATCAGAACAAATGTTACTATGTCCAAGAAACTGGTGAAGGAGTCACATATGATGAATCTGATCATGGAGGTTCCCCTGAAAATGATTGGGTGTTCATTGCCATTAAAGAAGAAGATCTAGTGTCTACTGAATCTGCTAGCTATGCAAATATGGAAAGTGCCTTGGTTTCTCAGGTTGTTGAGAAAGATGAATGGATGATTGATAGTGGATGTTCTCATCATATGACTGGAGACAAGAGTAAGTTTGTGAATTTTGAAAATTATGAAGGTGGGCTTGTGAAATTTGGAGATAACTCAGCTGGTAGAATCTGTGGCAGAGGATCCATCTCTTTTGATGGTAAGAATAGCACTAATGATGTTCTGTATGTGGAAGGACTGAAACATAATCTTCTCAGTGTTGGATAGTTGGTTGATAAAGGTTATGATGTTTGATTCAAAGATGGAAAGTGCAGAATCTTGGAAAGTTCCGGAACTCAAATTGCATCCGATACTCAAACTAGAGGTAACATTTTTCATTTAAGTAGCTCTGACAAAAGTTGTTTGATTTCTCAAATAGATCAAAGTTGGTTATGGCATAGGAGAATGTGTCATGTGAATTTTGATAAAATTGTCAAAATAAGTACCACTCAGGTTGTGAGAGATCTTCCAAAACTTGTGAAACCTAATAGCATGTGTAGAGAATGTCAATTGGGGAAATAGAGCAAGATTTCATTCAAAAGTAAGGAACAAGTCTCAAATGGGCGATTGGAACTGGTACATACTAATCTCTGTGGTCCTACTAGAATTAGGAGTGTGCAAGGAGATAGATATTTCATGTTGCTGATAGATGACTACTCCAGGATGATATGGGTAACCTTCCTAAAAGAAAAATCAGAAGCTCTTGAAAAATTCAAGGTGTTCAAAATGATGGTGGAAAATGAAATTGGTGAAAATTTGAAATGTCTGAGATCGGACAGAGGTGGAGAATTTACTTCCCATGAGTTTGATGCTTTCTGTGAAAAGCATGGCATAAAAAGACAGTTATCTGCTTCTAGGACTCCCCAACAAAATGGAGTTGTGGAAAGAAAGAACCAGACCATTCAAGAAGCTGCCAGGACCATGATGATGGAAACAAATGTTCCTCAAGCTTATTGGAGAGAAGTTGTAAGTACGGCTGTCTACACTCTTAACTGGGTGCAGATCAGAGGCAATTCTGGTAAGACCCCTTATGAACTATGGTTTGGTCATCCTCCTACTGTGAGATATTTCAAAGTTTTTTGTAGTAAATGCTATATCAAAAGAGATGAGGATTTAGGCAAATTTGATACAATAAGTGATGAGGGAATATTTTTGGGATACTCTACTCAAAGTAAGGCTTACCAGTGCTTTAAAAAGAGGTTGAAAAAGATTGTTGAAAGTGCTAATGTTAGAGTTGATGAGAGCAAGGAAGGACATTCCAGGTTCTGCATATATGGTTCAGATGATCAAAATGAGAGTCAAAATCAAGGAAGGTCAGTTCAAACTCTGATGCAGATTGATCTGGAAACTCCAGAGACTCAATGAATCAATACAGATGCTGAGGAACAAGCTCAAGAAATAGAAGCTCAAGCAATTCCCAAAATCCCCAGGTATGTAAGAATGAATCATCCTAAAGATTAAATCATAGGGGATAGAAATAAAGGTGTTCAAACTAGGAGAAGAGTTGCTGAAGATCAAGAAGAGATTTGTTTGATTTCAAGAATTGAAACTAAATCAGTTGGTGAAGCCTACATTGATGAAAATTGGGTAAAAGCAATGGAATAAGAATTAATGCAAATTGAAAAGAACCACACTTGGGATCTTGTTCCTAGGCCAAAGGACAAAAATGTAATTGGAACCAAATGGGTCTTCCGAAATAAACTAAATGAAGATGATGAAGTTGTAAGAAACAAAGCAAGGTTGGTATGCAAAGACTATTCTCAAGTAGAAGGAATTGATTTTGAAGAATTTTTTGCTCTGGTGGCAAGAATAGAGGCAGTTAGATTGTTTCTTGTATTTGTTGCTTTCAAAGATTTTAAAGTGTATCAGATGGATGTCAAATCGACATTCCTGAATGGAGATTTGGAGGAAGAAGTCTACATTGAGAAACCGGAAGGATTTCAGTTGTCTGATCAGGGTGACATGGTTTGTAGACTGAGAAAAGCATTGTATGGACTTAAGCAAGCTCCAAGAGCCTGGTATGCAAGATTGGATAAATATTTACTTAAGATAGGTTTTAGCAAAGGTACTGCTGATAGTAATCTTTACTTCAAGATTAATCATGTGGACACCTGATTGTTGAAGTCTTTGTTGATGATATCATTTTTGGTGGAAATGAGTGTATGTGCAAAACATTTGCTGACCAAATGAAAAGTGAATTTGAAATGTCTATGTTTGGAGAGATGAATTTCTTCCTAGGTCTACAAATTGCTCAGTCTGACAAAGGTATCTTCATATCTCAGTCCAAGTATGTGAAAGAATTACTAAAAAAGTTTGGAATGGAAGATTCAAAGCCAGTAGGTACACCTATGGTAACCGGATGCAAGTTAAGTAAAGATGATGATTCACCCAAGGCAAATTAGAAAAGGTATAGATCAATGATTGGAGGACTGCTCTATCTGACCCAGACCTGACTTGACATCATGAACGTCGTTGGACTTGTTGCTAGATTTCAATCTGATCCAAAAGAATCCCACGTTGTGGCAGTCAAAAGAATTTTTAGACATCTCAAGGGGACAATTGATTATGGATTGTGGTATCCAAAAGACAATGACTTTACTCTTCATGCATACACATATGCTAATTGGGTAGGAGATGTGGATGACAGAAAAAGTACTAGTGGTGGTGCCTTTTTCTTGGGAAATAGTTTGGTCTCTTGGATGAGCAAAAAGCAAGAGGCAATATCTTTGTCTACTATAGAAGCAGAATATATAGCAGTAGCAAATAATTGTACTCAGGTTCTGTGGATGAAGCAAATGTTAAAGGACATCAGAGTTGTGTTTGAGGAGCCAATCACAATCTTTTATGATAATTCTAGTGCAATAAGTATCTCAAAGAATCTAGTATTGCATTCAAAGACAAAGCATATATCTATCAAATTTCATTTCTTGAGAGAGAAGGTAAATGAGAATGAAGTCAAGTTGGAGTTTGTGTCATCCAAAGATTAGATTGCAGATATCTTCACTAAGCCTCTTCCCAAGGATACCTTTGAATATCTCAAAGAGAAGTTAGGGGTTATTACCCCCCCAAATTAGAACTAAGGTGCATCATTCCGGTGGAATTCTCAATCATATCTTGAGATCCGGATTGATGTTGAGAGAATACTACTCTAGGGAGTAGTCAATATGTAAACATTGGAAATTAGTCTAAAATAAAAAGGGGAAGAGATGATTGCAAATATGGGCCCTTTTCCATTGATGTCAAAGGGGGAGAGAAGTCATGTGAAAAACTTGGAAGTAAGTAGTTGCTGGTGAAAGGGGGAGTAGTGAAAACAAGTGGTTGCAGGTGTGACAAGAGAAAGGGGGAGAAGTTCTTGTCTTGATGGTTGCCATCAGTTTTTCACATCATATATTGCCATCAATGACAAAAGGGGAGATTGTTGCAAATATGTGCCTGATGTGTTGTCATTGATGTCAACATATCCTTCTGTTAAAAATAGTGAAGACAATGCAGAGGATTGATTAGTATTTCCAATAAGCTGAAGATCAGAGTTTGCGGATTAAAGGGTTTGTATAGGGTTGTCTAGTGTTGCTCCAATTGATATTTGAAAGGTCCACATGAAGATTTGGCGAAGTTATGGCCCTCTGAGTAGAACAAGTTTCTGCAGCTATTCTATGATGACAGAGTGGCAAGAAGTTGGTTTGGATTGGTCCGGTATGAGAATATTGTGATCTGCAGATCTAGAGGCATGTCTGGGATGTTGGTGTGTTCCCTCAATTCGAGTGGCTCATGGTTTGGAGATCCAGAAGCAATCTTTCTAGTATGACAGTCATGGTAGTGTGTGTTCTTGATGTTCAGTATGAAGATGCGAGTGATTCTAGTGATGCGAAGTAGTGTGGTTATTCATGTTGACTTAATTGTGCTTGTGGTGGTCTCTGAATCGTGTGGATGTTGTGTTGGTGGTCTGCATTGACAAAGGAGCTCGTGATTGAAGGTTTCCTCTTGGTTGTTGTTGTTCTTCCCAATCTTGGCGGACCGGATGTTCCTAGCATGTTGTAGATGATCTAAAAATCATTTTATGAAGCATGGTGTGTTAATAGAGGAAGATTCTGTTAGATCTAGGGCACACAACTGAGAGGGGGGGTGAATCAGTTGTATAAAAACTTGCTTCTACTTCAAACACTGGATTCTTCTTTGTTAGTTAATAGCATATCAGTTAATCATTCATGAAAGCATAATGCATAAACACAGGAGCAGATAAACATCAACACATTGGACACCAAGATTTTGACGTGGAAAACTCGGTTAAAGGAAAAACCACGGGGTGATTAACCCAAGGATTATTCTTTGTTAGAAGAATAAGAAAAATGAATGGCACATGCCAATTAGGGCTCACTGCCCGAGCACACTGCTCACAAGAGGCACACTACCTACAAGAGACACACTGTCTACAAAGTGATAAGAATCACAAACTTGAACTAGAGATTGACATCTTTACTATGCCTGGATCAGTTCCATTTAAGCCTGAGATACTTCTGCTCTGCCTTTCGCTCTTTCGCTATTCCACACTCATCCACTTCATGACACACTTTGAAATGAACTCACAAAACTTTATTTATACAAGGCATTGACTTAGGAACAATCATCTAAGTCGGCAATCATCCATAAGAGCATTCGCAAGTCGGCAATCATCCACAAGAATATTCGCAAAATGAATAACTCATCCGGTCGGCCAGTCTGAATAAGAATATCTTCATCCGGAAGAATATCTTCAATTCTGGGCTCTAACACTAATGCGGACCAACAACACAAGCTCAACATGATCCAAGAACCTTCACAAGCTTGCCTGAATGACCAGGTACATCCGCACTTCCTCTAGTCACAGGAATCTCTTCTCCTCTTCATCCGAAACTTCAAGAACACAGTCTGTCGCGACTGTCAAACTGAAAAAGGTTCTTCCGGACATCCAAACTTTGTACAAACCGAGATGACACATCACAAGGACATCCCAAACACTCCTTCCAATCCGCAGAGTTTGATAATGCACCTCCGGATCTCACCGGACCTTTTTGTAACACTCTGTTCCTCCGGAGCATCTCCCAGAACCAGTTCTACTTGACTGATCACAACTTTTTCATATCTTCATGCGGACCTCTGAAATCTTAGCTGGATCATCTCAAGACTCATATCTACAAACCCTTTAATTCGCATCCTCTGATCTTCAACGTATTGAGTACATTTGCCTTCTTCTTATCACTGTTCTTCACTGTTCCTGATTGAGACTAATTTTCTCAATATCCTCAACACACAGCTCATCCAAACCCTCTTACCAATGCAATATGAGTATGTTGACATCAATGACAACACTGGTTAACCTCATACTTGCAACAGATTCAAGTCTCATCTATGATTGGCTGACAGTGTAAAGATCCGACGTTGTCGATCATTCCAAGATGGATGAAGTGTATAAATACTTGTTGAAGAATTGTCAAACATCATCCTTGTGCAAAATAGATTAAATCCGAATAAAGGATTAGAAGCAGAGCAAAGAAGAAAAGGAGTGAGCGCAATATAGAGTATGAAGTTAGTAAAGAAGAATCTGGGGCAAAGCAGAAGTTTTTGAGCATTCATTGAAACTGAACCAGGCATGAACTAGATGCTATTTTTTAGTTAATTTATTATGTTCTAAATAAATTTTGTAGGTAGTGAGCCTCCTCTTTTGAGCAGTGAGCTCTGGGCAGTGCGCCTGAAGGCATGTACCTTTTATTTTTCTAAAGTACTTTTAACAAGGTACAAATCTTTGTGGGTTAACCCCCACCGTGGTTTTTCCCTTAACCAAATTTCCACGTCAAAATCTTGTTGTCAAGTGTGTTGATTATGTTTCTACTCTTATGTTGTTGATCTATGCTTTAATGTTTACATCACTAATCTGGTAGTAAGGTAATAAAGAAGGTTAAAAGCAGAAAAGGATTAAATTTCTTAACAACTTATTCACCCCCCCTCTCAGTTGCCCGGTCTAATTCCAACAGTGTTAACTTCAGTCTTGGCTGACTTGATTGTTTTCACTATTTGCGAAGATGCATTGAAGATTGTAGAAGCATGTTGTGGCGTGGAGGATTGCATTTGAGTCCCAGCTAAGGCATGGTGGGTTCATCATACTTCTCTACATTTTTCCTTAGCTGAATTTTGTAATAGGTCTAGACCTATTTCTGTGTATGTTTTGTAATGCCGACGTTGGAGATTGTTCCAATGATTGACGAATGTAATGCCGACCTTGATGTACATTCCAAGGTTGATGAATTGTATAAAAGCATGTAATAGAGTAGCAAAAATGTGTGTGTGTGCAAATATGAAGAGATAAGTGCGAAGGTGTGAAGGAGCATAGCAGAGAAGTTATATTGTGCTTCAATGGAACTGAATCCTGGCATGGAGTAGATGCTACTTAATCAGTTCACCCCTTTGGCAGTGAACCACCTCTTGGCAGTGAGCCACCCTTTGGTAGTGAGTCATTCTTTGCAGCGAGCAATTTGGATAGTGAGCCTCTATTTTTCGGTATTTTTATAACTCATATATTTCTGTGGGCTAACACCCACCGTGGTTTTTCCCTTTTAGGGTTTTCCACGTAAAAATCTGGTGTGTACTGTGTTGGATGGTTGTTTGTGATTAAGTTTATGGTTTCATGCTTTCATGGTTAAATCTAATTATAAGCAATTAAGTTGTTGATGGTTTGATGTTCATATGAAGCTAAGTTTTTGTGACAACTAATTCACCCCCCTCTCAGTTGTCTGATGTATTTCAACAATCCAATCAGTCAAATCAATCAATCGCCTGTGATAATCATATGTCACTATCAATCTCAACTATCACATATCTCATACGGAATGGGGCATCATCGAAACCAGAACTATGTGCCTTATACGACATGCGTCATTTCTAAAATCAATCATCAATCAAACCCTGGTGTTTCTCACATAGCCAACAACACTAGTGTCAATCAACTTTATCACTTGCCTTATACAGGATGTTGCATTGTCGAAACTCGACCAGGCGTCGTATACGACATGTTTCCTACCCTGAAACCAGGCCTCCTTCATTCAACCTATCACAATCAATCAAACACATATCACTTGGCAAAAGATCTAAATGGTTGTTGGTCTAGTCTATCTTATTTTACTGGATTGTTTTGCAGTCTTGTTCTTATGCTTCTCAAGGCAGTCCCTAAGTGATGAAGAGAAGCGAGAATAGAGCGAGACCCTTTTCCTTGATTGTTGTTTGCAGTTTATCTTGGAAAAATTACTGGGGCAACTTGGTGCCTTGCGTGTGATCGGGATTCCATTGGGTGTGAATCAAAGACATCCTATGCATTAGAAAGAATAAATGCTTCCTTGCATAAGGAATTACACATCTCATAGTTATCTCATCGCATGTTCTAACAAGGTACCACAGTTACTAGTCTGATTCAGGCATCCCTTGTCTGTCATGTGCCTGTTTCGCAAGGGACCACACTTTGTGCCTTGGCCTTTGACATGCCATGGTGATTGTCATCCTTTGACATAATAAGTGCTATGATGATGAGCATAAAAAATTGCAAGTGAGAAGCTCAAAAATCTATCAAAGCAAGATCTCATTTCCATTCTTCTAGCCAATATTTCATTCCTCCACCATCTCTCTCTTGCATCTTCATTCCTCCACCTTCATTGCAGCTTAACGTATCATTCATTTCTTCTATCCATTCCCCTATCTTTCTTCCTTGACCAATCCCTTTTCATTTTGAGAGCCTACCCGTGTTTGTCCAACCCGCCTATCCTCTCGAGGGGGCATTATCATCCTATCTTTCCATCATCATCCTTTTCCTCTATCCATTTCCTTAGCTTCTTTGAAATGATGTTACTCGACATAAATCTCATCATCTCGAACATCATCTCAAAGAGGGGCAAAATGTAGACACCTAAAAGTGTCCTCAGATTGCAAAATACCAATCTCTTCCACATTCCACTATTTTTCCCTAATTTTCCTCTATGGTTAAATAATGAATTTTAATTGATTAATTATTTAATTATTCATTACCCCTTGCCCCCTTGATTTTAAATAAATAAACATTTATTTAAATTAAAAGGCTTTATCCTAATTGAATAGCTCTCACCTATTTAATTTAATCATCCCACATTATTCACCTTCTCAAATAAATTAAATAAATGAACCCAATTTATTTAATTTAAAAACAGTCTCCACCTCACCATTTCCTCTAATTAAAAATCGTCTTTTATCCTTTTGTGGCTGAAACCCTAACTCGTCTTAGCCCTCCATTTGCATCCAAAGTCAACAATGAATTCTGGCCCTCCAGTCAAATCCACTCTTCTATAAAATCACTTTGCCCAACTCATTTTGCTCTCTCTTGGTTCATTTTTCATCTCTTTATGCCTTAATCCCTTAGGCTCTCATGCTCTCTTGTCTCCAAAATCTTGCCATTTTCATTTGAGCTTTTCTAGGTCTTTGCGTAAACTTGCAAATCTGAGAACAAATATGGAAGATAGAGGACAACAATGAAGATAAGACAATACTAGCTTAGATTCGTAGTTGTTTTCATGCTTGTTTGGTTAATTTCTAAGTTAGATTGCACTTCATTGCAGTTAGGATTTTGTAGTATTTTCATTTCTGCATGTTTGAAAATCATAAACCCTAGCAACAGGTGGCATCAACATTTGGGCCACATTCGTGAAAAAGGTCTTTCGAACATGATTAATAAAAAGATGGGTGATGATTTTCTATTTATTGTGATGAATGTGATTTTTGTGAACACTATGTTTGGAAGCAAAATAGAGTTTCTTTTCCTGTGGGAAATACTAGAGTAAAACATGTTATAGGTGTTATTCACTCATATGTGTTTTGGTTCTATTGGTAAATCATGATATTATGTTCCATTTATAAATAATTACTCTAGATACACGTAGGTATATGGTCTTAGATCTAAATTTGAAGTTTTCGCTAAGTTTAAAGGTTTTAAGGCACTTGTTGAGAAACAATTAGATAGAAAAATAAAGGTGTTGAGATATGATAATGAAAGTGATTATTGCTCTATAGAATCTAATGATTTATGTAGACATGTAAGTATTATGCATTAGAAGATTACACCTTATACGCCATAGTAGAATAGGGTTGCAAAGAGAATGAAATAAACCTTGATGGGAAGAGCTAAAAGTATGATGAGTGGTACATAGTTGGATTAGTCCTTTTGGGACGAGGCTACGAGTATTGTCTAATACTTGATTAATAGAGCTCCTTGTTTGGCTCTTGTTGATAAATTTTTTGTATGAGGTGTGGATAGGTAAGAAACTATTTGTTTCAAGTTTAAGGGTATTTGGCTATAAGGCTTTTGTTCATGTGCCTAGAGAAAAAATGATCTAAGTTAGATCCCAAAGCTCATAAATGTGTATTCATTGAATATGGTGAGAATGTTAAAGTTATAATATTTGGAATCTTCTAACTTTGAAAATAATTTATTCTAAGGATGTGGTTTTCAAGGAACTTCGAGTATTTTCTAATCCAAAACAATGAAAGAAAAAAAGGAAGAAAAATAGTGCATTTTGAGACTAAGGTCAAGAAACAAGAAGATGCATGTGTTGAAGAATAAAATGATAGATTTGAAGATGAAGAAGAAAAAGGGGATTCAGGTGAGAGTTCTAAGTGAGTTAAGTGTGTAGACAAATGAGAAGAATCCCTTACTCTGCCCTTAATAAGATCCACAAGACAATGGAACCTAGCTGACAAGTATAACCCACCAGATTTTTGTTATGTATTTATTTTATCTTGTATTGATGATAAACCTAGATCTATAAAGGAGGCTCTCTTTTCAAAGGAATGTGTCTTGGAATGAGGACATGTAGGAGGAGATTATGGCACTTGAGAAATTTAATGTCTAGGATCTAGTGAGTTTGCTTGAGGGAAGGAATCACATTGGTTGCAAGTGGATGTCTAAAAATAAATTTGTAGTAGATGTAAGTTGAAGAGGTATAAGGCCAAACTAGTGGTAAAGGGCTACTCCTAGAGAGAGGGAGTTGATTTTGGTGAAATTTTCTCTCATGTCACTGAGTTATCTTCCATTAGATTCTTGCTTTCTATTGTTAGTGCTTGTGATTATGATGTAGAGAAAATGGATATTAAAATTGTTTTCTTGCGTGTGGATCTTGAAGAGAAAATTTACATGCAACAACCTAATGGATTTGTGGTAAAGGGAAAGAAATTTTGGTTTGTATGTTAAAATGATCATTGTATGATTTGAAACAATCACTTTCGATGTGATATCATAAGTTCAATACTTTTTCATTGAATTTAAATTTTGTTAAAAGAAAAGAAGATCGTTATTTTTATGTTAAATTTATTGATGAGTAGTTGTTAATTATTGTCTTCTATGTTGATGACATGTTTATTGGTAGCAACAAGGGGATGATTAGGGAACTTAAAACTTACCTTTTCAGTGCATTTGACATGAAGGATTTAGGGCAACAAAATTTATTGTTGGAATGAAAATTAGGAAGGATCAAGTTCAAAAAAGCATTGGCTCAATCAAAATAAGTATGTTGACAATATTTTATAGTGGTTTTCTATGTAGGATTACAAACAAGTGATTATTCCTTTACTTGTAGGTACTAAGTTATCATTAGAATACTATCCTAAGTCAAATGATGATTTGAAGGATATGTATAATGTTCCTTATGCTAGTGTTATAGGTATGCTGATGTATGTAATGGTATGTACTAGACTGGATATTGCCCAAATACTGGGAGTTCTTAGCATATTTATGTTTAACCTTGGTAGAGAGCATTGTACTTATGTTAAGAGGGTATTTAGATATTTGCAAGGAACTTTTAATTATTGCTTATGTTATCATGGTTCTAATGATGTGGACAAGTTATTAGACATATAGATCTTTGTTGATATAGATTGGGCAAGTAATTGGATAGTCAAAGGTCCACTAGTGACTGTGTTTTCTCTATTTGGAGGGGTTGTCGATTGGATTAGTAAAATGCAAACCATAGTTTCATTTTCCACTATTGAATCAGAGTATATGGCTACTACACATGCTTGTATGAAGGTGGTATGGTTACAAAGATTGTGCTCAAGAGTTGGTTTTGATTGTAGGGTGGTTAAGCTCATATGTGGTAGCCAAAGTGTTATTTGTTTAGATAAGAATTCCATGTACCATTCTCATACCAAGCACATTGATGTGTAATATCACTTTGTTTGCAAGATGGTAAAGAGTGGTAAGGTCATGATTCAAAAGGTTGACACTTTGGATAATGTTATAGATTCACTTTAAAACCAATGAGTATGGATAAGTTCTCTTGGTGCAGGGAGGCTATGGGCCTTGCATCCTATACTTGATTCATTTTATGTTTCCTATTTATATCATTGTGATGTATAATATCAAGTGGAAGAATGTTAGTATTATCGGATATTAACTTTGAAATCTTATGTATTTTATGTGTCTCTAACATCTTGGGAATTGGTACTTGGATGCCCACACAGATTGTTGAGAGATTAGTTAATTATTTTTCTCTCATAACTTGGAATATTGTTGTAATGGCATTTACAAGGGAAGTTATAGATGGTAGGACTAACATCCATCATTGTCATAAGAGTAATGGTTCATCTCTCTCATGAATAATTTGGGAGTTACTTTTGTGAGTGGAGCATCTTGTTATGATGTTTGGGGTCCACATTAGTAGGCCATTCCATTATGGAGCACTAAACTTGGGAATGTGTGCCCATCAAGGTGACAAGTCAAATATCTACATTATTGATTTCTATCTTAGGTACATGATGACACATGGGGGTGTGGGTTTTTCCCATAGACCATGGTTTTGGTGCTTGTGGTTTTCGAAAACTACTTATAGTTTCCTCTTTTGATTTCTCTATAAATTGGATGCATTAGATAGTTGTTTTATGGGTCTTTTGCAAGTGAATACAATTATGTTGCCCTAATGAACTGTTAGAAGACTAAAGTAGATTGTATTATTATAACAATTGTTATTAGTTAATACAAGATAGAAGGGTCTCTTTGGTGGGGTTTTTTTCCTTAAAGGGTTTCTCCATGTAATTCTAGTGTTGTGTGTTTATTTGTAGTTTGTTGATTTTATATTTTACTCCATTCCATAATATTGGCTAAGTACATGAATCTTTAATACTGAGGATTTGAACACTTAATGTTTTGTTTTCATTGTATTTGTTGACCCTATTTTAATATAATTTTGGATCACAAAATAAAGAATGTCAAGGATTTGGGTTGAAAGATGACTCATTATGAAAATTTTGCCTAGGTACAACAAAAGAGAAAGCATTGAATTGTTTCAAATGTGAATAGGAGTAACATGGTATATAACCTTACAATTTGATAGAAGTTGCTCTACCATGAGTTCAAGCGTAAGTGATGTTCTTATCTCACCCAAAGATAGGTTATATCCCTTTTACTTACCATTTACAATTTGATTGTACTAATAACATTGAATAATACATGAGACATTATTATTGAGCCTCAAGAATGCTCGTGACATGAACATCAAATTTTTAAGAGTAGAGGAAGATGTGTAATCAATTGTAAAATAAATAAATGAGTCGTTTCAAGTTAAGAAGACCACCTCAGACATTATAGAAATCAAGTATGGGATTACATTGAGATGTTTGAGGCCTTTGTTATCAATTATATCCTATGGGAAGAAAATAATAAGGCATACGCTCTTGTTGTTTCAACTTATCTTTTTGTGTCACATTCAAAATTATGGCAAAGTGTATTCATAATTGAGATGATTTACCAACCATTAGTATTGGACAATTTAAAAAATGGTAATTATTTAATGATGATCAACACATCATTATTTTTCTAGAAAATTAAATGATTTTAGTGGTTTATTATTTGAAGTTGGTACACTTATCAAGAATTGTTGACACAAATACTATCTAGAAGGATGTAATGTTAAAGTTGAAGCTAATGTTGAGTTTGCGTTCATCCAGTTGAATGGTAATGAGATTCCAAAAGGCTTAGTATCTCTTGAAAATACTAATATTTAACAAGCACGATAGGTATGTTAAAGATAAAATCAGCTCATAGTCAAGGACATTTTTAGAATATGAACATATTGATTTTGGGATAGTAGATAAGTCTAGAATGGTGAAATTGGGAAAGTTTTGTTTGCAAAGGAAAGAAGTAAATTTGAAGCACTTTTCTGACAACACAAAGATGTTTTCACATGGTCTACGATGAATATCTAAAAGTCTTCATGCCTAAGTATTTATCTCATTCAATTCCTCTCAAAACCAAAATCAAGCCTTTCAAGCAAAAGTAGTATCATTACAATCCACATTTAACATGAACCGTCTAAATAGAATTTAGAAAATGTTGGATGCAAGAATAATTTTTACAATACACCACTCTACATGGGTGCCCAACATTGTTCCAATGCATAAAAAATATGGAGAGATCGAGATATATTTAGATTTTGTAATTTGAGTCTAGATTCATTGAATGATAATTATCCTCTTTCTATTATGGATCATACTTTGTAGATAGTAACAAGGTCAAAGATGTTTTATTTTCTATATGAAAATTTAGAGTGTATTTAGATTAGAGTTGCACTAGAAGATCTATTCAAATCAACATTGACCACTCCATGGGGCACTTTTTCATATGAGGGTATGCCTTTTGGTTTTATCAATGTAGGTGCAACCTTTCAAGGTGATTTATGCTTATTTTAGTGACTCGAAGGATGAAATTATTGTTTTTTAGCCCAAATTGTTTGGACACTAGCACTTCATGTGGACGTCCATGTGACATGCTAGCATCCCATGATAATTTCTTATTTGGTGGTCATTTCTGGGCGTTTCACCACTTGTCACTTTCATAGGTTAGTGATAACGAATCCAAATGGCTCATCAACCTATTCCTCTTCCCTCCTCTCATTTTTGAATCTATCTTTTCCACTTTGGCTCTTTCTTGGCTCTCTATTGCAATTTTCTTACCCTCTATAGCACTCTTCAGCTCTCTACATCTTTCTACAATATTCTCCTTCAACTCTCTTGCTCTCTTTGGCTTCTTCAAGCCCTTCCAGGTGATATTGTTCTTGTTTCTTATTGTTATTGCAAGCATTTATTTTTGTTGTGCGCCTGAGCACCTTAGGATTATCACATCCTTCCAATCTTCATTTTAGTTATTGTTCTTATTTCTAGACACACATAGATTAAGACCACACACTAATTTCCTTTTCTTTTGGCTGCTGTCGAGTAGAAATACCAAAGCAGGGATTTGACCTAAAGGAAAACCCCCAAATAGCCCCACCAATTTCCTCTTGTTTTAGCTACAGGTATTTGGAAAGGATTCAACCACATGGAGGTTTGATGGTTTCTTCCTTCATTTTGTTATTTCATTTGATTTATTTAGTTTATCTTTATTATTTTCATCACTGTTATTATCCGGTACCTTGTTGTTGTGTTCCATTTTCCAGTTTTACATATGTGGGTGAACTGCTGAGTAGATTTTTGTGTTTTTTGGAAGCTATTTAATTTTTTTGGTCGTATGGATGACAACACTTAGTGCAGACGTCTGCGTGACGTGCTGGCATTCTGGATAGTGGCCTCCTCCTTTGGCTCCAAATTCTTATCCTCATCTTTTTTTTTGCTCTATAATTTATTTTTATAAATTGTTTTCTAGTTTCTATAAATTAACATTTTTCATTCCGGCACATATTGAATGTAATGTAGAAATTAGCATATAGCATAATTTTTTTATCACAATAATAATACCTACAAAACTCGATATGAAACTGCCATCTCAAAGCATCTAATAAATAAGAGATACATTGTATGAAACCATCAAATGGTAATTAGAAAACTATGAGCTAAAACCACCTAAAATAGTGGCACCTAAATCCTTAGTTGGAAATCCAACACCCAAATTCTAAGATGAGTCTACAAGCTAAAAATAGCATATTCCTTCCACCTGTCATAACCTCGTCATAATACACTCACCAAATTGGGCATTCCATTTTGGCTTCAGTATCCCCATTCAAATATGCCTTATGACGTGTTGGTCAACAAGTGTAACTCCCTTTTACATCTCTTTTATCTGTTGATGTTTTTAGATTTCCAATGCAAGATGCCCAACTTTTGGAGGCCATAACTTTTGATTCGGGAGGCTGATTAGGCCCATTTTTTTAAATTGTAGAGCTCTAAGAGGTCCACATGATAGACAACTAGCAATTGGTGCCAAACAACTCAAAAAAAATATTTTCACCAAAAACCAAATCTATAGCCTAGAAATTGAGTTTTTATGTTTTTCATCATGAAAATCATGTTGCACTATTTGTAATGTTAACATTAAGTGCAAGGTTGAGACACCTTTCATAATAGGGGTAATTCAACTCATGATCCTTGAGCTTTCATGACTCATAAGCAATCACTCAACCCTCTTGCATAAGGATTACCCTAAACCATCTAATGATGCATCTATACAAAACACAAAATTTACTACAAGATCCAAAATTGTAAGGATTGGTGCACTAGTCAGCTGCTCATTGAGACTCTAGAAGGCTCTCTCATATTGATCTATCCAAACAAACTTATTCCCTTTTCTTTGAAGAGAAGTGAGCAGATGCTCCAACCTAGAAAATTCCACAACATATTAGTAGCAATAATTCGCTAATCCCTTGAAACTACAAACCTAAGAGATGTTTGTGGGCATCATCCAATCCATAATGACCTAAATATTTGAGGGATCAACTAAGGTACCCTCACCATATATAATATGACCCAAGTACTTCACCTCTGACTAGAAGAATTCACACTTTGTCAAGTTACTAAAAAAGTTGGTTATCACACAAACACTAAAGGACCTAGCACAAGTGGACCTCATGTTCTT
The DNA here is from genome assembly GCA_027924645.1 of Cunninghamia lanceolata. Taxonomy (NCBI): domain Eukaryota; kingdom Viridiplantae; phylum Streptophyta; class Pinopsida; order Cupressales; family Cupressaceae; genus Cunninghamia; species Cunninghamia lanceolata. The sequence goes on along the minus strand of BSBN01001031.1, from coordinate 2,516,568 downwards.
CCACTATCCTTGAATAGATAAAAATGTCATCAAGAAACACAAGGACAAACTAGTCAAGGTATGTACAAAATACCCATCAAAATCATAAACATAGAGGGAGCATTTATCAACTCGAATGGGACTATAGTGAACTCGTAGTGCCCATACCAAGTACGAAATGTGGTCCAATGAATGTCTGTCTCATGAATATGAAGTTAATGGTATCCTAAATTTAGATCAATTTTAGATAATACTCTAGCTCCCTTCATTTGATCAAACAAGTCATCGATCCTTAGCAAGGGATATCGGTTCCTCATAATCACCTTATTCAACTATCAGTAGATGATACATAAACAAAGAGATTTGTCCTTTTTCATGAAGACAATAGGTGCACCCCAAGGGGATACACTAGGACAAATGTGCCCCTTCTCTAACAACTCTAACTACAATGAAAACTCATTAAGTTCCTGAGTGGTCATATGGTATAGCACACATGAGATGGGCTCTACTCCTGGAATAAGATCAATGTGAAAGTCCACATCTCATTTAGGTGGCATACTAGGAATAACACTAGCAAACACATTAGACGCCTCCTTTAAAATGGTATTATCATTAAGATATACCTCATGGCACTCACTTCCAGAAAGATTTCTCATCGAGACAACAAACATTTGACATCCCTTTTGCATGCTCTGTTTTAGCTACACAATAGAGATCATGCAAAGAGATATGGGTCTCACCACCCCCACTACCTCAATTGGATGACCAAGATCATCCACACACTCCACTACCTTATGTTGACAATTGATGCTCACTTGACAAGCTTCAAGCTAGTCCATGCCAAGGACAATCACATAGGATCCCAAGGGTAGGACACAAAAATTGACAGTGGTGGTGAAGGTTCCAAGATCTAAAGCACAACCACTTACAAGAGAGTCTATAGCTTAGCACTAATACCTAATTTTCAACCTACCATTTATCATCACGCCTTGTTTCCACAAGCCTACAATGTTCTACCAAGGATGAGGAAATAAAAGAGTTTGAATCACCAAAATCACACAAAATCAAAGTTTGAACACCATTCAACAAACTTGAGGTCTCCACAATTGTACCTTGATGCTCTACCTAGCGGTTGTCTACCACAAAAAAAACTCTATGTGACCTGCCAACATCTCCCACTATCATCTCTGACACTTGCAACACTTCAACCCCTAATTTTCGTTGATCCTTGAGAGCATGTTTTTGCATAGTGACCCTCTTGACCACAAGAGTAGCATGGTCCCACAACTCAAGTAGGAGCAGATTGAGGTACACTTAATTGCTAGAAGTTCAAGTGATTGGGATCAGGTTAGCCATCCTAGGCTTCTTGTTAGGACTAGAAACCCCTATCACGCTAATCCCTCCACTCTATGCGAGATTATCTACCAGAGCCTTGCCTGTTGTGAGGGGATTGCTAGAGCTTATACTTATGTTACTAAAGGGTCCTAGGTGGCACTAAAGATGTCCTAAAAGATCCCTTCGTTTAGGGTTGAGTTCCTCATACCCCCAAACTTGATTGAAAAGGGACCACTTTCTGAACCCCCACCTAGCCCCCATATCCTTTAGCCAAATTTTCCTTGATTAATTTGACCTTCTCAATGAGAACTTCTAAATTTTTTGACTCTAGCACCTAAATACCACCACTAATGTGAGCATTCAAACCTCTCACAAAGCTTTTCATTAGCATCCCTTCATCCTCCACCAAGCTTGCATATTGCTAAATTTTAAAAAAGTTATTCTCATGCTGAAAGAGGGTAATGCTAAGTTGTTGAATCTCATAGAACTCATTTGCATAGCATTGCCTAAAATGACCAAAAATGTAACTTGAACAAAACCTCTCCAGAAAGGTCTTTGATGAGGCTGTAGCAATATCCAGGTGACACTTTTTCCCCTTCTAGCACCACCAAGTTGAAGCAAACCCACACAAGTGCATGATGGCACACCAAACCTTGGTATTGCTACCATAGGGATACATCACAAAAACATTTGTCAAGGGCCAAGAACTAGTTCTCAGCCTCTAATCCATCTAAAGAAACTTCAAAGGTGGGTGGATTAGCTCATAGAAGATTTTTCATATCAACCATTGTCACATTGTCATCATTCACTAACTGCTTAACCCCTTGATGGGAAAGTCTTGAAAGAGTATCTCCTCCACTCTAGACTAAAATGGGCTATTAGAGGACTCCCTTTCACCATCTCTAAGTGAACCCTCTCCCTTTTCTTGAGAAGGGCGAGAGCTACCAGAATGCATTCCCTCCTAATGAGTGCCCAACCTTGCCAAATCTCTTAAAGAAGGACCACTACCTATGATGCACCTAAAGGGTCTTCAAGCTAAGCTTGTCTTATAACAAGGGAATGATAATCTACATTTTTGGTGACTTTCAATCAAGGTTAACATTTCCTCCCTATAAAGTACGATAAAGCCTAGGAGGCATCTTTCTTTAATAACAAGTAGCATAGATTAACACATACATGATAGTTTCCAACACCATGCTATTGCATCCAAGGAACAAGAAGACATGAAATTGGAACATATCCACACTTGCAAGCACATAAAAATCACAAGAGAAAGCACATAAACCATATCTCCCAATGTTGCAACATGGCCTCTAATACCAAATCTAATGCCCCAAGATTATGCTCAAGACATGAATGATTAAAAACCAACTGAACATTTTTTTTGCAATACAAAAAAGTAGCATTAGATAAGCCACACAATGTGCTCCTACATGCCTAAGGTGTCATAACAATTTGTAATGACACATTGGCATGCACAACAATGCACAATGTAAGGTGACACAAGTGGAAGACTTAAAAGCACCACAAAACAAAACACCATGGTTGACATAGAAAATGAGGTATGGAGGAGAGTTAGGATTTTCCAAGACCACTAAAGAACCCCTACAACCTTTTTACTAGGCCACCTCTCTGATATCTCAGACTACAAAAAGCATAGAGTCAAAATGACTATAAGTTAAGACTCAAGGAAGGACTTGCATTGGGTCAGACTTCCCCTTCGGCCTTCCAACTCAACTTTGAAGTTAGGACTTTTAATTTATATTTCTTCCTCAAGTTGCATTTTATACAAGGCTTGACAATCTTGGACTTTGGCATCAGAATGCAATTCACAACTTGCAACACCTACTTAGGCTTTGGCCTTCAAGTTCCAATTCACAATCTCCAACACCTATTCAGTCTTTGGACTTTAGATTTCATTTGCATATCGCATTATGAAAAATGTCGAACCAACTCTAACCCCTATAGTAACTTTAGGCTTCGAGAATCATTTGTAGTTTACACATCTAAAAAATGCAAAGGGACTCCAAACCCCAAGCTCATATCAACTTCAAGTTTCAAGGTTCACTTGTAGATTACACTTGTGCAAATTGGAATGAAACTCTGAACTCTGGACCTTCTGCAACTTTAAACTTCAGAGATCTATTGCAACCTTGCACTATGCAATGTGTGATGGGACTTCAAACATTGAATCTCCTACAATTATAGACAGGTAATTCTGATTTGCATGCAATTTGGACTATGTTGTCTAATTTGCATAAATAGAGTGCAGTAATAGCTAAGGCAAGAAAACAAGGTTTAGTTTCTTGTTTAATGACGCACAACTTCCTTGAGGTTTTCTTGTTTAAAATTAGTTTGGACCAAATGTTCAAGGAATTGTGGCCTCTAACTTAGCCACATGAGGACCTCCCAAATGGCACAGTTCCCAAGGAACAAGATTGAAAGTGATTCTTTCTCTAAAAACATAAGGAAAGAAATTACATTATTATAAATGAAATAAGGAGAAATTGTTAGGACTTTCTATATTTTTAGTTTTTTAGGTGCTACTGTTACTCAAATTTTCTATCATAAAAGCTTTGTTTCGAGCATGTCTTGAGGTCTAGGGTTTATGATCTAATTCATTGTTGACCTTTTTAGCCAATGCCTAAATTTTAAGTCACAACTTGATGTCCTTCAATTCATCTTTGTTACCATCCGCTTTTGTTTTCTTATTGGCCTGGTCCATGAATGGGTGTGTTTTAAATTCTTTACTTTCCCTATTGCCCATGCTTGTGGTCTCCACTTGTATCTTTGTCGAGCGCTACATGTCGTATTGTGGTTGCATTGCGTTCATTCCCCGCATCACGTTTCCTATATGCATGTTCTATAAAATTTGTCGATGTGCAATTTGTAGACATGTGAAAATGTGTGTATTCACCAGGGGTCCCTCTCCAACATGACAAGTTTTTATTGGTATTGCAAAGGTTACTTTGCATCGCGTTCTATAAGTATCCTTGCTTGTCAAAAGTGCGAGGCTACGCTTCTTTGCCAAATGTCATAGTCAGAATGTGAGTACTTCCAGTGCAGATGGTAGGCCTAGTTTTCTACGTGGAAATATTTCCGCAAACTTTTTCCCTCGTCGCATTTTATGAAAGTGGTTGTAGGACGGGAATGCGACGGTGTGTCATGCAGCCACATGTCCCCATGGTACAGAGACTTGACGTCGGGGTGCCTTTTGGTATAAAAGATTCAGTTGGTGAGGTCTTTTCACCGACTCATTTGTGCTATACAGGTGTCAATCTCTAAGAGGCATCACAAAGGAATCATAGGACATAATTTTAATAAATTATTTTAACTATCTTCCGCAATGAAGCATTAGTTGTCTATCACTTCAGTTCCTGGTAGGATCAACGACTCATATTTAAAAGAGGAATGACTACCAGTTGATGTGCAAATCTTTGCTCACTCGAGCCATTAGTGCAGAAATAATGACTATTTTGCCGCATGAAATTCCTCTTAAATTTTTTAGCTTACCTATGATAGTTTGATGTGATGTCTGGGAATTGAATTTAACCCCTTTGTGTTTTTTTAGGGTATTTTCTGCCACCAAAATGGCAGCCGATGGGAATTCAAAATTCGGCAACATGGTTTGTGTGTCTGATTAAATTAGACTTGAATATTCTTGTGAAATGTGGTACAGGAGATGATAGGGAAGCTAAAGTATTGGTATCTGGCTCAAGTTTTTTTCATTGAGAAAACCAAAGATTAGTGGATGCCAGTTTGTTTACAGGGGATCGTTATAGTTTGGAGGAACAAATGGCTAGCGAGGATATTTTAACAAACAGATATACGACCACATAGTGTTATCATCATCTATGGCGTCAGTGGAATTAATTAGATTTCTTTGAGAGTGATCCGCATATCAGATGATAGGCGCCGACATTCTGATGGCACGTTTTGCAGCAATGGTTCATTTGTGGAAGCATAGATTGTTTTGTTTTCTGTGCCTAGCATGTTTATTAAATCTTTTGGGCTTTTTAAGGATTAGATATGTTGTAATTCAACATTTGTCTTGTTTAGTTCCTTGTGTGGTGCTTGGTCATCATTTTATGCATGTTTCTATGTGTGTACGAGACGCCACAGTTATCCTGGCTCCAGTTATGTAATTTTAGGGATAGAGGAATAGAGTTACCTTTTTTTAGGCTTGGGTGGGTTTGGAAATTGGTTCTCTATGTCCTATCCATACCGGATGGAATGGATCAGGTACTTTTTTGGCAGACAAGGCCTACTTCTTGATGCAGTAGTTTGTTGAGTTTTCCTCCCTCAACCTCACGTGACCTAGACCAAGAGTAGCCTAGGTCTTGATGAGGGGTCCCTATAACTGCCTGCATCTTTTTGGAGCAAGGTGGTGGAGACTATTACGTTCAAGTGGGTAACTTCTTTGACTCTATAAATAGAAGTTGGGTAGGCAACAATTGGTCTCTTTCTCTTTCTTGTTGTAGCAGTCAGCTGCAACAACCATGTCAATTTTGGCGAGTGAGGCCTAGTTCATGTGGTGATCCTTAAACTGTCCAACCACTCGTGTTGAGCCATCATAATAGGAGAAGGTGGGTGGTGGTTTCATTAACGGGTTCCAAGTTGTTCCAATTGATCATGCTCTTTACACTTCATGGGTTAATCAAATGGGGCTATGTGTCAATCATCTGATAATTTGTAAGAGGCACCCTTGTTCTATAAAAAGGATGTGCTCAGTTTGCTCAAGGGGGAAATTTTGAAGGTCTTAGGCTTCTTTATGTTCCCTATGTCTAGATATACAAAGGTTTTAGTCCATTAGTCATCACATATTGTATTCCTTGTTATTGGATTTTATTGAAAGAATGCAAGCTATGTATGCATTTCAACTCCAGCTTTGTTATGTAGTTAATTTTAAGAAATCAATGAATCAAGGATTTATTATTTCTTTCATGATACATTTGTTGTCATGTGTTACTAGTGTATGTTAAATATATTTCAAGGGAATAGAGTAAGCTTTTCATACATGGTAATGTGATTATTTACAGACAGGGTGGATAGCTAAGAACGAAATGTACACTGTTTGCCATCATTAAAATCAGTATCAATGCAAAGATACTAATATCATTTATAAGGTTAATTGACTATCAATTTTAGGGTAATATCATTGTGAAGGCTTAATATTGTATCAACTCTATTATCCCAAATTTGGTACGGGTCCTTAAGTTAAAATTTTATTACCACAAACGTACTTCAAAGTGATAAATCTAAAGCCATTTCTATAAGTTATTCATAATTATTTCCAGACTTCATACCAGTGTTATAATGGAGATAGGGAATAGAATAGTTATGGGTGTAGTTATGCAAACCCTTGTCCATTTTTATGAGGTTCAATATTTGCTAGGCACTATGATATAATTGTGGGTGACATTCATATTTCAATGTCATTAAGGGTAACCCCCCTAGGTCTTGCAGAACCTAAAGTGCAAAGGAGAATAAATGTGAATTTATCTCCTATTTGTTGGCCAAGCTTCACTTAGTTTTGATCATAAAGGTTTGCTACCTTTTAGAAATTGGTGGGTACAGTTTGGGGAACCAACAAATTGGTGACTCTACTGGGGAAACTTAGTTGTTGCTTTTCCTGGGTTATTAGAAATTGAAGACTCTACTAGAAATTCAAACCCTAAAGATTATTTCAATTTTGAAGAGTAAGGGTGTATTCAAGATCTTGTCCTCTTTGAGAGGTGGCTTGACATTATTAAATAAATACTTCCTATTATACAAACCTTTGGCAAAGATCTGCAAGGGATTCAATCAAAGGAAGAATTTATGTGAAGTCTGCAATATTTCTCCAGGTATTCTATCTTTCCTTCTTGTTCTATCTTCAAAGGAGGAAAGTTTAGTGTATGGAATTCATTGAGAAAAAGTGTTATTCCCTGGCTAAATGTGAATTTATGTTATAAAGAAGGGAATTAAAACAAGCATGATCCATTTGCATATTTCAATAGTATGATTGTAATATGTATGTGTTGGTAAAATATGCACTATAGAAGGTTGTTCATACATATATATGCATGTTTCATGGAAGTATGTAAGATCTTTATATGCCCATAGATCCTGTACATCAAAAGATGGCGTATGTAAATATCCCATAAATGACTCAAATATGGAGTCATGTTGTGTAGTCTTAAGACCTTGTTACATTGAAAAGGGTTATAGGAAGTGCTAATAAGGGGAGTTGGTTCTCAGTAAGAGTATAGATGAAAATGAATTATCATTTTAGCTTTTCCCCTTCACATTCAAATGGTGTGATGCATGATGTAAAACAACATAAGATAAGCCCACAGAGAAAACCTTTCTCTATTGGAAGATAGGCCACTTGATTTCAACGACATTCAAGGTTATCTTAACCCTATTCATAGTGAAATCAGAGACCATTTGCCTAAATTCAATGGGGAGGGTTCTGAATCAGCAAATAAGCACTTATAGACTTTCAGTGTTCTAATTAGGGATTATGAGATAGATACAAAAGATGTTGTCATGCAGTTATTTGTCCAATCTCTGAAAGGATATGCAAGGGATTGGGTTATCGACTTGTCTGAACATTGTATCTCCTCATGGAAAGGGTTTAAGGTCACTTTTATTGATCAATTTGGTGAAAGGGCTGATGTGAGTTCTTTAATCAATAAACTTGTCCACATTTAGAAAAATGAAGAGGAGTTGGTTCCAACTTTCAATTTGAGGTTTGCAAGGATTGTAAGAGATATTCTTGAAAATGTTAGACCTAATGATGCAACATGCATAGTGTTTTATCTAGGTGCATTTGATGAAGAAATGGGTTTCTTATTAAGAGACAAAGATCCTGTAACACTATGACAAGCATGCACTATAGCTATGGATATTGAGAACAATTCAAAATTTTCAATGATGAAAGACATATGAGTATGGATCGCTATAGAGCATCAGGTACAACTAAAAAGTGTGAATTAGACAGTAGAAGTGATCATCAATGTAATAGTGTTTCCATTATGACAATTAATTCATCCTTTTGTCCTTTGAACTATGGGAGACTCAAATCAGAATATGAAAAATATGTTTGGGATGTGGATCACGTTTCCCTTATCCAAGCATTATGTGATATAACAAAGCATGAAGAGGAGACACTGGGGGAGTTGTATATAAGGTTTATGGACACTAGGTTAGCAACTCCCACATGCTCAAGATCTAAGTATTCTGTGTGCATTGATTTGTTTTATAAAGTTGATGAATCATGATTTGATACTATATTAGACAGGATGAGGTCTCTCAGTACTAACCAGAGACATGAAGAGATTGACCTGTTTAAAAAGATGAAACATAATCATGCAGGAAGCATTATATCATCAATCAACAATATAGTGGTCCAGTTGCTTTGTGTGAGGCAAGTAATGACATCTCTAATGAGGAGGAAGAAAGTAAAGAAGAATTTGAAGATGCATATTATAATGGTGAAAATGAGGTTTGTAATCAGCTCATTGATGAAATGCATGCAAGGAAGTATTATAGTCCTAACATTCAAAATGCAGGATATGATAAAGAAAAGGAGATTTATGAGGTTGTACCTTATAGCAGCCCTGTTAGTGAGAAAATAAAAATGTGCTTAAATATTCAATATAGTGGATCAACTTGTGAAATCAATGATTATGATGATAATGACAACATCACAGACATAAATTTGCAACTTAGTAATGATGATCTCAAAGACGCAAGTTTATGCATTATGTTCAAAGATCCAGAGAATAGTTTTCACATAGATAAGCCTCCTTGCTATGCCAACTATGATAACAATGAATATTATTATTTCTCTGGTTATTATGATTGCTCTTGTGAGGATATTTTGAGAGACTTTGCTTTAGATAAGAAGTGTGTTGTGGTGAGCTCCAGTGAAGACACATGTTCACCTGTAAGTGAACAAACTTTAGACTATATTAAACATCTGGAGTATGAAGCAGAAGTGTTATCTATTGATAGCACATAGGAAGGTTTGTCTGCATATTGTTTGATCGACAATGTTAATTCTACATAAATTGATTTTGAAAGGAGTTCAGATCTCTATGCTAACAAATCAAATGACAGAGTTAATTGTGAGTTTTCTTCTAGTCATCATAGTGTCATGGTATCTAGTTGTGAAGAGTTTGGTGCAGGATTATGTTTTGAGATATATGCTCCTTCTCTTGAAGCATTCTATGTTGAAATACATGATGATTTACAAAAGGAATTGATATTTTATCTTGAGCCTGATTTGGACAAATTTACTGACATGGGATGTTGATGGAGCTGATAGTGTTTGTGAAACTCATGATTTGAGCATTGATAAGGACACTTCCATGATAACTAGGGTCTCTATGGTAAACATTGAAACACATAATAATATGCTTGAATTGCAGTGTTCAAATGAAGGTGAATGTCATTGTGATGTAGTCCAGATGGAAGAGGTGCCTATGTATGAATGTTTTATGTTTGGCATACTTGAAGGTTTTTTATAGTAATGTGGGGCAGAATTCAATCTATGACTCAGTGAATATATCCCAATCATCTTCCTTTTTTAGTCTAATTTAGCAGACTTAGATCTTAATTTTGAAATTAATAAGTTAGATCAAGGGTTTGCAAAGGTGTTTATTGAATGTAATACTTATGAATGCTTCAGTTTTAATGTGACAATAAAAGATGAGGCTAAGATTTATGATGCCAGTTGTCTACTGGATTATGAACATTCATAGTTCTCAGTTCAGTTTGATAAAGATTTGATGGTGTGGGTTAATGACCCTAATGATGTGAAACATTGCAAGGTTTGGCATTATATGGTTGATGAATATGTTATTTTCATGCCATATAGAGGTATGTTTTGGTTGGACCTTGATTTTGGATCTCAGATGAGCACAAAAGACTTTGACAGTGGCAGATTCAAAAGCTTTGCAGAGAATGCAATGGTAATGTTAGTGAGCAAGCAAATTGTAGAAATATTTCTAGACGAAATCTGTGACAATCTTTAAAAAGTAAAGTGTTTGATAGAGGAAAATGTTGGTCTCCAATTTTCTGGATGCCCTGGCCCCCAGGAAGTTTTATTAAAAAGGAACCTCAAAATTCAAGGCCATGTGACCATATATCCCATTGTGTGAAGTGTTTGGTTTGCATCCTAGAGGTTCTCTGGTTTCTTGCCACCTCCCACTGGAAGGCACGTCCCTGAGAAAGAGCCATTGTTAGGACTTGCTATATTTTCAGGTTATTAGGTGCTATTGTTACTCAAATTTTCTATCCTAAAAGCTTTGTTTTGAGTGTTTCTTTAGGTTGAGGGTTTATGATCTAATTTGTTGTTGACCTTTTCATCCAGTACCTAATATTAAGTCACAATTTGATGTCCTTCAATTCATCTTGGTTACCGGCCCCTTCAATTTTCTTACCATTGGGTCCGTGAATGGGTATGTTTTAAATTCTTTACTTTCCCCATTGCCCGTGCTTGTGGTCCCCACTTATAGCCTTGTTGCGTTCTACGTGTTGTATTGTGGTTGCATCATTTTCGTTCCCTGCATCACGTTTCTTATATGTATGTGCTATAAAATTTGTGGGTGTGTGATTTGTAGACATGTGAAAATGTGTGTATTCACTAGGGGTCCTTCTCCAATGTGGAAAGTTTCTATTGGTATCGCAAAGGCTACTTCACATCGCATTTTATAAGTATCCTTGCTTGTCAAAAGTGTGGGGTTGCACTACTTTGTCAAGTGTCATAGTTGGAATGTTAGTACTTCCAGTGTAGATGGTAGGCCTAGTTTTCTATGTGGCAATATTTTGTTCATCCCGCAAACATTTTCCCCCGTCGCGTTTTATGAAAGTTGTTGTAGGACAAGAATGCGATGGTGCGTTATGTAACCACATGTCCCCATGGTACAAAGACTTGACGTCAGGGTGCCTTTTGGTATAAAAGTTTCAGAGTTGGTGGGGCCTTTTCATCAACTCGTATATGCTATACAAGTGTCAATCTCTAAGAGGCATTGCAAAGGAATCACGAGACACAGTTTTAATAAATGGTTTTAACTAACTTTTGCGATGAAGCATCAATCGTCGATCACTTCAGTTCCCGGTAGGATCAACGACTCATATTTAAAATAGGAACGACTACCAGCTAATGCACAAATCTTTGCTCGCTCAAGCCATTAATGCGAAAATGATGACTATTTCACCGCACAAAATTTCTCTTAAATTTTTCAACCTACATGTGATAGTTTGATGTGATGTCTAAGAATTGAATTAACCCCTTTGTGTTTTTTAGGGTGTTTTCTACCACCAAAATGGCAGCCAATGGGAATTCAAAATTCGGCAACATGGTTTGTGTGTCTGATTAAATCAGACTTAAATATTCTTGTGAAATGTGGCATAGGAGATGACAGGGCATCTGAAGTATTGGTATCTAGCTCAAGTGTTTTTCATTGCAAAAATGAAGGATCGGTGGAGGCCAGTTTGTTTGCAAGGGATCATTATAGTTTGGAGGAACAAATGGATGGCGGGGGTATTTTAATAGACAGATGTATGACCACATAGTGTTATCATCATTTGTGGCATTAGTGGAAATAATTGGATTGCTTTGAGAGTGATCTGCATATCATATGATAGGCACCGGCATTCTTATGGCACGTTTTGTAGTAATGGTTCATTTATGGAAGCACAAATTCTTTTGTTTTCTGTGCCTAGCGTGTTCATTACCTCTATTGGGATTTTTAAGGATTGAATATGTTGTAATTTAGTATTTGTCTTGTTCAATTCCTTGTGTGGTGTTTGGTCATCATTTTAGGCATGTTTCTGTGTGCATATGGGATGCCACAGTCTTCCTAGCTCCAGTTATGTAATTTTAGGGATAGAGGAATAAAGTTACCTTTTTTAAGGCTTGGGTGGGTCTGGAAATTAGTTCTCTATGTCCTTCTATCCATGTTGGATGGAATGGATTGGGTACTTTTTTGACAGACATGGCCTATTGCTTGATGCAATAGCTTGTTGAGTTCTTCCCCCTCGAACTCGTGTGACCTGGACCAGGAGTAGCCTAGGTTTTGATAAGGGGTCCCTACAACTGCCCGCATCTATTTGGAGCAAGGTGGTGGAGACTATTGCATTCAAGTGGGTAACTTCTTTGACTCTGTCAATAGAAGTTGGGTAGGCAACAGTTAGTATCTTCTACTTTCTTGTTGTAGCAGTCAACTACAACAACCATGTCAATTTTGGTAGGTGGGGCCTAATTCATGTGGTGACCCTCAAACTGTCCAACCACTCGTGTTGAGCCATCATAATAGGAGAAGGTGGGTGGCAGTTTCATGACCAGGTTCCAGGTTGTTCCAACTGATCACACTCTTGGCACTTCACAGGTTAATCAAATGGGGCTACGTTTCAATCATCTGATAATTTGTAAGAGGCACCCTTGTTCTATAAAAGGGAGGCGCTCAATTTGCTCAGAGGGGAAATTTTGGAGGTCTTAGGATTATTTCTATTACTTATGTCTGGATATACAAAGGTTTTGTCCATTAGTCATCACATATTGTATTCCATGTTATTGAATTTTAATGAAAGAATGCAAGCTATGTATGCATTTCATCTCCAGCTCTGTTATGTAGTTAATTTTAAGAAATCAATGAATCAAGGATTTATTATTTCTTTCATGATACATTTGCTATCATGTGTTTTTGATTAGATAAGCAGCAAAAGAGGGTGCCGATCCCATAACAGTAAAGCCAAAAAAGGCACACCAAAAACTATAACAATTTAACAACCATCAAAGTTTAAGCAAAAGACTAGTAAGATGACACAAACAAAAACCACAGAACCAGTAGTTCGACAGCAGACAAATAGAAGACACAAACAAGCCACTAGCAGCTAATTAGACATTTTGTCCCAATCATCAACCAGAAACTGGAAAACATCCTGTAATCCTTCAGCTTCTTGCCTTTTTTGCCTTTGTCATCCAGCTCCGCCTCCTAAAGAACCGCCAAGGTTGTGGTAGATCTGTGCATCACCTTAGTAGAGAATTTTGCTAGAGTGCTAAATTTCTACTCCAGCTTACTAACCCTCACTGTCAGGTCTTCAATTTCTTTGTTCTTACTGATTTTGGCACTTTTTTCTAGTTACCTTTACCTTTACCTTTCTTCCCTTTCTCAGAACTAACTGAGTCCAAACCATGAACATTAAGTTCAGGGAAGTTGCTGGGTCCCTCGTCTTCCACCACAATCTTATCATTTTTCATATCTTTGTTAACAGAAATTTCACCACCCAGGAATTTAGTCTTTGCCACCTTAGTGTCAACCTTGTTATTTCCTTCAGAACCAATGCCATGCTGCTTAAACGACATCCTTGGTTTTTTTCCTTCGACTCTTCCTCACCCTACTGACCCCCCGAGTCTTCCTTAATCACTTCCTCAGTCCGTTCTTCCCCCTGCTGCTCACTATACTCGATCTTCTGCATGTCCCCTATCAACATAGCTTCAGTGGATTCCTTTTTCAAAGCTGACAACTGTTGTGGCATGGGGGCCGGTTTAGCAGCAAGTCTAGAGGATCTTCTAGCCGACGGAATCCTAGGTTTGCTTTCAGTAATGGTGTATTCTTCATCTACACTGTTAGTATTCTCACTTTCCTCCTCCGAACTCACTTCCTCCACCACCATGGGTGATGTAGAGGCACTAGGATGGATGGAGGATTCCACAAATTGACAAGGTTTTCTTCACACTCTAAAACCCAAATTCAAGGATCAACTTGTAAAAGTGGGAACAGCAGTTAACATATTTGAAACCATCATGGAAAGGTTGATTTTACATGCTGTGGGACCCATCCCAACCATTGGCATAGGCAGAACAAACTCAGTTTTGGTACTTCCTTCTTTAGGCACCTAAAACCCTTGTAGCCCTGTTTTAGGATCTGTCAGACCGTAGTTTTCATTTGCGGCATGGTATCAATGAAACAAAGACACTTTTGGGCACCCATTATCTTGTTTGTCAACATATCAAAAGATGGATTAGGTTGTTTTGGACAGAAGGCTTCAAATCCTATGACGGACCTATCTTGAACTAGGCCTATTAGGCCACATTTACAAAGAAACTACTCTCAAAATGTCAAGTTAAACCCCAAAACCAAAAAATAGTCTTTCAATAGGTCCCAAAACATCCAAATCCACAATCAAATTCAAGTGACTTGATCATTTGGTTGGCAAACTCAAAAACCTTCACTTTTAGGCCAAAAACCTAGGGTTTTATTGAAAGTCTATATTCTGGGCCTCCACCACCCTAGCCACTGCATCAAACACTTTCATATACACCTGCACATACTCACAAAACACTCAGACAAACTTTGCAATTAACATTTTGTCAAATACCCTCTTGGGTTCCTCTTATCAACATGAAAAATACTACCAACAACTCAAGGGCATCACCACAAACTCACACGACATATCTTTTCTGCCTCCCAAAACCATTGGAACATCTAACCTATCATAAATCAAGTCATTCCACTGAGTTACAGGTCTGGACAACAAGTGGAATGACTAAAATACCATGTTTTACTCCCTCAAAACCCTTAACAGACTATAAATAGGCAGTTTCAGAAAAATAGCGATAATTTCCTCTAGGATTGGAGTTAGGACCTCAAACTAGATGCATTTGAAAGGTTATTCAATCCTCTTTCCAACCATACATGGCTTGCCTTTGTATCTATCTATACAGAACCGTACCAACGCTGGAAACAGTAAATTTGCAGTCAAAAAGTACGGAAAAACAAGGAAAAGAGGCAAAAACGTGATTTTTATTCATCCAACCTGTGTTTATCAACGTTTGTGAGCATATTTCAATAGATTACAATGATACTCAATGGCCATAACCATCCATAACCACTTTTGGGTTGGTTGGCCTTTGCAACTTCCACATTACAACATGTTTTGCACCTTTTTTACATTAATAACTTTGAAATAGTTTTGTAACCTTTTGAATCTTTGACACACCATAACCCTAATGATCTCAAAACATGAAGGATGACCTCAAAATGATATTAGTGGACATGGTCCTTATTAAAAAAATATGAGAAATGGTCTTTCAAGACCTTATTAACAACCATGGTCTCTTAGAACACAAAAACTTCAAAATGTGCCTTATGGGGGTTTGATGACACCTCAGGTGCTCCTGCACCATACTCCCCCTCTACAAAAGAACTCATGTCCCATGAGGAAGGACTGAAATCAACTCCACAACATTGGCCAAACTCATTATCACCCTTACGTCTGCCCCATGGACTCAAGTACTGCAACATGGGCTGCCAAATTGGAATCATGACATTGTCATCTTGCAAGTTGGTCTGCACTTTGGGGATCACATCTGAATAGGACTTGTTTTCTATCCTTGGACTTGGAAATGGCATCCATCCTTCCTTCCTACACGTACAAATACTTTCACCGTGATGAGAAGCCCACATACTTGCCTCTCTCGTTGCTGCAACTACAGACTCTTTGGGTTCTTCCTTGTGTGGCATATCCTGCTCTTGCAAATTGACCACTACATCCACGGTTGTATCAACACCGTGCACCATTGTGCCTATACTTTTAACTTGTACAACAACCTTATCCTGCACCAAAGGACACACTACCATTCCAATCAAAATGTTAGCCTTCCAATCAATTACTAACTCATCTCTTACATTAGACTTTGGTTTGAACTTGTTTATGACAGCACCTTGAACCTTTCTGTCAACTAGTATGGGTTCTTTCTTCCCACACATGATCACTGTATTCATTAGACCTGCATCCTCATCATCCTCAAGGAGTGGCAACAAAGTAAATGTCTTGCCTTGACTATGTATGGTATATGTATTATTCTTGCCACTATACCACACATCCCTATCATATTGCCAGGGTCTACCAAGAAGTAAATGACAACAATTCATGGGTACTACATCACAAAGTACCTTATCCCTATATCCTCCAATAGATAACTCAACAATAGCTTGTTCATTAACCAAGAGAGTTTGATCATCACTCAACCATGACACCCTATATGGCAACTCATGAGGAATCCTTTGTAAATTCAGCTTATTAACCATTTCATTTGAAACCATATTTGTAGTAGATCCTGAATCAACTATAACCTTACATACCTTGTCCTTGCACTTACATGTGGTTTTGAAAAGAGCTCTCCTATTCAATGGATTTTTGGATGCTTGCAATGGTGTTCTCATCATCAATATCTCTCCATCTTGAACTGGGGCTGCACTCCCAATTGGAGAGTTAACACTTTCATCTACCTCCTCTTCTTGCACATATTGAATCCTCTTTTCATTCCTCCTTTCACTACCACCGGATGTAGAACTTTGTTTCATTGGACACTTGTATGCTGTATGACCAATCTCATTACAATGATAACATCTCCCAGTGAAAACATTAGAACCTCTACCTCCACCTCTTGTGCCTCTAAATCCCCCTCTAAAATCAGAAACTTGGTCCTTACCTTTGCTTGTGTCTCCTTGGTCTTCTTGGATTGATCTTGTTCCTCTTCCTCTATTGGTATTTCCTCTACCTCTTCCTTGTCTCTCTTGCCTTCTTTGCAACTTTTCTTCAGCCTTCATAGCTAGCTTGTAGCATTCTTCAATTGTTCTTGGTGTTATGAGACTGAGTTCATCTTGGATATTGTACCTCAACCCATTGAGATACCGTGCTACCTTTTCTTCATCATCTTCCTCATGTGCTGTCCTAATATCCAACTTATGAAACTCTTCTGTATATGCTTGCACATCCTTCTCCTTTTGTCTCAGATTTTGCAGCCTTTTGTACAACTGAACATAGTAGTCATTGGGCAGAAACTTTGCCTTCAACTTCTCCACCATCTTGCTCCAAGAAGTGATCTTTGGCTTGTCTTTCTTCCACCTATCAGCCTGCACACAATCCCACCATAACAAAGCATGACCTTTCAATCTTGATTTGGCCACCTTAACCTTCTGATTTTCTTCCACTTCTTCACACTCAAAGTAGTTTTCCAAAGCCCCAATCCAATCTATAAGTTCTTCACCATCTAATTTCCCTCCATACATTGGTAAATCTGCCTTGGCTTTGTGGTCACTCACTCTAACTGCCTTAAGAAGTTTTGCCATCCTTGCATCTTCCGGATCCAATTCTTCCTCTTGTGGAACTTCTTCTCCACCGTCTTCCTCTGACTCACTCTCACCTTCATCAACTCTCCTCCTCCTATCTCTGGCTTCCAATGCTGCAACTTGCTCTTTAAGGGCCTTCAACTCCCTAGCAATTGCTGATCCACCTTTTGGAGGCATCTTGCCTTCAACTATCCAAACTTTCTTCTCTCAACCTTCAAGAATCTACTCCCTTGCTCTGATACCACTATGATGTAGAGGCACTAGGATGGATGGAGGATTCCACAAATTGACAAGGTTTTCTTCACACTCTAAAACCCAAATTCAAGGATCAACTTGTAAAAGTGGGAACAGCAGTTAACATATTTGAAACCATCATGGAAAGGTTGATTTTACATGCTATGGGACCCATCCCAACCATTGGCATAGGCAGAACAAACTCAGTTTTGGTACTTCCTTCTTTAGGCACCTAAAACCCTTGTAGCCCTGTTTTAGGATCTGTCAGACCGTAGTTTTCATTTGCGGCATGGTATCAATGAAACAAAGACACTTTTGGGCACCCATTATCTTGTTTGTCAACATATCAAAAGATGGATATAGGTTATTTTGGACAGAAGGCTTCAAATCCTATGACGGACCTATCTTGAACTAGGCCTATTAGGCCACATTTACAAAGAAACTACTCTCAAAATGTCAAGTTAAACCCCAAAACCAAAAAACAGTCTTTCAATAGGTCCCAAAACATCCAAATCCACAATCAAATTCAAGTGACTTGATCATTTGGTTGGCAAACTCAAAAACCTTCACTTTTAGGCCAAAAACCTAGGGTTTTATTGAAAGTCTATATTCTGGGCCTCCACCACCTTAGCCACTGCATCAAACACTTTCATATACACCTGCACATACTCACAAAACACTTAGATAAACTTTTCAATTAACATTTTGTCAAATACCCTCTTGGGTTCCTCTTATCAACATGAAAAATACTACCAACAACTCAAGGGCATCACCACAAACTCACACGACATATCTTTTTTGCCTCCCAAAACCATTGGAACATCTAACCTATCATAAATCAAGTCATTCCACTGAGTTACAGGTCTGGACAGCAAGTGGAATGACTAAAATACCATGTTTTACTCCCTCAAAACCCTTAACAGACTATAAACAGGCAGTTTCAGAAAAACAGCGATAATTTCCTCTAGGATTGGAGTTAGGACCTCAAACTAGATGCATTTGAAAGGTTATTCAATCCTCTTTCCAACCATATATGGCTTGCCTTTGTATCTATTTGTACAGAACTGTACCAACGCTAGAAACAGTAAATTTGTAGTCAAAAAGTACGGAAAAACAAGGAAAAGAGGCAAAAACGTGATTTTTATTCATCCAACCTGTTTTTCTCAAGGTTTGTGAGCATATTTCAATAGATTACAATGATACTCAATGGCCATAACCATCCATAACCACTTTTGGGTTGGTTGGCCTTTGCAACTTCCACATTACAACATGTTTTGCACCTTTTTTACATTAATAACTTTGAAATAGTTTTGTAACCTTTTGAATCTTTGACACACCATAACCCTAATGATCTCAAAACATGAAGGATGACCTCAAAATGATATTAGTGGACATGGTCCTTATTAAAAAAAATGAGAAATGGTCTTTCAAGACCTTATTAACAACCATGGTCTCTTAGAACACAAAAACTTCAAAATGTGCCTTATGGGGGTTTGATGACACCTCAGGTGCTCCTGCACCAATGGGCTTAGAAACCCTAGTATCACTACCAGTGCCCCTTTCATCAACCGTGCCATTGTGAATTTTCTTAATGGGGGTAACCTGAGCAAGAGAAGCATGCAGAGTTTTCCTCTTAGCAGGGGTAGTCGCTAGGGATTTAGGGGTCAGGTCCTCAGTGAAGGGCTCAAGGCTAGTAATCACAGAGGGTTTATTTTTACTAGCTTTAATATAGGAATCCGGGGTAATTTTAGTAATGATCACCGAATTGTAAATTTCCTTGGCAGCTTTGGGAGATGGGGACAGCTCAAGTCTAGAAAGGGTGAGGGTTTAAGGGAGGACAAAGAGCAAGGTTGAACTTATACAGCCTCATTATGAGCCCCTAGTAAAGAGGGAGTTCAGGCTTACTAGGGTCCAAAGCATGTTGTTCCTTAGCAATGTTTATAGATAACTCAAGGGAGGAGAGGAGGTAAAATGGGAAACTGATAATCTTACTGCGTCTAAAATGATTCAGGAGCGCGGAATGATAATGAAAAAACCATCTAAACCTTCCTTCCAGAGTAAAGTATTTCATAATCATGAAACATACCTCGTCCCAAGGTTGAGGAAGCTTCTACCTGTCGAAACCCCCTTGAAAGTTGTACAAGACCTCATCCTTCTTAAGAAAAGTCTCCATTCCCTCATTATCAGAGACTTTGCTTTTCCTAGGGTGCTTGGTGCCATCAAAGGGCATGCCGATAGCCATACTAATCCCCTCCTCAGAGATGTCGATAGTCACATTGCCCACCTTAGCCTTTTTTTTATCATAAGAACACAGAAACTGAACAGAAAGGTTCTCGTCAAATCGTTGAAGGCACTCTAGATAGGAAGCAACACCCCCTTCTTGACAAATATACTAGACAGTCTCATTTTGTTTAAACTCTTCACATGACTCTAGCTCCGTGCATGTTCTATCCCCCCATCACACAGTCGGTAGTCTTAAGCAAAAAAACCTTGGAGGTAACAGACTTAGCAGAGCAGGAAGTGAGAAAAAACTTAGCAATTAAGCCTCTACAGTTCCCATTCCCAACAATGCTGATAAAAATGGTAGCAATGATTTTCATAGCCTTCCCATCGGCTGAGATGATGTACTTGCTATAATTCATCTTATGCGGACTATCAAAACCTTTCTTCTCATAATGGAGGAACAATAAATGATCATCATTATTGTTCATGTTGCGCGGCGTCGAGTAGTCCCAGGACTTCACATGCCTAGACAGGTGGAATGTCTCCACTGGCCTCCAACTCAGCATGACTTTAGTGCAATATTCAATCTGCAGGTGATAGCAAGTACAAAAAAGGAGCCACATCAACGCCTTTGTAATTCTACTAATAGTATCCAGCTGGCAGGGGATTCTACCTCTCTGCTAAATATTCCAGTTAACCATAGTGTAGTGAGGGTTTAGATACATGGGTAACAAGGGGTAGCACTAGAGTCTTTGACAATAAGATTTTGAATTTGTTGCAGGAGGTTTTTCACACTTCTCCAACAACGCCAAGTGTCCAAACTCTGACCTAAGTTGGCCAGCGCATTAGCCGCTTTATTTCCCTCCCTGTAAACATGTCCAACCTCCTTGTAAGTGAACCCGAATAAAAAGCAGGTGATATCTTCCATTATGCTTTTCATTTTCCATCCATTGGTAGACCTCCCCTTGGCCACGTCAATGATAATTTTGGACTCTCCTTCGACTTGAAGCTTATCCATCCCCATAGTATGTGCTAATTGCAGACCTTTTAATAGTGCTAAGCCCTCAGCAACATTATTGGATTGGATATTGATCACACCCGCATAGGTAGCTAAGTAGGTTCTCTCACTATCTCTAAAGATCTCACCACCACTAGCCAGACCCGTATTCTTTTTCTCCACCCCATTGAAATTGAGCTTGGACCACCCTCTGGGGGGCTTCCAACACGTTTGAAGTCTGGACATCTTTTTAGAATTGTCAACCTTGCTCATATCAGCTTCCAACCATTAGTTCTTGGCAATCTGAGTTTCCACAAGGGTAGGGGGATTCTCAGTCACTTGCAAGGTGCAAGAGGACGTGTTCTCAACAACAACTCTGCACAAAGGAGTAAAACACATCATTAGCAGGTCGGGTTTTATCCTAAAAAATACAGTTATTTCTTTCCTTCCACACACTCCACCCAAAGTGGGGCAGTATCTTATCCAAGGGTGAGAAAAGGAGGAGACCCAGCTTAGGGCAAAGTCCATAAAGTTTTCCAGAAAAACCCAATTAAGCTCAAGTTTCTGGAGGGTTTTTTCCCAAATCTCCTTTGAGAACTCGTAGTGGAATAATATATGTTGCACAGACTCTTGTTCCTTGAGGCACAGGACACATCTGTTGACCATTTGGAACCCCCTTTTGTTGAGATTATCAGTGTTCAGAACCTTATTGTGTGCCACAACCCACCAATAAAAATTGATTTTGGGAATAAGTTTGCTATTCCAAACTTTCTTCCACAACTGGTTATCCTATCCACTGTTTGTCAGCAGATAGTAAGCTGACTTAACCGAGAAGTTACCTTTCTAATCCTGTCCCCATAGCACTTCATCTTCTCTTTGAAAGACCAAGATTCTGTGAATGTCAAGTTCCTTTTGAAGACTCTGGCACTCTATCCTCTCAATCAGGTTAAGATCACATTCAGAAATGTTGTTCCAAGTCCTCTGATTTTGGGGGAGACTTGAAATGTAGTTGCAGATTAGGTTACCAAATTGACTAACCACTCTTTCTTTGATGCTACTGTATCTTCTGTCAAACAGGGGACCTTCCCTTAACCAGTTATCCTCCCAGAACCTAATTTTATCTCCTTTACCCAACCTCCACTTGATGCCTTGCAATAACATGTTTCTGGTTTTAGTCATTTTGTTCCAAATGATAGAGCCTTTGGGAAGGGATTCTCTTTCAAGGATTCTGATAATGGGATCATTCTGAAGGTACTTGGATTTCATTATTTGGATCCAATATTTCTCCTGTTTAAGAAAAGTCCATCCAACTTTGGCCAGCAAGGCCTTGTTCATTCCCTAAATTCTTCTGATTCCCAGGCCCCTACCACTTGGGCTGACACACCCTGTCCCAACTGATGAGGGAGATTCTTTTCCTTTCCTCCATTCCAGTCCATAGAAAAGTTCTTTGAATCCTTTCTAACTTGTCCGCCATGTACTTAGGAATTTTAAACAGGGATAGAAAGTAGGTGGGAATACCTTGCAGTGAAGCTTTAAGAAGTTGGTGCTTGCCTGCTTGACTTAGCAATTTACGTTTCCAACCCTCCATCTTCTTCTGCATTCATTCCAGAAAGTCAAGGTCACATCCTTTACAATGAGAGGCAGCCCAAGGTAGGTGGTTGGGAGAATGACCTAATTGCATTGAAGAATGTTTCTAATCTTGTCTTGGAGGTCCTCCTTTGTATTGAAGAAAAACACATTACTCTTCTCATAATTAATGTTTTGACTAGACACCTTCGCATACAGGTTAAACAGGTTCTTCCACCTATTTGCCTCCACCACCGAAGTTGCTCCAAAAAGCATAGTATCATCAACAAACTTTTGGATTGCCGACGGTCTCAGGGTGGATGCAGCTCTGACACCAATGAGGGAATGTCTGTCCATGTGGGAAAGGATGTTTCTTCCCAGCACTTTAGCCATCATTATGAATAAGGAGAGAGAGGATCACCCTGGCAGATCCCTCTGCCTACTTCGAAGAAACCCCTAGGGGTACCATTAACCAAGACCGAGTACTTGACCATGGTGATGCAGACATTCATCAAGTTGATCATCTTGTCATGCTCGGGTTATTTCTTTTTTCCATAGAATGAAAGATCTCATGGGTCGAGATAGCGGGATCCAGAATCTGTCTCCCAGGGACAAAACCTTTCTAACAATCTGAGATGAGGTTGTCCAGCAGTGGTTGGAGTCTAAGGACCAGGGTTTTCATGATAATTTTATAAATGGTGTTGCAGAGACTAATGGGGCAGAAATCTGACATACATTCAGTGTTGTTTTTCTTGGGAATCAGAGCAATAAAAGTTGCATTAATCTGTTTAAGGAATTTACCTATCCTGAAGAAGTCTTTAATAGTAGAGGTAACATCAAATCCCACAATATCCTAGAAATCTTGGAAGAAGGCCGGGGGGAACCCATCCGGCCCAGGAGCTTTGAAGGCCCCCATAGAGAACACCACCGCCCTGACTTCCTCGTCTGTAACAGGTTTGAGGAGCCCCTCATTATCTTCCTCTATAAGGATTGAGGTAATACAGTCCAGGAGAGTGTTGTCATTACCACTATCAGCTCTGTTGTTTTGTTCCGCTAGGAAGTTGTGAAAATAATTAGTGGCAATTCTTCCCAGTTCCCTGTCATCCTCCACTTGTCTGTTCTATTCATCAATCAATCTGGTGATTTTGTTTCTTTTTCTGTGTTTCATAGCCGACTGGTGGAAGAAATCTGAGTTCCTGTCTCCTTCCTTCAGCCATTGAATCCTAGACTTCTATTTCCATAAGATTTCTTCTCTTCTAATTATGACCTTCAGGTTTCTGACGAGATCTTCTTCAGTTTTATAGTTCTCATCGGAGCCATCCCCCTTAGCCATCTTATCTTGAACTTCCATGAGTCTTTCCGAGATGTGTTTTTTCTTATTCATCACATTCCCAGAGCAGTATCTATTCCATCCCTTGACCTTATTTTTGACAAATATGAGTTTTTGTGAGTCTAAACATAGGAGATCTATGAATAGGCACTCTCCACCAATCCACAATGCAATTTTTGAAGTCCAGGTGAGTAGTCCACATCACTTCATATCTAAATGGGAAGGGGGCCTTAGGATTTCCCTCAACCCAATCCAGAATGAGGGTGTTATGATCAGAGATTGTGCGAAGAAGAGCATATAGGTTAGAGTTTTGAAACACATTCTAGTTGGAAGAGACCAAGAATCTATCAAGCTTGACCTAGATTAGCTAGTCCCCCCCATCTTCTATTAGTCCAGGAAAAGAGTTGATTTTTGACTTCCAGGTCCATAACCCCAGTCCAACACAGGAAGTCCACTAGGTCCACCATGCTATCAGAGTAGTCCATTATTCCCCCAATTTTTTTCAAGGGGTAAAGTGGGGTGTTGAAATCTCCCCCCACCATCCATATAGTTCTTCTCTCATCATTGATTTTAATGCTTAGTTCTTCCCAAAGTTATTTTCTACCATTTTTGGTGTTGGGGGCATAGATATTGATCAACTTCCAGGTTTTATCATTCATCGTGCAAATGACTTCCAGGCTATTCTTACTATGAGAGCAATAGCTCCCCACTGCAATATGTTTGTTTCACATGGTAACGAGCCCCACAGACGCTCCCATAGCAGGACTGATAACATAGTCCGCCAAGGGCCAAATATTGCTAGCTATCTTCTTGAAATTTTCCTCAGACATTTTAACTTCGTGAAGTAGTATAAAATCCACCTTATTATCATAGATACAACTCCTTATCATGAGTTGTTTCTGGGGGCTATTAAGACCCCTCACATTCCAAGTGATAATCTTCATTTACGTGTTTTTCTAGAGAGAGCCTCAAGGGTGCTTTGCCTTCCATTGGTGATTTATTTGGTTGCTTCCCTTAATCTAGTTTCCCTCTGGGAGGGTCATCCTACTCTACCCTCAGCGCCCACATCAGCCAATTACTTGTTGGTTCCTTTCCATTTCCTCTTGGCTATGATCCACCCTCCCTAGTTATTGGTACTGGCTCCCAGGGAAAGAACTCTTATGGGAGATATAATGGCTATCTCTGAACTTCCTTGGATCTCAGGTTGTGGATCCACTAACTTTCGTGCCCCAAAATTTTTAGGCTGGTTACCGACGAGGCTTTCATCCCTAGTGGCCAAAATCCTAGGGGACACTTCTTCCAAAGTTCATAACTCTCCTTTTGTTTCTTCCGAGTCTAGGAGGGTTACTTCCTAGACCTCTACCAGATCTGACTGCAGCTTGTGAGGGACCTCGACCAGACCTTCTTGAGTCAGGTTTTCAGTCCGGATAGGGGTTCTGTTTGGGGTTTTGAGAATTTCCAACAAATCCTCCTTGAATGGATATTCTTCTTCCATTCTTTCCTCTGTCGGGCCTTGTTTGTCAGGAGGCCTTGGTTTCTTGCATTCCGTGATCAGGTGTCCCTTTTTAGAGCAATTTTGGTAGAAGGAAGTAGAGTTTTCATACATGAGTTATTGCTCCCAACAACCATATTTTGATTTTAGCTTAATAGTATTTGGAAGAATCTTAAGAATATTAATGCTTACACAAAACCTAGCAAAAACCAACCTAGCTTTGTTTTTGGTGGTGCTGTCCAAAGCAATGAATCTGTCGAAGGAGTTGCCGATCTAGGTGAAAATCTCCTCATCCCAGCATTCCAGCGGGAGACTAGGGAGCTGAACCCAGACCAAAGCTGATCTATTGAGTTCCATAGCCATGTCAAAACCTGTCTTCTAGCATCCCAGACAAAGATGGTGTTTGCCGTACAACCAAGGCCCTCCCTCCAAAACTGCAACCAAATCTTCTTTGGCCGTGAACTTAAAGAGGAAGAGGCCTCCTGACATTGCACTAGTCAACACACTGCCTTTGAGGTGCCATCTAGTGGAAATCTAGCGGCGCACCATGTCAATGCTAGGTCTGAAGGCTTGGAACTTACCAACTAGGGAGAGTTCCAAGGACGAAGTTATTTTGTCCATCATGCAGTCGGGGATCAATAAATCCATTCTGTTCTCAAGTTCTAGCTGCACAGGGGCTTCAAACTCTTCTACTGACCTACTAGGCTCCCCTAGCATGGCCTATTTCCAAGCCTTAGGGTCTAAACCTGAGGCTGGGGAAATGGGTTTGATAGTACTAACTGATTCAATACTGACGTCCATAGGGATCTCTGATGGGCTCAGAGGGGGGTAGGGTCCCCCCTAGGTTGATGACCTCCATGACCGAAGCGCATTCAAACACTATTTCGAGCGGGAAAGTTGTAGAGCGGGAAAGTTGCAGAGTTTTTTTACTTCAACCTTGATTCATTTGCTATCATGTGTTACTAGTGTATGTTAAATCTATTTCAAGGGAATAGAGTAAGCTTTTCATGCATGGTAATGTGATTATTTATAGACATGGTGGATAACTAAGAACCAAATGTACAATGTTTGCCATTATTAAAATCAATATAAATTTAGAGATACTAATATCATTTATAAGGTAAACTGATTTTCAATTTTAGAGTAATATCATTATGAAGGCTTAATATTGTATCAACTCTATTATCCCAAATTTGGCACCAATCCTTAAGTTAAATTTCTTACCACAAACTTACTTCAAAGTGATAAATCTAAAGCCATTTCTTTAAGTTATTCATAATTATTTTCAGAATTCATATCAAGGTTATAATGGAGACAGGGAATGGAATAGTTATGGGTGTAGTTATGTAAATCCTTGTCCATTTGTATGAGGTTCAATATCTGCTAGGCACTGTGATATAATTGTGGGTGGCATTCATATTTTAGTGTCATTAAGTGTAACCCCCCAGGTCCAACAAAACCTAAAGTGCAGAGGAGAATAAATGTGAATTTATCTCATGCTCGTTGGCCAAGCTTCACTTACTTTTGATCATAAAGGTTTGATACCTTTTAGAAATTGGTGGGTGCAGTTTGGGGAACCAACAGAAATAACAACTATCACTCAAAGACTCACCATGCCACCAATAGAAGAATCTTTTGAGACATTCTCAAAGCATCCTCATAGGTCCATGTAGTCCCTAATAGTGGTACATCACCACCCAACCATGTGGAACCCGTAGGCCCACCCCATTGAACTGAGAGACAGTCACATGGGTACAATACACACTCATGCAATAAAATGGGGATATGGAAACACACACCACTTGACATTTATATAATACACCACATCCACATGAAAGAACAATAATACAAAAGGTCACATAAGCATATGTAAATGATCACAAATCACGTCAAATGCAAGATTTGACAATAGGGAAGGATGAGGATCCTAGAGATAAGACAAGAAGTATCATTATAATAGCATGATGACCATGCATAGTTTTTGAGTAGAACTTCCATGAAGATACTCAATGACCTTCACCAACTTCTAAGAGTTTTGACATGTCCTTCACGACTGAGACCAAACCAATAAAAGGCATTCCATCATGGTGTGAATATCTTAATTAATCATGTTTTATTTAACCCAATGAGATTATGTTATCACTTAGTTTTAAAACTCTCCACTGTTATCTCCATTGGTGAGAGCCTACTCCTTTCCGACTCTATACCTCAATCCTAAAAGTCCATCATTCTAAATTTACAATTTAGGCATTGGCATGGAATTCAATGCAATAATTTTCACAATGCAATGCCAAAAGATTCATAATTCCAAATCATGATGGAGACCAATCTTTCTACAAAATAAAGCATTTGTTTATGTCCTACAATGCAATTTTCATACATTTTCAAAAGTACCAAAACCATAAAATATCTTCAAAACCTCCATTAATGGAGTTGGTTTCAACCTTAAATTTCGAACTTCTAAAATATAATGAAGTTTCAAATTCTAAACACACCTTGCTATTCCTAAAATGAGCAACAACAACATTCTTGAATAAAATTTGAAGAATAATTTGCCATAGTCATGGCTCTATTTTGCATATTTTAGAAATTTAAAACATTCAAATTTAAACATACAATTTCTATGCATTTAAACCAAATAAATTTCTACAATAGGGAGGTCATATGCAACCACATATTGTGGGCATGGAAATGGAGGAAAACAATTCAAAAACAAATTACAAATGAGGGAGATACATTCCTAATACAAGCTTAAGTAATGAGAAGATGTTCTTGAAGAAGAATTTCCTCCACAATCCTTGGCCACACACAATCTTTTCCAAGAAAAATCCACTCCAAGTAACACACAAAATCTTTCCTTTCAATCCTTTCCAAATTATTTTTCCAAAGAGCAAGAACAGGGTTTTAGCAAGAAAATAAAAAGTGAAATGAAAATGCAAGTCAATTCCCCTTTTATACTCTCAAAAGCTCTTCTCCCTTTTTATTTTCTTTTTCTCATCTTCTAATAATACTTTTTGAAAGAAATAGGAATAAAAGAAATCTTTATAACTTAAAACAATAAATATTATTCTTATCCCTTAACTTTAGAACTAATAATTTATTTTACCCAATCACAAAGAAGTTAATATATTTCCAATAACACAATACAAGATATTAATTAACTAGAAATATAATTCACTAGCAGTTATATCACACATTTCACAATAAATAAAATGCAATGAGACAAGATAGAAAAAACACACATAAATGACCATTCAGTTTATGGGTTTGCACATAACATGTGGATTCTAGAATCACCACTGATTCAAATCTAGATTCTCATAAGGATACACAGGGTTCATCTCGTACTCGAATTGAGTGAGATAAAAGTTAATAAATAATTTTTACCCAATGCGAACATCTCCGATATAAACACCATTGGGGAAACATGTTACCTACACACTCAGGTGAAATATCAGGCATACTTGCATGATATAAAATAGTTGAAGCAAAGGATAAACACCCAATGTGGCATAATATCATATGAATCAACTAAGCATCACATCTAACAAGAATCATTAATAATGAACATTACCTAATCATAAAGATGCAATAACCAACAATACTTTAGAATACTAATCCAAATAGAATAATCACACCTATTTAATATATGGAAAAAACAGTGAAAAAAAAAACACTGAAAGTCCAACTTATAGAGTCATAACATATGTATCCATAGTCAAAATTCTAGATGCCAAGATAAAACCCCATCGAGAACACGCCAATGGTATAATAAAACATCATCAGTAATAACAATAGTGGATCTAAAGAAAAATTCAATAGATGACAAGGCACAAGCAACAAAGGCATTACAATATGTCCCATTCTAGGTTCTCTTTTAATTTTGATTTGATTAACTATTCCATTCCATAGGAGCCACATACGTGAAAAGTCAATAGTCATGTATCTATTTAATGTCTTAGATCAATCCCTCTTAAGTAACATCCCATATAGATTTGGTATATCTACCACTTTGTATATATAAATTATTATACTAGGAGTTGATGCTAATTGCATATGAATATTATTTTCACCCACCACAATTACCTTGGTTTTATCTAGTTGAACTACTATTCTATTTGATTTGGCTAAAGTCAATCCTAACTTCCAGCAAATCAAATATGGCATAACATTCCTAGAGCACTTGAATCTAGTAAATAATTATGTAAGGTCTTACCAAAAATTCTTATTGCCAAGAGAAATGGGGGAGAATCAATCTTTGCTTTATAAACCACGTGTTCATCAACATTCTTATCAAACTCTTTCTATTTTGGATCTAACATGATTTGTATTATCAAATCCCTTTGATCTATCATCTATAAAAATTCAAACATAGTGACATTAGCCTTAGCTTTCTTCAAATATTCAAGAATACTATATCCATGCTTATTTTGATCTAAAACCTTTTATGTATGAGTCACAACCATACTATTTTTTGATTTTGAAGATATAGTAGGAGGAATTGGATTGTTATTCACACTTTCATCAAATTGAATTTGAAGATATTTGGGAGGAGTAGAAGAAGTTAGCAATGTTTTTTATTTACTCTTGAGCATATAATTAATTCATCTTTGAAACAATTGGTTCCTCTGGAATTCATCCAAATTATCTTCAAATTCATTATCATTTTCTCCTAGAAATTCATAAGTTTCTAGCACTAATGTGTTTCCAAATATCTTATCATTCTAATTTTAGGGTAAGCTTTAAGAACTGGCTCCTGGAAAATTATATACAAATCCTGGCGAATCCCCTATGTTGCAATATAATCGATTTGGTGATTTGTTTCAAAAATTGAACTAAAGTCATAGAGAGGGTGGTTATTTTATGTTAGAATATACTTTTAGAAATAAATTGTGGGCAATTTGAAACCCAAAATTCATTCTTGTTTTTAATCAGATTGGCAAATGAGGACCTAATTTTTCTATAAAATATTAATTTAGTTGGCAAAATAAGGCTAATTTTTGCTAATTTTTAATTGAGGTGGCGAATATAGGCTAGATTTTTTATAATTGTTTAATTGAGGTGGCAAATATAGGCTAGATTTTTGATAATTTTTTAATTGAGGTGGCAAATTAATCTTGAATTGCCAACAAATTTTTAATTGAGGTGGCGAATTAACACCTAATGTAATATAAATTTTTAATTGTGGTTGTGAATTAAAACCTAATGTAATACAAATTTTTAATTCTGGTTTTATACTTTTGGTTTCCAAAAAATACTAAATTAATACTGATTTGAAAGTTTTTTTAAAGAAAAAGGTGTAGAGCACCTATACTATATTAATATCAAAAGTCATCAAAAATTACATTAAAGGCTGCACAAAGATAGAAAGGGCACTACGAGCACCATGAAAGCATACATGGATAAGCATTTACAATCAGATAATCAAAACAAAAACTAGCATACGCTTAATGCTAACCGAAGATACTACTAAAGTCGAAAGAACACATCCAAAAAAACCACATCAGCACGAGACACCCTTATTCAGGGTCTTGAGAATTTGTAGTGTCATCAACAAGAGGCAAAGGAATAGGAGGAACCAACATATTAGCATTTGTGGGATGAGGGGCAGCATTTAGCGCATGCATTCACAGAAAATGAATGGCATTAAAAATCTTTTACATGAACATTGAATCCCAGTGATAACTGGAATTTGTGTATTTTCAGCACTGAATTCAAAGCATTCCCGTAGCCAAAATGAAGCCCCTTTTAGAGAGTGTTAAAAATGCATGCCAGAGCAAGAGAACTTTGAATGAGTTGGATGGAAAATAAACCACCCGGAGGAGCCTCACCTTTATACATGTCATAGTTTTTCATCATCGGCTAGAGTTTTTTGTAGTGACAAGATATTGAATAATGTAAGAGAAGTCTAGAGTTTCCATGAACTCTACATCCTCCACTAGATCCATCATGTTGGAGAGAAAGATGGAAGCAAGCTCTGAGTAGAGATGCACCCACATGAATTCCTATAACAAACCATCACCAACCACACAACGTATTACAAATTCAACTAGAACACAATCAAATTTGAAAACCTTCTGCAATTTGGTTCCAAGTCATAGGGCCCAAATTCCATGGGTTCCCATTTCTGAGGCTAGATAATAATACAACAATTCTTTATAACATTCTTCATGGTTATGTAGAGAGAGCGGGGAAAATATGAGGATAGGGAATAAAGTAATAGGTGGAAGTTAAAATTGAAAACCCAATAGCTAGTGATATTTGAAGAGACTGTTGACATTAATAGACACATGTAGTACTAGATCTCATGTATGGAAGACGACAAGAATTAAGATATCAAAGATTGCAAACATAAATGAGAATTTACTCCCAAAATAATAACGAGCAAAGATGATGTTTAACAATATTGATTTGAAAGTTGTGTGCGTGTATCTTGCATCACATTGGTGGGATACTTTTTCTAAAAAGACCTTGGAGCATATCATCAAGATTTCTAATTAATTTAAGAGAACTTTAAAGAAACATTGTACCATACTACCATTCGTGAAATCATCATCTATAATATTTGCATTTAATTCTGCACACTCAAACTATCTGATTGAATGGTTTTTGAGATACATACAATAGTATTTGGACATCTATAATATTATGTCGAAGCTGGTAGGTCGTCCTTACACTCAAAGTATCACACGAATGTGATTATTGTATTCTTATTTGTTTTCTTCAATTTAAATAAAATATTCATTTAATTTAGCTTTAAATTACATAAATGAAGACATATATAATCACACACTTGACCAACTATTATAGTCTTCCTATGGCTCTCTTCATTTTGTGGAAATCTTATTGAGCTCTTCAAATCCTAGCCTACAAGATCATGGAGCCTCTCTTCTTAGACTATGCTCTAATCATAGAGAGATGACTTTCTGTGGACCAATGTCGCAAATCAGGTTAAACATTATCTTCAATTTACCAACGGATGAGGTAAAGGTGGCCATTAAGGAAGTCATTGGCATTGACTACCTAAATTTTGATATCAAGAGTCGTGTCAATTCTGAGGTAGTGTCTTATTTCCTATCAAATTTCCTGTGGGTTACACAATCCACAACATCAATGGTATTGGTGGCAGAAACATTTGTCTGACCACATTTCAAAGTAGGGTTGCTTGTAGTAGCAATAATGGACTGGCACTTCCTACAAGATACTTTACCAGTTGTTGGAGATGAATTCAAAGGCATCTCTTCTATGGGAGCACTTCAGGTGTTGGAGAATAGAATGATGAGGCTTGCGTAAAATCTTCAAACACATTAGAAAGTCATACTCATCGGTAATTTGGGAATTGTTGCCACGGGTGTTATGGGTATTCTAGATGAAATGAGAACTCATTCCATTAGCTCTCATCCCTTTACAGATAGAGTTTGATTCAAGCGTGCCCGTCAGGTGGCACTATTTCTTCTATATTTAGCCTAAAATGTCAACCGCAACAGAGCCTAGAGGAAGGTTACTAAGATAGTTTTTAGTAATTAGTGTAGAATTTTGTAAATATTAAGGTAAATACTGTAGTTTTTTGTAAACCATTTAGTAGTTTTAAGGTCTTTACTTCATAAGAGAAGAAACTTCAAGTTCAAGTCTTGAACACATGTAATATTTTTTAAGCTTGAATATAATACAACTATACAGGTTAATTTAATTTAGTTATTTTTGTTCGCCTCTTTGAAACAATGATTGCATTTAAATTATAGTTATTTTAATATAGTCCCACCAACTGACATGTCACCTTTGTTGGCCAATGGCATTGCCCAACTATGTCATCTTAGCATTAGATTTACTTTTAAAGACATACGGTACAAAGGGAATTAATTTTATTTTAACCCAGTTAAAACTTAAATTGCAATTTTCCTATCAATTTTTATTCCTACAAATTTGATGGATGATGTGCCAGCTGTACAACCCAGATCGAGGACGCATCAACCTTTCGACCAATCAGCCAATGGCACTTCAACCTACCCTGACCAACATCCATTTTTAGTTCAATGCACGTATGTCGATGTGATTAAATGGTTTGATCCGACGGGGCAGGACCAATACAATGTCTAAATGAGATGACATGTGAGATCTTCTCAGAATAAGATCTAGTTGAAATAATTACCAAAAAAAATGTAATCACCTAAATAAATAAATGCACGCTTAGAAAATTGACCAATGGTGCTGCAAGTTGCGGCATGCCTTGACAAACGTTCTTTTTTACATCCAGCAACACTTGTTGATGAGGTTAAATAGTTTGATTTGATGGAGCAAGATCAATTAAAGATGGGAATTAAATGACATGTAAGATCTTCGTGCAACAATCTATTATGCATAATTACCCAAAAAGCATATAATTCTTCACATAAACTTTAATACATAGGACTACATAAAATGACAGTGGCACCAAAGGCCCCAAGAATTGAGCACAGACACATCAACTATTCGACCTATTGGCCAATCGCACAGCTACCTGCCCCCCCAACATATGTTTTTACTACTAGCAATGTGTGTTGTTGATGAGTTTAAATGCTTTGATCCAATGGAGCGAGATGAATATAAGATGGGAGTTAATTGAGATGTACGATCTTCTCGCAAGGATTAGATTTTTTTAGATTAATTATGCAAAAAAAGTGTAATTCTTGAGAAAATGACAGCAGGGCCAGAGGCCACTCCAACTGAGCATTGATGATGTTAAATAGTTTCATCTGATCAAGTGTGATCAATAAAAGATGTGAATTAAATGACATCTAAGATATTCTTGAAATGTAATCACATGTGAATAATAAATGCATACAATGTATAACAATTATAGATTTACTTTCAATTTGCATTCTAATTAAAATTACTCGTGAGACGTTAATTGAATACTATTATAGGTAGACAATTCCTTTGGTGATATTCATATATCTCATATATACCAAGAGGGAAACGGGGTTGCTGACGTCATGGCAAATGAGGGGTAAATATCCATGCTCTTAAACGATGGGAATTGTACTCTGAGTTGTCTCTTAAAGCACAATCCATTATTTCTAATGAGAGCCAACGAGGATGAGTTATGTGATTGTCTTACAGAGGCTAAGTTCATGATTACCATTCATATGCCCACATGCTTTATGGGTGCTTCGAGGACTTTCCTCTTCAATACCTATTGGTTAGTGTTTAGCCTTTTGCAGACGTTGTGTTGGAAGATCTACAATGACAAAGTTACTGTGACTAATATGGGTAGTGAAAGGAATAGAGTGGAGCCCCTCTCTTGTGATGGGGTTTGCAAGAAGCCCCAAGTGTGGAAGGTGATGGAGGAAGGGAGGCTTGTCCCCTTTTATGAACAAATTGCATGGTTCAGACCTGACAACCACCAATCTTTTTGTCAAAGGCTGGAGAGACAGGAAGGTTAAAGTTTATGGGGTTGAGATGGAGCTTACTGAGGAATTTATTGCTCGTATCATTGGTCTCTCAGAGAATGGTAAGAAGCTTTTCAAGGATTGCAAGGTTGGTTAGGAAGCCCTCAAGGTTTTCTTTAAAGGAAAAGAGAGAAACCAGTTGGTGAAGTTTCACTCAGGTGGCTACAAACACAAGTCTATCAAGCCTATATAGGTAAAGGTGGTTGAGGTTCTAATGAGATATATATCCCTTGAAGGTACGTTCACTACTATCTTCAACTATCATTTCACTCTTTTGAACCATTTTAGGCATAAGATGGCAGTTTCCTTTCCCTTCTATTGGCTTTCTTCCATGGATTTCACCATTAAGAAAAATAAGAGAAACCCAAAGCTCCCCATTCTTCACAAGGGCCTAATCCTTTTAATTATGGAACATATCAAATCCCAAGTTCCCATCTTGGAGGTGAGGGGTAGTTCAAAGAAGGGTAAAAGTCTAATTGTGGATATACTAAATCTATAGAATGTGATACAGGGGAGAAGAAGCAGGACTCTGAGTGGGTCGAAGAGGAGTATTCGGTGGAGGTTATGTCTACTCCCCGGTCCTCACAGGCTGTCAAGGCTAAGAATTCAAGGAAAAGGAAGAGAAACGAGGGGAAGAGTATTCTTAAGAAGTAGAGTCGGGAGGTGAGAGGTTCTTGGTCTACCGGTTCTCCCTTGGGTGAGGGTTGTAGACACTTGAAAATGACTTGACCCCGCAAGCCACCTTATCGCATCCTTGCATTATTGATTATCCCTTCCTTTAATTAATTAAATAAAAAAATCAATTTATTTAATTAATTCATCCTAAGCCGTCCATCCCTAGCCATTCATCACCAACTATCCACTCGTAATAAATTAATTTATTTAATTTATTACTAAACCTTACAACATCATTCACAATTAATTAAATAAATATCCTAATGTTTATTTGATTAATTTCCCTCATTCCCTAACCTAGATCAATTAAATAAAACATACTTGTTTGATTAATCTTCCCTAGCCTATCACCTAAATCTAGCCTAATTAAATAAATAACAATTATTTAATTAGCTACTCTAACTTACCTAGCCCCTAGACCCAAATTAATTAAATAAATCCTTATTTAATTAATTTTAACCACTAATTAACCCACTCACTAATTTTCTACAACCATATTAATTAAGTTACACACTGAATTAATTGGGTCAAACCTTGATTAACCCAACTCTCCACACCCTTTCAATAAAAAGCAATTTTTTACTCAAAGCGGTCACATGACTATTCCACCTCACCTTTCCTTTTCCATGTAAGAGCTCTTTTTAATGAAAATAGCTCACACATGTGTTTGCCAAATAAACACATGTGTCACATGTCATCACATTCACTCAAAAATCACAATTTTTTATTTCACCCTCTCCAATATGAATGAATTTTTTATTCATTCATATGTCTTAATCAAAGCCTTCCCAAAGTGAATTTAAAATTCACAAATAATCTCAACCCTCCATTTTTGTTGATCAAATCCTAACCCTCCACCTCATCTCTTCATCTCCACTATTAGATTTTAAATTTCAATCTCCACCATTGATCTCAAATCCTTTCCAAAATGCCTATAAATACAAGCATAATCCAAGCAATTTTCACAACACATATCCTTGGCATCCTTACTATGCCAAAATTTCATATCTCAAGTCTTTGGCATCCTTATCATGCCAAAATCCCTACCAAATCTCTAGCCAAATCATCCATCAAATCCATGTTGTGTTGAACTTTATTGAGCAATCCACATACTATTCTACTTGGGTAAAGCTAGGAGTGACTTGGGTGCATCTCCACCTTATCAAGGAGAAAAGGAGATTGGAAGACTTTGAAGGTATAAATCTCTTGTGTTTTAGAGTTTCTTTCATGTTATTTAGTCTTCTATTTTCTTTCATCTTCATTTGGCATGAATATGCCCCATTCTCTGCTAATCGTAGCACACCAAGATATAAATGGATCTAGGTGGCTTTGATAAAGCATAAGAAGGAGATAGAAAATATAAAATGAAAAACAAAAGACCAAATGACAACACAAGTGACACAGCTATTGTATCTCTTGCCAAAGATTTGAGTGATGTGTGGATAGGTGATTTTGGTTTGTATGATTGTTTTAAACAAGGTATTGCCCCTATCAAGCTGTAAATCAATAATTGATTGATTGATTGGCATAGTGTTGTCATTGCAGGGAACGATAAATCCCTAGATCAACACAAGGATGCAGGAACGATATATCCCGTTGATTATGATGATTGATTGATTGTGTTGACAACAAGATTGGAACAAAACCAAGGATGTGATTGGATGATTTGGCTAGATTGGTTGACTAGAGAGATGGATGGTTGCATTTGGATTTATTGCTTAGATGTTTGGTATATTTTGATTTTTTGGATTTTGAAAGGTTTTGTGATTTTTTGAAGGTTTTGTGATTTTTTTTGGATTTTTGAAGATTTTGTGATTTTTTTTGAATTTTTGAAGATTTTGGATGGGGTATGGTTTTATTATGGGATGGGTGCATTGGATTGTGTTTGGATAGCTTAGGTGGTGGATACCAAATGATGGGGGAACAGCAGGTCTAGAGGTGAGGGTGAATAAGGTGATAGGATCGGATGGGGGGATTGGCGATGAAATATGATGGATAGGAAATACATGATAGATGGATGGATACATGGGGATAAGGGATAGGATGGGGGATACATGATAGATGGATGGGGGGTTCAGGATGATCTCCAAAGACTATGTTGCATAGTAATCATATGCCCCACTCTAGGTACGGTGCTTAGGATTTTGTATGATGGGTGAATGCTTGGAAGGGATGGATGGACTTTGTAGTAGATGGATATATGGAGGATATTCTTGGAAAGGGATGTATGTTGAGAGGTGTCCAAAGCATGTTTTTGATATCCATCTAAGTCACTTTCACTTCCATGAAAACACACGAGTTATGTTAAGAGTCAAATCCAAAGCATGTTGAAACATCAACTTCCTATCCTAATGAAGATCTAAGCATTCTATCTAATCCCATCCCTAATTCCCTCCCATCTAGTGATCAACTTATCACCTCTACCATAATGCCCCTTATTTATCCCACACCATCTTCTATCAGCCCTTTATCATCTCCCATTGATCCTTTACCATCACCTACCAATCCCATTGCAATTCCATCCTTTTATCCACCTGGCCAAAGCACCTTCATCCACGGTGGTTCTCTTGTAGGAAGTGAGCAACTTCTATCCACCACCTATCTTTCCCCAACAAATAATGGACTCATGTCTTGCTTCCAAAGCACCAAACATCCCATTGCATGTTGCATACTCCAAAGCATGAACTGTCAAGGAAAAGGTTTAGGCCTTCACGAACGAGGTACCTTGGATCCCATCCACACCACGTTCCATACACGATTGGATGGCCTTGGCTATACACCCCAAGAAAAATAATCCACCCATGTTGGTACCACCCACACACCTCATAAAACCACTCTTTATAATCCCAAACCCAGTGCACCTCATCGCACCTCCAAATCATATGTCATCATCCCTCCTCCATCGTCATATCATTTGCAAAAGAATGTGACCGTACATATCCCCCCATCAACTTTACCTCCACTTCTCCCAACTCATAATATCCCTATCTTCAAATCCCCCTATCCTCCCATCCTTCCAACTCGCATCCATAAATCCTCATCTCATACATCCTGATCCCCTAAAATTCTTCATCATGACCAACAAACACACACATTGACCAAACTTGAAGCTATCACAAACCCCATGGGATTCAAAAGAAAAAGTTTGGATGCCTCCATGTATAAAAAGAAAAATCCACAAAAGCCTCAAGATCATCATGTCATAAGACATCGATGCATAACGCCAAACCAAAAACCCAAAAGGCTACAAATGCCCACACCACCAAAAACAAAGACAAAAATGGTGTGGCTTCCCAAGAAAAATGCAATAAATCCTAATGAAGCATCTAAATCCCAAAAATCTCAAACATCCCGCTTCCCATCAAAACCCACAAATCCTAAGTCTATTTGGGTCCCTAAAACCCCAAATCAGCCGTCCAAAAATCCCTTATCCCAATCCCCATTACTACCCACCCCACATCCAAAATATAAGCTTCAAAATGCATCACAATGTGTACAAACATTGGTCTTGGTTCCTCTCGACCCCACAACATT
Organism: Cunninghamia lanceolata; assembly: GCA_027924645.1. Lineage (NCBI taxonomy): Eukaryota > Viridiplantae > Streptophyta > Pinopsida > Cupressales > Cupressaceae > Cunninghamia > Cunninghamia lanceolata. Next base: position 2,477,645 of record BSBN01001031.1, on the reverse strand, counting down.
CCCCCATACCTCCATCTCTCCATCTTTCATCCACTATCCTACATATTTCACCCATCATATCCCTATGGTCCATACTTTTGCATAATCTTCTTTCACATAATCCACATCATAGTCCATCATCCTCCATCCATCCATAATCCACATCATAATCCATCATCCTCCATCCATCCATAATCCACATCATAATCCACTATCCACCATCCATCTCATGCAATCATCTACCAACATCCATGCGCATAATGCTACTTCACATGGTCCATGCGTGACAACTATCCAACATGGGATAATATTCTCCTTGCTATGGAAATAGATGCTAGAGTCCCCATTCCAGATCAAAAAAGAAAAAAAATTAAAAAATAAAAAAAATCAAGGGAAAAAGCAAAAAAGTAAAGAGAAAAATCCGTCCAATGGTGAAAACCATTCCTTGTGGCACCTTGGGCAAGTACCATGATGAAAACCCCTTGTGGGTGTCATGTGTAATCCCCTTCCCATTCATTTGTATCCCATACTTGGGGGCAACATCATGCCTTTCACCTACATCCATATCCTATCCATTATGTATCCTTATCATATCATATTCTTATCTGCCATCTTCATATCTACCCTGTCGTCTCCCATCCATCCTATCTACTATATCTTCCTCCTTAGCCTATTGTTATTAGATCTTGTTAAAGACAGGGGCAAAATATCAAAAACATGCTTTGGACACCTCTTGGCATACGTCCCTTTCCAAGCATATCCTCCATATATCCATCTACTACAAAGTCCATCCATCCCTTCCAAGCATTCGCCCATCATACAAAATCCTAAGCACCGTACCTAGAGTGGGACATATGATTCCTATGCAACATAGTCTTTGGAGATCATCCTAAACCCCTCCATCCATCTATCATGTATCTCCCATCCTATCCCTTATCCCCATGTATCCATCCATCTACCATGCATCTCCTATCCATCAACTTTCATCGCCAATCCCCCCATCTGATCCTATCACCTTATTCATCCTCACCTTTGGACCTGGTGTTCCCCTGTCATTTGGTATCCACCACCTAGACTATCCAAACACAATCCAATGCACCCATCCCATAATAAAACCATACCCCATCCAAAATCTTCAAAAATTAAAAAAAATCACAAAATCCAAAAAAATCCAAAAAAAAAATCACAAAACCTTCAAAAATCCAAAAAATCACAAAACCTTTCAAAATCCAAAAAAAAATAAAATTACCAAACATCCAAGCAATAAATCCAAATGCAACAAGCCATCTCTCTAGTCAACCAATCTAGCCAAATAATCCAATCACAACCTTGGTTTTGTTCCAATATTGTTGTCAACCCAATTAATCAATCATCATCATCAATGAGATATATCGTTCCCGCATCCTTGTGTTGATCTAGGGATATATCGTTCCTTGCAATGACAACACTATCCCAATTAATCAATCAATTATCGATTTACAACTTGACAGGGGCAATACCTTGTTTAAAACACAAATACAAACAAAATCACCTATCCACACATCACTCAAATCTTTGGCAAGAGGTACAATGGTTGTGTGACTTGTGTTGTCATTTGGTCTTTTGTTTTTCATTTTATCTTTTCTATCTCCCTATGCTTTATCAAAGCCACCTAGATCCATTTATATCTTGGTGTGTTATGATTAGTAGAGAATGGGGCATATCATTTTGCATGTCTGTTGGATATTCTTATCACTACAACTAATATTCATATCTTGTGTCTAGACAAGGTTGTATTACACTATGTATAAGGATACTCCTTTTGTTTCCATGTCTAGTCCATTCAAATGGTGGATAAACATCATCACCCTGGTTTCTTATACCTTGGTGAAAATATCCTCCTTGCTATAATAAACTTAGAGTTGCTCTAAAATATATCAGCACAACACCCATTCCCAACCAATTCCCAAATCAATTTAAATCAACCACCGCATCCCAACAAACAACTTCCATCCCAATCCATTATCCTCCCTCCCCCTTAACCAACATGTTTTGTCTATTTTGAGAGCACACATTTGTTCTTGCAACTCGCATGTCCTCTCGATGGGGCATTACCCCTACCAATCATCTTTAAGCCTAAGCCTAATCCTACTCTTCTACACCAAACTCTTTTTCTAACCAATTTAGTACTATATTTTAAACTTCTTTGAAATAATGTTACTTAGTCGCAACACCATTTCAAAGAGGGGCAAAATGTAGACACCTAAAAATGAATTGACCCTGTAAACCACTTTCCCACATCCTTGCATTACTAATTATCCCTTCCTTCAATTAATTAAATAAAAAATCAATTTATTTAATTAATTTATCCTAAGCCATCCATCCCTAGCCATTCATCACCAACTATCCACTCATAATAAATTAATTTATTTAATTTATTACTAAACCTTACAACATCATTCACAATTAATTAAATAAATATCCTAATATTTATTTGATTAATTTCCCTCATTCCCTAACCTAGATCAATTAAATTTAAAACATATTTATTTGATTAATCTTCCCTAGTCTATGACCTAAACCTAGCCTAATTAAATAAATCTTTATTTAATTAATTTTAACTGCTAATTAACCCACTCACTAATTTTCTACAATCATATTAATTAAGTTAAACACTTAATTAATTGGGTCAAACCTTGATTAACCCATCTCCCCACACCCTTTGAATAAAAAGCAATTTTTTATTCAAAGTGGTCACATGACTATTCTACCTCACCTTTCCTTTTCCATGTAAGAGCTCTTTTTAATGAAAATAGCTCACACGTGTTTGCCAAATAAACACATGTGTCACATGTCATCACATTCACCCATAAATCACAATTTTTATTTCACCCTCTCCCATATGAATGAATTTTTTATTCATTCATATGTCTTAATCAAAGCTTTCCCAAAGTGAATTTAAAATTCACAATTAATCTCAACCCTCTATTTTTGTTGATCAAATCCTAACCCTCCATCTCATCTCTTCATCTCCACCATTAGATTTTAACTTTCAATCTCCACCATTGATCTTAAATCCTCTCCAAAATGCCTATAAATACAAGCATAATCCAATCCATTTTCACAACACGTCTCATTGGCATCCTTACTACGCCAAAATTTCATATCTCAAGTCTTTGGCATCCTTATCATGCCAAAATCCCTACCAAATCTCTAGCCAAATCCTCCATCAAATCCATGTTGTGTTGAACTTTATTGAGCAATCCACATACTATTCTACTTGGGTAAAGCTAGGAGTGACTTGGGTGGATCTCTCCTCCACCTTATCAAGGAGAAAAGGAGATTGGAATACTTTGAAGGTATAAATCTCTTGTGTTTTAGAGTTTCTTTCATGTTATTTAGTATTCTATTTTCTTTCATCTTCAAGGGTATTAAAAAGGAGAAAAGGAAGGAGAAGGGATCCCAAGACAATAGGGGTACCCTTAGCCATAATGCTAGTGGTGACCTGGAAGGGGAGCTGGCTAGTGGGAACAAGAAAGAGAAAGGTAAGGTGAGTGACCAGAGGGGGCTGGAAGGGAAGCCCAAATGTAAGATTAGGATGATTGAAGGCTTTGTTACTGATGAGCCAGGTATTGGGGTACCTTTCCCCTCGATTCCCAACCCCTCATGTAACTTACTTGAGAACTTTTCTTTCTTATTGTCTTCTACTGCTAATAGGGAGGAGCTATCGAAGGTGCTTGGACTGGTCAGGGATGTTGTGGCCAGTCAGCACTGCATGACCAAATGGTTTTTTATTGAAATCAATATAATTAACATCGGGTTAAGTGCTATGTAGGAGAAAATGGGTAGCAGGGTGGATATAGATGACAGGATCGACTCTGAAATCTAGCTCAGTTGGGATGCCATTCCAAGGGTTGTTCAGTTGGAAAAGGATTTGGAGAAATGTAGCCATGACTTTGATACCCATATTGCCAAGTTGGAGAATGAACTAAATGACATTAAGCAAAAATTGGAGAGGGTGGTTGAAATTAGTAAGTGCACAATTCATAACAGTGCTAAGGGTATTAGAATTCTTACTAGTAAATTGAAGGAGCTCAGAGAGGAGCAAATTACTGGTAAAGATGGTCAGAAGGATGAGGGGGTTAAGGAGCATCTGAGTGGAGGAAAAGGTAAACAAGGCAAGAGCATTGAGTAGGGTGGCCTGAGTTCTTGTACCAGGGGTAGCAAGAAGTCATTTGAAGCTGAGAAGGAAGAGCTCCTGGGCTTTGTGAAGCTGCATGAAGAATTTTATAAACAGAAACTGGAAACGACCGAGACTATTAAGAAGTTGTGACTTTGCTGATGGTTTTTTGTTGGTTTACTCTTTGTTTGTCTGCTTTTTGTTTGTTGGTTGCCAATTTATACTGTTTCATCTGATGGGTAGCATCTAGTTGTTAGGGTGTGCTCTCTGTGTGTTGGATGCCTATGTGTTCTGTTTAGTCTTTGGTGTAGCATTTTGTTGTAGGGTTTTGGGGTCCCTCCAAAACTCGTTTTACCCCTTTTATCAAAAACATTATAGGTAGTAAAGTAGAAAATTTTTACGAGCCCATATGTACTTCAACTTGCCTAGTTTGACACTCAAGTGAGCCTCCGTTAATACTCAACACAGATAAATGCATAAGCCTATTTAATTTTATGTTTATCTCATAGTAGCCCACAAAACACTATAATTTTACCATTACAGTTTACAGTTTGTAGCAATCCTGTAAGAAGAGACCTTAAAAACAAGTTTGAAAACTAAGGTATTCCTATAGTAGTCAAGACAATAAATAGTTGTAAGGAGTAATGGCATTTATCACAAAATCTATGCGGAGAAGGTAATTCAACTTGTAATTTTTCATTAAATAGTCAAGTTCAATAGTTGTTTTTAATGATAATCCAAAATGTCTTTATTTATAATAGTTTATTTGAATTATTTTTCTAGGCTATGTAGAATGTTATCTATTTCTAGTGACAGGAATGAAGAATTGCAATCCTTTCTCCGCAGTGATAGTATGTCAAGAGTTAGCAGTTTTGGCTTTGGCCAATGAGTCATACTACTACAGCTAGTTATTTGAGTTTGACCTATTAGACCCCCAACGAGACAAACTTAGAATTGAAATTAACATGTGGATGTGGTGTAATGTGAGTGATAATGATAGTCAAAAAGAGTTGATAAATTTAATCAATCCATTTCTAGCCTCATTGTTACCCTCATCTGGTGTTGTGTTGTATATATACTTCAAAATTCAATAGGATGCTAATCACTAACATTATGAGTGATAATGGTCTTGATTATGTCATGGAAAGGTTCCCCATCAACCGGCTCATTTTGGATTACACTAAATAATTTGTAACGTGTCACATAATTCATAGATGAGAAAGATTTTGGAGGATAAGGGAAAGGACGAACTATTCTTGAGGGATGTTTAGAAACCTTTGCATGTTTTCAAATTTTTCCTATAGCATGTTTTGAAGGCCAAGGATAAACTATTCTAGGTTTCAAAGTTACCTATAAGTGTAGAAGTGTAGCTTGTTACTATTTTTTGTGACAAATGTAAATAACCAGTTTAGGATTTGCTAGCATTTATCCTCAAAAGCAATATGGTTTTGTGGCTTCAAAATTTTGGATGAGACTTTCCTTCAGGGTGGTGATAACCCATCTCTTCTATGTATCCTATCATGCTATGGATAATCTTCCCTATATCTACATTTGGTTGGGTTTCTTGCCATCTTGGCACAAGTGTCCAAATGATTGAAGGGTACCACTTTAAGCCAATCCACCATATACCCTTCCCCTTCATACCCCTTATATATTGTCTTTCCCTTATAATATCTAGCTGAAAATTTGGATAATCTAAGGGCTCTTTTCTTTTCAATATGGGTGTGATTTCATCCCATCGATCCTTACACTAGTATCTATTATTTTTGGTATGTAGTAACATCCCTTCAGCTACCTCAAGCACTTTATCCATGGCACTTTGCATCATCTCCATGGTTTCTTTATTAGTTGTAAATCTATATAGATTATGGAACACTTCCCTCACTAGAATATGTTCTCCTCTTATCATATTTTTTGCATCTCTCTCCATGTTGTCATGCCTCTTCTTCTCGAATCCTCTTTCTATTTGCCCTTGGACAAAAGAACAAAATGCTCTTAGCTAAACATCTCCCACATAAGGATTGGGATTCTAGTCTTTATCATCAGATAAAATAAAATTATGCAAATACAACTCGCATGGCAAATTATTTTTTATTTCAGCTTCACTTCCTAAATAAGATTCATGAAATGCTATAGGTGTATCTAGGTTTTCTGATGATCCTTCAATCACCCTTTTTATTTGTACCTTGTGAAACTATTCCTGTAGCCATAATGCATGCACTCTTGCAAGGGGGCTACACTATAGCATTTTACTCACAAGCATTGAAATTAACTGAATTATATCCCTCAAAACCTTATTTTCCTCATTCAGCTTTTCATTTTCTATTTTTTCCTTTCTCAATTGCTACAATTTCTCTTTTTGATTGGTATATATAATGAACCAATCATTTTTTAATTTCTCTAATTTTATTTCATGTTCCTTTACAAGATGTGTTTCTTTATCCTTTACTTGCATTACAGTAACTTCTAATTCTATAACTTTTTTTAAGTGCCCTTATCTCATCTTTTTATTTTATGATCAACTCACAAGCCTCCTCTAACTTCATCAGACCTGTAGCAGACTCATTGAACCCTGATACAGACTCGTCCTATTCAATAGCTTCAGCAACAAGATCAACAAGTTCTCCCTATTCTACCATAATTGTCTTTGCTATAGGTATCATTGATTCAAGTTCTCCTAGAACAAAGCCTTCTGCTACAAGAATTTTTACTGCAGGATTCTCCATCACAAAATTTTTAGCTATAGGTGTTCTTCTCTTTCATTTAGTGCTCCATGACATTGTTTCCTCCAAAATCTCCACCTCTGAATCAGATTGAGCTTGTTTCTGTAATCCTGTAGCATTTTTACTGCCCATAGCTGCTAAATTATTAAGTCTCATAGATGACCTTACATTCAATTTTGGAGCAGGAGGTTGTGCATGTTGTCCATCCCCATATTCAAACTCTTATGTCCAAATATGTTGTCTCATTCACTTTCTAGTATATCGTGTTCCATTTGTAGAGGGCCTTGTTTTATCTTCTGGAGCCATACCTGTAGGAGGAATATTACTTTTTTTATATGTGCATCATGGACAAGGGCACGTTCATCTTACTCTGCAACATCCTCTCCTTGTATGGCATGTGTTGCAATAAACACTTCCCAAGTTAATTGGGGTTTCCTTCATTTCAAGGCCTCTGTTACCACCAACTTAATTAACCCATGATGCACCAGGTATTTGACTTTTCCATTTTGCACTTCTAGAGACATCTTTATCAGGGATTTGAATAAAAAATAAGGAACATTCATGATTTTTTGATGTCTCAAATGTACCATTAAATGAAAATGAAAACTATAGATAAATGAGTACCTTCCCTTGCAAGTCACATACTAAATGAGAGCATATGTCACCTCTGACCATAGCTCTGGTCATGAGGTCCATAAGATGCCTTGAATAGGCACCATTTGAGTTCTCTCTCTTGACTTCAAAAACTCCTTGCAAATGCTTTCTAAATTTCTAGCCTACCAACGGGAAAATACTGCTCCCCAGTGTTATGCAACCTTGTAGTAGCTATGACCAACTCCACATCAAAAGGAAAATCAATGCCCCTCATTACGATTTTATCCTCCTTACATCCCATGCTGAAATCCAGGGTAACTTGGTCATCAAATCTTGCAATTTTTTGAAAATTTTAATCCAACCCGTTGCCTTAAAAATGTGATAAATGTATGTCTTTTCCTTGAACTGGTCAACACCTTGCAACTCTCTTTAATTATCTCCACTAGCCATTGTGTTCAAATCTCTAGCCCTTGGCACATTGCCTTTTGAAACCCTACCTACTCAATGTGGTTCCACACCATGCCGCTGTTATTATTTGTTATCATACACGTCGTAAATAAAAATAAGAAAAAATAACACATGTAAGGTGTCTACATTGGGATTAAACAACTCACAACTGTCAAACTAACTTAGTAACTTGACAAGACAAGTCATAAGTACATGGTACTTTCCCCAAAAGTTAAAGAGTTGCATAAGATTTTATGAATTTTTCTTGTAACTTCTAATTTTTCATCATACATGTGTTGATTGTTGAATATTAAGTGTACCACCTCATTTAATATTGCATTATGTATGATCTGTTCTTATAATCTCTTCATAATTCTCCATCACCTTCTTCCTCATTTTTTAGAGGAGTTATGACAATCCATCATCACGGCTGATGTTTGTAGCGTAAGCTTCATTCATTGTGTGCATCTAAAGGTTTTAAAATCTCCTAAATGGACCTTTAGTGTTTCACTATAAGTTAAAATATTCAATATCATATATTTTTTTGGGGTTTTCAAATATTAGGGCTATTCATTGTAATATCTTTGTGTTTTTGATACTTCGGTTGTACTCTAGTTGGGAGATATTTTGTCATAATCTAATGATACCATGTATTTTTGTTACTTCAAGGACTTTTTAATATAATTATCGGTGTTTACACATGTTATCAAAAAGAAAAAAAATGAAGACATGCACAAATATAAATTATAATAATGTTCATGCTAATTGATTAAATTGACTATATTTTCAAAGGAAGAATGAGTTGGCAATTATAAAAAGCAAATACAGATTTCAAATTTTAGAGAAATTGTCCGTAACAAAGTTTATCAATCAAGTTCATGAATTTGCCGAATATCTAGGTTGATTATGTTTGACATCGGTTTGGAACCATCCTCATGTTCTTCATCCTGTGGTTCAACTAGCTCCTCTAAAACCCTATTTGAATTCTCTAGTTGGTCCCCTTCTAATTGAGACAAAATATTTGTCACACCTCTTCTTTCAGAAGTTGACTTCCAAATTGCAATAGCTCTATCAAAAATAAATGTTTGAACATTATATCAAGTCGTATAGAGCCCCAAACAATTCTCCAAATTTTTTAAAGTTTGTTTCGTAACTTTGACTTCAAAAATGATAAGGCGCTGAAAACTCTTTCATCCCAGAATCATTATTTGGCACAAATCTGCAAGTTTGAAATATTTTGAAATAGAATATCGCAGAATTTTGCTCAAACTTAAATGTTTCCATAACCTAGTGAAGGTCAAGGAATTTATACTATTCAATCATTGTTGATGTGAACAAAGCAAATTGTTCTATCAACTTTATCTTATCTATTATTCTTTCTATCTGTACTCCATTTATTTCTAGCATTCTACTAAAATGATCGGCCAAGTACCTCGCTTTGCCTTAAAAATCCCATGGCAAACTAACAGAGGACACACTAATGGCGTTTCAATATTGAGTATAAACTATAGCCATTGCTTCCATAAGTTCATCATGAGGAAAGTGCTCTCTTATCTCAAAAGACATACTTCTCGCAATTCCCTGCAATGTATCCTTTACAGAAGACACAAGATCTTTAAAATCCTCCCTTGTAACACTTTTTTGTCTGACCCAAGAGCTCCATCCAACTTTACTAAAGTAGTGTAATTCTCTCATATACCCACACAGTGATGCACATAAATCACCTGCATCATTGTACTCCAAAAAGTTTTTCAAGTGTTTAATGTCCATCGTTATTTTATAGCTTACAAACTTTGGACTCGTAAATGCTTTAGATTGATTGATATATAGATTGTCCAGAGTAAGACATACCATTTTTCGTAGCTTTGAGTATTCTACAATGTACATTGTTCTATCTTGTGCCTTCTTTGACAAAACATTCATTTCTTCCAACAAGGGAAGAATCCCATATAGAGTCAATAGTATCTCAGTGTCAGTGAATAGTGCCAACATATTTGCTTGATCTGCATGATTTTTGTAGAATAGGCCCAACAATGATTGGTACTCTTTGAACAATCTATTTGTCGGTCCTTGTAATGATATCCACCTACTATCCTGTTGGTGTTTCAATTTGCACCTCTGGAATGTGAGTTGGAAACGGACAGCTATGCACAGATAAACTGCTCTCCTATTGGAAGGGGGGGTTCCCTTTTTGCTGATATTCGTTGAAAAGATAAATAAATTAAACTTCACCTATCTTCTTTTTGATTCTCAGCTGCAAGCACAAGGTTATAAAACTCTAAACGTTGCAGAAGAGGTTTTTTCCTTTTTAAAACTTCTACTACAACTAGGCTTAAACTAATGACGCTTTTAATCTCCTAAGTAAATTCAAAGCAAAGGGATTAAAAGTGGACAAGGAATGATTGTTTTAACACAAAAACTTAAACAATTTTCTCCCAGATTTACATCACAAGACTCATAGTACTTTAATGATGAAATCTGAAATAAAAGTTACAAAAGCTACACATATGACGATGAAACTTGATGATTCGAGATAGAATATCAGAGAAAAATAGGCATGAGACTTCTATTTAATATCACAAAGTTGATACAACTCTAGGATAGCAATATTGTAGCAAGAGACAGGCATACAACAAGCGATCAAACACCAGAGAACAGGTTACATAGAGAGAAAAAACACTTTCTATAACAATTATGCAGGCTAGAATAGGCACAGCAAAATATGTTATTTTCAACACCGCTTCCTTACAATGAACATAGAGTGAACAAACACTTGGAATAACAAGGTTTGCAAGCTAGAATAGGCACAACAAATTTTGTTATCACAAAAGTCGATCCATTACAATGGGCAAGGCTGCCCTTATTTATACTAAAATCAAAGGAGTAGGGAACCCTAAAATCTCCTTAATTAACCCTAACTTGCCAACTCGCAAGCTTTATTTCTATTCTAAGACAAAAATACAACTAACAAACATTTTAAAGCGATTTACTTTAAAGCAAAGAAAAATTCCAACTAACACAAAGTGATTTCTTTTCTAAATATAGAATGGATGAGCTTAGGATGAAATCAAATGCTTTAAAACAAAAAGCATCTGATTTAAAGCTGCTTTCTTTTGAAATGCATCCTCATCAACATTCTTGTTTTTTTTGGTGATGTCATCCATTGATATTCTGGGAAACAATATCTTCTAAAAAGCGAGTGACCGCATCTTTGCCAGGAACACTGATACTCTCTAGAATGATATTCTGATTCTCTAACATTTCTTCACCATTTGCAACTATCTAAAGAAATTCATGAACTTCACCCATAGCCTTGTCAAACTTCACTGTCATTGCAGCAAAACAACCCATCTTGCTGGTACTGATATCATCATTAAAATTGTTGTGGACGAGAGTCTGGAAATCTGCTTGCACTTCCCTGAGATCATATAGGGTACCATCTTCTTTTTCATATGAACGCGGGATTTGAGAAACAAAAGATCTGATGAACTTGAGGACATTGACCACCTTTTCTTTCCATTCTGTCAACTCTGAAATTATACTGTCATAAGTTTTTACTGTGAAAAGATATTGTGCTTTCCAAGTAGAAACTGTCTTCTTATCATCAGCTGAATCAATAGAATCAAGTGCAATCTTCAAGTCGGAGATAACAATCTCAAACACCAGTCTATTTTCTGCCATAGTCTGCTCCAACCCTTGGATGCCTTGGCGTAAATCATGAGCGTTGTACTTTAATTGATAAAACTCTAAAAGTACAACTCTCCCTTTAGTCACAAAATCTTCCACCCAATTATTCATGTGCCTCCCATAGAGGACCAACTAGTTGAACTGCCGTTGATCAGCTGGTGATTCAAGATTTGGTGGAAGCAATAAATCAGCCTATGATGTGCCATGGAAAAGGTTGGAAATATACTGCCGTAGCTACCTAACTTCAACCTTGAGGGCTACTTTGTCTTCTCCATCTTTCAACACCCTCTTCTTGAAATTATCTACTTCAACCTCAAAGAGATTTACATCTGTATGGCAGGTACTTCTACCAAGGTTAGCTTTGACAACCTTGAAGTCATCAACCTCTATATCATTAGCATTTCTATCTTCTGGCGGTGTTGCAGTTTCTAGGATCATTTCTCTATCCGCATTCTTTTCAATGCGAACCTGCTTCTTCAGCTTCTTGTCTGGCGTGTCTTGGTAGACACTTTTAATCTCTGTTAAATCTAGCTGATATGAGGGCTTTCTCCTCTTCCTTCCCAGAATGTTTTCAAGCAAGGATGAGCCATCCTCTCTTGGAAACTCAGTTCTAACCTCCTCAACTCTTGATGAACCAATATGTGCATCAAAGTTACGAACTGTTAAATCTGGCTCTGAATCTATGTGGATAGGAGAAGTGCTTGGTGAAGAAGGAGGAGAAACATGATCTAAAGGCAATGTTTCAACATGTTACGTTGGTTCAACAGGAACTTTTGTTTCAATTGTTGGTTGTTCCTACTGGACATGAGCTAGAGACTCATCCTTTTTCCTCTTTAACTTGGCCATTTTTGTTCCTTCTGGAAGAACACTCATAGCTTTAACCCTTCATTTTGGTTTGGAAGTGGAAGGCTCTGATGGTTGTACAACTGGCGGCTCTACTACCGGAATATCATCCTTCTGCTTATTCTTCAAGAATATCAAACTATTTTTAACAACTTGACTCGTTCTTTCTTCAATGGAAGTGCTCTCTTTTATTAACCAATTAACTGGTGGCAGTGGTTGTTGCTCAACTTGGCCTCTAAAATACGTGGGAAGTAAAACTTCACCATTTTCTGTCAAACTCTCTACATCTTCTGATAGGATATTAGACATCTGCTGAAGAGTAAACCTGATGTAACTGTGTTCTCGCACTTCAAACTCATCAGCACAATTAGCCCAAAAGTCTTCAACTGCATGAGTATGCGCATAATTTTGACCAAGATGTGATGTAAAAACACCACAAGGATCATATGAAGACCTTCTGTTGAAAAACTTAAGACCATCCTTGGATGATTCATTACCAATTACTTTGGCATCTGCTCCAGATCTGCATCTGTAAATACTCATCCCAAGTGGAAAATTGAAAGCTGCCTTGCGTCTACTACGCAAAAATGTATGAACTTCATAGGCTTGCCTCAAAAATTCTATAAATGCTATTTCATCTATAGGATATCTCGGCAACATGGATGGCTCTCCTGAGAAGCCATATCCTCTGATGTAGGAAAAAGTGGGAAACTGGATAAACCAATCAGCCCATTTTGCTATTGTTATTCTAGCATCTATTGAAAACCGTATATGCAACTCATTATCCATATCTCGCACTGCATGCATCAGGAATGCATCATTTACCCACCTGTAATGTCGTTTAGCTTGAGAAATTTCTAACTGTGGGAAATGATGATACACATGTTGAATACCCAAAGTTCCAACAACATTCAAACCTCTGAATTGACCTTGAAAAGCCATCAAATACACAAGGTATGACATCATGTGGAATTCATAAGCCTTTTGAAAATCAAGTATTTGTTGGTGGAGACTATCACTAATGAGTGCTGACCAATCATAGAATTCGGTTCCATCAACAATCTGGGACATGATGTAAAACATCCAAGGCTGGAACTTGTTAGCATCTGCTTGACCCATGATCCAACTTAGCAGAGTAATCATTATTGCATGTTCCTCCTTGAATTCTCCACGTCCAACATTCTTTGGCATGACATTCTGCTTTTCCTTTAATGACCTTTAACCAATCTTTTTTTGATATTTTTCTTTATCATTGTTCCAAACCCTCTTGCATTCTTCAATTGAAACAGTTAAGTTTTTCCTCCAGACTGGTATTGTAAAACACTTCTCAATGTCATTCGGCCTCAAGCTACAGAGTACACGTCCATCTCTTGATTGGATTTCTCTTGTGACCGAATTGTAATGCGTCATGCAAACAATTACAAACTTGATACTTTACACTGTGATGGGAAAGGATGTTGCTGCAAGCAAACCAGAGTGTCCTAGATTCCTGATATCATTATTTCCTACATCCTCCAAGGAATGTAAATTGATCATTGGAAGTACTTTATGCAAGTCTGTTTCACAAGTTCTCAGGTAGTAGTGAACCAATGTCGTTTTGGGCCTGATTTGTGTTGGAGAGTACTGCATACTAAAATATTTGAAATTTGACTGTGAACATGCCTATGTCAGAAAAATCTTGGACAAATGGCTAAAAATTACTTGCTGATTTTTTTAAAAAAAGCAGAGTGTGAGCAAAAAAATTGGCACATGGGTTTTGTAGGCAATTCCGTTTTGAAGCAACCGAGATCGTCGGATTTTGAAAAAGCAGAGACTTTCCTGAAAAAGCAGCAAAAAAGGAAATTCCCAAAAAAAGCAAAACTCCCAATCTTCAAGAGGATGATATTCTGGATGGACCCATCTCAATAAAAACTAAAAAAGCTTTAGTCCAATTTCTGAAAAATGATCCCCTAGAAAAAAGGACCCTGAAAAAGCGAGCCTCCCTGCTTCCTCAACCTGAAACTATGAAGAATGCTGAAAAAGCACTTCGTTTGGGTCTTTGAATCTTTGTTGAAAGAAAAATAAAAATCCTTTCTCTGGATGCAACCTGTAAAAGATAATGAAATAAAGAAGTCTAATGCTTGTCTTTATATATCTTTAGGGTGAAAAAGCAGTTTTATTTGTGAAAGAATAAAACTTGGATCTCATCCGTGAAGAAAGTAACTTTTAAAGCACAAATCCAAGTGGATGTCTTCGAATAGGAAGAATCCCTATTTTGTAGTTGCCTATGGCTTTATGTGTAAGATGACAAAAAATATCTTCTTTTGATGATGTCATTGAACACGCGAGTTGACAGAAGTATTAGCTAATTTTTCTTCATTTTTGACACTTCTGTACTCGTTTTGACTCAAGTATGGCCTGTCTCTGACTTCAACAAGATGGCAAAATGTCACCGTTGACTGAAAAAGATGATTGATCCTGACATTTTGGATACCTATCAACTGAGATTCCATCCCTAGCCTCCAACTGACGATCTGACATCGTTTGACTACAAATCTGACCTCTTGAATCGGCCACCGGGCAAAGATCAGGAATAAAGCTGTCAAAAAACACTACAGACACAGGAAAAATTCTAACTCTGGTTTCCACAACCACCGGAACGCGCACGCAAATCAAAAAATTGAAGAAGTTGCAAAATTCAAAAAAATGGCTAAGGCATGTGAAGTTGGGCACCCCAAGCCTCCTGGGGCGCCTGACTTCTCATGCCTTAGCCATTTTTTTGAATTTTGCAACTTCTTCAATTTTTTGATTTGCATGCGCGTTCCGGTGGTTGTGGACCCCTATTTGGCTGTCAATTTCTACTTGCTGGGACAAAACTGAGTTTGATGATCTGGCAGATAGGCAAGCTTGATGAAAATTGAGTTGATTGTACTCTTTATCTGCCTCAGGAAATGTGCCAAACTGACCTGCTCTGAACCAGATCGGGCTGACAGAGGGTGATTCACGTTTTTAGAAAAAACTCAAAAATATTCTAAGTATGGTGATTTTGGGTGCCCCAAATCACCTAGGGCGCCTAGGATTCAATGCCTTAGAAAAATTTCTAAAAATTTCAAATTTTATGCCATTTCTCGTTTTATGTGCCAACAACCTCTATTTGATCTTTGATTTCGATTGTTTGGACGACTGTCAAGGTAGAACAGAGGATGATCTGAGTAGCCTAAACATATCTGTGATGAAATCCTAGCTTTGACTGATGTTTGACTGAGTTTGACCAAGTTTGACCAACTGGGAAAGAGCTGATGGAGGCATTTTTGACGTTTCTTGAAAAACATAAAAAAACTAACACTAGAGAGGTTGGGCACCCCTAGCCTCCTAGGGCGCCTGGTTTCTCCAGACTTAACCATTTTCCTGATTTCCAACCTTCGTTTTCAACTTGCTCCATTTTGCGTGCCAGCAGTTGCTTCCTGATGTTGATTTCGATGATTGGTCAATCAACTGTCACTGAATGGTGAATAAACTACATAGCCTGGGTACACCTAACAAATTTTCTAGCTTTTTAGGATCTGATGATCAAAACGACTGCTTTTCTACCCCCGGAACTGATCGACGAAGACATTTATCACATTTTCTTGAAAAACGTGAAAAATTTCTAACACTGGTGGGACTGGGCACCCCAGGCCACCTGGGGCAACTGAAATCTTTAGACTTAGTCAAATTTTGTGATTTCTAGATTTTCTCCTCACCCCGGATCCATCCTGCTTCGTTTTGTGTGCTTCGTCGAGTCAACGACTGTTCGTCAGTTCTGCATCGTTGGAACAACGTTGAAAACTCGAAAATGAGCTCCGGTAGATGAACTTCCTTTGTTGTCGACTTCAAAGCCCATGCTTCACCTTCTGAACAAGCAGAATTGACCCAATAGAGAAAACTTGACCTTTTGCAGATTCTGTCTGGACCACGCTGATCGTGAAGCAAAATCGACCAATGAGAATCAGGCACGACACTTGTATCAGAGATTCTATTTTTAGAAATTTTTGCTAGCATCCATATCTCAAGAAACCCAGAAAACCTAATTTGACGTCTATTTTTAGAAAACTTTATAAAAATAGAAATTTCTATTTTTAGAAATTTTGTTTTTTTTTGACTTTTTGACGAAAATTTTTCTAGACTTGTTCAAAATGCCTTAATGAAGCAAAAAATTTTGATTGGGTACAACATATCGACATCCTTAAGTAGCTTTTCACCTGGAGTATGTCCTTCAACAAATCTTTGATACTCTAAAAATATTTTTGGACTTCTACAAAAATATGTATACACCTCATGCACAAGATCTTCAACTTTGGAAATAGATTGAAACTAACTCACAATTTTAAAATTCAAATTCATTATGTGGGCCATGCAGTGTATGCCAATCATATACGGTGAACATGATGTCTACAAATTAACAATAAGCCCATTTTTGTGACCCTGGATGACCGATGCCCCATCCACACAAACACATACTAGCTTCCTTTTGATTGCCATATCATCCAGGCCTCTAATATTGATCAAACTATCTTTGACTATTTCCATAAGGTTAGCATAGGTAGAATTTTCTTTCATTTACGAACTGCAAGTAGATGAGGTTGGCGAATATGATTTTCTATAATATAAACATGCATACACACCCAAGAAGTATTGTCAATAGATGTTACATCATCCAGAGACAAAGAAAAGAAAGTCACCTAACTCAATTTCTCCTTTATATCCACCTCTCCACCATAGCCAAACATTGAACCCATCCCCAACCGTTGTTGATAGACCAATGGGATAGTGGAAAGTTGGGCACTCCAATAAATTGCATTAAACTCCTATATTCTAGAAAGTGTGTCAACGATTGGCCTCTGTTTAAAATATGGAATATAATTGAGATGTACAGTTTTGGATAAATGAATCACTTCCATGACCTTTCCAAATAGAACAGATATAGAACCTCCAACAATGGCAAGTCCTGCCTGCAATTGCATATATTCTTTGTACTCAGTTGCATTCCAAGCATGAGCGCATTCATCTTTCATTTTCTAGTGCATCACTAACTTCAACTCTCCATTTACATTTACCTTTTCATAAACTTTACCTACATGCTTCTTAATAGTGTCTAGTTTTAGTTGTGACATCTTGTCTTTCTTTAATTTCCAACTGTAAATCTTACAGTGACATAGTTTTGACACGCCCTCTCCATCTTCATTCTTCATAGTTTCAATGATCAGATACTTAAAAACTCATTTGAGCTGAAAATTTCTTGACATGTCCCACTGACGTGCTTTATGTTTATTTAAAAGGCTTTCAAACTCAGGTTCACCACCACCAGTACCATGGATATTTTCCCCTTGTGTGATCATCATCACATTATTCATGCTTTCACTACTAGATTGAACCATGTCATCACTACCTCCTTCATATTTTCATTTGACGCCTCTTCATCCTCAAGGTCTTTCCAATAGAATTCCTCAATCTCAAGTAAATTTTTCTCGTTATTTAATCTTGATGAACCCTCACCCATTGCAGAATATCGTTATTGTTGATTAAAATAGGACTTTATGGTGGTCTTCTTTCTCTTTGATGGGGCTCCTCTCACTCTTTGATTTTCTAGATTTGAGGATGCCATCTTTCTCTAACAGTGTTAAAAAAGTGTTAAAGCAGTGTTCTCAAAGTTACAAATTCAAAATATTTGTGTTATGCATATGTGAATCACTACTAAATGAAATGAGGAAAATTGAACTACTTATAAAGAAAGAAAAGAAGATGGCACATGTATTTTAATATTTAATTGCTATCACATAGAATTAAAGTATTAATTTAATCATTTACATAAATAATTAAAAATACTCCATGCACAACCAATTGCCATGTCACCATTTCTAACCAATGTTGTGGCCTCCCGCTCTAACTATCTTCATTTTATGCTTGGAGCATCACAAGTTGTTGATGTGGTTTGATCACACATTGCGAAATAAATAAAACTTTCAACATTTTTTTAATACTACAGTCTTCTAGAACATAATCAAAATTTAGGGAAGTAGCAATTTAAAAACAATATAATAATGAACATATGCTTATATAAAATAATTAAAAATATACAATAAAGAACATTTAATTTAATATGAAATTACTGCAGGATGTGACATCTAACATGTCATTTTTTTCTAGAAAATGGCACTGTCCCCCACTCTAACCATCTTTATTTTCTCGTTAGAGCCCAGAGAGCCATTGATATAGTTTGATCCAATGGTTCTGAATACATAAAACATGTGGCTACAGTTGATTAATACAAGTTGATTATGAATGGTCGGCATAAATAAATCATTACAAGTGGGGCTCAATAGCTATGAAAAATACACCAAATATTGCAGGCTCGTCGACTGACACATCACCTTTTCTAATCAATGGCATTGTTTCCCACTTGCATAACCTTCATTTCATCCTTTGAGCCTCGCTAGGCATTGATGCAGCTTGATTCAATGGCTTGGAGTAAATAAAATGTTTGTTTAGATATACGGTACCTAAATAAATTTATGCACATTGTCCCCAGCACCTTAAGACCTATGCACCTCTAGCTTCTACATATACACTTGTAGGTATGACCTAAACACCAGTAGCAATGATCAATGCCCCTAATACTGCGGGCTCGACGAATGACACATCACCTTTTCTAGTCAATGGTTACGGCTTGTATAATCTTCATTTTTGCATTTGAGCCCCGTGAGGTGTTGATACAGTTTGATTCGATGGCCCAAGATAAATAAAAGATGTATGTTTAGTACTGTGAGAAGTTAATAAATTTACACAAAAAGGCCCCATCAGCTAAAACCCATACACATGTAGCTACGACCTATACACTTGTAGCTAGGACCTATACACCTAATACTATGGGGCCAAGGAGTAACACATCACCTTTTTTAGCCAATGACATTATCTCCTGCTTGGATAACCTTCATTTTTGCCTTTGAGCCCCGGCAATTGTTGATGTAGTTTGATCCGATGGCCCGAGATAAATAAAACATGTGGGTTTAGTACTACAAGCTTTTAATAAATTTACACATGTGGACCCTAGCAGTGCATTCAAGTCTGCAGACATTTAAAATAAAATGATTGTGCACCCCCAACAAACATGTAAGCTTTTCCAACCAATGGCAGTGCCTTCTTATCTTTGCATCTTTATTTTCTCCCTGCAGTCCCGTAAACCATTGATTTAGTTTTATCCAACGGTGCGAGTTAACTAAAATATGTGTCTTTCACCTTTCTACATAGAGGAGGCAAGGGACACATCAAAATCCATCGACATATATTTATTTGGAAGGAAATACAATGGGGACCATTGATATAGTTTATGTTAAAAAGAAATATAAAACTAACTATAAAAAATAATATTTAAATCAATATCAACACATGACAAATATGTAGGACTGCAGGTGCACATAGAAGTAGAACTACTTTTATAGAGATTAATCATATAATATATAATATAAAATGTGATGCAAATTGAAAAATATGTTTTTGTTACTCACAAAGAATGGAAGAATGAAGTCAAGTTATAGCCTGTCTATTCCTCAACTTTTCAGCAACTCACAGCAGATTGATCAAATGCCACTCCATAGAACCAGAAATTGTAAATTCACAATGTAGGATGAAATGGGTGAATCCAAAATTGAATTTTGAAAGAGTGAATGGATTATTGTTTTGCATAAATACCACTCCATACTACATAGTCATACTACATTTTTCAATGGGCAATTAAACATATTAAACCTAAAAGACCTATAATTCTAAGGTGATGGGCCCCTCTTTATAAGAACCACCTATAATTCAATGGTTATAATAAATGTTTTCCCAAATATACCTATCATTGCATGGATATATTACATATTTTCCCTAAATTCACTATAATTTCATTAGTGAATGCACCATCGTTTGCCCTTAATTGATTATAATTTCACTAGCGATCGCACCCCCTTTTCCTTAATTCCCTATAATTTCATTGGCGATCACACCACATTATGCCCATAATTTATGTAAAAAGGTTGGCAATTAAAACCTAATTGAAAGTTGCCTTTTAATATGTTAGTGATTGGGACCAAACTGCAATAAATAGTATGGCGATCTAATGCTATTCTATGATTTTAAAATATCAATTCGTGGGCGATTTGAAGCTACAAGCCCAAAAATACAATCAAATTTGGGCGAAAGCATATACTGCCAAAGCCACTAATATTCACCATTTTCAACCCCGCAAAAGTTAGAAAATCACCATTTGGCGACAAATCGCCACTAAAATTTTCCCTGTCTAATTTGTAACATTCTCTTGTGTGGGTACTACTTCCCAACTTTCTAAGTCCTTTTGGACTATGTTCAGTAGTAATATAAACTCTAGGAAGTCATTTTCTCCATGTGTGGTAGTAATATGATACCTTCACCATATAGCTAATGGAAAATAAACTAAATTCATTAAAGTACCAACATTATTGTTTGCTTGATTTGTGTTATCGAGAGGACTAGGGACATTTCCATTATTGGGCTTAGTGTTCCATTGACAGTTCTCTCTTTAAAAATTAAATTTTTTATTCTGATAATTACTTGTTGGTTGACCTTGTGGTATCCATCTTTGTAAGTTAATCATACCAACACTTAGATTTTGTGTCATTCTCTCTATATATTTTCTACTTCTAAGTTAACCACTAGAGACTAAGTTTGTTGTACCATGTTATTCACTTGAGTATTTTAAAACGAAGGTACTATAGATCGAGTAAGCTTGATTAGAAATTGTGTTTGCAATGCCTTGATTGTTCAAAAATGGTGGAACAACTTTTTGATTATTCATATGAGACATGATCTAATTCAAAGTTGTCAAATTATATATCTAATTCTAATTTGGAGACATAACACCTAAAATTGGATTCGATAAGGGTATATTTTGCATAATGCTTCATTGACCATTGGGATTTGAATATATGTAGAAGGTTGTCCTAGTGATGGTAATGGACTAAAACCATAACCTTGAGGTATCATTTCTTGTTCATCTTTAACAACTTCATTGTATACTGGTGTTAACAAAACTAATGTTGCTGGAGTTCTCCTTACAAATTTTCAAGTGAATGGATATAAAGATCTAATGTATTCTTAAACAACAACCTCCATTTGTGTCTAAGGAGCCTTCAATCTATTATATAATTTGTGGAATCTTACATTAAACATACTCATTAGTTCATTTTCCTCTCTATGAGTGGCCACAAATTGATGACATAATACTACAAGATCAATTGGAACCCTAAAATGGTTAAGAAATATCATCACAAATTTATAATTGACCCATCAAGTAAGTCAAGGTACCAACTATAAACCATTCCATATAAAGTGTATGGAAATAATTTACAAGCCACAACTTCATGTTGGATCTAATTTCTAATTATAGTATCTTTAAAATCTTTTATATTTTCTTTAGTAATTTAAATCCCACCATGAAAAATATTTTGGACAACTTTTTAGGATTCTTACCTATAAATCATGTGCAATTCATAGAATAGTCAAAGCAAAATTTCTTACACCAATCGAATTACCCATTGATGGATTTTGAGGGACAACAAAAGGATTAACACAAGGAACAATACATCTAGGTTAAGTATTAGTCGAATGAGTATGTCTAGGTCTAGACTTTCCTTTATCAACTCTAATTTTCCTATACTAAGAAAGATATAACAATTCAAAGTCACCCTCAATGGAATTTGACCTAGTGATAATCGTTCTTCTTTTTAGTTTGATAGTCACACCTTATGTAACATACTGTGAGGGGGAAAACAGATTAATCAAAAAGATTATAAAAACCCAAACATCTACGAAATCTGAAGATAAAAGTAGATTAAAACAAGTAAACAACAATACTTACACCTTTTACCTTGCGTCTTCCGTAGTTCGCCTATCTCTCTTTGATCTTGGTGATGAAGCCCTCAGAAGCTATTGCTCCCTTGCTTGTTGAAGATGACAAAGACAGAATGGCTGAGATACTTGTGTATTTGAAGATGAACTTCAAAAACACTAACAATGGAGGCTATGAAGTGCTAGTGAGGATAAGAGTGCCAAAGGCACGCTTGTATTCATGTAGCATAAGTTTGCACAATGAGAGATGACCTGAAATGAAGAGAAGAAAGTTGTATTTATAGAAAAAGGTGAGGGAAGATCAATGGTTTAGAAGAAAAGGAAAGATCAACAGAGGAGGATTGTTGAGGAATGTGCAACAAATCGAAGAAGGACACATGTCATTTGAAAAGCAGCCTTGTTGAGTTAACTCCTCTCTTGATGAGGATGAGATTTGATTTTCTTAATTTAGAATTTATTTTTCTAATTTAAGAGAAGATTTGCTTTAAAGATGCTTTAAAACTGATTTTGCTTTTGTAACTCAACTTTTGCTTTTATGTGACAAGAGGAAAGTATTTTTGGAAGATAAGAATGATTTTTGTGAAGATAAGAAGGCATACTTAAATAAAAAGATTTTATTTAATTATTTTGTAGATAATTGAGAGGAATAAATAAAATATAGAAATATATTTTATTTTGTGGAGATTTTTGAAGAATAAAATAAAATATAAAAGTATATTTTATTTAGTGGATATTCTAGGTTTTATTTAAATAAAATTTGCATTTTATTTAAATTTGGAAGAATAAAAGGTTTTAATTAAATAATTAGAATTATTTAATTATTTAGTAGAATGAAGGTGATGTATGTGAATTTAATTAAATAAATAAAATGTAATTTATTTAATTAAATGAGAGGAAGTGAATTAAATAAATAAATAAATGTATTTATTTATTGATAGTGGAATGCGAAGGTGAAATAAATATTTAAAATATTTATTTAAGTAGAGTAATGTCAATTTTAGGTGTATACATTTTGCCCCTCTTTGATGCAATGTGTTTTATCACGTTGTTTCAAAGAAAAAGAATTTTTGACAATGATACATGCCCCAGTTTGCCCCTGGTACAAGTTTAATGAAAGGATGCCCCCTCGAGAGATTGGACGAGAAGAAGGCGGAAGGCGTGAGATGGAGAATCTCACAAAGAAGAAGGTGAAAAACGGGGTAGGATGTAGAAAAACGGGATATGTTGCGGAGAAAACAACATGGGAAGTAGCCACAGTTGTCATGCAGTCAAGTATGGGTCATTTGCTATATAAAGGAGCTGGGTCCACACATTCTAATCATTTGTACACTTGTCCATAGTTGATTAGTCCTCTTGAGAGCTTAGGAGAGCATGGCAACCAGAGAGATGGATATTCCTCGCAAGGAGCACTGGTTTGAGATGGTTCGATCGGCCAGCGGAGGCAGGACCCCCGGTATGTAGTTCTTCAAAACTTGTCAAAAGTCAATTTTTATGTGTATTAATGGCTAGGAAAACCAACTAGGACAGATGCGCCGAAACAACCTTTTAGCGCATATGACCTCCGAAGTGGCGCATCTGTCGCGTTATGGCGCATTTGAGTCATGAATTGGTGCATTTGATAAGATTGCACATTTGATTTCGGAAGTTGTGCTTTTGATAGTTTTGCGCATACGACCTCCTAAGTGGCGCATCTGTTGCGTTATGGCGCATCTGATCTGTGAGGTGGCGCATTTGATAGTACTGCACATTTGAGTCATTAATTGGCACATTTATTGGGAAACGACGCATGTGACCTAAGGATTTGCGCATGTGCCAGAACGGTGCATACAAGCTATGGATTGGCACATTCACGAGGAAGTGGCGCATGCAAGCTCTGGATTGGCGCATTCACGGGGAAGTGGCACATGTGATATGGATCGGTGCATCTGCCACCTAGATTGGTGCATTTGCACTAAAACTTAAATGACTTAACGAAATTAACCCAATTGGCACCTTGATCGATGCGTCAATTGATAAGCGATCTCTGAGATTGCCAAGAATCTAGTCGAGAGATGATATGCTGTTTTGGTTAATTTGATATGTCAAGTCATTGATAGGATAATTTGATTGTTATGAGTAGGCTTGCTTGGATATGGATTTTGTTGATGGTATGCTATGCTTGGATATGGACTTCTTTGACGCTATGTGTTGTTTGGTTGTAGGAGGATATTTAGACTGTCCTGACGTCATGAGAGCAATTCCCGTTGCCATTTTTGTAGCGGTATATGTTGACCGAGATAGATCACGAGGCTCTAGGCGCTATGGGTTTACACTATGTTTGCTTTATGCCTGAGGTTTGCACGAATCGGGCTATGTTGATGGCAGCGGTGGAGCGATTCCATAGCGAGGATGGTACATTCCATCTACTGACGAGGGAGATGGCGGTTACTCTCGAGGATGTGTACCAGATTCTGCACCTCCCGATTCAAGGAGAGCTGGTTGAGTATGAGTCGCAGCAGGACGATGGCTTAGAGGAGTGTAGACACGTATTTGATGATCCAGAGTTGGTGGGGGAGGAGATTTCGTGGTAGGACATGCATGACTGCTATGACTACTTCCCGGGCATAGTGGTTGGACTGATCGGTGGCATGATATGCCCCAATAGGAGAGCGCACGGCTTCCCGATCGGCTAGGGGAGGGTGCTAGAGAGTATGATCACAGATGAGACCCGGTATGCATGGGGGGTGTGTGTGTTTGCACACTTATATAGAGACATGCACCAGGTGGTTTATCACAGAGGAGCCAGTTTATCTGCAGGTACGTCATTGTTGCAGTTTTGGTTGTGGGAGCACATTGTTATCACACAGTTGATATACGTTTTTCACAGGCAGAGGGGTGAGCCCTATAGTTACGGCTATGCAGGTGTGATTTCCCAGCACAGGCTGGGGAAGTTGGAGTACTGGAGGTATGCTTTTGATGGCTTAGATGCAATTGTCTGGCATCCCTACATAGACTGCGAGGTATGGGATGATGAGGCAGATGAGCTTCCGTATTGCTTCCAGACGCAGTGGCTTTTTGGCAGGACTAGGTACATTCTGGAGAGGCAAATTGTGAGTAGAGTGCAGCGATAGTTTGGCCGGGTCCAGGGCAGACCACAGGGGGAGAAACGCTTTGCCAGGACTCATGCAGAGAGGTATAGGTGGGGTCCTGTGGCATCATATGAGGAGGCCTTGGCAGACTTTCGGTAGATTCCCTATGCAGCTTGGCTTATGAGGAGGGACATAGTGGACGTTGGCATGACGCCAGACTATGAGGAGTGGTTCGCGGCACACCCATTCCTGAGATATTCAGGGCTAGGAGAGTTAGCTCCTCGTATAGACGAGGATGATTTAGTCGATGAGGGTGCAGCTGGCAGGGGGAGGGGAGGACGGAGGAGGAGGAGAGATCAGGGAGATGATGGGAGAGCAAGACAGAGGCAGAGGATCAGAGAGGGACCTGTGGGCTAGCAGGTAGTTGGACAGGCACAGGTCTAGGTGCTAGTCCAGCCAAAGGTAGCATGGAGACAGATGTCGCTGCCACAGCAGGTGGCACAGCCGATACAGGGACAGGTGCCAGCGCGGTAGGTGGCACAGGCAGAGCAGGCTCCATAGCCTAATGTGTAGCAGCAGGTTCTGGTTGGACTACAGAGCCAGGTTAGGCAGCTGAGGGCTCATCTGAGAGTAGTAGAGTCACGGAGAGAGTCAGATGCGACTCGGTTATCAGAGTTGACTAGAGAGAGACGCAGCCTTAGCCAGCATGCGGGCTATGAGGGAAGAGAGAGATGCAACCGTGATGGCCATGGGCACAGATGGGACATCTAGTTTTTTGGTTTCACAGGTGCATCAGGCACAGGCACAGGTGGTCCAGGTGCAGAGTGAGCTTACTAGAGCCTAGGCACAGGCTCAGTACTACGGAGGGTTATACCACAGAGTTGTGTCAATAGAGCATCGTGCACCCAGCTTCAGGACCCAGTCGGAGGCAGCTCAGAGAGCAGGTGCATCACAGTCTATAGGATCAGTGAGGGGTCCCCAGTAGTTAGGGGGAGGCAGAGGAGAGGGCAGTGCAGGGAGCAGTGTGTCCCGACAGCAGGGTTAGACAACCCTAGATACTTGTACCATTCTTTGATTCGATGTACACATTTGGATGGCTGAGATAGCCTGTATATGTATTATTTTTGCCCCAAGACATGTATCACCATTTTTGTTGTACCTTGTATACACTTATGATATGACTATGAGAGATTGGATAGAGATTTTGATATGTTGTACATTTGGACATGTTTTTGATGTTTTATATGATGATGCAGTGATTGATATTCTATATGCTCATGTGTTCTATGTTGATATGCTATGGATGCAATCTATCTGATGATGTTGTGCCTATGTGATGCATACGAGATGGACTTTGTATGATTTGATATGTAAAATGCCAATGTGATATGTTATGGATATGATTTATGCAGCTCTATATGTATGTTGATGATGCTTTTGTTTATGTTTTTGATTCTTTTGAGATGATATATGGATGCAAAATGCATGTGGGTGACCTAAATGATGTAATCATGTAAATGACTATCTCATGTGATGTGATATGCAATCTATGCTATGTATTTGATATGTCCAAATTTACTCAATCGATACAGGTGATGACATAGGAGGAAGAAGAGATGAAGAAATACTGACTTTCATTTGATATACTGCAGGATTTATTTATTGCATGGATGATATGGATTTTACTGGATATGAGATGGATATGGATGTGGATTGGTATTTTTCGCTTTTTGAAATGTTGTAAGGAAATACAAGCATCTAAGCATAATTAGACTGAGATGACCTGAGTATTCTTTACATGGATTTTGATATAGCAAGTTGATACAACCATCTAGTCAAACTTGAATCTAGATGACCTAAGTACTTGCATTTCAACAGACAAGGATTGGCCCTTTTCATGTTTAGACTTTGGAGTCCTTGATGATCTTTTGCTGATCATGTCGTTAGACAGAAGTCGTCACATTACTAAAGTTTAATCCACAAGCAGCAGACAAAGAAAATGATTATGTCCTCCATCATAGCATCTCTAGCTTTTGGCATCCTTGAGTAGCATAGGAAGACATAATGACAAAAATTCAAGACCTTGTAAATTAACTTGTTGACAAAACATTCTTGCATTAGATGTGTCTTTTGCCATAATTGATATAGAATCAGTTTTAGTGTTTTTGGTACGGTACACTGCTTTGTTTTGAACAGGTTGATGTTTTGCGTCAAGACTTTTGCTATTTAGGAAAGCTCTAATGTTGCTGTGCTTGCTTGTCTAGTGAAAGGTATCGCTACCCTTTATTGGAATCCTCTTAGAAAGTGTGGCATTCAAGAATCCAAATCCGTAACTAAGTCGAGGAGTTGCCCCCAGTTTAGATTAGGATCAACTTATTAAGGGTGAGACGACAGACAGACATGGAGAGACGGACCCTAATGGACTGACCTAGTGCCTCGGGGGCTCATTGCTAAATGGCCTTGCCTGCATGATGTCATAGAGGCAACGTAGTTCGGGGTAAACCCTAGCAAACCTAAGACCTAGGTGATGGCAAAGTGGTGCAGCAATAGTACGAACTCAGGTTGACAGAAGGACTAGACATGGAACAGACGGGATCATGGAGTGGAGTGAAGTGAAGTGAAGCCTCGGGGGCGCATTAGGAATGGCCTTGCCTACATGATAACTCAGAGGCGACGTAGTTCGATAGTGGTTCAAAGGACTGGGTCTAGACGGACGATATGATGGACACAAGAGACATGAAGTCAAAACAGATGGAGGAAGTGGTTTGTCGCAGATAGCGCCTGTTTACCAAGTTTTCACCACTTGCTTTTATTTGCACGAGAAGCTCAAAGTACACATGACACCTGTTTGCCAGGTTTTCACCATGGTACCTATCCTAGGCACCTGTTTGCCAGGTTTTCACCATAGGATGATTTTTTTGTTATTTTCTCACTTTTTTGATTTTTTGTTCTTGTTTTTCAGCACTTTTTCAATTTTCTTTATTTTTTCAAGACTCTCTTACACTGGGGTTTTCAAGTATAGAACTTGCGAAGGTGCATGCTGTTGATAGGATCATCGAACAGTTCACCTTCAGATGTAGCCAATTGATATGCCCCTGATCCATAAGCTATGATGACGACATAGGGACCCAGCCAGTTAGGTTCAAACTTTCCTTTCTTTTCTCTATCTTGCTAATTTCTGGGATTTTCTCTTAGGACTAGGTCACCAACTTGGAATATCCGAGGTTTCACTTTGTGATTGTAGCTTTTGGACATGCGTTGCTGATATGCTTTCAAGTGGTTAAAGGCCTGTTGCCTTCTCTCTTCGAGCAGCTCTAATTCTTGGATTCTGGTTACTCTGTATTCTTCATCTGATATGAGGCCTTTTAATGAGACTCGCTAGGATGCGATCTCGACTTCAATGGGCAAGATAGCTTCAGATCCATAGACTAGGGAATATGGTGTTGCACCTGTGGGTGTGTGGATGCTTGTGCAGTAGGCCCACAATGCGGGATTCAGTTGGACATGTCAATCACGACCGGCATCATTAACGGTCTTCTTTAGTATTTTCAGAATGGTTTTGTTTAATGCCTCAGCCTGGCCATTGCCTTGTGGGTAATATGGGGTTGAGAAGCGATGCTGGATATGGAATTTGTCGCATAGTTCCCTGACATCTTGGTTTTTGAAGGGTCGTCCATTATCCGTGATAAGGGACGAAGGGACACCATAACGACAAATGATATAGTTCAGGATAAATGAGGCAATCTGTTTGCCTGTGATGTTGGCTAAGGGCACGGCTTCAATCCACTTCATGAAGTATTCTATGGCAGTGATAATGAATTTATGGCCGCTTGAGGAGGGAGGATAAATCTTGCCCACTAAGTCGAGTCCCCACTGACAGAAAGGCCAAGGAGTCGTTAATGGCTATAGCTCCTGCGCTGGTGCATGTATTAGGTTTCCATGGATTTGGTACTTTTTGCATTTCTTTACAAACTGATAGGAGTTTTGTTCCATAGTTGCCCAGTAGTACCCCATGCAGATGAGTTTCTTAGCTAGGGTAGGGCCATTAGAGTGAGCCCCGCATATACCGTCGTGTATTTCGTTCAGGGCGGTTTGATGTTCCTCACTATCGAGACACCTAAGGAGAGTACCATCGAGACCTCGGCGATATAGGGTGTTGGCGACAATGGCATATCGGGATGCCTGCCGGATGAAGGTTCTTTTTTGGTTACTAGAGAGGTCGGGTGGGAGGGTATTCTCTTTTAGATAGGCAAATATTTTACCATAGAGAGGGGAATCGGCTCCTACGATGTGGCATACGATACGGGATTCTGGGGTGTCATAAGCAGGATAGGACACTGGCTCTACTAAAAACTCATATCATGTTTGATGACCTAGAATGTCGAGGAGAGATGTAATTGTAGCCATTGCGTCTGCAGCTTTGTTCTCGATCCTTGGTATCTGTTCAAAAGATATCTTGACAAAATATTCTTTGAAGTCATCTACCATTCGTTTGTAAGGAATCAGTTTCTCATCCTTCATTTGGTAGTCGTCATTCACTTGATTGATGACTAGCTATGAGTCCCCATAGACTTGAAGTTCCTTGATGTTCCACTCAACTGCCAGCTTGATACCGATGACCAGGGCTTCGTATTCCGCTATGTTGTTAGTGCAGGGGAACATTAACCTGTATGACTTTGGAATAGTGTCGCCATTAGGTGTGATTAATAAGATACCTGCCCCCGATCCATGCTGAGTGTATGAGCTGTCAAAATACATTTCCAGGTTGCCACATTTATGTGGAAGACAGAGTCATCTGGAAATTCAAAGCTCAGAGGGCTGTCATCTGTTAAAGGTGCTTCTGCCAGTTGATCTGCTAGTACTTGTCCCTTTATTGCTTTCCTGTCGACATATTCAATATCAAACTCACTAAGAAGCATGACCCATTTAGACAATCTACCTGTTAGGGCTGCCTTGTTGAGTAAATATTTGAGTGGGTCTATCTTTGCTATCAATTTGATAGAGTGTGATAGCATGTAATGTCTTCATTTTTGCGAGGCGAAGACTACAGCTAGACATGCTCTTTCGATGGGCGTGTATTGCAGTTCATACCCAACAAGTGTTCGACTAATGTAGTAGATAGCCTGTTCTTTCCCATCATAGTTATGTTGTGCAAGGAGAGCTCCCAGAGCTGTTGGCGTAGCTGAGATGTATAGTAATAGAGGCTTGTCCTGAATTGGTGGCATTAATACCAGTGGTTTCATGAGATATTCCTTTAGTTGCTGGAATGCCTGTTCACATGACTTGTTCCATTTGAAGGGGATATTTTTGTGTAACAGATGAGAGAATGGTGGCACTTGTCTACCAGTTGGGAAATGAACCTTCTAATAGACTGTAGTTTGCCTTGTAGGGATCTTAACTGAGTCAGGTTCTTAGGAGGTGGCATCTCCATTATGGCCTTCACCTTAGCTGGATCAACTTCAATACCATTTGCAGACACTATGTAGCCCAGTAATTTACCTGATGTAACCCTGAACACACACTTCTTTGGGTTAAGTCACACATTAAACTGATCCAACCTATTGAAGATCTTGTCTAATACTGCTAGATGTCCTTCTCGTGTAAGTGATTTTGCCAAAATGTCATCGACGTAGTCTTCCATTATGGTGTGCATCATGTCGTGGAAGATTGTAGTCATGGCTCTCTGATATGTCGCCCCAGCATTTTTTAGACCAAATGGCATGACACACCAACAGTAGGTGCCCCAAGGACATGTAAATACAGTCTTGTGTTGGTCTTCGGGTGCGATCTTTATCTGGTTATATCCTGAGAAACCATCCATGAGTGACAACATAGTGTGCCCTGCTGTAAGATCTACAATCATGTCTATGTTGGGGAGGGGGAAGTCATCCTTGGGACAAGCTTTGTTCAGGTCCCTGAAATCATTGCATATTCTAACCTTGCCATCTAGTTTAGCCACTAGTACTATATCCGAAACCCATTTAGGATAGTCTATAGGCCTGATAAATCTGACGTCTAGCAGTTTCTTTAGCTCTTCCTTTACCATGAGGGCCACATGTGGATGCATCTTTCTGAGTTTTTGTTTCACTGGTTTAGCTCCTGGAGCTAGAGATAAATGATACATGATAAGATTCGGATCTAGCCCTAGCATGTTAGCGTATGTCCATGCAAAGTTGATTTGTTTTCTTTTGAAGAAGTCTATAAATGCTGGTTTTTCGTGTTTTGTGAGAGCTTTTGCCATGTGGATCATTCTAGGCTCATCACCTGTGCTGACATTGATTGGTTCTGCTAGTTCTATTAAGATCGACGATCTCTCTTGATGTGTAAGATTGGGGAGAGGGTCAAGCCTTCCATCCTTCGGCACCTCAGAGAGGTTTTCACCGTTGGATACGTCTTTATTTTTACTATTTTGATGATCTAACACTGCCGCGGAGCGGTTTTCACTGTTAGATCATTCTTTTATCTTGATATTTTTATGACTGAAAGGCTTGGTACTCTCTCCAAAATAGGCCTTCTCGTTGAGTTCAATAGCATAGCCAACTCTGTGGTCTCCTGTAGGTATGTGATTTCAAAGCTCAAGATAATCGATGATGGCTTCGTGATTTTCAAATGTGTCTAGCTCAAGGGTGGTTGCAAGTATGAGGTTAACTAGTGTTGTCATTGATGTCAACATACTCATATTGCATTGATAAGAAGGATTGGATGAGCTGTGTGCTGAGGTTATTGAGGAAATTAGTCTCAATCAGGAACAGTGAAGAACAGTGATGAGAAGAAGGCAAAAGTACTCAATAGGTTGAGGATCAGAGGATGCGGTTTAAAGGGTTTGTAGATATGAGTCTTGAGATGTTTCAGTTAAGATTTCAGAGGTCCGCATGAAGATCTAAAGAAGTTGTGTTTGCTCAAGTAGAACCGGTTCCAGCAGGCGTTCAGTGGTGATAGAGTGTCATAGATTGGTCCGGTGAGCT
Source organism: Cunninghamia lanceolata (assembly GCA_027924645.1). Lineage (NCBI taxonomy): Eukaryota > Viridiplantae > Streptophyta > Pinopsida > Cupressales > Cupressaceae > Cunninghamia > Cunninghamia lanceolata. The sequence goes on along the minus strand of BSBN01001031.1, from coordinate 2,445,295 downwards.
CCGGACTTGCATTATCTCATTCTGCAGATTGGAGAGAGTGTTGAATAAGTTCGTGTAAAGTGACAACTAGATTTTTTCATGGTTTGGAGGTCCGGAAGCACCTTTTTCATTATGACAATGATGACATACTGTGTTCTTGAAGTTCCAGATGAAGAACAGAAGAATTCGAGTAAGCTGATAAAGTGTGGATGTTCTTGATGACTCAAGAAAGGTTTTGGTGATCTTTGGATCGTATTCTATTCTTATTGGTGGTCCGCATTGAAGTTAGAGGTTGCATTCGAAGAATAACCACGGATATTGGTGTTCTTCCTAAGACTGGTCGATCGGATGTATTACACATCTTGCAAATGATCTTGTATGTGTTTGCCGACTTAGATGATTGTTCCTAAGTCGATGCCTTGTATAAATAAGGGTTTGTGAATTCATTTTGAAGGGTGTCTGGTAGAGATGAGAGTGATATAGCGAAGAGAAGTGCGAAAGGTAGAGCAGGAGTGTTTGGGCTTAAATGGAACTGATCCAAGCATGGTAAAGATGTCAATCTCTAGTTCAAGTTTGTAATACTTGTTATCTTGTAGACAGTGTGTCTCTTGTAGGCAGTGTGCCTCCTTGTGAGCAGTGTGCTTGGGCAGTGAGCCCTAATTGGCATGTGCCATCTATTTTTCTTATTCTTCTAACAGAGAATAATCCTTGGGTTAATCACCCCATGGTTCTTCCCTTGACCGAGTTTTCCACGTCAAAATCTTGGTGTCTAATGTGTTGATGTTTATCTGCTCTGGTGTTTAATATGCTTCATGCTTTCATGAATGGTTAATTGATATGCTATTAAATAACAAAGAAGAATCAAGTGTTTGAAGTAAAAGCAATTTTTTGTACAACTGATTCACCCCCCTCTCAATTGTGTACCCTAGATCTAACAATTGGTATCAGAGCCAAGTTCCTCTAAAAAGAGCTTAACAGCTGGAGGAGATCCAGGATGTCATCATACAAGAAGGATAGTTCGAAGTTTGATAGAACCAACTTCTCTCTTTGGAAAGGTCACATGAAATGTCACTTGGAGTGTATGGGAAAAGCATACTTGTCCATGGTCACAAAAGCATATGTACCTCCACAGGGTGGTCCGACAACTCTAAATGAAATCACAGATGTTGAAAATAATCTGCAAACCAAAGAAGCTCTTCTAAGCACATTAACTGACTCAGAGCTCTCAAATGTTATTGACCTACCAACTACCTATGAGATCTAGATTAAACTAGAACTTCTGCATGAAGGAGATGAGTATGTTAAGAGTGCAAGGTTGCAGAGTCTCAAAGGGAAATTTGAAAGATTGAAGATGAGAGATGATAAAAATATCACTACCTTTATGCCAAGAGTAAATGAGCTAGTGTGTGGAATTAGGAATGCTGGTGGAGTTTTGGATGAAAATGAGATTGTTTGCAAAATTCTCAGATCCCTTCCTGCTACCTACAAAATCAAGGTTGCTGCCATTGATGAATTTAGAGCTCATACAACTGTCACAAGAGACCAATTGGCTAGCAAACTCGCTGCATTTGAAATGACTGAGTTTGGAGATGATCCCCCCAAGACTGAATCTGCATTCAAAGCCAGTGCCTATGTGAAAGGCAAACAAAGACTTGATCCGGGAGAAAACTCTTCAAGGAAGTTGTCATGGTATGATCAAGCAAGGAAAGACATGGAAGAGGAAGAAACAGAAACAGCTCAACTTGAAGCCCTCATTGCAAGAAGACTACCAAGAGGATTCCGTAAGTATGAAGGAAAATTACCTTTTAAATGCTTCAACTGCAATAAGATTGGTCACTTTGCCTCAAGATGTCCAAAAAGATCTACAAGATCAAATTCTAACAGACAAAGGTTCCAAAAGCATTGTTATTATGTTAATGAAGAAGTTGATAATGAAGGAGTAACAGATGATGAATCAGATATAGGAGATAAATCCATAAATGAATAGGTGTTTATTGCCATCAAGGAAGAAGATCCAATATCTATCAATCATAAGGTTGTAGAAAGAGCTTTGGCTGCCCAAGTTGAAGAAAAGGATGATTGGGTTATTGACAGTGGATGCTCTCACCATATGACAGGTGACAAAAACAAGTTCTTAGATTTGGAAAGGTATGAAGGAGGAATGGTAAAGTTTGGTGACAATTCTGCTGGTAGAATCAGAGGTAGGAGAACTATCTCTTTTGATGGAAAGAACAAAACCGGTAATGTACTGTATGTTGAAGGATTGAAGCACAATCTTCTCAGTGTTGGTCAGTTGGTGGACAAAGGCTATGATCTCCAGTTCAAGAATGGAAGATGCAGGATCTTTGAAAGCTCTGGAACTGAGATTGCATCCGGTACTCAAACAAAAGGTAATATCTTTCATTTAGTTGGTACTAATAAAAGTTGTCTGTTTGTTCAAATTGATCAGAGTTGGTTATGGCATAGAAGGATGTGTCATGTAAATTTTGATAACATCATCAAGATAAGCAATAATCAGGCTGTAAGAGATCTTCCAAAGTTGATAAAACCTACAAATAGTTTGTGCAAAGAATGTCAGCTAGGTAAACAGAGCAGAGTCTCTTTCAAAAGCAAGGATCAGTCCTCTACCGGATTATTGGAATTAGTTCATACTGATCTATGTGGTCCGACAAGAATCAAGAGTATGCAAGGTGATAGATATTTCATATTACTGATTGATGACCATTCCCAGATGATGTGGGTTACCTTTCTAAAAGAGAAATCAGAAGCTTTTGAGAAGTTCAAAATCTTCAAGGCTATGGTAGAGAATCAAACCAGATTGAAACTAAAATGTCTGAGGTCTGATAGAGGTGGTGAATTCACATCTGGTGAATTCATAGACTTTTGTGAGAAGCATGGTATAAAGAGACAGTTGTCTGCTCCTAGGACTCCATAGCAGAATGGAGTAGTTGAGAGAAAGAACCGGACCATCCAGGAAGCATCTAGGACAATGATGATGGAAGCAAATGTTCCTCAGATGTTTTGGAGAGAAGCTATCAGCACTGCAGTCTACACTGTCAATTGAGTTCAAATCAGAAGCAATACCGGTAAGACTTCCTATGAACTTTGGTTTGGCATCACTCCTACTGTGAGATATTTCAGAGTATTTGGTAGCAAATGTTACATTAAAAGAGATGAAGATCTAGGAAAGTTTGATGCTAGAAGTGATGAAGGAATTTTCTTGGGTTACTCCACTCAAAGCAAAGCATACCGGTGTTAAAACAAGAGACTGAGAAAGATGATAGAAAGTACAAATGTGAAGGTTGATGAAGGAATTGAGAAGCCCTCAAGGTTTTATGAGTATGATGAAGATGATCAGGATGGTGTTCTGGTTCAAGAAACTTAATCCTCTCCTAAAAGTCTGATTCAGACTGATCCGGTAAATCAGGAAGAAGAGATAGGTCTGAATGAGCCTGATCAAGAAATAGAAGTGCAAGAAACTCCCAAAGTTCCAAGGTATGTAAGACTGAACCACTTTGAAGATTAGATCATAGGTGATAAAAGCAAAGGTGTGCAAACTAGAAGGAAAATTGCACAAAATTCAGATGAATGTTGTCTGATTTCAAAGATTGAACCTAAGACAATAAATGAAGCCTGCAATGATGAAAATTAGACCAAAGCAATAGAGGAAGAGTTGATGCAAATTGAGAAAAATCACACTCGGGATCTTGTTTCTAGACCTAGTAACAAGAATGTGATTGGAACAAAATGGGTCTTCTGGAACAAACTAAATGAAGTTGGTGAAGTAATCAGAAATAAAGCTAGATTAGTCTACAAAAGCTACTCTCAAATAGAAGGGATTGATTTTGAGGAAACCTTTTCTCTAGTGGCAAGAATTGAAGCAGTCAGACTATTTCTTGCATTTGCTACCTTCAAAGATTTCAAAGTGTATAAGATGGATGTCAAATTTGCTTTCTTGAATGGTGATTTAGAAGAAGAGGTGTACATTGAACAACCGGATGGATTTCAGTTATCTGAGCATGGTGATATGGTCTGCAAATTAAAGAAGGCACTGTATGGTCTAAAGCAAGCACCAAGAGCATGGTATGAAAGGTTGGACAAACATCTTTTGAAGATTGGTTTCAACAAAGGTACTGCTGATAGTAACCTATATTTCAAAATTGATCATGAAAACATCCTGATTGTTGAAGTATTTGTTGATGATATCATCTTTGGAGGAAGAGACAGTATGTGCAAAATCTTTGCAAACCAAATGAAAAGTGAGTTTGAAATGTCAATGCTCGGTGAAATAAATTTCTTCTTGGGTCTGCAAATTACTCAGACAGAGAAAGGAATCTTTATCTCTCAGACTAAATATGTGAAAGAACTTTTGAAGAAATTTGGAATGGAAGATTCAAAGCCTATGAACACTCCCATGGCTATCGGATGTAAATTGAGCAAAGATGATGACTCTCCTAAGATAGATCAGACAAAGTACAGATCAATGGTTGGAGGATTATTGTATCTCACTCCAACTAGACCAGATATAATGCAGGTTGTTGGTCTTGTGGTGAGATTCCAGGCTAATCCCAGAGAATCTCATGTCATGGCAATCAAAAGAATTTTTAGGTACTTAAAAGGAACAGTTGAGTATGGTCTATGGTATCCTAGAGATCATAACTTTTCTCTTCATGCATATACAGATGCAGATTGGGCAGGAGATGTGGATGATAGGAAGAGTACAGGTGGAGGAGCATTATTTTTGGGAAAAAGTTTGGTTTCTTGGCTAAGCAAGAAACAAGAAGCAATATCCCTGTCTACAACTGAAGCTGAATACATTGCAGCAGCAACAAGTTGCACCCAACTTTTGTGGATGAAGCAAATGCTAAGAGATATTCAAATAGAACATGAGGAGCCTATCACAATTTTCTGTGATAATTCTAGTGCAATAAATATTTCTAAGAATCCGGTGTTACATTCTAAGACCAAGCATATATCCATCAAATTTTACTTTCTGAGAGAGCAAGTGAACAAGGGTGAAGTCAGATTGGAGTATGTGCCCTCCAAGGATCAACTTGTAGATATTTTTACTAAACCTCTTCCCAAGGACTCTTTTGAGTATCTCAGGGAGAAGTTAGGGGTCATGGTCCCTCCAGTGATGAACTAGGATGCACTGATGTGCATCAGTCCAGTGGATATCACAGTCATATCTTGTGATCCGGATTGATGATGGGGAGCTACTACTAAGGGGGAGCAGCTGGTATGATTCTGATGTGCTAGAATTGCAAGTATGAGCCCTTTGCCATTGATGTCAAAGGGGGAGAGAAGACATGTGAAAAACAAGTGGTTGATGATCAAAGGGGGAGCAGTAAAGGAAGAGAATACATGTGAAGAGTTGTTGCTAATAGGGGGAGCTGTGACAGAAAGGAGAAGTTCTTGTCTTGATGGTTTTTCACATCATATGTTGCCATCAATGACAAAGGGGGAGATTGTTGCAAGTATGAGGTTAACCAGTGTTGTCATTGATGTCAACATACTCATATTGCATTGATAAGAAGGATTGGATGAGTTATGTGCTGAGGTTATTGAGGAAATTAGTCTCAATCAGGAACAGTGAAGAACAGTGATGAGAAGAAGGCAAAAGTACTCAATAGGTTGAGGATTAGAGGATACGGTTTAAAGGGTTTGTAGATATGAGTCTTGAGATGTTCCAGTTAAGATTTCAAAGGTTCACATGAAGATCTGAAGAAGTTATGTTCGCTCAAGTAGAACCGGTTCCGACAGGCGTTCAGTGGTGACAGAGTGTCACAGATTGGTCCGGTGAGCTCCGAACTTGCATTATCTCATTCTGTAGATTGGAGAGAGTGTTGAATAAGTTCGTGTGAAGTGACAACTAGATTTGTTCATGGTTTGGAGGTCTGGAAGCACCTTTTTCATTATGACAGTGATGACAGACTGTGTTCTTGAAGTTCCGGATGAAGAACAGAAGAATTTGAGTAAGCTGATAAAGTGTGGATGTTCTTGATGACTCAGGAAAGGTTTTGGTGATCTTTGGATCATGTTCTATTCTTATTGGTGGTTCGCATTGAAGTTAGAGTTTGCATTCGAAGAATAACCACAGATATTGGTGTTCTTCCTAAGACTGGCCGACCGGATGTATTACACGTCTTGCAAATGATCTTGTATGTGTTTGCCAACTTAGATGATTGTTCCTAAGTCAATGCTTTGTATAAATAAGGGTTTGTGAATTCATTTTGAAGGGTGTCTGGCGGTGATGAGAGTGATATAGCGAAGAGAAGTGCGAAAGGCAAAGCATGAGTGTTTGGGCTTAAATGGAACTAATCCAGGCATGGTAAAGATGTCAATCTCCAGTTCAAGTTTGTAATACTTGTTATCTTGTAGACAGTGTGTCTCTTGTAGGCAGTGTGCCTCCTTGTGAGCAGTGTGCTTGGGCAGTGTGCCCTAATTGGCATGTGCCATCTATTTTTCTTATTCTTCTAATAGAGAATAATCCTTGGGTTAATCACCCCATGGTTTTTCCCTTGACTGGGTTTTCCACATCAAAATCTTGGTGTCTAATGTGTTGATGTTTAAATGCTCTGGTGTTTATGCTTCATGCTTTCATGAATGGTTAATTGATATGCTATTAAATAACAGAGAAGAATCAAGGGTTTAAAGTAAAAGCAAGTTTTTGTACAACTGATTCACCCCCCCTTTCAGTTGTGTACCCTAGATCTAACAAATCGATGATGGCTTCGTCATTTTCAAAGGTATCTAGCTCAGGGGTGGTGCCTTCTAGGTCCCAGTTGATAAGTTCAGGATGCACTAAAGGTAAGGGATCATTAGGTTGGTCTGGTTCAATGGCGTTGATGGTTAGGATAGAATTATTAAAGGCCCAGACAAGGTCTGTGATGGTACTCTCTATTAGTGAATCCGTCAAGGGGGGTATCATTCCTTCCTTACGATTTTCACTATTGATGATATGCGGGTTGGACTCTAATGGCCTAGCCCTTGGACCTTGTCCCTCATTGTCATGGGTTGGGTAGTACTCGTGGACAACGTCAATATCCTTTTCATCACAAGACATCTCAGAGATGCTATCCCATTCATACTCGTCAGAATCAATTTCGCTCCCCATTTGCATTCTCTGAATTTGTTCAACCAAATTGCTAGTGGATGTTTCTGGTTGTTTGCCTTTGTTCTTGTTAGTTCTATTGTTTCTTGATGCTCCAGTGTACCCTAGCCCTATAGTGTCTCGGGCTGTTAAGGTATGGGGTTGGATGGGTTCAGTGATACCATCCTCTCTTGAACCCAGTGGACCATGTCCTTCATACCCCATTCTCTGTAGCATTTGAAAGCCTTGGCCATATTGTGTCGTTTGTATAATGGGATAGTTATGTTGTGTTGAGGAACTACCTTCATCTTTGTATAGCCACTATAGGACGTCTTTTTCATCACTTTCATCTTCTAGGCTTCCCCATTTCACAAATGGTCCTTTAGTGGTTCTCTCTGCTTTGGGTGTCTTTAAGATGGGTCTCCCATAGGATCTAGGAGATAGAGGTAGTTGTGCCAAACAGAGGGATTGGGAGACCGTGTACTCACCCAGGCCTTTTTCTTTGAGTTGGAGTTTAGGTTGAGACGCTCCTGAAGAGGTAGCAATTGTAGCTAGATCTACACGAGATGAAGAGGCGGCAGAAGCACGGTTGGTGGGGATTACAACTTCTGGTTTTGGTTGAATAGAGTTGCAGTATTGAAAGGGGTTAGGGTCACCTTGGATGGTGATCTCTTGACCTTCATGTGGGAACTTGATACATTGATGGTATGTGGAAGGTACTACTTTCAAAGCGTGGATCCATGGTCGCCCAAGAAGAATGTTGTATGCTAGCTCCATGTCAAGGACTTGACAAGCTACATCTTTCACTACGGGGCCCACTCTGATTGGTAGGGTAACAATTCCTTTAGACGTTTTTTCTTCCTCATCATAGGGTTTTATGGTGATTTTTCTTTTCGGATCGATAGCCTTCTCTAAAAACCCCAATGTAAGGATTAGCTTCAATGTGCAGATATTCAAGCCAGCCCCTCCATCGATTAGGACTCTTTTGATCTTGTGTTTATGTATGAAAGCTTCAATATGTAGGGAAGCGTTATGGGGTTGAGTGATAGACATATCATCCTTCTTAGTGAATGACAGGGAGTGTGGTGAGGTGATGTGACCGACCATAGTTTGGAATTGCTCTGTTGACTTTTTCCCAGACTGGATGCTTATTCCCAGATTTCCCTACAAGGTAGCCATTAGTGATCAACAGGATCTCTGGGCCAGGGGCCAACAGTGTAGGAGATAGACTCTATATTATATCTCCTCTTCTTCTTCAGGCTCTGCAAGACCTAGGGGGGTATTCCCTACTCAACATCCATGAGGATATGCATACAAGGCTGGGATGCTGACAGAAAGCAGATAAGTCCTCCTGTAAGTAGACCAAAACTGAAAGATAAGAGCAAAGGGGCTAGCTTTGGGCCTATTTGCAGTTGTAGACAGAGGACTGAGGATCCTAAAACTAATCCTAATATCCTAATGGTTGTTTTAGATTTTGATTTTGATTTTAAGTTTGGATGCAAAGCTGGACATGGTTGTAACACAAACACAAAGCAAGATTGGTGCCTATCCAGGGCCTGGAGTCATTAGACATACACTTGTGAATGATCAACATGAACAGCTAAAACTGGATTTCAGGGGGATATATGTGATACCTGCCTTACAGATATCTCCCAATACAGAGTGTTAAGTTATCTCTACTTATGGCATCCCTACTGCAGTATACCCTTCCCAATGTTCAACCTGAAAACAGTTTAATCTACCCCTTGAGCAGAAGTTAAAAGATCAGACATTCAACATAGGAATTCTATGCTCTAGAACCTAAACATTACCCAAATATCTAGATTCAGAAGAAGAATACATGCAATACTGGAGACAGAATTAACAAAACACATGCTAAGATAGCATTTCTCATATAAGATTAATCATGAAATCAGTGGGTTTGTGCCAAAACATACAACAAGAGATACATAGACTCACAGGTTTAGCTGTACAGAGCAACCAGATCAGCTTGTTTTGAATTACAGAGCCAAAAATCTTCAACTTTCAACAACCAAAAATGAGTAACACTTCCTGCTTATAACAGCCAGGTAGTGTACCACAGCAATTAATTACATGGTTGACCAAAAATCTCGCCAGATACACAGTATCAGAAAAATGGCGCTCAACGCATTACCAGATTGGCGCCCAAACATGAATGCAGCAGGTAGGGGAGGAGACAGGAAGAAATCTCGAGCCCTGCGCCACTGTCCGTTGATGTACACCTTCAATCGGGTACCAGATCCGCCCATACCTCTGCAACCTTCGCCATTAATGGCGCACCAACCCGCGGCCTCGGGAAAACGTCAAACTGTGCATCGCAACCATTTCCCGCCAAGATCCATCGTCATGATATTTCAAATATGCAGGATATCAATTATCCCACATGCACCCCGCGGTGACCTTTTCAACACTTTATATACTAGGCCACGAGCATATATAATGTCGGTGCTTTTGCTCCTGACGACACTAGTATAAGACTTCATCATCATCCTCCAACAGCATGATATCCTGTCGCTTGAAATATCACCCTGACGTCAGCATCATATCGCAATATAACCTGCATGATAATCGCCTTCATCCGCACAACCTGATCCATCGGAGGAACATCCTCCTACTTAGTCGATACCAAAAGTCTGGCTGATGAACATCCTGATGACGTCACCGTCATATCCTGCTGACGTCATCATCATATCTGCCTACTGCGCACCTCCTCATATCCGGATGACATCATCATCATGTTTGCAAATATCGGGGGATCTCCACAAGATGATCAGTGTTAGAAATATGAACCCCCCCGGACCTTGATGACGTCATCATCATATCGACATCAGGATGATATTCGGAAGATAACCGGATATTTGGAAATATCATCCTGATGCACAAATATCATGCTGCACTGTAGCTCCACTATAAGATTGGGGTGATAGATGAATATGCCAGATATTTGAAAAGATCACCCCCACTAGATAATGCACGAAGCCGACAGGCGGATATCTCCCTTCGGAAATATCATGATGCAGATAGGCAGAGAAATAGATATCACCCTGACATAAGAATGATGTCAGCATCATCAGGATGATAAAACAACGAACATGAAGTGATACAACAACATCAGGATGATATTGACTAAGATCATCCTGACGTTCAAAATATGATGACCCCAGTGAATATCGGGTCATACTTAGAACTCTTCAAACAACATCATCAGGATGATCATAACCAAGATCACCCGATGATAAAAATATCACCCCGGCGAAATATCATGCAGGCAGAAAATATGATGACCCTCGCAAGCAACACGGCGATAACTGGAAATATGATGATGATGACGACGACCCTTAAGAAAAAACAAGTCAGGTCGAACAACTCAGAGAATAACCCCTTCAGAAGATCGGGGTGACATCATCATCATAAAAGGGCAAGGTGATAATTGGAAGATCACCGGATACTTGAAAAATCACCCCCGCAAGCAAATCAGGGCACACTGTAGCTCACCAGCAGGATTAGGATGATATCCAGACATCACCCGATATTGAAACATGATGATCCTGATGAGAAACCGGTCGACAGAGAACATGATGATGCTGACCACCATCGAAGAAAATATGATGATGATGACCTCCTCCTCAGGAAAATATGATGCTGCAGCTGAAAAATGCTGAGGAGGTCAAACACTTAGAACATTTTTTGGATACTTAGGGAAAGTGCCTGCATGAAAATTGCTCAAAAACTGTCAGTCAATTCAGGCACTAACACTGGCTCTGTCTGGGGACGTGCAGGTGCAAGACTGCAGCGAGAACCCCAGATCTCTGGGATGCAGACCAGTCCCTTATCCATTGGGCACAGAGTCAAATACTGCACCGACCTGCATCACCAAACACACTTGATGGCCTAAGGCCACCAAGAAAAGAAAAACATGTATCTCCCTTTGTCAAATATCTTGTTTTCATCTACATGCACTGGGTCAAGCCTGGAGATACTACAGATATCCACCCACAAAAAAATCTTGTCATCTGCATATTCAACCCTCTGATTTGGCTTGTCATTGTCAAACCTGTGCAGATAACCTTCAGCATCATGTTACATGTGGGTGTAGAATGTATCAAGCAATGCATACTCATATGGCATATAGCACTTATCATCTATATCATCATCATGCATTGCAACATGATCTCCTAGCTGGACTGAAAATAGGAAACACTCAGAGTCCACCACACAACTAGAAAGATCAGGGCTCATTGTATTATATGCTGGCACATCAAAAGAAAAGCTTTCAAAATCACAATTGTGCACATCATGTACACAACAATCAGCAGCACCAGGCTGGAAAAGATCAGGCTCTGGCATCTCTTTCAAATCAGGCACATTTTCACAGTCACTTACCTGATGTATGTTGTTTCCTCTTTCATCAGGATGAGAAACAGAATCTAAGCCAAAAATAATGTCTAGATCCTCACCATACTCAGACAGATCCTCATCACCATATGTGTCATAAATGGGTGACCCAGGTGCATCAGTTTCATCATAGTATGCCATTTGTTCATGGGCAGCAGAGCACACATCTTCATCACCAATGGATTCACTCTGTGGAGGAGTATCAGCCTGTGTGTCATAAGCAAAACAACCATCAAATGAAAAACAATCATGCTCTGAACTAGCACTTATTTCAATTTCTGACTGCTCTTCATGATCTCCATGTGTTTGAAAGGTAGGCAATGGGTCACACATAGGACTGCTTCTCTGTTTGCTTATATCTTCTCTGTCTTGAGTACAATACTCACAATTGTCTCCACAGGTCCATTCCAAAAATTGCTCATTGCTGTCCATAACCTCGTTATTGTTTTCATGGTCAGCTGCCTCATCATTGCAATGGGAATCCTCATTAGTCATTTCACTGGCATCCTCAACTGGTGAACAATCCAGTTGAGCAGTATTGTTAGCATTATGTTCAAACACAGCAGTCTCAACCTCTATGCTTTTATTTTCATTTTTATCTGCACATGATGCCATAATCATTTGGTCATTTGCAACTTCATAACCATTTCTCACACCAAGGCCTGGGGACAGGGGTTTCAGCAGGTGCACATTTCTAATTTTTTCTATCTTTTCTATGAACCTGTATGCCATCTGCATACTTGTCACCTTGAAATCCCTCAGTATTGCACTAAAGCCCTCCTTAAAAGCTTCAAAGAATATGCCAACACAGGCTGAAATATCAGGTCTGAAGACTTCTGGGATCTGTGAAAGGGCTATTGCAAACCTATGACTGAAATCAACACATGGCTCTTCATCTTGTTTTCTGATTCTCATCAATTCTGCAACAAGGTCAGCCGGTTCTTTTGCAAATTCTTCCTTGAAACAGTCAGCAAGCTCATCCCAACAGGCAAAGGATTTCTTTGGAAAGCTCAAATACCAGTCTTTTGCTTTTGCATCAAAGGACCTAACAAAAAACCTCATCCACATATCCTCATCTCTGAATGAATATTTTCCCATAAAACTATGAAAATTTTGGATATGTGCATTCCCATCACATACATTGTGACCACTAAATCTAGGCATCTGACAATATATCCCAGCAGGCATAGTTTCTACTTTATAATCCACCCATGACAAATCCAGTTGGTCATACAAAGGATCAAAAGGGCTGAGAAGAGGTTTAGCCTTCTGACTGGTAGACACAACAGGGTTACTGCTTTTTAACTGGGCCTGCTCAGCCTCTAAGAATATCAACCTATTTCTTATCTCTTCTAGTCTTTTATTCGACATTTCACCACTGAGTATGGGATAATTCATACTTGGATTCATAAAAATCTTACTCTTAGACATCCTTTGTCTGTCTAAGACCTAAGGCTTCCCCTGGCATCTAGTTTATGCAGCAAAACAGCAAATATAAAAGGGGAAGGAACAAGGTACCTTTTCTCATACGGATGCAGAAAAATGAACAACACATTTTTGTCACATCGCATACATCCATCTTTCATGTGCATTCAGATCTTTTTTGCAGAGTCGCCACCTCTCCAGAGAGGACAAAATTTTCAATAGCTAAAAGCTACTTTTCCAGGTTCATTCCACCAGCAGAGCATCATTTTGTTGGTGACTCAGATAGGCCACAAGATATAACACTTTTTCATCAATTTTCTCCCCAGCAGAGTCACCAATTTCTGTTGACTTTTTCCCAGACTGGATGCTTATTCCCAGATTTCCCTACAAGGTAGCCATCAGTGATCAACAGGATCTCTGGGCTAGGGGCCAACAGTGTAGGAGATAGACTCTATATTATATCTCCTCTTCTTCTTCAGGCTCTGCAAGACCTAGGGGGGTATTCCCTACTCAACATCCATGAGGATATGCATACAAGGCTGGGATGCTGACAGAAAGCAGATAAGTCCTCCTGTAAGTAGACCAAAACTGAAAGATAAGAGCAAAGGGGCTAGCTTTGGGCCTATTTGCAGTTGTAGACAGAGGGCTGAGGATCCTAAAACTAATCCTAATATCCTAATGGTTGTTTTAGATTTCGATTTTGATTTTAAGTTTGGATGCAAAGCTGGACATGGTTGTAACACAAACACAAAGCAAGATTGGTGCCTATCCAGGGCCTGGAGTCATTAGACATACACCTGTGAATGATCAACATGAACAACTAAAACTGGATTTCAGGGGGATATATGTGATACCTGCCTTACAGATATCTCCCAATACAGAGTGTTAAGTTATCTCTACTTATGGCATCCCTACTGCAGTATACCCTTCCCAATGTTCAACCTGAAAACAGTTTAATCTACCCCTTGAGCAGAAGTTAAAAGATCAGACATTCAACATAGGAATTCTATGCTCTAGAACCTAAACATTACCCAAATATCCAGATTCAGAAGAAGAATACATGCAATACTGGAGACAGAATTAACAAAACACATGCTAAGATAGCATTTCTCATATAAGATTAATCATGAAATCAGTGGGTTCATGCCAAAACATACAACAAGAGATACATAGACTCACAGGTTTAGCTGTACAGAGCAACCAGATCAGCTTGTTTTGAATTACAGAGCCAAAAATCTTCAACTTTCAACAACCAAAAATGAGTAACACTTCCTGCTTATAACAGCCAGGTAGTGTACCACAGCAATTAATTACATGGTTGACCAAAAATCCCGCCAGATACACAGTATCAGAAAAATGGCGCTCAACGCATTACCAGATTGGCGCCCAAACATGAATGCAGCAGGTAGGGGAGGAGACAGGAAGAAATCTCGAGCCCTGCGCCACTGTCCGTTGATGTACACCTTCAATCGGGTACCAGATCCGCCCATACCTCTGCAACCTTCGCCATTAATGGCACACCAACCCGCGGCCTCGGGAAAACGTCAAACTGTGCATCGCAACCATTTCCCGCCAAGATCCATCGTCATGATATTTCAAATATGCAGGATATCAATTATCCCACATGCACCCCGCGGTGACCTTTTCAACACTTTATATACTAGGCCACGAGCATATATAATGTCGGTGCTTTTGCTCCTGACGACACTAGTATAAGACTTCATCATCATCCTCCAACAGCATGATATCCTGTCGCTTGAAATATCACCTTGACGTCAGCATCATATCGCAATATAACCTGCATGATAATCGCCTTCATCCGCACAACCTGATCCATCGGAGGAACATCCTCCTGCTTAGCCGATACCAAAAGTCTGGCTGATGAACATCCTGATGACGTCACCGTCATATCCTACTGACGTCATCATCATATCTGCCTACTGCGCACCTCCTCATATCCGGATGACGTCATCATCATGTTTGCAAATATCGGGGGATCTCCACAAGATGATCAGTGTTAGAAATATGAACCCCCCCGGACCTTGATGACGTCATCATCATATCGACATCAGGATGATATTCGGAAGATAACTGGATATTTGGAAATATCATCCTGATGCACAAATATCATGCTGCACTGTAGCTCCACTATAAGATCGGGGTGATAGATGAATATGCCAGATATTTGAAAAGATCACCCCCACTAGATAATGCAAAAAGCCGACAGGCGGATATCTCCCTTCAGAAATATCATGATGCAGATAGGCAGAGAAATAGATATCACCCTGACATAAGAATGACGTCAGCATCATCAGGATGATAAAACAACGAACATGAAGTGATACAACAACATCAGGATGATATTGACTAAGATCATCCTGACGTTCAAAATATGATGACCCCAGTGAATATCGGGTCATACTTAGAACTCTTCAAACAACATCATCAGGATGATCATAACCAAGATCACCCGATGATAAAAATATCACCCCGGTGAAATATCATGCAGGCAGAAAATATGATGACCCTCGCAAGCAACACGACGATAACTGGAAATATGATGATGATGACGACGACCCTTAAGAAAAAACAAGTCAGGTCGAACAACTCAGAGAATAACCCCTTCAGAAGATCGGGGTGACATCATCATCATAAAAGGGCAAGGTGATAATTGGAAGATCACCGGATACTTGAAAAATCACCCCCGCAAGCAAATCAGGGCACACTGTAGCTCACCAGTAGGATCAGGATGATATCCAGACATCACCCGATATTGAAACATGATGATCCTGATGAGAAACCGGTCGACAGAGAACATGATGATGCTGACCACCATCGAAGAAAATATGATGATGATGACCTCCTCCTCAGGAAAATATGATGCTGCAGCTGAAAAATGCTGAGGAGGTCCAACACTTAGAACATTTTTTGGATACTTAGGGAAAGTGCCTGCATGAAAATTGCTCAAAAACTGTCAGTCAATTCAGGCACTAACATGCTCTTCAGCTAGGTTCGTGGGAACGGAGGCTTCTACTAAGGCTTTGTCAAGTATAGACCTATGAGAGGGAGACAAACGCAGAAGTTCCAACATGGAGATGTGTGCAAGTGTTTTGTGGAGTTGATCCACGATACTGTATTGACTAGATGGAGGAGCGGAAGATCCTCTAAGGGTGACCTTGTTACTACGGGTAGTAACATTGCAATCCGGATCCCTGTTGATAGTGATCACATTGATGTGTGACTCACCTTCTGAGATATGGTTAACAACATAGTCGAAGCTGACATTTGTGTAGTTTGCATTGTTAGAGCCACTATTATTTCTATTGGAAGGTCCTCCCCGCTCGTAGTTAGGAAGAGGATCCTTGAATGCCTGATGATCGCTGTTGGAGGTATGTCCATGAGATTGCCCGTTAACGGATATTTTGTTTTGCTCTATTAAGTCTTGGATTATATGCTTGAGTGCAATACAATCATTTGTCTTGTGCCCCCTGTTTCGATGGTATTCACAGAAATCATTGTCGTTCCACCAGTGGGGTTTGACCTTTGGTTCGTACTCTCGTGCTGAGGGAAGCGTTATGAGATTGTTGGCGATTAGCTTCCATAGGGCAGTTTCTAGTGACTCATCCAAAGGTGTGAACTTTCTCCTAGGCCGAAAGTTGGTAAACCTAGATTCGGTACTTCTTGGTTTGTCTTGCGTGGGGTTATTTTGAGGTGTTGATAGGTTGAAAATTGGTTGCTTAGGTGCCGCATTTTTGGCATCTACTACCCCGTCATTCACAACGTTCTTGTTTTTCGTCCAGAATCTAGGTTTGTCATTGTTGGTGTTGGTACTAGGAGTGTCTTTGTAGAGCTTGATTTGACTTTTCACGATTAGGGCTTTTTCTATGATGAGGCCCATCTCAATGATTTTGCTAAAAGAAGTAGGACATTGGATTTGGATTTGGTAGCTTAGGTCCATTTGCAGATTGTGGACGATCATTAATAGCATCTGTTTCTCCGGCATTTGGTGTGGGCACTTGCTTGCTAGTTGTCTCCATCTCTATAAGAAGGCAGCGAAAGATTCTCCTCCTTTCTGTTTGGTGTTACAAAGATCCAATATTGAGGTGTCATGCTCAATATTGTAAGAGAAGTGGGTGACAAATTTATCTACAAGCTCATTGAAGGTTTTAATACCAGGTGGCAGTCTAGAGAACCATTCCATGGCTTGCCCACCTAGGCTTCGCGGGAAGAGTCACATAAGGTAGGTGTCGTTATGTGCGACCTCGAGACAAGCAGCGTTGAATTCTCTGATGTGATCCCTTGGGTCACCCTTTCCTCGATATTTGTCAAACTTAGGCACCTCAAAATTTGAGGGGAAAGGTATCATGACCAAGGCCCTACTAAAAGGATATGGTGAAATATCCTCTAGGGTGTAATGTTTAGTCGATGCTCCCATTTTCATGTCTAAATTTTGTTGTTGGAGGTCTTCATATTTTTGGTTCATTAGACTTAGGGCATCTGTAGCATCAGTGTTGGTTTTGCTTTTGTTCGAAGGTGTTTCTTCCTCATGTCTACTTCCCTTAGTTTCTTTGAGAGTTTCTACATCATAATCCTTAGGGAGCTTGACTCCTAGACTTGCCAGATGTAAAAAGAATTTTGTGGGGTCTTGAGCAAGTACTCCTAATAGGCGTTGGAATTTTGGGTCGTGCTGCGTGTGAAGGATCTCATCCATGGAAATTTCTTCTTCATTTTCGTGAGTGTTGGGAACACTTTTCTCTGCCATTTCGATCTATTTTTATTTTTGTAATCTTGTTAACACCATGCAAGGTGGTAAAGAGATGGGATGGAGTGAAAAAGATTCTTTGAGCAAGATGCTAGGATGATAGAAAGTTTTAGCAAGGTTCTTCTGAGATCTATGTGATGTCAAACAAGTTGGGTATACAAAAGCTATAGTCAAAGTAGGGATGTTAGAAATCCAAATACTTGATGTTGACTAGTCTTATATAAGCCACTAGTAGAGTGCTGAGAGAAAGGATAAGTAACTGTTTGATAGTGGACACTTACTAGGTTTGTTTGAGTATTGATTGTGATCTAGAATAATCTTGGTTCTAACCTTGTAGGAATTTGGGAAGATTTTGGCGAGATTGTGGATGAGCAAGTAGCTATGGTGCGAAAAAGAAGGAGAAATGGTCGATTTGCAAGGTCTCAATCAAATTTTGAAAAACTAAAACAGGTTTTGAAGATGGTTTTTGAAAAGCTTTTGACAGTTTTGCTCTTGAAAGGTACTAAATTTTGCTCTCAGGTTTAAATGCGCAGCAGTTTAAATGCGTAACAACATAAGTCAGATGCGCCAGCAGTCGGAGTAAATGCACAATAAGTCGGTTCAAATGCGCAACACTGGTAAAGTTTCAAATGCGCCACAACAGATGTTAAATGCACCAAAAGTCAGGTCAAAATGCGCAATACTGGCAAATGCGCCACAACAGAGTTCAGATGTGCAAAAAGTCGAATCAGATGCGCAATACTGGCAAATGCGTCACAACAGAGTTTAGATGCACAAAAAGTCGAATCAGATGCACCACAGGTCATGGAAAATGCGCAACTCTAGTTTTTTTTGTCTTGTTTTCTCAAAATTTTGGAAGATTTTGGAATGTTTTCAGGATTTTTCTGCTTCTGGTTTGAAAAACTTGGTGTTTCTGAATAGTCTGATGTTTAATTATGGCAAAAACACAGCAAACACATAGAAGTTTTTCATGATTTTTATCTTTTTATATTTTTTTGTATTTTTTGGACTATTTTGACTCAAAACAAGTACAACCTAAGTTGGATGTGACAATATTCGTTGAATCCTCTAGTTGTGCCACTCAAAGAGTGTAGCTCCAGAATCTGGTAGGACCGGCTCCCCTCCACGGCACTCACTTCTCACGCATACCAGATTCAGGTTTCCTTAGGCTCGTACCCCCACCGAACCTTAGGATTGTCCCTGCTACCTCTACTAAGAGTCACTTGAATCGAGGCCGCTTCAAGGGCTCCGCCCTTTGCATCAACAAATAGGGGTTTTTGGCTTGCTACACAATTGGTTCTTAGTTAGGGCAACCGTTCAAGTGGTTACACGTGCGGCGGCACTACTCTCCGTTATGGAGTCTCCCAACCTCAAAGGGTTACGCCTATGAGGGTTTTGGGGGAGGTTGGTCATCAGTGTAACACAGCAGCACTCGTTGCTTGAGGTTTTCACCTCAAGCACAATTTATTTTAAGTGGCTTGGTAGGGCTTGGCTTTAGCCTGTTACCACTCAGGGTCATTCCCACTTGGACAAGCGTGCATCCAAGGGCAGGCCCCCCTAAAGGTTTGACAAAAAGAATGACAAGTCTGGGACTTTGATCACCCAATTAAGGGGAGAGCATAAGCCTATTATCATTCGCAAGCACATAGTACAATGCTTAATCCAACCTAGTTAAAAATAGAAAAACTGAATGAGCTAATCTATTTGTGCACTCACACGATTGTTAACTTGGAAGTGTTTAGATCATAGCATTGTTCATTTTCTGTTTGTAAAGATAGCAGTGGCCTAATTTAGGAAAATAGATCAACGATGCAGAGATAGCAATTGGGTTCAGTTACTTCCTTCCTTGTTATGAGCTATGTGAAGTTTGTATGAAATGCACTTGTTACTTTACCCCTAATTAGTCTAAGTGAACTATGCAAAGCATCTAAATGACCTAATCCAACAACTACTTCTGTAAAAATAGACATTAGCTCAAACATGCAAAATTAGAAACCCTAGGAACAAAAAAGCAGAATCAAATGCACCGCACTACAGCCTGAATGCGCAGAAATAGGGAGTGCATGCAGCATTGTACAAAAGCGCAAAAATAGAAAGCAAATGCGTAAAAACACGAGGTATATGCGCGATAACAACAGATGCGCCATTTGAAAGAACAGATGCGCTGAAAGACGGGGTAAAAGCGCAACTATGATAGATGCGCAGTTAGACAGAGTATATGCGCAAGTAGAACTCAGATGCCGGAGCCAAGGCTAGATGCTCAACTGTAGAGGTTGGATGCGCAACTGCAGAGGTCAGATGTGCCAGACTATCACATGTGCCAAAGCAGAAGGTGAATGCGTCACTTGGGAGGTCAAATGCGCAAAAGTTTCAGATGTGCCACTTCGGGAGGTATATGCGTCGTTTGGGAGGTTGTATGCGTAAGATGGCTCTGTCAGAACCTGTTCGTCACCTGTACGGACCTATCACTTGAAAACACTCAATTTTTTATTAGTAAAGGGGGCAAGGGCCCCACGGTGGGCGCCAAAATGTGAGGGGGAAAACGGATTAATCAAAAAGATTATAAAAACCCAAACATCTACGAAAGCTGAAGATAAAAGTAGATTAAAACAAGTAAACAACAATACTTACACCTTTTACCTTGCGTCTTCCGTAGCTCGCCTATCTCTCTTTGATCTTGGTGATGAAGCCCTCAGAAGCTATTGCTCCCTTGCTTGTTGAAGATGACAAAGACAGAATGGCTGAGATACTTGTGTATTTGAAGATGAACTTCAAAAACACTAACAATGGAGGCTATGAAGTGCTAGTGAGGATAAGGGTGCCAAAGGCGCGCTTGTATTCCTGCAGCATAAGTTTGCACAATGAGAGATGACCTGAAATGAAGAGAAGAAAGTTGTATTTATAGAAAAAGGTGAGGGAAGATCAATGGTTTAGAAGAAAAGGAAAGATCAACGGAGGAGGATTGTTGAGGAATGTGCAACAAATGGAAGAAGGACATATGTCATTTGAAAAGCAGCCTTGTTGAGTTAACTCCTCTCTTGATGAGGATGAGATTTGATTTTCTTAATTTAGAATTTATTTTTCTAATTTAAGAGAAGATTTGCTTTAAAGATGCTTTAAAACTGATTTTGCTTTTGTAACTCAGCGTTTGCTTTTATGTGACGAGAAGAAAGTATTTTTGGAAGATAAGAATGATTTTTGTGAAGATAAGAAGGCATAATTAAATAAAAAGATTTTATTTAATTATTTTGTAGATAATTGAGAGGAATAAATAAAATATAGAAATATATTTTATTTTGTGGAGATTTTTGAAGAATAAAATAAAATATAAAAGTATATTTTATTTAGTGGATATTCTAGGTTTTATTTAAATAAAATTTGCATTTTATTTAAATTTGGAAGAATAAAAGGTTTTAATTAAATAATTAGAATTATTTAATTATTTAGCAGAATGAAGGTGATGTATGTGAATTTAATTAATTAAATAAAATGTAATTTATTTATTTAAATGAGAGGAAGTGAATTAAATAAATAAATAAATGTATTTATTTATTGATAGAGGAATGTGAAGGTGAAATAAATATTTAAAATATTTATTTAAGTAGAGTCATGTCAATTTTAGGTGTATACATTTTGCCCCTCTTTGATGCAATGTGTTTTATCACGTTGTTTCAAAGAAAAAGAATTTTTGACAATGATACATGCCCCAGTTTGCCCCTGGTACAAGTTTAACGACAGGGTGCCCCCTCGGAAGATTGGACAGGAAGAAGGCGGAAGG
The DNA here is from genome assembly GCA_027924645.1 of Cunninghamia lanceolata. Taxonomy (NCBI): domain Eukaryota; kingdom Viridiplantae; phylum Streptophyta; class Pinopsida; order Cupressales; family Cupressaceae; genus Cunninghamia; species Cunninghamia lanceolata. The sequence continues at coordinate 2,423,842 of BSBN01001031.1, read as the reverse complement.
TGTGAGATGGACAATCTCATGAAGAAGAAGGTGAAAAATGGGGTAGGATGTAGAAAAATGGGATATGTTGCGGAGAAAACGACATGGGAAGTAGCCACAGTTGTCATGCAGTTAAATATGGGTCATTTGCTATATAAAGGAGCTGGGTCCACACGTTCTAATCATTTGTACACTTGTCCATAGTTGATTAGTCCTCTTGAGAGCTTAGGAGAGCATGGCAGCCAGAGAGATGGATATTCCTCGCGAGGAGCACCGGTTTGAGACGGTTCAATCGGCCAGCGGAGGCAGGACCTCCGGTATGTAGTTCTTCAAAACTTATCAAAAGTTGATTTTTATGCGTATTAATGGCTAGGAAAACCAACTAGGACAGATGCACCGAAACAACCTTTTGGCGCATATGACCTCCGAAGTGGCGCATCTGTCGCATTATGGCGCATTTGAGTCATGAATTGGCGCATTTGATAAGATTGCACATTTGATTTCGGAAGTTGTGCTTTTGATAGTTTTGCGCATACGACCTCCTAAGTGGCGCATCTGATCTGTGAGGCGGCACATTTGACAGTACTACGCATTTGAGTCATTAATTGGTGCATTTATCAGGAAATGACGCATGTGACCTAAGGATTTGCGCATGTGCTAGAACGGCGCATACAAGCTATGGATTGGCGCATTCACAAGGAAGTGGCGCATGCAAGCTCTAGATTGGCGCATTCACAGGGAAGTGGCGCATGTGATATGGATCAGCGCATCTGCCACCTAGATTGGCGCATTTGCACTAAAACTCAAATGACTTAATGAAATTAACCCAATTGGTACCTTGATTGATGCGTCAATTGATAAGCAATCTCTGAGATTGTAAGGAATCTAGCCGAGAGATGATATGTTGTTTTGGTTAATTTGATATGTCAAGTCATTGATAGGATAATTTGATTGTTATGAGTAGGCTTGCTTGGATATGGATTTTGTTGACGATATGCTATGCTTAGATATGGACTTCTTTGACGCTATGTGTTGTTTGGTTGCAGGAGGATATTTAAATTGTCCTGACGTCACGAGAGCAGTTCCCATTGCCGTTGTTGCAGCGGTATATGTTGACCAAGATAGATCGCGAGGCTCTAGGCGCTATGGGTCTGCACTATGTTTGCTTTATGCCCGAGGTTCGCATGAACCGGGCTATGTTGATGGCAGCGGTGGAGCGATTCCACAGTGAGGATGGTACATTCCATCTACCGACGGGGGAGATGGTGGTTACTCTCGAGGATGTGTACCAGATTTTGCACCTCCCGATTCAGGGAGAGTTGGTTAAGTATGAGTCACAACGGGACGATGGCTTAGAGGAGTGTAGACGTGTATTTGATGATCCAGAGTTGGTGGGGGAGGAGATTTCGTGGCAGGACATGCATGACTGCTATGACTACTTCCTGGGCATAGTGGCTGGACTGATCGGTGGCATGATATGCCCATATAGGAGAGCGCACGGCTTCCCGATTAGCTGGGGGAGGGTGCTGGAGAGTATGATCACAGACAAGACCTGGTATGCGTGGGGGGTGTGTGTGCTTGCACACTTATATAGAGACATGCACCAGGTGGTTTATCATAGAGGAGCCAGTTTATCTACGGGTATGTCGCTGTTGCAGTTTTGGTTGTGGGAGCACATTGCTATCACACGGCCGATATGCATTTTTCACAGGCAAAGGGGTGAGCCCTATAGTTACGACTATGCAGGTGTGATTTCCTAGCATAAGCTGGGGAAGTTGGAGTACTAGAGGCATGCTTTTGATGGATTAGATGCAGTTGTCTGGCGTCCCTACATAGACTACGAGGTATGGGACGATGAGGCAGATGAGCTTCCATATTGCTTCTAGATGCGGTGGCTTATTGGCAGGACTAGGTACATTCTAGAGAGGTAGATTGTGAGTAGAGTACAGCGACAGTTTGGCCGGGTCCAGGGCAGACCACAGGGGGAGGCACGCTTTGCCAGGACTCATGCAGAGAGGTATAGGTGGGGTCCTATGGCATCATATGAGGAGGCCTTGGCAGACTTTCAGAAGATTCCCTATGCAGCTTGGCCTATGAGGAGGGACATAGTGGATGCTGGCATGACGCCAGACTACGAGGAGTGGTTCGCGGCACACCCATTCCTGAGATATTCAGGGCCAGGAGAGTTAGCTCCTCGTATAGACGAGGATGATTTAGCCGATAAGGGTGCAGCTGGCAGGGGGAGGGGAGGACAGAGGAGGAGGAGAGATCAAGGAGATGATGGGAGAGCGAGACAGAGGCAGAGGGTCGGAGAGGGACCTGTGGGCCAGCAGGAAGTTGGACAGGCACAAGTCCAGGTGCCAGTCCAGCCAGAGGTAGCACGGAGACAGATGCCGCCACCACAGCAGGTGGCACAGCTAATACAGGGACAGGTGCCAGCGTGGTAGGTGGCACAGGCAGAGCAGGCTCCACAACCTGATGTGCAGCAGCAGGTTCTGGTTGGACTACAGAGCTAGGTTAGGTAGCTGAGGGCTCATCTGAGAGCAGCAGAGTCGCGGAGAGAGTCAGATGTGACTCGGTTATCAGAGTTGACTAGAGAGAGAGACGTAGCCTTAGCCAGCATGCAGGCTATGAGGGCAGAGAGAGATGTAGCCATGATGGCCATGGGCACAGATGGGACATCTAGTTTTTTGGTTTCACAGGTGTAGCAGGCACAGGCACAGGTGGTCTAGGTGCAGAGTGAGCTTACTAGAGCCCAGGCACAGGCTCAGTACTACAAAGGGTTATACCATGGAGTTGTGTCAGTAGAGCATCATGCACCCAGCTTCAGGACCCAGTCGGAGGCAGCTTAGAGAGCAGGTGCCTCACGGTCTATAGGATTAGTGAGCGGTCCCCAGCAGTCAGGGGGAGGCAGAGGAGAGGGCAGTGCAGGGAGCAGTGTGCCCCGACAGTAGGGTTAGATAGCCCTGGATACTTGTACCATTCTTTGATTCGATGTACACATTTGGATGGCTGAGATAGCCTGTATATGTATTATTTTTGCCCCGAGACATGTATCACCATTTTTGTTGTACCTTGTATACACTTATGATATGACTATGAGAGATTGGATAGAGATTTTGATATGTTGTACATTTGGACATGTTTTTGATGTTTTATATGATGATGCAGTGATTGATATTCTATATACTCATGTGTTCTATGTTGATATGCTATGGATGCAATCTATCTGATGATGTTGTGCCTATGTGATGCATACGAGATGGACTTTGTATGATTTGATATGTAAAATGCCAATGTGATATGTTATGGATATGATTTATGCAGCTCTATATGTATGTTGATGATGCTTTTGTTTATGTTTTTGATTCTTTTGAGATGATATATGGATGCAAAATGCATGTGGGTGACCTAAATGATGTAATCATGTAAATGACTATCTCATGTGATGTGATATGCAATCTATGCTATGCATTTGATATGTCCAAACTTACTCAATCGACACAGGTGATGACATAGGAGGAAGAAGAGATGAAGAAATACTGAATTTCATTTGATATACTGTAGGATTTATTTATTGCATGGATGATATGGATTTTGCTGGATATGAGATGGATATGGATGTGGATTGTCATCTTGAGATTTTTGCAAGGTTTTTGCTTTCATCATTGGGCACTTTTTGGTATTTTTTGCTTTTTGAAATGTTGTAAGGAAATACAAGCATCTAGGCATAATTAGACTGAGATGACCTGAGTATTCTTTACATGGATTTTGATATAGCAAGTTGATACAAGCATCTAGTCAAACTTGAATCTAGATGACCTAAGTCCTTCTTGCATTTCAACAGACAAGGATTGCCCCTTTTCATGTTTAGACTTCGGAGTATTTTTTTATGGGTATTTTGATACCACAACTCAAGTAGGGTAGGAACACGCTTTGCTTCTTCTAAAAGGAGATGGAATTTCCCCAAGGTCTATATTACCAAGTCTTTTTCATGCAAGATAACCCAAAGGATGATGTAAATACTATTTTAATTAGAGGATTATGGGTGGAAATTAAGTTGAGAAAATCAAGTTTGGCTAACAAATCACAATTGTAACTCTGATAAACTATCCCCAATACATTTAATTTTAAAAACATCAAATATTTTGTTGAACCACATTAGAAATAAAATGAACTTGTAACCATAGAATTCAACTTTTTATCATGGATCAAAAGTAAATGTCTAATCTAGGATCTATTCTAATTCTAGGTCTACTCTCAAACCTAAATAATATGTAAAAAATAACAAAAGATAAAGGGTTAAGAGAGAAAAGCAATGAGCCTATTTTATGCAAATGTTAAATCCAATTTGATTGAAGAGGAGAATCCCATCAAACCAATATTTCTTGACCAATAAATATACAACCAAGAACATAAGATAGTGCAAATGTCTAAGGATAACTCAACCATGAAGAAAAATGATCGCAACCACCAAATTCACATGCAAATTGAATGCATAAATCTCCATAACCTTCTATTAGAAAGATATTTCATGAAACAATCTATAGAAGACACCACATCCTTAGTTGAATTGTAAAAATGAAATCATAATAACATTGTTCATGTTTGAAAACTAGTAAAATAAATAAAATAATGAGAAAGTCCAAAATTTCTTAAGATAATATGGTTTTCAACCCTTTACAAAGAGTCCAAGCTAGTCCTAAATAGACTCTAGATCAAAACATAGTAAGTTTTTCCCACCATATGGGTGGTTCAAACAATTAAATTCAATTTTTTAATCTCAATGTGAAATTATATAAACACAAAGCATAATTCATGTAGCACTAAACCCTTCATGGTATTAGGAATAGTTCCATTTACAATGCACTTCCATACATATGTCCCCTTGTGGCACACCCTTTGCTCATGCAAACAAGGCCAATAATTAAATGATACATCATCATATGTAGGGAGTTCATTGTTAACTTCTTTTGTAATATTTTTAATACTAATGACAAAATATACATCTTTGATGCTTAGTTATCCATTTACCCATCTTTGATCTAGTGCATGGACTAGCACAAATGTTATTTTGGACCTTTACCCCCATCATGAAGATCCCTTATTAAAACCAAAATTATTTCCCTTGTAGATAGTTGTGTTGCTTCGTATATTATGTATGACCACTATACAATACCTTATTTGGAAAATAGAACCTTCAAATCTAATTCTCTTCATTGGGTAGTTGTGAATAGGTGAAATACTCTTCTACATTGTCCTCCTAGCACCAATATATTATGTTAATGCAAGGCTATCCTATAATAACCTGTTGATACATAAGATATTTGAATCAGCTATGTGATGTCTTGCAAAATAATAAAGAGAGTATCAAACTCTCTTTATCAATTATTACAAATGTTAGACAATAGTTAAACCAAGATTTACATTTATTTTAGCATTGCCACATTGCATACTCAAAGTTACAATTCTATGTCTAAATGATTTTTGAGTAATCTGTAGTGAACAAAATGACTTCTATTACAAAGACTAATCAACTTTCATATCCCCATATATAAAATAAGAAATTAAACCCATATATATGCACTACATTCCTGAAACATAAAAGATTTGCCTATGCATTATGACAATTAAAAGGACTTCCATATCTTAGAATGCATCAAATCATATAACAAAATCCAAATAGGAAGTTGCAAGCATCTTGCCAAACTCACAATCACCATTGCAACCAATCATATGAAAATATATCCAAAATGTAGTAGCATCAAAGATGTCAAGTCATGAAATGACCAATTTAGATATCAATTGTGATTGCTTAAGTCCACCATAAAGTTCCATAAAATGTAAAATCAAAGACCTCAAAAAAAGGGGTTCCATATTTTCCTCAAGGAAAGTAGGGATGTTATGCAAGCAACAAGAAGTTTTTTTTTTTTTTAAATTTTTTTGCATGCATGCTTTGGAGCATGGTTAGAGGCTTGTTCATTAGTCTCTAGTTCCTAACCTATAGATTTCATGTAGTTGTAGATTTATGGCATTTTGGATTTGAGCACTTTTTGGTTATGATGTTTTTCCTTGAGAAGAATTTTAATGATGCCTTGGTTCTATTGTTGTCAGTGGAGGTTTGAATTTTCATCTTTTTTGGGGAACTTACATGTTTTTATGGTTCCAACTTACATTAAATTTATGATATGTGAGTTTTGTCTAATGATTTACTTTGGTTTCAATTTTTGGTCCATGGCCATGCATATATTACCTTTATTGCAAATTGTATGTGTGTAGTGTGAGGTTGTAGATGTCATGTTTGTGTACCTACATGTTGCATGAAGAACTAAAGAGTGGATCTAGAGAGTTTCATTGGTGTTGTGTGAGTGTAGTAAAGAGATCTACCATGAAAATGGTGGTAGTGAGTTGTTTGTCCTTTTGAACATATCTATTATTTATTGTAGATTGTCTAGATACCATGGTGTTGTAAATTTTAGTTTGGCATGTTGAGTAGTAGAGAGGTGGTGATATGAACTATTGAGAAGAATTTTGAAGGTTGTGCATGAAGAAGGAAGAGGTGTTTTTATAGTTTTCTAAATGTGAATTATGTTGCCATAAGAGTCTCTAAATTATGTTTCATTGAGAGATTTATGCAAGAACATAGTTGGTTGCAATAGATTATCTTCTACATTGAAGATGGTGAACATGATGCTATGGGAAGATCTTGAGTGCATAGCTGGAGTTTTGGCATGACATGGTTGTGCTTGTGAATCTACCACAAAGATGTTTATCATGATGCCATGGGAAGCTCTGAATCATTCTTAGTGGGGGTTTTGGCAATGACGTGGATCTATCATTTCTTTACATATGGTCTTCTAGTATTAAGGATGTGTACTATTGTGTCATGGTAGATCTTGAACCAACCAGTAGGTCTTGGAATGATATAGCTTCTTATGGGCAGATTTATTGGTTGGAGATAAATTATCTTCTATTATGAAGATGTAAACCAAGGTGTCATAAGGAGTTTCTAGAGTATGTACTAATCATGTAGTGGGAGCATTGTCTCTGATTTGGAGTTAATCTTCTAGTGTTAAGTACAATGATCATTTTGCTTTAGAGAGTGATGCTCTTAGATATTGCAATGTTGCAATTGAAGTTTGGTTGCGATGAGATGATCATATGTGTACTTGTTATTTCTAGACAATTGAGGTGAGTTTGGAGATCTCCTAGTTGTAGAAGATGAAGTGTTGGAATGGTTTGAGTCACTTGACAATTTTTAGTAGAAAGACCATGGACTTATTACTAGTCTATATATAAAAAAGCTATTTAAAATAAGCCCAAATTATTCAAAATATCCAACTACTAATCCAAATTATTTGACATATAGGAGTATTATTCCTAGTTAAGATTGTGGGGAACAAGTTCAAATTATTTAAAATATACTAGTACTCCTACTCTAGTTTTCTTGGAAAAAAAACATCTTAACTCCAGTATTGGGAGATAAGTCCAAATTATTTGAAATAGTTCATAAGGAGCCTATACCTAAGGTTGAACATGAGTTTAACATGAACCTAATGAGAAGATTGTTAAGAAGTGAGTTAGAGTAATTTAGAGCATTTCTAGAAGAGATATAATCTCATAACTCACTCTTGAGGAGGTCCACTTGGTAAATATGCAACCTAATATGTATAGCCCAACTATTTTTTATATGTATTTTGGTTTTTCTTTATCTTCTTAATGTATGGATTTAGGACTATGGAGAAGTTAGTCCTAAGGATGAGTTTCATAAGTATAGGGCATGGTTAGTGGCTAAGGGCTAATTCCTTAGATGTGGAAATGGATGTTGGTGAAACCTTCTCTTCTTTTAAGAAGCATACATCTTTCATATTTTTATATGTGGAGATAGATTTATATATGGATATTTAGAAGAGGAGATCTACATTACACAGCTAGAGAAAATTTTTGGTGTTATAAGAAGAATGTGGTTTGTAAGATATCTCTTTATGGATGCAGTTGTGTGAATCAATGTGTGTTCTCGTATCTACGAGAATGAACCTTTTAGTTGAGAAATGTTATTTTACACCATATGAGATAGATGACATGAGCCACGTTCTTTATGTGAATGCAATTAGTAGTTTACTATGGTTTGCATTAGACCAAGCATTTCCCAAGCAATGGGATTTCTAAGATAGTATATGTCCATTCTAGACAAGGAGTATTAGACTATGGTGAAGAGGGTCTTCAAGGATCTTTGAGAGACATCTGAGTGCTTGATTAGCTATGAGGGGGGATGCACTTTTGAGAAGGATAGTGGATATATAAAAGAATTTGTGGATGTTGATTGGGCAGGAGATGTGGATAGTACAAGGTATACCAATGGGTATGTGTTTACCTTGTTTAGTGGTGCAACAAGTAGGATGAGCTAGAGATAGGTCACAGTAGCTCTTTCAACTATAGAGGCAAGATTATATGGCAACTAATTGGGACTATAGGGAGGAAATTTGGCTTTAGGGAGTGTGTTAAGATATCAAGTTGAAGCAGGGTATATTGTGACAGTTATAGTGTCACTGGCATAGCAAAGAACCCTATTTTTCATAAGTAGATGAAGCACATTGGTAAAAAGTTTCTAGGCATTGTAGTTCCTTTGATGAAGCTTGTGAGCATAGAGAAATTTAGATGTTGTAGGATGACTATGGGGATGTTTCTCCCTTTGCAACAAGTTTTTTGTCTATATTTGGGCCCTTATGCTATGTATATAACAAGTGGGAGAATGTTGGGAAAAGTGTTGTACACTTTACACATAGGAATATTGAATATTTTGTAAAGTTGTGGTCTAATTCAAAATGGGGTGACACACCTTGGGGGTGTAATGTATTCCATATGTGGTTGTTGTGTGTAACTTTAAAAATGCATTTAATGTTGGTGTCACATTGAAGAAATGCATTTAATATTGGGGGTCATAGTTTAGTAAGTACATGGCTTAATGAGTTCATGATTTAATGTGGAAGGTACATTGGGCAAATGCATTTAATATGGAAGGCACATTGGAGAAATGCTTTTATATAATAGATGTCTTGTAAAATAATTTGATGTGGGTCACAAGGGACAAGTCATTTTAGGCACTTAGATTGGAGAGAGCATTTAGGTTGTCTTTGAGTTTGTAATGACACTTGATCCTAGATTCAAACTTGGGTGCCTAACTTGGAGACATAGTTGGGTGCATTGATTAAACATGATAAGAAAACTTAGTAAGTTTGTCTAGTCTTGTTTCTCTCTTGCCTATAAGTAGAAAGCTTGGGAGTGGACTAAAGAATTGATTGAGAGTCAAGAGGAGAGGCGAATTAGTTAGGGGGAGTAATGGTTCAATTAGGGCTAGAGAGAACTCTCAATCATGAGAAAAAATGGTGCCAAGATGGCCAGAAGTATAACAATTATGTGTCCATGAAATATGATAGGATTACCCTTTTTGGGAACATGGTCACCCCTTTTGTCAAGGCTAGTTGCACAAGTGACCCTACAACTAAGTCTCGGTCACTTAAGTCAAGGTTATTTTCTATGAGAAATTAGATGGGTTTTCCATTATGTCCCCACTATCTATTGCCATGGGGAACCTTTTCATTGAATACTTTGAATAAAAGCCCTAAATCCTTTCTCTTATAAGTTGGAAACATGGCCTAGATAAACTAGAGGAATTGCATTCCCATGTAAACAACATTATGGATCTAGTATTAAGCTCACTAAAGAGTTAGAACATCATTAAAAAATCACTTTCCTCATTATTATTCTTCATAGTAAACCTAGTGGATCCTTATCTCATTAACTATATAAAAAGGCCATCACATTGACCTTTACTTGCACATCTTATCATCACCACCTTGCCCATAAAAAGGGCTTTTAAAAAATCTAGATACTTGAGCCTTTTTTGTTTGTGATAAAAAGTATATCAAACTTGAAATCTCTCATTTGACTAAGATTTTTATAATTAATAATTACAATTAAAAAACATTACTAGAGTGTTTAGACAAGCTAAATCACATCATGAGATGTAGTAGACATGTAGATGACTTGTTTGAGACCCATGTGACTTTTCTTCCCTGTGTTGAAGTCAACTCTTACACAATTTCTAAAGTTTTGAAGAAAAAAGGCATCATGACTTTATTTATATTGCATACGAAAGTTAGGAATATGATCCCTTCCCTTAAGGATCAAAGACAACTTATTCAAAACTTTGTGGTCTATAAGATTGAGTGCTCCTATAGAAACCCTTGCATAGGTGAAACATGTCACTTTATTGGCACTAGGATTAAAGAACATGGTGTAAAAATCAAACATGAGGGCATTAACAAATATGTATTAACAAAGCATTCATTCAAAACTACACACCATATCCACTTTGAGGTCACCAAAGTTTTAATAAAAGAGCAAAATTATTCTAAGAGAAAACTAAGGGAAGCTATTAAAATTAACAAACATCCACATAATTTCAATAAAGATGAGGGGTGAGGTCTAGCCTACTCTTGGGAATTAATTATAAACTCCTTTGAGCATAATAAAAATATGACAATACAACTTATAAATTTAATTTATTTTTCTTATTCCTTTTAACTCTCTTTATCCTTTTCACATCTTCCCTTTCTTCCTTTTTCTTTTATCTCCTACTTTGACCTTCTCATCCCAATAAAACATGGTTTCTAACCCCCTTAACATTTTTTCCTTCAATAACTTAAATGTTCATATTTTTTTTCTTTTTACCTCACTTAGTTGTTAATATTATTGAACTTTACATTGTAGAGGTAAAATTTGCATACCCATGCCAATTCTCATTTAGTTTTAGGCCCATTTTGAAAGAACTTCTTAATGTAATTATATATCGACAAAGGACACAATATTATGTGAAGTTGGGCTCATTCTTTGATCCTTCACATATCCCCACCTCCACTCATTTATATGCATTTGACCTTATCTCGTCCATTTTTGCACACATTACCATACCCTTGTCATTTACTGTTGGCAAGAGACACTATATGGATTCATGGTTGTTGTCATTGATGGCAACAAAGGTCATCCCACATATCCGCAAGTTATGGTGTGTCTCTACCGGAAGTAAGAATGAAGATTGTTGTGGTCTGGTGAACAAGAACAGAGCATGTGGCAAGGTCCGACAGATTGGTCCGGATCTCTCAGAGAAAGTGTCTTGGTGCAGTGCGGATTTGGGGAAGTCAAGAGGACTACCTTGAGTAGTATATTCCAAGGATTTAGCCTCCAGTGATGAACAAAGAAAAAGATATGAATAGTTGAGTACCGGATTCCTGAGAGACTGTGAGAACAGAGGAAGAACTGACTGACAGAGTATCAGACTATTTTCCGGATGTGTTACTATTGATGGTAAAGGTTGTGAAGGCATGAATCATGTTTGGCCGACATGATTAATGATATCTACAAGTATATGCTTGATCCGCATTGCTTGGTGAGCAAGGATTCAGCCGACAGAACAGAGTTTGTAAGAAACTAGACTGTTCCGGATGCCAACTAGAAAGGTGATGAAATTACTTGTGCGGATATATATAGAGGATGGATTTAGTTGAGAAGGGTGTAATCGTGTGATGGTGTATGCGAATAAGTGCAGAACAGAGCAGTAGTAAGAAAGATCTGGTATGTGAAAGGATAGCAGAATAAAGAACAGAGGAAAGATGAAGTGCAGCAGATCAGTGTACTGAGCCAAACTGGAACTGAACTCCAGCATATATAGATGCTTCCAATTAGTTCAAGACTGTGATTCTTATCACTTTGTAGACAGTGTGTCTCCTTGTAGGCAGTGGGCCTCTTTGTGAGCAGTGTGCTCGGGCAGTGAGCCCTAATTGGCAAGTGCCATTTTGTAATTCCTTATTCTTCTAACAGAGAATAATCTTTGGGTTAATCACCCTGTGGTTTTCTCCCTTAACAGGGTTTCCACGTCAAAAAAACTGTGTCATGTGTTTTTCATTTCATGGTAATGTTTGTTTGTTTGATTCAATGCTGCATTGATTAATAAGAAAGTTCAAAAGAAGAAATAATTAGGATAACTGATTCACCCCTCCCCCTCTCAGTTATCAACAATTGGTATCAGAGCAAGGTTCCTCCTAATAGAGCCTAACAGCTTGAGGAAGATCTGGGAGTTCAAATGGATGCATATGGTTTAAGGGAGCAACTCAAGACTGCCCTTGAGGATCTTGAACAGTCAAATTCTGAAGTCAATGAATTAAAGGAAAGACTCAAACAGGCTGATGAATTCATGAGAGAATTAAAGGACAAATTAAGTCTCTCTATGAAAAAGAGAAAGGAGCTGCTCCAACAATTGGCAAGACAAAGTGAAGAAAGCAATACAGATGAAGAATTGACTGAGAAAACCAAGTTATGTGAAAAGTTATCAAAAGAAGTCATTATGTTAAGACATGAAATGGAATCAGGAACTATAAAGTTTACTCAAGAGATTGAAGAAAAAAGAAAAGCTGAAGACAATCTAAGACAATCTCTTAAAGAGAAATCAGAAGAATGCCACCAGATGGACAGGATTATCAGACATCTTGAATCTGATCTTGAAGATGCCAAAGATAATGAAGAAAAACTTGAGGAGCAAATTGTCTCTCTCAAAAGAGACCTTCAAACATCAAACGAATATAAAGAAAAATTCAAGATAAGTTCTGCCCAACTTGAAGTACTTCTTGGAAGTCAAAAGAGGACAGATGACAAGTATGGTTTGGGATATGAGAAAGGAGAAAGCTTCGGATTCGGTCAAAAGAATTTTGGATCAGAAAATCCAAGGAATAGGCCTAGAAGACCTCCGGTAAGATAGCCCAATGCTCAAAGATATCCATCTTTCAATGGATACTGCCACAGCTGCAATCACTTTGGTCACAAAGCTAATCAGTGCAGAAAAAGGATGAATCAAACTAGTCCATCCTTCTCCGGACAGTGCTTTAACTGCAAAAGGTATGGACACAAGTCTCATGAATGCAGAAATATGCAAGTAAACAAATCATTCAATGTTAGATGTTTTACATGCAATAGAGTAGGTCATATGGCTAATCAATGCAGATCAAGAGGTTATCAGTCAAATATGCAAAGAAATGTTATTTGCCAAATCTATAATAGGTCCGGTCATAGTGCAAAAGTCTGCAGAAGCAAGAATCAGGACAAAATAGGTCCGGTATACAATCAGAATCAAGACAAGGGTAAACAAAAGATGAATGTGGATGAAGTTAGGAATCAGATGAACAAGATTTGGGTGAAGAAAAGTTCAGAGAATGTAGAGGTTAGATCCGCACCAGACTCTGGTGCTGATATTTCTTCCGGAAATTAAAAAGTGAGCTCTGGCTCAGGGGGAGACTCAAAGAAAATCCTGTTCCCCCAGCCAATCAAGTGGTGCTGAATATGACACAAGATGCGGAGTAAAGGGTTTGAAGATACCAGTCCTGAGATGATCCAGACAAGATTTCAGAGGTCCGCATGAAGATATAAAGAAGTTGTGATCGATCAAGTAAAGACCTGTTCCGGGAGATGCTCCGGAATGACAGAGGACTACAAAAGGGTCCAGAGAGATCCGGAAGTACATTATTTTACTCTGCGGACTGGACAGAATGTTTGGGATGTTCTTGTAATGTGTCATCTCGATTCATCCATGATTGAAAGATCCGCATGATGTTCATAGATCAGGACTAATCCGGGATACTCCAAGCTATCCAGACAAGGCAAACCGAAATAATATAGGTGAAGCCTTTATTGCAAACAGATATTAGGGTTTGCGAAATGATATAAGGGATTTCTCATAAATCATTTGCTCATTATGCACTCAAGAAGAAGCGAAAAGTGGAGCTCTGCAATAAGACTCATCAAGCACACCGAAGATCTCCTACCGAAGTCATTACATACAGAAATCAATCCAGCTACTCCGTGCAACCGAAGACGCAAAAGGTATTTTCCACCTTCGATATCTTGCTACAAATCTTTTGAAGAAATGGCTACTCCAAATATAGTAAAAATCTCAGATAGGCCCCGACCTAAATTTAAGAAACATCCATACAAGTCATTGGAAGTAGATCCCTTAGGAGCATTTTCCAGTGTTCCTCACGGAGTTTTACACACAGAAGACATTAGGGTTTACATACATGCAAGCATTGAGGAATTTGGGGAATTCAAATTGAGAGATCTCTATCACAAACAACTGATAGACAATGCTTTTGAGCTTAAACCAGAGTATAAGGGTATCCAGAAGAAATAATTTGATCAATTCATTCATTTCCCCTGCTTTGAAGAAGATGAATGGGTCCGGTATGTACTGAGCAGGATGCATGACAACTTCCTATGGCTGGATAGACCCTGCAAGATCACAAAAGAGACAATTAGAGCAGTAACTGGTCTATACTCTTCCGGAGGGATACCTATCCTCAAATCTGTCAAAAATAACATTGTAACTGAGGCCACCGGATCAAAATTTGATAAGAGGGCAATGACCATTGAAGATATTTCTGATCCGGATATCAAGTATGCGTCCATGATAATAGGATACAAGATCTATCACTCCAGCAGGGAGAATTCTGTATCCGGAACTGCAGTATATACTGCCTATGAAATGCTAAGGAAGAATGCAGAATATGATCTCTGCAAACTGCTCTTAAGCCAATTAATGGAAAATATACAGAAAATCAAGAAGGACAAGAAGAATTCCTTTAAGTATGGTACTCTTATGTTATGTCTACTCTTATGATTAATAAGAAAGTTCAAAAGAAGAAATAATTAGGATAACTGATTCACCCCCCCCCTCTCAGTTATCAACATTTACTGCATCCTTAATGTTTGAATATTCATTCCCTACCTAAATATTACCACTCCCATGTCTTGGGTTAGTCCCATGGACATGAGGTTGATCCTACACTCGCCCCTAAAATTAAAGATCAAATTCAATTTTTTGTCAACTCCCACTTATTTGATTCCTGCCTAAGCCAACTTGGTACGCATTTTGCATGATTATTGCTATGAACTTGTATTTAAAGGCATTCATTTGTACACATCAAGGATATAAAGCATTCAATGAGCATTTAGAAGAACACTTCAATTTGTGCATTAAAAGGAGTCAAAATTTTGCATAATCATTCTAGGACATCTTCATGCTTGTGTGTTGCCTATTGATCTTTAGCTTGATTGTAAAGCTGATCTCTCTTGGGGGTTGACCTAGGATAACTTGTCCCCAACAATCTGACCTCCTTAAGGTATTTTTAGATACCAACATTCCTTGACATCCAACAAAAAGTAGATAATCAAGCAAATTAGACAACAAAAGTGCATAACCAGTAGGATCAAATCCACACCTACGAAAATGACCTTGATACATAGATTCAACAAAAAAAAGTTGTATGTCTATACAAATTTCTAAATAGAGGACACATCCATAATACTTATTTTTCTATATTAGATCATCAAAGTTTGTATCGCATCACACTTATTCATCCACATCATTCCTAGAGCTAAGTACACTCCTCTTTTACAATTATTTTCTTAAAATAA
This sequence comes from Cunninghamia lanceolata, assembly GCA_027924645.1. NCBI lineage: Eukaryota > Viridiplantae > Streptophyta > Pinopsida > Cupressales > Cupressaceae > Cunninghamia > Cunninghamia lanceolata. Next base: position 2,408,341 of record BSBN01001031.1, on the reverse strand, counting down.
CATTTAATTCCAAATTATCTATGCCCACAATTATCATTTATTAATCTAGGTTAATTTATACTTATATTTATTCATTTCATTTAATTAGCCTAGATTAATTTTAAGTAAATGTTATTTTCCTTTACAACTTTATATATCCTTTAATCACTTAACTTTTTATATTCCCCTTTTTCTTTTTACCTCACCTAGTTGTTAATATTATTATACTTTATAATGCATTAATCGTTTATGTTGATCTGTTTCCTCCCCTCTACATTCACTCTTTCCTACTCATCTTTCATTTTCATTTTCCTTACCTTCTATCAATTCACATGATTAATTTCACTATGCTTTTGGTTACCATTCTTCTACTCCACTCATTTTTTCGTACCTTCCACCCATTCACATCATCAACTTCACTATGTTTTTAGTTACCATTCTTCTACTCCACTCATTTTCCTTACCTTCCACCCATTCACATCATTAGTTTCACTATGCTTTTGGTTACCATTCTCCACTCATTTTCCTTACCTTCTACCCATTCACATCATTAAATTCACTATACTTTTGGTTACAATTCTTCGACTCTACTCCCTCCTTTATTATCTCCCCCTTTCTTCATGTTACTTAATAGGTTTTGTAACAATGTTTTGTGGACCTATATTTTATCTATTTTCACTTGCAATCAACTCTTATTTATACATAATTCATGTTTACTATCCCTCATAATTACTCACTAATTTTGTTATTAAAATAAAAAACATTATATTTATATTTTGAAACCTTTTCAACAATTTCATGTTCTTTGAATTCACTCAAACCCTTTGAGAGGTGTTTGATGGTGAACCTAGATGTAAATTTGTAGAGAGTTGTGATATCAATTTATAGAGGTTTGTGATAGAGAGCATAGGGGAGTATTGAAAGGAAATTTAAGGATAGAATGGACAAGAACATTAAATGCATTAATACTTGCATAATAAGGACTACTAATACACTCTTAAAAACAATCATATAGAATGGTATTAAGAGCCTTAAATCTCTCCAAAGAATTTAGAACTTTATGGAACCATTAACTCCTAAATTTTCGAGCCGCAGCGACTCAGAATTTTTAGGTAACTCCCTTCCATGGGACCAAGGCTTAAAATGAATGAATGAATGAATAAATTTTAATAACGTCCACGAGACCAAACAGTCTAAGGAACCAAGAGCTGCAGCCCTAAGACACTTTCAAGATCTTTTCGATGTCGACTCTTCTACTGTATATCTTGACCAAGAAACCGACCGTTGTGTAAAGCCTTGCTTCCTCAAAGAGCTCGTTTATACTTCCCACCTTCATGTTATGAAAGAGCTCGTTTATACTTCCCACCTTCAAGTTATTTCCATATTGAGGAAATCTACACGTCTTCAGTAGGATATTACTATCTACAGTAGGATATTTGGGATGGGGTACGTGCTTCCCACATGTCGACAGTGACAGTTTGAACAGCGTGGACAGATATTCCCCCAAAATCTTATCCCGTTCCATTTCATCAAGCCGGTAAAAGGGCCGCATTCTATTTATCCTGCATTTGATTGCGTTTTATATAGGAAAAGTTCACTAGTTTTTTGAAACCCCGAACCCATGGCATTGGCCTTCATTCCAAACCCTCAGACTCCAATATGGTCGCCAAGGTCCAATTCTTTGAAGCCCCACAGCCAAAACAATCGAAGCCAAATTGCTCCAATACTGTGCAAGAAAAAGAAGCAGGACAATCCAGGTCCGAGCCCTATCAGGGCTGTCTACAGCAAGCCGCTGAAGTCCCGCCTGGCAGAGGGCGAGAAGCTCTACGGAGCCTTTCTAGTGAGCTTTTCACCGCTTATAGCTGAGATCATGGGCTACGCAGGCTATGATTTTGCTGTTGTGGACATGGAGCACGGCCCTGGGGATTTTATGGCGGCGATTCCTGTGTTGCAGGTGTTGGCCGCCACAAATACTCCTGCGATCATACGGATCCCTGATAACGACCCTGTTATGGTTAAAAAGGCCATGGATTTAGGCCCCCAGGGGCTTATGTTCCCCATGATTGAAAGCCCCAAGGACGCTAAGAAGGCCGTTTCCTACTGCCGCTACCCGCCGAAGGGCATCAGAGGGGCTGCACATTCTGTCGTCAGGGCTTCCCACTATGGGATTAACGAAAATTATTTGAACGAGTATGAAGATGAGCTGCTGATCATGTGCCAGGTGGAGAGTGAGGATGCCGTGAAGAAAATCGACGAGATTGCTGAGGTTGAGGGTGTTGATTGTATTCAGATGGGTCCAACTGATTTGGCTTCTAGTATGGGCTTCTTGAGCGATTTGGGCAACAGGAAGGCCAAGGAGATGTTGATGAGGGCGGAGAGAGGGGTTTTGGGAGTTAAAAATGGGGCTTTTTTAGCTGGTTTTGCTATGCCATCTGACCCTCCGGATGAAATTCTAAAGAGGGGCTATCATATGGTGAGTGGGACTGTGGATATTGGCTTGATTAGAGATGCTGCACTTGCGGATTTGAGGAAGTATAAGCCCCAGAATGGTGCTGCTGCTGACATGGAGGAGGGCCATGATGTGGAGGTTTTGTCTGGCAATGAAGCTGAGAAGGAATATGTATGAAATTCATCACAGCAGTTGTGGACTAGGGAATGTGTTGAGGGAAGAAGGAATTCTAATCTCTATGGAGACCTGGAGGATGCACAAAATCGTCAGAGGTAGGGTAGGGTAAATAACTCTCTGCAATGTAATATGGAAAGTTAGAATTTACTGGTTTAATAATGTAGGTCGCTCACTCAGTGGTAGGTGAGCTTAGACGTAAGCTGAAAATCCTATAGCTTGCTTATATAGAATGAGTCATAAGCTGGTGGGCTCTTGCAAGATTCAAAACTACAGCAGTCAGATAGAGTTAGTGGATGGGAGTATCTCCATTACATTCTTCGGAAAGCTGTAAAAAGCTTTAATGCACCCAAATCTTGGTACAACTTACGAATGGGTTTATATGTCGGGGAGTACAAACTCTGCTTTTATGGTGTGTCTGTTTTTAAACTTCATTATGGGTCAAGCTGTTGTTATGAGGGCCAAATGTAAATAGATTTGTTTACTTTGTTTATGTTCGAAGAAAACTAGTCTCTGCAAAGTAATGAAGACATGAAAGCTTTGCTAGTGGTTGAGATCGGGTATAGAAATCTTTGTTTTCAATTTATGGCAATGGATGCAATGTATTGTCTCTATGGTTTTGCTTTTCAGACCCGAGGTTTTAGGGCATCCCATTATGTTTGGTTTAGAGGGACTGGTACCATGTCTATGAGTTTTTTCTTTCATGATCTCTTGATGAAGGCAAATACAGGTTTTAGGGCATCCCATTATGTTTGGTTTAGAGGGACTGGTACCATGTCTATGAGTTTTTTCTTTCATGATCTCTTGATGAAGGCAAATACATTTTTTAAAAGGCTACTGTAAATGAACATATACTACGGTTTTAATTAAAAAAATTAATGTATTCGGTGTATATCTCTAGCAAAGTACATGAACTGGAGATCAGGGAAGTAATCTAGATGTGGGCATAGTGAATGGTAATGTTTTCATCCTTAATGCTCTGTGCTTAAAATGCACGTGTAAATTGTGCATAAGATTCTGGGGAGGGGGGTTTTGAGGAACTGGAATTTACAGTAGCAGGAGGAAGTATCCAGTGGCACAACTGTTTCCTTCTCTATCATTGGCAATACTGTAGCTTGTGGTTTCTTTTTTTGGCATTAATGTTCTTGGAGCCGCTTCATATTGTTTTACTTTTTATATAATCTGGAACTGTTGCTATACATTCATGTGTCATGATACATAAAACTTAATAGTGACCAGCCCATTCTTTTGTAGGTCTAATGTATATAGATAATGTTTCACTTCATTTATTATTAATAAAATTATTACAGGCTTTTTTGCATTGATGTCTGCAAAGTAGCGAGTGCACCCAAATCTTGTGATGGTGGCACCACTGCTGGAGGTGGGGTTTGGAAATCTTTGTTTTCAATTGATGTCTATCTAGTTTGTTTTTTGGCCCAGATTTTCAAGGTGTAAACATATTATCAGATTTATATGGTCTGATGCTTTGACTATAAAGTGTAAACTCTGTTTTCATGGTCTGTAAATGGATATTTAATATTTATTAAATTATTTCTCTGCTTCTGATTATTAAAATTACTCTAGGCTTCAGTTAGATATCTGTGAAGCAGTCATGGATGGGCTGGGATGATTTAGCTAGTAATTTAGTTCGGTAGGACTTGATAAAGTCATTGATTAAAATTTAATACCATTCAATACTTAGGATTAATGGAGCTTATGACGTCTAATATGTTTCAAAACTATAGTGTAGCATGGCAGGCATGGGAAGGAGATGGTAATGGCCTGGGAGAACTTAGCTAGTTATATAGCTCATTAGGCGTTGATCTTATTCATAGATTAATATCACTTAATGATTGAATTGAGTTGGTCTAGATCTTTCAAGCTCGATCTGTTCTAAATTTGACAGTAGCTGCATCCTCGTTTTGTAGGCCTACTGCAAATAGATTACATTTACTCTGTTTTCTATTAATAAGATTACTGTAAAAGTCAGCATAGATACTTACAATTTACAAAGTAGTTTTTGATAGACAGGGAAAATTCAATTAGTAGTTTGGTTACATAGGAGTTAAATTAGTCCTATTGATCTTAGTCATGGTTGATGTTATTGAATACTTCTGTCTACAGTCCCAGTTATTTGGTAAGGGATAAGCTGATGGAGCCTAATTTTCTGCATATCTTACGATAAGTTTATAACTCCTACGATAATAAGAAGACCATTTCTTGGACCAAACTATTTTCATCGGCCATAGTGTAATGACCGGAACAGAAACTAGGCATATCTTAAGATGATGCTTTTGATTAAGTAGTCTATATTATAAATTGATTCTTTCTCGGTAGGATGTGTTTTTCCCATTCACCATTTTCTTCTTCATCCCTAAGTCAAAGGGATCACCATTACTTTCTGATCCACTGTAAATGGCAACCAACATGCTCGGAAATATATTTATTACAAGCTGCCATATCCTCACATCAAAATTACACGGTACTCAATCTGACTTTGAAAAGCACTGGATAAATAAACCTATAAATATCTTTTGGGGTGCTGCGCTTGCAGATGTCAGGAAGCACAAGGTTGATGATCTAGAGATTGTCTGGGAATGAAGCTGAGAAAGAATATGCATAAAGTTCATTAGTGAGGATGGTGCATTTGTGGATTGGACTGTTGGGAATAGTTGAGATCAGAATTTCCAAATTCTTCAGAGATCTGGAAGACAACTAAATCATAAGAAGTAAACACAACTGAATTTACTAATATAGTAATGTGGTTCAGTGGTAGTTGATCTTAGACATAAACTGAAAATTCTATACCTTGTTATAGAATTCCGAGTCATAAATCTATTGACTCATGTAAAGTACTATGATTCATGCAAGGTACTATGATTTATGCAAGGTTCAACACTGCATAGTGGATGGGAATCTCTCCATCAATGTCCTTTGGAAAGGTGGAAACTGTGGAATCACACCGGGAAATACTTGGGTGATTCCATAATAGTGGGTCCCGCTATTTGGGAAATACTTGGGTGATTCCATAATGAGAAGTAAACACAACTGAATTTACTAATATAGTAATGTGGTTCAATGGTAGTTGATCTTTAGACATAAACTGAAAATTCTATAGCTTGTTATAGAATTCCGAGTCATAAATCTATTGACTCATGTAAGGTACTATGATTCATGCAAGGTTCAACACTGCATAGTGGATGGGAATCTCTCCATCAATGTCCTTTGGAAAGGTGGAAACTCTGGAAGCACACCTGAAATACTTGGGTGATTCTATAATAGTGGGTCCCACTATTGATCTTAAGTGGAACATTGAAATCAACATTTTTAACAATGACAAGTAAACCATTAAAAATTTGAAGATAATGTGTATTAGTGATTTTTGAATGTAGATTTTAAATATATTATAAAAATAAATAAATAAATAAATAATTTGCTTTTTTTTAAAGGTTTTTTTAGTAATTTGTATTTATATTTTATAATATTTTTAATGAGTATTTATTCCATAATGCATAACTTTTTTTAGAAATAAAGATAAATCATTAATTTTTTCAGAATTGTATAATTTGCATTTTTTTTTTATTAATGCATATGTTTTCATAATTTTATGTTGTTTTTTTTTATTGTTAATTTTTTTAATTAAGAGTAATTATTTTTTATTATTAATTTTTTAATTCTCTAACTTTTTTAGTATATATTCAAATTATTATTATTTTATTGATCACTTTGTTTGATGGTCCAACCCTTGTGTCAAAACAAAATTTTCTTTTGAAAATTAGATAACAAAGGATTTATGATTCACCCAAGGACCTTCATTGGAATGAACTAGTTCATTTGAAAGTATAAAAATATTCACATATACAAATAGGTATATTATTCTAAATCAAAAATAAAATAAAATTGGGTCTTGTTTTTTTATAAATTACTATTATTATTATTATTTTGCATTTTTTGAAATTAAAATATTTTTTTTGGCTGATTCTTTCATAGGAATAGCAACACATTTTCACAAAGGTTTCAAAGAGAAAGAAGATACCATTATGAAAATTTTCCCCATGAGTAATCGGGCATCACATCTTCACTAATTAATTAAATAAAATTATTTAATTAACTAAGCAATCTTTTTTCTACTGATCAATTAAATAAATCATATTTATTTAACTAATCAAATTAACCACTTTCATCAATTAATTAAATCATATTAGTGTAACCTTCCTCCAACTAATTTATTAAATAAAACATGGCTAATTAGCCTCATTCATTTTCTTCCAATTAAATATTCAAACCCCTCCCACTACAATTCAAAAGACTTTTTTCTCCAATCTTCACCATCCATTTCAAACCCCAAATGCATCTTGACGATTTATCTTGACACGCTTGCATCTCCTTTCTCCATGCATTTTAAGAAAATCTCTCCCATCCATCAAGCGCATTCCATCTTTTTTTTTCACTTGTCAAGAGGCTAGCTTACACATCCATGGAAGGCAATCCTAGCCATTCATTCCATCTTTAAATCCTAGCCCTCCGTGTCTGCGGTGGAGAGTCTATTTAAAGAATTTTACCCAAAGGACAATTCAATAATCATCATTGAGTAAGTACATATTGCCTAATTTGATAATTTTAAGCAAGAGAGCAACCAACATTTTTCACACAACTTATCTACTCATCTTGGAGCACATCACAACGATCAATGGAGGTATAATGCATATTTAGTTTGTATTTGCATTGTTATTTGTCGTCCATCTTGCTCAAACTAAAAGTGCATGTTGGATTTGGATTTAAGGTTGTTGTCTTGTGTGCATTTAACTCTCTTTATTTTATCTGAATGTGGCATCCACATTTATGGTTCATATGTTGAAGCATCCAAATCAATTTCAAACCCCATTTTATGATCCAATATCATCTCGGAGTAAATAATGTGTGATTTTGTTGGTCTTAACTCCCCTTGTTCCCATGACATTTACTCATGCCTTCACAACACCACATTTCCATCCAACCCCTTTTCATAACCAAATCCATTATTCAACATACATCCACAAATACATCCCTTTAATCCAAGCTTTCACTTGACAACCATCCATCCTTCATGCAACATGCATCGCATTCCATTCTCCTTGGTAGCATCCTCTCACGCAGGGGCTATGATGGGATTGGAAAAAGTGTATTTCTATTAACCTTGTGATGCTCTAGGGCAATGGCTCATATGGCCGAGGTATTATAATTTGGGTAAAAGCTAATTCATAGTGAACTTTTTGGCTTTATAAGGTATACTAAACACATCATCTTTATCACTCCTCTTGATGGTAGCAAAAGCTAATGCAAATGAAATATCCCAGCCTAGTAATAGTAAACATCCACTCTCCTTGACCAAATTTCTTCTTTATTTTGAAGTCATATTTTTGGTGCTTACTTCAAATGTTGAAGTTGTGTTTTGGGTTGTATCTACATCTCCCATAAGTTGGGCATGAGTCATTCTTGTTCGTTCATTAGTATTTTACCCCACTCTCATCATTATTGCAAATGTTTTGAATTCCTCTATGTTGATAAAATTGTCATCAACTAGGAACTCATTATAGGCTTTCTACCTAACATCTTTGAGATCCTCTACACCCTAAAATAAGTTTAGCATTGTTGGAGCATTAAGGGCAATTAGTTCCAATCCTCTCGACTAAGGAGGCGAGGCATTTGCAATATGAATAGGGTCATTTGGAGGCACATATTCTCCAATCTCCTCAGTAT